>CM039135.1:16079533-16679533 GCA_022036555.1 Microstegium vimineum | reverse complement strand
TGTCTAGTCGTTGTATTCCACCACGTGTTTATAGGCAAGTTCTTAAAAGATAAGGCCCCGTAAGAAGAGGGTGTGGTCCGGTAGGAGTTTTGTCCTCCTACTGATCTATCCCCTCGCCTAGCATACTTGTATTGAGGAATCAATTGATGTTTGTCTCAGCTGAGTGCCATAGTTAAATCCACAAAGCTAGAGTTGGAATCACATATGAGTCCTTTCCTCTCTCGTTGTCCTCCCGCATAGTTATACTCACTGGTGATCTCTTACTTATATTTACCGGTTTGTTACATCATCACCTTCCCATCATCACCTTCCTATCATTATATCGATTACCCCCTTACACTAGTTGGTACTAAATTGAGGTGATCTCTAGGATCTCTCTTTTATTATCATTTCTAGCTTTTCTTTCCTTTGGGAGAATAAATATGATACCCCGGAATACTCCGAGGTGAAGTGCTACAACGGTATAATCTGTGCATTTGCGGATTTATCCAATAGTCATAAGAAATACCAACAATCACCTACATCAATATCCTCAAGCGCTCCTTGGGAGCCATTAGTTTCATCAAATTCCAAGTCATACATTTCTTCAACTAAGCCGGTGGCTTTGTTAAATACACGGTATGCCTTGGACTTAAGCGAATATCCAACAAGGAAACAAAGATCACACCGTCGTTGGAATTTACCCAAGTGTTGGCGCTTCTTGTAGATGTACACTTTGCAACCAAACACCCGGAAGAATGAAATATCTGGCTTCTTCCCATTCACAAGCTCATAGAGAGTCTTCTTCAATAGCCTTTGGATGAAGAGGCGGTTTGCCGCATAGCAAGCAGTGTTGATGGCCTCCGCCCAAAACTTCTCCGGAGTGTTGTACCCATCAATCATAGACCTTGCTAGAGTTATGAGTGTCCGGTTCTTCCTCTCTACAACACCATTTTGTTGTGGAGTATATGTGGTGGAAACCTCATGCTTGATCCCCACTTCATCACAATAGTCTTCAATCTTGGTGTTGACAAACTCGGTGCCATTGTCACTTCTTATCATCTTGATCTTCACTTCAAACTCATTTTGTGCCCTTGTTGCAAACTTCTTGAAGATAGCTTGAGTTTCACTCTTGTCTTGAAGGAAGAACACCCAAGTGTATCTAGAGTAATCATCAACTATCACTAAGCAAAAGAGATTCCCTCCAAGGCTTGCATAGGTGGTAGGTCCAAATAAGTTCATGTGGAGTAGCTCTAGGACCCTTGAGGTTGACATGAATGCTTTCGTGGGATGGGTGTTGGCAACTTGCTTGCCGGCTTGACATGCACTACACAACTTATCCTTCTCAAACACTACATCCTTCACACCTCTAACCATCTCCTTCTTGACTAGTTTCTTCAAAGTTGACATGCCCACATGAGCTAATCTTCAATGCCAAAGCCAACCCAAAGAACTCTTGGAGAATAAACATGTTTGCAACTCGGCTTCATTTGAGGTGAAATCCACTAAGTAGAGGTTGTTGTGCTAAAACCCTTTGAATATCATTGATGAATCTTCAATCTTGGTCACAATCACCTCGGTTGGAGTGAAGAGACAATGGAATCCAAGATCACAAAGTTGACCCATGGAAAGCAAGTTGAAGCTTAGAGATTGTACTAGCAAGACATTTGATATTGATTGATCATTGGAGATTGCCACTTTGCCTAGACCTTGAACTTTAGCTTTTGAATTGTCCCCAAAGGTAATCTTGTCTTGCCCTTCACATTCTTCATCAAGTGTAGTGAACATCCGGGAGTCGCCGGTCATATGTTGAGTGCAACCACTATCAATCACCCAATGACTTCCACCGGTCTTGTAGTTCACCTACACACAAGCAACTTGGAGTTAAGCTTGTTGTTTGGGAACCCACTCAAAGCGGGGCCCCATTGCCTTAGTAACCATCTCCTTTGCAACCCAAAGAACTCTAGGCTTGTTCTTCATTGGAGGACCAAGGAATACTACTAGTGGTCTCCCCTTGTGGTCCTTCTTGATGACATAGTGAGCATCATGAGCAAATGGCCTTGTGTGCTTGGGCAAGGTCTTGGGTAGTTGAGTCTTCTAATCATAAGAGAAATGACCCACTTGACCACACTCAAAGCATCTTCTTGGCTTGGGCTTTGAGTACTCTTGATTGTAGCCATTGTACTTGTTCTTGTAATAATTCTTGGCCTCAATCTCAACCTTTGCCTTCATGATTTGGTTCTCCTTGAACCCAATGCTGGTCTTGTCATTCTTCATGACGGTGCTCATCAAAAGCTCACTTTGAAGGTTGTGACCCTTGGTGAACTTCTCAAGGCCACTTGTAAGCTTGGTCTTGTCACTCTTGAGCTTGGCAATTTCTTCTCTTAGAGATGTGATCAAGGTAATAGCATCCTTGTCTTCTTCTTGAGCCGGCTTGATGACAATGGGCTTGTTAGACTTGAGAGTGATTAGCTCTTCCTTGAGCTTTGAGTTTTCTTCTCTCAACTTGACATAGTCATCATACTTGTAGGCTTCAACAACCTTCTTGCCCTTGCACTTAGCACTTTGCTCAAGAGCCACATCATCAATCAAGATATCACAAGAGGTAGCACTATCACACTTAGCACACGGGTTAGTAGCAACATGTGTAGCAAGATCTTGATTAAGCAATTCATTTGCTACCACTAGTGTGCCATGTTCTTGCTTCACATTTTGGTAGTCAACTTTTAGCAAGTTATATCTTGTGTGGAGCTCTTGTGTTGACCTCTCAAGCTTATCATGTTTCTCATTAGCTTGCTTAAGAGAGGCTTTGAGCTCCCTAGAGCTAGATGTGAGAGAATTAATCTCAAGCTTCAAATCATCATTAGCACTAGTCAAGGTGTCAAGCTTATCATGCAAGTTTCCTTTGATCTCTAGTAGCTTGTCATTTTTACCTTTGTACCTCCTTATGATGCTAGCGTACTTGTTGAAAATTTTAATTAGCCCATCATAAGAAGGTGCTTCTTCATCGTCACTATCATTTCCACAAGAGTCACCACTCTCATCATCATCCTCTATTTTTACCTTCTTGTCACCTTTAGCCATGAGGCATAGGTGTGTAGAGGATGAGCCCGGTGATAAAGGAGGAGGTGGCGGTGGAAGGGAAGAACCAATCACCAAAGCGGCCACCTTCTCATCTTCACTCTCATCATCGGAGGAGGCACTAGAGTCCTCAATGTCGGTGAGCCAATCACCCACAATATAAGCCTTGCCATCTTTCTTCTTCTTGTGAAAGTTGAAGTTTTTCTTCTTCTTGTATGGCTTGTCTTGCTTCTTGTCATCATCACTTGAGTCATCATTGCCATCCTTGTTCTTCTTGTAGTTCTTGAACTTGTCTTTCTTCTCTTCGGGGCAAGCATGAGCTAGATGACCAAGAGTGCCTCAATTATAGCACTTCATTTGAGAGATTGGCTTCCTTGAGGTGCTTGTGAAGAATTTCTTCTTCTTTGAGTCAAAGTTGACTCCACTCTTGTTAACCCTCTTCAACATCTTTGTGGTCTTCCTCACCATGAGTGCAATCTTGTATTCATCGTCCTCTTCTTCACTTGCGCTCTCAATAACATATTGAATCTTGCACTTCTCCTTGGAGGATGCCTTGAGAGCCAAGTCCTTCTCTTCCTTTTCTTTCTTCTTGGAAGTAGAAGAGCTACCATCATCAATCTTCATGTACATCTCGTGAGCATTGATCTTGCCCAAGACTTGAGTTGGTGTGGCGGCGGAGAGTTCTCCTTGGTGAAGCACCGTGACGATGTGGCTATACTTCTCAATGGGCAAGACACACAAGATCTTGCGTACCACATCGGTCGGCGCCATTTGGTTGAGCCCAAGTCCATTCAACTCCTCTACAAGAATATTAAGACGTGAGTACATCTCATTAGCATTATCATGAGTAAGCATAGTAAAGGAGTTCAACTTAGCCATGACCAAATGGTAGCGTTCCTCACGCTCACACTTGGTCCCTTCGTGTAGCGCACAAATGTTTGTCCAAACATCGTTAGCGGTTTTGCAATTCTGCACACGGTTGAACACATCCTTGCCAATGCCACAGAAAAGAATGTTCTTTGCCTTGGCATTGTTCTTCTCAAAGAAGGGATCATCGGCAAACACAGTGCCACCTATGGTAGCGACTTTGTGCACACCGAGATCCACGGCCTCAAGGTAGGCCTCCATCCGCACTTTCCAATACGGAAAATCATCCCCATCAAACATGGGTGGCGGTCCATCCCCATGGGACATCTTGCTCTAGGCGGTAAAGCCTAATTTGAGAGCAACCTTGCTCTGATACCAATTGAAAGGATCTAGATGCCCAAGAGGGGGGTGAATTGGGCTTCTTTTAAATTTCTAAAGCAATATTAAAACCTATTAATGCTAATCACCCCCTAGTGCCTACCGCAATGTGTATCCTAACTAGAAAGCAATAGAAAGCTAAGGAATTGAAAGACAACCTAAGCAATTCTAGAAGGAATTGAAAGAACAAGGCAGAAAGAAATGCAAGTAAGTAAAGAGCTAGGGAAAGGAGTACTTGACGCGGCGATGTTTTCCCGAGGTATCGAGGTGTCGACACACCCCCTAGTCCTCGTTGGAGCACCTCACAAGGTATAGCTCTCCCTCTACCTGCGCAAGGGTAGAGTGCTCTCTATGGGCTGATTCTTCGCCACTTCGGCTCGGTGAATCGCCCACAACCAATCACAGAAGCTTGGAGAAGAGCCGCCGACAATCTTCCGGCGATCACTTCCTCCGAACACCACCAAACCGTCTAGGTGCTGTCAAACACCAAGAGTAACAAGCACAAGACCTTCACTTGACCAACTCAAGGCTAGCAAGGTGGATGGATGCACACAAGTCACTCCTAATCACTCTAGGAGGGAAGAACAAGATGAACTCTCTAAAATCTCTCCCTCACTAGGCACTTGGCTCTCCAAGAACTCTCTCAAAGGTTCCTCAGGTGAAACAATAGCCAAGAGAGCTCTCAAGGATGAGGAGGGCAACTATAAATAGTCCCCACCTCCAAAACTAGCTCTTTCTTACTTTTTCTCTTTTCTGCGAAAGCACCGGACTAGTCCGTAGGCCACACCATCGGACTAAGGCAACTGGTCCGGAGCACACTGGCAATTCAGGGTCCGTTTGGTAGGGATCCAGATTCTAGGAGAAACGTTTCGGATTCAGATTCTCTATAGAAACGTTTCTCTGAGAAACAGAATCACTTGTTGGAATCGTTTGGCTGGATGCCTGGATTCAGATTCTGAATAGAGGTGAATATGCTGGAATAGACCAAAACGCCCTTGTTATACAATGAGGTTTTCTTGAGTTACTACAGGGCAAATGAAGCACTTACAGCCATGAGCAAAATACATTGTTTTGGCTTGTACAACCTTGAACAAAATACATTTTGCATTCTTCCATGATTACAATACATCCGAACAGAGCTACACTCTAGATTGCATTATGGCGCTCGCAAGATCATCACGAAATATATCCATATCGGTGTCATTAGCTTCAGATGTTGATGCGTTAGATGAGTTTTGGGATGGTTGATGTCTCGCATATCTTCGAGGTATTGTTGGTATATATTCTGGATCCCGATCGCATCTACGAAAATGCCTATCAAGTGCATGATTTTCACAAATGATGTTATGAAGAAACATAGTAGCTGCCACAATCATCTTCTGTTTAACCATTGGATAACTAGGCATCCTAAGTAAAATCCTCCACTTCATCTTCCATACATCAAAGGTGCGCTCAACCACATTACGAAGGCTGGAGTGTAGATAGTTGAATACCTCTTGTTGACCAGAAGGAGCTTCACCCCTTCTAAAATCAGGAATATGGTACCTTTGACCTTTGTAAGGTGATAAATAGCCCGGTCTATTTGGGTAACCAGAGTCAACAACATAATATTTGCCTAAATACGTATAGATATACATAATAAATATGAAGTACAATGAATCAAAGAATCAAAGAAATATAAGAATGAGTGAAAGAAAATTTACCACATGGAGGATGTGGGAAGGTATCCATGTCATGCTCTATGGCATGATACAACACACTTGTATCATGCATGGAGCCAGGCTGCCCAATAGATGCATAGGTGAAATGCATATCAAAATCAACCGCTGCCATAACATTTTGGGTTGCACTTCCAGATCTGCCAATATATCTAACATAATCTTGTGGAGGTGGTGTTGCTAAGATGTGTGTTCCATCAATGGCACCAATGCAATCCTTGAAATGTGGCCACATCCTTTGATCATCACTGATCCTACTATGCACACCGGAGAAGTTACGATCTTGAGGCCTTATGTAATCCTTACACATTCTAACTAAGCATTGCAAGACATCATCAAACTTTCTACTAATTGTTTCTCCTGAATGCTTGAAAGTATTTTGCACTGAAGTATTAGATCTATTTTGCCCACAAATGCATAAAAAGATTGCAAGGGACTCCATTGAGCTCATGTGGATGGATGACTTGAGACCATAATTATTTACCAAAAGGTCATGCAATTGAAGAAAAAGTTCTTCATTCATCCAAAGCACTCGGTGACTTTCTCCAGGTGTGTTTAATGTTTCCATAACCCATCCATGTCCACTCAGTTGTGATGTCCTTGGAGCATTCTTATCATGATAGTTCATGAAGTACTTATGCATCAGCAAGACTGCAGAGAATAAGTTGGATTGCAGCTCTTGGTGTTGACATATAACTTGTAATTTAGAAGCATCATCCTCATCGGAGTCACTCACACTCTTTTCACTGTCACTTGAAGTCATCTGTGTTACAACAAAAACATGGTAAGATAAGAAATGTACACTTCATTACAAGACAAAACAGCACACATGTCTTACATTATAATACAATAAAAAAATTGCACACATTGCAGCAGCATGGAGAAATTAAGTAATGACCATAAAAGTAGCACATGTCTAAACATTACAATAAAATCAACCAAGTTCAGACTGTTCAGTACAAGTACACCATAAATAAAATCACACTACAAGGTAGGACCATTAAAAATAAGACACATGTCTCAACATTATTACAAGTTCTAGAAAAAAACAACATATATATAGCCTATGCAGGACCATATTTGACAAAGTGCTTCATTGTGAGCCAAGCAAACTGGTCTTCCAGCTTGTCCATAGTCATAAACATCTCTCTTTCTTCCCTCTTAGTGAATAGTTCAGTAGCAATAAAATGTTGTTTAGTACCAGGGACAGCACCACACTCCTTCACAATGGCCATTACTTCCTTGATTGAGCAACCCGAATTATCTTCCCTTCTTGCCATTGATTCAACAGAAGCCATGGATCTCTCATTTAATGAAACAATTTTGGTAATTTGATCTTGTATCCACACTCCTCCACTTGTCTTTGGCCTTTTCCCTTTCTCTTTATCACTACTATGACCTCTCTTGGGTGGTGGTGTTATTTCCTCAGGCTCACTATCATCATCTGACTCAGCATGTTCCTCACCACCGCCTGTAACACCTTGTGAATTTTGAGGGATGACACCAGATGAAGCACAAAAATGGTCCTCTCCGGTGTTTCTAATATCCTCAAACATAACCTTCAAATCATCCTCATTTTGAATGTTTTTGTCTTTAAACTTGCCACATCCTGGAATTTTCTGTCAAAGTGCAATGCCATATAAGAATTTTTGTTTTCTTAAATAGGTTATAATAAAAAAAATATCATTTTTACCTTTCTAGTTTCCTTCCACCATCCTTGAGGCATGTCAATAGTCCCTTTTGTGGGGTGCCAACCTAAACCTATTTCTTTGTTGAGTGTTTTCCATCACGTATATTCAGCTTTCAATTTTGCCCACTTATTTTTTAATTGTCCTCTAGCATACTTCAAGCCAGTTTCAGCAAAGAAATATTTTATCACATTTTGATATCCTACATTGTTCAAATGTGTATTTGCACGATTTCCACACATCACTTGTTTGGCAAACAGGTGGCAAACAATTCTAGTGTGCTCCTCATTCCAATCAGCAGTGTCAGCCATAACTGCCCAGAATGTTTCCTTCATTAGCAACAAATTCACAAGTAATTGCAAATGTCATAGTTCAGTTCAAACCTACCCAAATTATATATTATGTAATGCACTTCAACATTCATAAATCATTCAAATCTAGTTGTCATAGTTCTAGTTTAGATCTGCCCAAATTATGTAATGCACTTCAACATTCACAAATCATTCAAACCTATTCAGATGTATAGGCTAACATACCTTCACAGAAATAGGATGGTCGAAGGGACAGGGAGTCGGCGCCCGTCGGGGGACGGATGCAGAGGACGTCGAGGGAGTGGGGGAGGGAGGCGAGGCGTCGGCTTCTCCCGGTGGAGGGGGAGGGAGGCGGGGGAGGTCCTCCCAGCGGTGGGGAGGTCCTCCCAGTGGAGGGGGAGGGAGGCGGGGGAGGTCCTCCCGACGGCGGAGGAGGGGAGGTCCTCCCGGCGGCGGGAGAGGGAGGCGACGAGTCGGCTCCCCCCGACGGCGGGGGAGGGAGGCGACGAGTCGGCTCCTCCTTGCGGGTGCGTCGTTGAGAGCTGGAGAGGGCGGCGTCGGGCTCTAGCTCGGTGAATCTGGATGGGAATGGATAAGGGAAGCGATGGTAGTAGTCATAATTTTCAACAAATCTTGTACGATGGCCATCGGATGGGGAAGCGAATCGGTGCGAAACCAGGCCTCGGTCGTTCCGAACTTTTATGAAGAGGAGTGAAACGTTTCCGATCCGAATCGGTGAGCTGGGAAAACGTTTGGAACCGATTCTACCGATTCATCTCAGAAGCCAGAATGTTTCGAGCTGCCAAACGCACCCTCAAACTTTGCTGGCAAGCAGGCACCGTCGGACCACTCGCTATGGTCCATCGCCCTGGTCCGGAGCCAGGGTGCTTACTGGATCCAAGATCCAGCTGAGCTTGGCACCACCGGACCACTCTCCTTGGTCCGGTTCCCTGGTCCGACGCAGAGGTCCGGAGCCAGGGTGCTTACTAGATCCACCAACTTCTCTGACTCGAAGCGTCGGACTAGAGGACGGTCACACCGTCGGACTAGTCCGGAGCCTCCTCTGAGGCTACCTTCCTCTGGCAGGGACCTCCGGACCACTCGTCTTTGGTCCGGTGCTCCTTTGGACAGGTGGTCCGGAGATCTTGTCTCTAAAACTTGCCTAAGTCAGGGACCGTCGGACCACTCTCCTTGGTCTGACGCCTCCTAGGCAGACTGGTCCGGAGCCTCTTTCTCCCCCTGTTTCAACTCTTTTCACTAAGTCTTCTCTAGGGGTTTTGCTCCTACCATCTCAAAGGCTATTAGCAGGGTCTCTAGGACTAGTTGTGACAAGTGTTCATACACCAACATTCCCAAACTCTCCTAGGTCAAGCTACTAACCTCATTCCCCCCTTTATAGTACGGTCAATGGAAAAACAAAGCCCTAGTATATACTTAGTGCCCTTCTCACACCTTATGGCACTAAGAGCTAGCCTAGTCTTCACCTTGTAGCTTAAACCTTTCAAACGAAACGATTTCCATCTTGGGGGCATGAATATCGATTAAGCCCATTCAATAAGCATCACTTATGACCTAACTCTAATGACTTTGCCTCTGCAAAACACACGTTAGTCATAGTGACCTAGTATTGTCGTTAATCGCCTAAACACAAGGGATCATGATTCTTCAAGCCTCAAGCACAATTTTATAACCATCTTGACATAATTGAGAGCAGCTAACTAGATTCTTTTTGATGGAGGGGACATGCTGCACATTCTTTAACAGCACCGTCTTTCCCGAAGTAAACTTTAGATTGACTGTACCAACACCAAGAACATGCGCATGTGATCCGTTTCCCATCAGCAAGGATCCAGTCCCGCCGACCTGATAAGAAGAAAACAAAGAAACATCAGCACACACATGAATATTAGCACCACTGTCCATCCACCACTCAGGCGAATGACAAACTGAAAGAACAGTAGGTAAATAATTACCGTACCCAGATGTTCCTCCCTCTGTTTGACTAATAACCATATTTGCAGATTTCTTTTCATGCTAAAATTTGCGGTCTGGGCACGAACCTGCCCAATGCTGGTCGCTACCGCAAACAAAGCACCTTCCTTCCTTCTTCTTCTTCTTCTTAAAAGAGGTTGTTTGTTTTGCCTTTGAGTCGTTCTCTAGCATATTACGGGATGAATTATTATTTTTCTTCTGCACCATGTTGGCTACAGAAGACTCCACTCCCTTTCCACGTGTGTCTTTTTCTTTCGCCTTCTCTTCAACATCAAGAGTTCCAATAAGTTTAGCAACACTAAACTCTTTTCTCTTGTGTTTTAGAGAAGTAGCAAAATCTTTCCAAGAAGGTGGCAACTTAGCGACAATACCGCCAGCCACGAACTTGTCAGGTAAAACACAGGAAAATTGTTCGAGTTCTTTTGCCAGTGCCTGTATCTCATGAGCCTGTTCCACTACTGGACGGTTATCAACCATCTTGTAGTCATACAACTGCTCCATGATGTACAGCTCACTCCCAGCATCAGAAACACCAAACTAAACCTCAAGAGCATCCCATAATTCTTTGGTCGTCTTGCAAATGATATAGTTGTCCTCATACTTGGCATGAATTGCGCTAATTACGGCACCTCGAAACAGGTTATCGGCCGCCTCGAACCGTTTCTCCTCATCAGGAGTATACTGTTCGGGCTTCCCCTGCGCAGCGTAATAGCAATTCATGGCAGTAAGCCACAATATCATTTTTGCACGCCACCTCTTGAAGTTTGTACCATCAAAATCATTCGGTTTAAGTGCAGCAGCAAAACCTCTAACAGAAAATAAAAAAATCTACAATCAGGATTTTTGATTGTACGATAATTAGGCATTTTCAGATTTAATTTAATCCGGAAATATAATGACAAATATGTGACTGCGTGTGTAATATCATTACTGCTATCAGAGAGATATAACATCAAGAACAAGATGAGCAGGGAGATGAAATTATACCCTGCGGAGGGACCTGTGCTGGAGGCACTGGCGGCTCCATTCCCACTAGTCGTCATAGTGAGTTGCTCGAAGTCGTGGACCATAGTCGATGCAGGAAGATGTACGCAGTACCGTCCCTCGAAAGGTTCGTCGAGAAGTAGACGAAGGCCTGCATGTACTTCGCCAGGAAGAAGAACCTGCGTGTACTGGATCGTCGGGAAGAAGACAGGGACGGAGACGCACCGGGAAGACAGGGACGGAGACACGCCGGGAAGAAGATGAGCAGTCGCGAGGACGCTCCCCAAAAACGTGATTGCGTCGCACGCCCGAGTAGACGTCACCGCGAGACAACGGTTCCGGAGGCCTGCTCTCCAACTCTCTGTATTCTCGCAGAAGGCTGGACGGGAAAGAATCGTACGGTACTCAACCGAGAAGGAATGTCGCGAGTATATAGAATGAAACGGGTGCGGGGAAGGGAAAGCCAACCGACAGACTTAAATCTCGGGAAATCAATTCCCTTCAAGTCTGACGTTACAGGTTCAACGAATCCAATGAGTCACAAAACCGAACCAAACCGCACGGCTCGCACGCACGCACGCCACGCCTCGGCTCGGGCGGCGGCGCGCGCGCGTGTGGCACCCAGTCATCCTCCTGTCAACTTCTCAATTGGTACACACAAAGTCCATCTATTTAAGTTGAGTCAACTTATTATAAATATTTCCTATGAGACTATACTATAATACAAGATATAATATCAAACTAGAATTTAGATTATTAAAATTTATTCTACAGATGCCAATAGACAAGGCACGATAAGGTTTTTATAGATGAAAATCATTGATCAACTTAGCAAATTTTACCGCGCTAGCACACGTGGCTTGACAAGATGATTTTACTGCGCCATGAGTGTTGACGTGGTCAAAAGGGTTAAAAATAAAAAAGAGCTATATTTTTTCTGAAAAAATAATATTTAGAAAAGGATTAATTAAAGAATAAAAAAATCAATATTTCGGGAGCTTTTGGAAATTAGAACTCAGCTTACAGCGAGCTTTTGCCTTTTGAAAGTTTTTTTACTTTTAGAAAGTTCTAAAGCTAGCGGCGGTGGATATAGACATTACCTGCCCCATAGATTTTGCCAAAACATGTTTAACCATTCATGTAATATAAAATTGGCTAAATGGTCAAACCAAAACTGTCTTGCTGTTTCCCTGCACGGTACCACATGTTGGCATGATGCTGAGCTCACATTTTGATGCGTCCTGTATTATGCTCCATGGCGCAAGTCACTTAAGAGCGGTTCGAACACTCCAATGTTGATGGTTGGTCTAACAGAACTCACGGTGTGGGAGGAGAGATAAAAACGACTTCTATAACCAGAAATTGAAGCCATTTGAAACTCTGCCAATCAGGGTCTAACTCTCATGTCGCTGTCTCCCCCCAACAGTCTGCTAAACTCTTATTATTAGGTACTTAAATACATAGACTTTGATCCCTCTAGTTTAAGGCCGCCTCTCTTATTATGGATTTCTCGCTTCCCCTCCCTAGTTGCGTGGAGAAGCTAGATGAGAAAACGAAAGAGTAAAGCTTTCAAAAAAAATACAAAAAACATTTTAGCATCAATAGTACTAAATAAATCTACAACAAAGAATATTTTCGTCGGAATTTAATAAAACTATCTAGTTTCTCGTGTTGAAATATACTTCTTCCGCCCTAAAAAAGAAAGTTGTTATCAGATACGTATATGTCAAACTTTTTAAATTTTGACTAGATTGGTAAAAGGTCAAACTTTTTCAATTTTGACTAGATTTGTAGAAAAAACGTGTAACATTTATATTTTCAAATAAGTTTATTATAAAAAAATATATTTAATGATTTATCTAATGGTACTAATTATATATTATAAACATGTATATTTTTATATATAATTGATCAAAGTTAAAAAAATTGACTTCTCAGAAAGTGAGCATTACTTCTATTTAGGGATGGAGGGTATCTAAATTTAATTCCTTCATTTAGCGTGGCCATGTGGCCATGTGGCCATGTGAACGATTGTATTTTCTTTTGAATTTAGACGTATGATAGTTGTCTATCAGTAAGAATCATATACTTCATATATAAGCCGGATGATATTGGCTGATTCATACTATTCATGAGAGAATAAATGGAGTAGGCTGATAAATTTGAAAGAATGAATATTATTGAATCAGTTATCAGCTGGTTTGTACTCCTTCCATTCTAAATTATAAGATAATTTAAAAATGTTGAAGAGTCAAACCATCTCATATTCAATCAATCTTATATGATAATATAATAATATTTGTGATACTAACTAAGTATCATTAGATTTTTTTATCAATTATATTTTCATAGTTTACATATTTCATATCATAAATTTTTATAATTTTCTATGTAATCTTGGTTAAATTTGAAATCGTTTTATTTTTTAATAATATTTTTAGAATGACTTGTAATTTGGAATATTGGGAGTAATTGAGAAGAACATGACATTGTATCATTTATTTATCCTGCCCTATACTACAAAATTACTATCACTTTTATTAGCAGCTCTTCGCAAAAACTCATGTGATGATTCTCACATAATGGGGGCCCAATTGCAACGCAGGTTTTTAGGGCTGCCATTCGCACTAGCCCATGGTGGCTTTCCTATTGCCAAAACCTGTAACCGTGACCCTTCCGCCCGAAACACAAACTTTTGCCGTCCCGGGGAGAAGCGGCGGTGCTGGATACGGCATAGTACCATGGCGGCGGCGGTGGGCGCGAGGAAGCTGGGAGCGGGAGGTGATGCGGTGGCGGTGGATGTTCGCCTGCCGCCTCTGTCGGAGGCGGATCCCCTTCACGCAGAGAAGAAGGTACGACGCGGGCGTTAGAGAGAAGCTCGGCTCTTTTCGTAGGATCAACCCATATGAGAAGCCTAATTGATTGTAGCATTCCTCTTGGTTTTGTGGAGGTTGGTTAAGGCGCGGATAGTTGAAGTTTAGTTACTGGATTAGAAAACTGAGCTTTTTTTTTGGTAGGGAAATAGCAAAAATGATCTATCTTTTGTTGGGAATCGACCATAATTTGCTTGTGGTTAAGGGTGGGACTTGGGAGGGAGGAAGACCAAAGGAGACGAGCTTGCTGGGAATTGCTTACTCACGTTTGCTTTGAGTAGACAATTGCTGTATTTCGTTTTCATTTTGCAGGAGTACAACCTAGTCGATGGGTGATATTGTTAGTTTATTAAATCTTTATTGCTTGAGAAGATTACGGGAGTGTTTATTCTAAAAATTAAGGATCTTCCCTTTCTTATGGAGCAAAGTTTTGCATTTCCACCCTGTACATTCCTTAAGTGAGTTTGGATATGATAGATGGCTCTTGCTGGCCCTGGAGAACTTGTGCACCAGAAAAGGTGTCTGCTACCGTTATCTGAGTGGCGATTTTTTCTGACATGATAACGATTGTTGGTTCTTTGTTTTCTATCAGCTTAGTAGTGAAAGCCTACTGCAGTATCAATTTCTGAGTGATTTCTTGTGATGCTGGGTGAATTAAAAAATTACCAGTATAGTTTGTCATGTGGTTTTTTTTATTTATTTTGTGTTATGGTTGAACAGTTTCATGCCATATGTTGAGTTGGAATCTATCGACAATTGCATTTTCTTTATAGTCATACAATTTTTCTGTCTCATGTTTCAGTGGAGAATTGCAAAATTTCCAGTAAGTTCCTTTTGTTTCTTCTTAAATGCAGAGGATACTGCAAAATAGGAACCTATCTTGTGAAATTCTGATTCCTGTTACATGTTCTGCTGCCGATGCCCTCAAATTACTGGAACAGATTATTGAAGCTGCTAGGGTAGTGTACATGGATGAGGTATTCATGCTGTGTCACTCATTATTGATTGGCTCTTGATTTTATTCACCTCTACATTCTAACGAGATGATCTGTGTGAATTTTCTGCAGCTAGAGCTTTATTTTGCAGGTGATCATGTCGGTCCATTCTCTGCAAGGAATGAACTTGAATCGCTAAACCTTTTGTTCAAAACAATGAAAAAATTGCTTCTAACTTCCAATGCTGCTGCCAAGGAAGTACTGCAGATACTACAGGATGAGATACTTGTTAAGCTCAAATATGTTGGAAAGGCAGACATTGCTTGGATGGTTGTTCAAACACAGAACCATGATGCTGAAGATTCTCTTCTGAAATGGGGGGAGCATCTTGGTGTTAAATCTAAATTGCAGATAGCCTGTAAGTCTCCATAGAACTTGCTGATAAATTATGAGTGCTTTGAGCATATGTGCAATGCCATCCATAGAAAATTGAGAATCTTTCCTACATTCTTTGCTAGAACATGCATGTAAAGAAAATCTTGATGCTACAGTCATTTGGTGTTTCATTAGTATTTTATCTTTCCACACATTTTATGTGTTTCAAATCAACAATATCAATTTGAGCTTTTATGTTCATTCTATCAATTTCGGATGTGCTGACAATGTCTATGTTAATGTATTTTAACTAGAAGATAAATGAGATAGTGGAATAGATGGCGAGTCAGTAGATGTCAGTGAATGACCTAGTAAGAAGTTTGTTTACTCTTACTAAATACTACTCCCTCCGTCCCAAATTATAAGATGTTCCAAGAATCTTGGAGAGTCAAACTATCTCAACTTTGACCAAAGTTATATACCAATATAATAACATTTATCATGTCAACTAAGTATTATTAGATTCGTTATCAATTATATTTTCATAACATATCTATTTAATACCATAAATCTTTATAGTTTACTCTATAATTATTGGTCAAACTTGAGATGTTTTGACTCTCCAAGATTCTTGGAACGTCTTATAATTTGGGACGGAGGGAGTAAATACTAGGATGCTTAGCTATTCTAGTTTTTTTTATCCAACTTAATTTCACTTAAATTGATCATTGAATGCTGTCTTCATGGACACCTCTTTGTATCATGCTATCAGCATACATATCATTTATCTGATTTCAGAAGGTTTAGTTTTTCAAGGAGCTGGAAGAGGAATGGTAGCTTCTGAAAGTATAGGTGTGGGGGATATTGCTCTTGAAATTCCAGAGTCTCTCATCATATCTGATGAACTACTTTGTCAATCTGAAGTGGTATATTTCTCCTTTGGTAATCTAATTCCCTGTGTTTCTTAAGCACCGAAATACTTTCAGTACTGACTAACTGAAAATGTGGGTTTCTGATTTGTCTATAAATAAATGTTTCTATATTGTTTGCAGTTTCTTCCATTAAAAGATTTCAATAATATCACTTCTGAGACTATGTTATTGTTGTGGAGCATGAGAGAGCGGTATAATCTAGCTTCAAAGTTTAAACCATACTTTGATACACTCCCAGCAAATTTTAATACAGGTACAAGAATTTTATTGTGTTCTGTAAGAAAAGTCCTTAATCTAGTTCAAATAATAATTTCACTAAATGCACTTCCAGGCTTGAGTTTTGGAATCGACGCACTTGCTGCATTAGAAGGAACTCTTCTTTTTGATGAGATAATGCAAGCTAAGCAGGTTATCCATTGTGGTTTGTGATATTGGTCTTTTAATTTTGTAAATCAGTTCTCAATCGGTACAAAGCAGTAATTGGTTCTTTATTGCAGCACTTGCGCCAGCAGTATGATGAATTATTTCCCTTACTATGCACAAATTTTCCTGAGATTTTCCGGAAAGATGTGTGCACATGGGATAATTTTCTGTGGGCATGTGAACTATGGTATTCCAACAGTATGATGATTGTTCTAAGTAGTGGAAAATTATCAACTTGCTTGGTTCCTGTTGCTGGACTTCTGAATCACTCGGTTTGTAGTTCTGTCCCTGGAAGTTTTCTTTTATTAGTCTTCAGATTTGTTTCTCATGTTTTCTTTTTCATATTTTCTCAAGGTGTCCCCTCATATTTTGAACTATGGTCGAGTAGATGAAGCTACAAAATCATTGAAGTTTCCTTTGTCTCGACCCTGTGACGCAGGGGAGCAATGCTTTCTCAGTTATGGGAAACATCCAGGGTCACATCTGATTACATTCTATGGTTTCCTACCAAGAGGAGATAACCCTTATGATGTCATACCGTTAGGTAATCTTTTACGGTAGTTGTATACCTAGCTGCATGTAGATCTGCAAGTAGAGAGGTTACTTCTGCTGTCTTGCCAATGAAATGTTGGTTGGCCTAGATCTCAACTGCCTAATTTACCTGTTACAATAGTTTAGTCGCTATCTTGATTTCTGTCCAACAAGCATAGCCATTTCAATTTTGCTTATTAGGAACTAGGCACAGTTTCCATGAATAGCAGGCTCCCCGTTTGTGATCAATAGATTTTGTGCATCCTTTATTTCTTTATGCAAGCAAGTAAAATCTTGACAAAATCATATTACAGATGCATGATTATGTGCAGATCTTGACATATCTGCGGATGATGAGGACAGCACAGCTCAGTCTGTGACTACAAGCCAAACCACTCATATGGTTCGTGGGACATGGCTGTCCAGATCTGTAGGATTTCCCACGTATGGCCTGCCTCAGCCCTTGCTGTCCCATCTCCGTGCTGCTCTAGGTTGTGATATAGACGAATCCACTACGGAAGCTGATGTAAGGATGCTGTGATGTTTTCATGGATGATGTGTGGGGCACGTCGTTTGGTCGATGTTCATCTAAATCCCATCTTTTCATTGTACTTTCAGATAAAGGAAAACGACAAGGTGGTGCTGGAAACAATCATATCCATATTTAATCACATGCTTGAAGTATTGCCTGAGCAAGATGATTCCAACCGGTGCTGCTTCATGCTCAAACCCATTTTGTGCTGATGCCATACGCCAGCATCACTTAACCACTCTAGTTCATCTGATTTCCTGCAGGGAGGGCGCCAGTTGGGATGTGAAGCTATCATTGGACTACAAAGATCTGCAGAGGAAGATACTATCGTCCATTGTCACTTCCTGTACCTCAGCCTTGGAAAATTTGTAACTCCTGCTAGATGGAATCATGGATGGAAGTTCTTCACTAATTGAATTGCAAAAACACACACTGGGACCCTGTTGGAATGCCTCTGCTGACGTGTAGATTGCAAAGCTATTACACATGGGTTATCTGCACCAACTGAAGTTGCTCATCATGAGTTGCTTCATCCGAGGAATGCGAAGTCATGGGGTTGTGCTTCCGTGGCTTGTGATTTAAGTCGCATCTGATTGTTACCGCGTGGTAGCGTTTGGTGAAAGAAAGCTACTTTTGAACTAGTTCACTGGGAACCAAACATGCTTTTGCGGAACGAAAGCTACTTTTGAACTAATTTCAGCGCAATGTGGCTGTGGTCCATGTGCTAAAATCGCTAAGCAGGCTCGTGTTAGTATTGTATTGCATCAGAGGTTATGCAATGGACAAGATAGCGTAGGTTTCTTGGGTAGAATCTACCCACTTGTCTTTATCGTATTTTTTTTATTTTAACATTTAATGGCCAATGGTAGTAAGTCACGTTGCTTTTTTCAATTTTTAAGATGTGCTGGCAGAGTCTTTTAGATATGCTCAAAAGATAGAATTTACATACCTGGGTTTATAAGGGTTGAGTGTGTGTATGTTGAATGTCTTCGTCTGTACTTATGTAATTCTCCAAAAAAAAACCCAAGGCAAGGCAATATAATTTTTTGTTGTTTGGTTTGCTTGGATAGGGACTTGCATACTATTATGTGTGTGATTGCTTTTTGCGTAAATAGCTAGACTGTGTCTTGGATTGGGGTACTCGTATAGGTAGGGTATATGTACATGTGTTCATAGGCGATGAGTGTACGTGTGTGTTGAACGTGTGCGTCTATATTTGTGTAATTCATAAAATAAATAATAAAAAAAACTGGACAAAGCAATGCATTTTATTGTTGCTTGGTTTGCTTGGATAGAGAGCTGTACAGTGGTATGCTGTATAAGTGGCTAGACTGTGTCTTGAACTATAGAGCGGGTAGAGGAGAAGGGGTTCATAGTTGCATACTCCGTATGTAGAATTTGGCCAAAAAGTGAGATACATATTAGGGTTGCTTTGAACACAGTGTCGGCATGTATATGAACTCTGTGAGGTAACTAAACAAGGACAAATTTACAGGGGCATGGATAAGGAGCTATGCAGGCAATCAAATAAACCCTTTTTATATTCGACGATACATATTGGCCAACACCACTAGTGGTCCCACCTGCTAGTGACTGATGTCTGCTCTAGTTATAAGATCAACCTCCACCAGACTGAGGATATCCAAATCTCTATGTGCAGTTTAAGGGAATTGAGAAAAAAAAACTTTTAGAATATAAGGAAACTGTACTCTAGTTCCACAAGATTGAGAGAGGAAAGAAGATTGAGAAAACTATTTGCTTGCTCCTCTTTTGAGATTTTTTTTGAGAAAAAATACAGGAAAAAGAGATCTACTTGATTTTTTCGTCCTGTTCCCTTGTATGATACTTCCTTGACGCTATGAGATGTGTGTAGTTTCTCAACTTTGACTAGATTTATAGAAAATTAGTGTAACATTTATATATTTATATCTTTAAATAAATTTGTTATGAAAGTATACTTAACAATCTATCTAGTGATACTAATTATGGTTGAGGGTTTAGGGTTTTAATATCTATTTCGACATATTAGAAAGAATATAAAGAGTCTTTTAAAGTTATACTCTAAGGCCTATGTGTGACATTAACCTAAACTTGAGGTTTCTTAAAAGATTGCTTCCCGACCCTAGTGGTCTTGTTTTTACATATTGTCTAAACTAGCGTGGTCCCTAAAACAAAGAATGATTTAATAAAGTATAATAGTAAATATAATAGTAGGTTATTAGCTGGTTAAATGTTTACGTGGAGAAAAGAAGAGAGACGAAGCGAGTTGTAATCTTACAGTCGACTTTGGCATAAGAACTAAGGCATGCATGTCCGTTTCGTTGAACTTTGACTTTGCTAATTTATTGTGAGAGAAAAACATTGTTCGTTCGCTAAAAATAATATTGAAGTAGTGTTGACGAACAGAGCTTAAAAAACTTTGTGAGAGAGATAAATATGTCATATATTAATAACGAAGAGACGATTATAAAGAACCTTATGGCCAGCAAGCTAGCTATATTATTAATTTTGCTATGAGTAAAGGTTCAATTAAATATTAAGATGTGTATAAGAAACTTCCCTTAATAGTAATAGTCGTGGCCTATGGCCTCCTTTCTCCATTACATGTATATGAAAATCACACCTTTCTCCATTAAATTTCTTCAAAATTTACTCATTTCTCCATTATATCTCTATAAAATTCACTTATTTCTTTATTAAATCTCTATAAAATTCACTTATTTCTTTATTAAATCTCTATAAAATCTCTAAAATCTTCATTGTTGATCATGATAGCCCCCTCTGATCGCATCCTGGATCCGCCACTGGCTGTGGCTCCTCCAAGAGGGCGATCCAAAGTCAATCAAAAAAGCTAGTCGGGCCATGCCTCACGCCCTGACATTCACGAGGCAACTCGTATTGGAATCGGTCATGTGAGTCGAAGCTCATCCTGTACTCCTGCTAGCTTCAGGGTTCACGAATGATAAGACAACTGATGTTGCTTTAAACTATTTTATTGTGAGAAAACATTATACCATGGCTGATAAACTGGATTGATAAATTTAAGTGAACAAGGCCTTAGCTACGAGTTCTTTTTTATCACAGGTACGTGCGATATATATTTTGATATAAGGAAATCGTACAAAGACCTATACAAATAAAACACATTCGCAAAGGGATACATGGAAGAGATGCCCCAACCAAATCTCACAAAGGCCCTCCACAAACATGAAAATTACAATTAGGCCCCTAAACAATGTTGGCGGTAGTTAATGTTAATCAAATCATCAATATATCCAGCATATATAATTAAAATGGATCACCAACATATGTATAGATGTTTATACTAACAAATTTCATAAGTTTTGATGAATCTGTACTTTTTAGGGATTTAATCAGAAACCTGACAAAGTGGACCTATCCATCAAATCATGAGGGAAAATCATGACCATCCGAGCCAAAATTGACTTAGTGAACGGACAAGAGGGAGGCCAGTTGGCCCCACCTATATGTTGGCTAGACTGTGGGCCCTGCCTATCAATCTTCGCTTTGGAGGTGAGTTTCTCATCATGTTAAGATCCAATCTACGCTTTTGCTCAAGATCGGTTCGTATCAGAGATGATGTGCCACTATGGATTCGTAAGCACACGGGACTCCTATAAAAAGCACCCCTCCGCGTCTCCGGAGGAGATAAAAAAAACCTTAAAACCATCGTTCCAAATCAAACCCTCAAGCATTTGGATCAATTGAAGTAATCAATAGAGGAATACATAGCCATGTAGGATTTATCCTTTGTAAGTAGAGAATAGTGAGATAGAGAGTGAGATAGAGAGTGAGGTAAGAATTCAGTATCCGACTTGTTGGTGCTCGCTCTATGGCTTGTACCTTGGCAGATTCAAGTTCTACTTGAGCTTGCTTCTAAGATGTCTTTTGTAATCAATCTCTTATTCAAGTAAGTATTATGTTTATATTGTTCATCATGTTTGTGAATCTTTTGAATACTTTAGTTCTTATAGCTCTTGGGTTAAAGTAGTAATCATAGTATAAATGTGGAGCTTAGAATAGGTTGCTCGTGGATGCACCTTGCATTCGGGATCGGTGGTACATCGCAAGGGTGATAGTCTCATTGAGTCCTTTGTAGTCCATCTCCTGTCGATAGGTCAAGTAGGACCTGATTACTCGAAATAGCACACATTGTTTTGTTCTTCCTAAGTAATGTCCCTAGTTGAACAGTGGAAGGCATATTTTGTCCAAATTAGAAGGAGATAACCTTAATTAGAAATCTTTGATCGCTCATGTTTATCCTTAGCCTTATTGCTACCCCTGGTTAAGTTAGACTTAATTAATCTCACACATTTCCCTAAGTTCGATAATATGGAATATTTTTTGGTGAAGTGCTACATCTTTATCCAAGCTGAGGACGTCACTTTGAGAAAGATCATAGCAGCGAATAGAAGATATCAGTGGGAAGCAAAAGTTGTCACTTCAAAGCATAAATTGAGTTTTGGGCGCAATGAAGATGTTTTTAGTATGCAATCTATACTAAAAATAGAAGGACATACATTGATAGCTAAAATTTTTAAAAGTGCATAACAAACTCCACCATTGTGTTTTCTCTTATTGAGACGATAAAAAAAACACATGGATTATTGCATTTAAAGTACGGAAGAAGAAAATACACTTTCGGAGTTGCTGATGCAGAGCACACTGAATCCCGAGAAGTACAAATTTAAATCAACAACAATTTATGAACTGATCCTGTAGATACATTTGTACATGAAAGCAAACTACGGTTGCAGTAACTGGAAAATATATATTGCAAACTGGTTTTTGGTAGCTACCACGAGTAGCTCACAACTTGTTTGTTTCGTTAGGACAAAGCCACGACAAACGCATCTTATAGTTTCGCAAACGGAAAGCAGGCCTAACAGGGAGCCGCCGCCGCCGCCAGGGTCGTGAGGAGCCACCGCCACCGCCGTCTTCCTCCGTCCACCACCGCTGGTCCCCTCCCTTCCCCTCCGGTATCTCACCGGGGGTTAAAGGGAGTGGGGATCCATTGATTTTAATAAGTTTCTCTAGTAGATTGAGTCTTTAGAGTTAGGGTTTCCATATCAAAGTTTTTGGTATTGGAGTTTTATCTCCTCCTTCTCGTCTTCTCCGGCAATGATGAAGGAGAAGGATGAAATCGTCTTCTCCATGGCGGCTTCGTTGAAGATCACGACGACAACTTCGGCGTCACCATCTTCATCGACATGATGACATGGAGATTTTTGTTTCCGGACGGCGGCATCAAGGCGGAGATGATGTCGCCGCCATGGAATAATTTTCTCCGATCTTTTCTTCGTTTTGTTGTGGTTAGATCTGGCCACGATGAAAGGCTAGGGAGAATATTTTTTAGATTAGTCTTCCTCGTTCTTCGGTGGTAGAAAGAAGAAGACACCAGAAAGAAGGAAAAGATCCTCAATTCCACCTACAGGAATGTTGGCCGTCGTTCGTTGGGCAGTTGTTCTCAGGTCATTTGCCGAGTGTTTGCCTATACGGCCATCTACACTGCAAAGCGATTAACAGGATAAGTTTTTGGGTGTGCTATTCACAGCGTGGGTACTATTTCGTATTGCAAAGTACTTGTAACGTATTAATGTACTCATGTTTCATATAATATAATTCTTCTTTTGTAAAAAAAAACTTTTGTTTCTGCTGTTCAGTTACACCGTACACGAGAAAACTAGCGCATCTGTAGGCTGTAGCACAGGGCATTCGGTGCATAGCCTGATTAAAAATGATTGGCCCTCACAACTAATCACATGATATGTAATCATGGCTCATGGTTCTCTCTAGATTATGTAATGATCAAACAGTGCCAGATTGCCATCCATACAGATCTAATTATTATATTGATCAAATCGCATCATTATTATTTTTATTTTACCAGCAGCTGCAGCAGATAACAGTAGCACAGCAGCTCTGCAGCAGCATGTGTGTTGGACTGTTGGAAACTTTGGACTTGGGTGGCTGGCGCATCAGCGTCCAAGGAGGGATGGCCGCACTAGTCAGGCCCACCACCATCGCCATCAAGCAGACATCTATTTTGTTCGCTACCGGTTTTGCCCCTCTGGCGCTGGCGCCATACCTGCCGCGAACAGCCGACACTTCTATTATCTTTTCTGATGATGAATATGTATAATTAATTTTTGACCGGTAGTATTGTTTATTCATGCGTTTCTTGTTTGCCCTCACTTCGTTGCCCAAAATTTCAGGTGCTTCCAAAGTTAATTAATCCCACAAGCGTTGATCTTCCAACATTATCGAAAGTGCTAGAATTTGTAGTATCATTGTGAGGAAAAGTGTCATATCTAGGAAAATCTACTGAGAGTGTCTTCAAATAGTATTATGCACTGTTTGGATTTTAAGGTTAAAAATTAATCCACCTTATAAAAATAGACTAAACATGAGTTAATTATAGGCTAATAAGGATTAATAAACTCTAACCACCAATTAACCCTTATTAGTTCTTATTAGCCCTAAATTAGCTCACTTCTAGTAGTCTTTTAATTGGTATAAAAAAATATAGACTAATCATTAGCTTTTGATCTAAACACCCGTAGCTAACACGGACTCCAAGCTAATAAATATATATTAAAAAAAACTAAAACTGGCCGTCTTAAAGATCGTGCTGTCCTGTGAGAGGGGTATGTCGTGAAATATGTGAGATTATCTATCGAGTTAGAAAAACATTGAGAGGCACAAAGTCTTGTCCAGCATCTCCAACAATTTGTTATTTCTCACTTGCCAAATCTTGTGTTTTAGTAAGTTGCTATAATAATTTACCAAGTTGGAAAGAGATCATCTCCAACAATTTGTTATTTCTCACTTGCCAAACCAAAAAAAGAAGATTAAAACGGAAGGAAACTTGCATGCGGGAAACTGAGAGGAGGACTCGCGGACGAGAGGATGGCAAGCCGATACGCGCTCACAAAAATAGCAAACCGATGCAATCTTTTGGCAAGTGTGTAGAATTGACAAGTCCAATTGACAAACTGTTGGAGAGTGTTTTTTGATTGATTTGCCAATTTTAAAAGATGACAAGTGATTTAGCAAACTGTTGGAGATGCTCTAACCTAATTAAAGAGTGTCACACTACCTTTGTAACAATGCTTTGGAACCAGACCTTTTATACTCCAATACAATTTTGATAACACACATATATCAAAGCTGATGTCGTATCGTAAATACCTTGTCCTGAATGCCTAAGCCCAAGTTCATGCACGCCGTGTGATTCAAATACACATGAGTACATGGCTCGTCTTTAACGTTTCTTAATTTCACAATAAGCACACACAATAACTATCTTTCTAAGCTAAGTCTACCTCTACTCAACTTCTCGTACCGGGTTAATCTCCTACTCATTCCATTCAAATTATAAGATGTTTTAATTTTTCTAGATTAATAGCTTTTGCTATATACCTAAATACATACCATGTCTAAATATATAGCACATGTTATAAACTTAGAAATACCAAAATATCTTATAATTTAAAACAGAAAAAGTATTACACATCTTTTATTATGGATCTTGGAATTTATTTGTATGAATGGTCAAGCTCAATTGACTCCAACAAAGAGAGTTAGCTTGGTCAAGCTCAATTGACTTCAACGAAGAGAGTTAACTTATTATTATTGGTACGGATGGTTCTAGGTGATCTCAAAACAAATTATTATACTTCACCCCTCCTCTAAATATATGTCATTTTCATTTTCCAAAAAATAATTTTAACTAAATATAATATTAAAAATATTAATATGTACGGTACATAATTAGTAATATTAGAAAGGTTTTTAACGTATTTATTTAGAGATATAAATATTATACATATTTTATATGATTAAGTCAAACTTACGGCACGTAACAGTTATTTAGGGATGAAATGAGCATTTGTTACGGACATATTTGATACTCCCTCCGTCCTAGAATATCTGTCGTTTTCACTTCCAATTTTTTTTTTGAAAAAATATATATTAAAAATGGTTAATATTCATGGTACATGATTAGTATCATTGGAAAGATCTTTAGATCTAGTTTTTTAATAAATTGATTTGGAGATACAAATATTGTACGTATTTTATACAAATCAAGTCAAGTTTGTGTTACGAAAACCGAAAACGACAGATAATTTGGAACGGAGATAGTAATAATTATTAAAAAAAACTCAGTTTTGTGAAGAAAATAGTGAAAGAAGCATGTCACGTGGATTGTACTGTGAACATACAATTATTTATGCTTCAACAGAATACCCATAAAACTGTGGAAGTAGAAAACTTCTCTGCTTAAAAAAATATATACTATATAGGAGTATGAAGTAACTTGACAAGTTTGTGCTGAAAAAACATGCATGATTGAGGCTGGTAGTGGTGGGGAAGAAAGAGGCTGACATCTGAAGCCATCAGAACGAAGAACCAAAACCAAACAACGCCAACAGCTAGGGAGGAGTAGTTCACTTCCCCTACCTTCTCTCCTCCCATCCTACGCTAGCTCCTCTCCGTCGCGTCGCCCCTCCTACCGTCGTACGTCTCCCTCCTCTCCCCGCTTCGGCTTCCTCTCCGCTGAGCGGAAGCGCGCAAGCAATCGCTGCCGTTTCTTGGCGTGCGCAGCTCCTGATCGGCAGGCCCCCGCGGGATCTCTCGCTTGCTGTTCTGGCCGCGCGACATTGAGGCGGGGCTCCTGGGACACGGAGCCACCGCAGTTGGTGTTGGTGCCTTGGAGTCGGTCGGGTCCGTCTCGGGTGTCTACTTCCTGATTTGATCTGCAGCGGCGGCTGCGGCGGCCGACATGGCGGCTTCCGGAGGGCTCGAGCAGCGGCAGAAGGACGGCTTCTTCCAGGCGGCCGAGGAGGTGCAGGAGTCTGCGGACTTGTGAGTGCCTTCGTTATCTTGATCTTGGCTTCGATTCGTTGCGCCCGGGGCTACAAAAGTTTTATAACTTTATATATGCAAAACAATTGTCTACCGCTTGGCGATTGTTTTTGCCGTGAATTTTGGTGGGTCTTGTCCTTTTTTTTGGAAGGTTGGGTTGCTTTTTCCTTGATTACTTTGTGGATTATGAGGATATTGTGTTTAAGATGGGATTTTGATCTGACCCGTGCTTGTTTGCGGTCCTTGCGGATTGGGGAATTCTATTAGTGATTATTGGGCTGGTTGTCGTTTGGGGTAAGAGGAGATTTGGATGCGCTCTCATTGGTGAACTGCTGGCGCTACCTATTTTGTACGTTCTTTCCGTTTACTTCAGATTGTGATGCCGTAAAAAAAAATTGGTTATTTGGTGGCATGCCATTTTGTGTATTGTATATGGCTGGAGCAAGTAATGCTTTATTCTAATCAATTACAGCTTTGCTGTAGTTGACAATTCTATTTGTTAATTTCTCCATGTAATGCTGCTTGGGTTGTGACAATTTTAATAAGAACTCTTGTTGAAACAGACATTTGCACTTGCAAATAGTCAAATGCATTCAGGAACATATATTCTAATGCAACTTTCCTCGAATTTGGCAATATCTCCTTGCAGGATGGAATCTGTCTATAGAACTTGGATGCGTGAGCGTAGTAATGGTTCTAGCTCGGAGGAGGTAGATGATTTGCAAAGGGAGCTTCAGACAGCTTTAGGGACTGCAAAATGGCAGGCATGCTTATATCTAAACCTTTGTATTAGCTGACTTGTGGTCTTGTTAATTATTGTTAGTGATTGTCTGTGCAGTTGGAACAGTTCGAGAGGGCTGTAAGTTCAAGCAATGATAAGTATTCACTGGAAGAGGGTACAGTGGCAAGGCGTCGGCAATTTGTTGTAGCCATTGAGGATCAGATTTCTCGTGTAGAGAAAGAAGTAAATGGTTCTTTAATGGATAATGGCAGGCAAGGGCTCAACTGGGTGAAGTTAGATGATGAAGAGCGTGATGATCTAGTCGCTTTCCTTTCAGCACCTGCAGACTTCTATTCAGAAATGAAGAGCACAGACAGCAGTAACCATGTCCCATCTAGACAAAAGAATGTGCCAGATGGGATGAATGACCAGAGTGATCCAGCTTTAATCATTAAAGACATATATGAAGTGCCACGCAGAGAAATTTCTACTGTTAAGAGTGATGTTTGTGGTCTAGCTGAGGAGTTACATGGCCTAAGAAGAAATATGAGTTCAGGTAATGATCATTGGAAGATTGACATTGGTAACGAGATGGATGATGATAGAAAATCATCCCCAAATGCAAATGGGCTTCAGGGCACAAGTCAGACAACTGCTTTATCAAGCATCCGGAGAAGCACAGAATCTTTAACAAGAGTGAGATGGTTTTGGAATAGCTTGTGGAAACCCAAGAGTGATGAACCTCGCTCATTAAGATATGATATGCCAAATAATCTTGACCTCAGGGTTCTATCCTTATTAACACAGGTATATCAATTTCCTCTACTGCCGCATACTATTCTAGATTTAAGATGTTCAGATGTAATGTGATCTTATTTAGAGTAACTTATTGGACATGTGTGTCTGCAAACGATCCTTGGGGATGTTGCTCAATAGTGTAGCATCCCTAATGGCTGTATGCCTCATTTGATCAAGTAATGAAGTCAAAACTTGATTTTTCTGTAAAATGTAATGGATTGAAACCAATAAACTGTGATCATGTCATATGCCACTTACAGTATATAGACAATAGTTGATATTATTACATTTCTCAAGATTATTTTGGCAATAATTGCCACTTACATTATGGAGAATTTCTAATTATTTTGGCTACTGTATGCCAATGCATATGAAATATTGCTACATCCTACATCCTGATTGTTATTTACTGGTTTTCATTTTTATTGGGCTAAACATGTGACATTGACTTTTATGCATGGCAAACATATTTTGTTTCTTTTACTGTATGGTCTGTTTTTATAAATATCTTCGTTTTGAGTTTCGACTGGTCCACAAAGTTAATCACGTCCAATTCAGTTTGTTGGAGCTAATTGCTGAATCCAGTGGTTCTTTATGTTTTACAGAGATTTAATGGGCTAGCTGAAAGAAGCAGAAATTATTTGACAAGTTGGAAGGAAAATTCCAGAATTTCTGGACGAACGGGCGGGCTTCATATACAAGGCCAACAACAGAGCATTCAGTTTGGTCGTTCTATTCGGATCACCCTCTTACTGGTGTTGAGTATCTTTCTGATCGGTCAGTGCCAAACTTGTTTTACACTGAGAAAGTGAAATAAATATTCACATACACTATAAGAAAAAAAAACTGATATTTGCCATGCTCTCGGAGCATATAATCGGTGTTATCCTGTGTGGAGGACTGGAGGTCTCCATGGCGTGCAGTTCTTGCGTACCAGCATGAATTTGTTTTTCTATCATAAATAGCTTATAGCATAGCTTCTTGTATACCCATGTTTTTGGTGTGGCTTTGTTTTTCTATTTTCCTCTGTTTGGTACCAATTAACATAGGCTCTGAAAGCTACGATCATGTTGCACATATTGATATGCAGTGCTGTGGCGTATATTTGAAAATTTACATTCAGAAAATATTGACATGTGCAACAGATATAGATTGAAATCAGTGTAGTTTTGTCAATACTAATAATCACATTATGTGTTTTGCAGTACCATTTCTTGTCTCAGCATGACAATGCATGCATTGTTTCACTGCTGAAGGAACATTGGGACAATTAATCATGGTCCTGCTCATTCTACAAATCATAATTGGTGCTATTCTCAAGTTGGCAAATGGCGGAAACTGAACATGTCATTGACATGTGTCGCTGCAGGAAAAGAAGCATGATGGTGAAGGATTTGACTGTTCAATGCATAATTCCATATCATAAACTCCTCACCGATGCATAACCATGCTAAGATTTATCAGGGTTATGATCAGTTTGTGATCTGTTGTGATGGCTGATTGCTGCCAAATGGAGGTGGCTCTGCTCATTTCACCTCTATATCCCATGAATGCAATTGTAAAAAGTTGTAGAGCTGATAGGAAAAGGCTAACATTTAAAAGACGAGTGAAATGATTTGTGGAAGTGCTGAAATCTCAGTGAAATGAACTATGCGAAGGATCTGAATACGTTTGTTGATAAGAATACATTAATACGGCATTTGTCAAACTATGCTTCTCTGTTCACAGGTACTTTATTGATCCAGGTTTCTACACTTTCCCTCAGTTCATCCATGCATGTCTTCATACTTGGAGGCATTAGCTCTGGTATCTGACCCCTTTTGTACTGCCAATACAATGTAGTTTTAATGTTGAAGAAAAAAAAGGTATTCTTTTGTGTTTGAAAAGGAAAAATATTCTTTACTAGGAGACTAGGACTTGGCAGGCGGAGTGACGTCCAAAATTTTTTAAGTAAAATTTAAAAGTTAAATTCAATTTCTGACGACTTAAGCATTAACTTGTCACTGAAATTGAAGCCGCAGATTTCCTTAGAAAACCATCTACAGTTTCTAAAAATGAAATGAGTTTTGTAGCTGTATGTAAGGTTTACACAAACTTCTATGCGCAAGAATGATCTTGATTGAGGAAAACTGTTATGGATATGAGCACCTAAGTAAAAATTTTAGTACAAATGTATTACTTAAATTAGTCGTCCCTTCGGTTGAAGCATGGACAAATTTCAATATTGAAGACCATCTCTATTGTTGGAACCTCTGGAATGCATGGGTAGCTGTCTGGTTACCGGTAATTTGTTGTAGCCTTGTAGGCAACCAAGACAGCACCCATGCCATTGGAGTCTACGAGCACTCTTGACTGAATTTGTAACAGTCGCCCAATACTTGCAGCATTATGTGATCAAACGGCTTGGCTTATCAGCTGACTTATCAGTCACCGAAATAGTGTTTTTCTCTTACAACAAAACAGCAAAAACTTAGTATCAGTCAGCTTATTAGTCACCGAAACGATCATCCGAACAAGATTGGGAGAGAGACAAACAAAATTGCCGACAAACTTGCTAAGCAGGCAAGAGAAGCACTTGAAATGTACACTCTTGTCTGTGAAGCACTTGTTGTACACTCTCCCAATTGTAGGGTGTGTTTAGTTCCCCAACTTCCCCAACTTTCCATCACATTCTCATCACATCAAATTTCTATTCTCCATCACATCAAAATACCGACACATATATGGAGTACTAAATATAGATGAAATAAAAAACTAATTGCACAGTTTTGTTGTACTTTGTTTGACGAACATTTTAAGCCTAATTAATCAATGTTTGGACAATTATTACCAAATGAAAACAAAATTGCTACAGTGTGACATGACAAGTGTTACAAGATTTTTTTTCACCCCATTTCTAGGATCTAAACACAGCCGTAATGTGCAAAGAGCACTTCAAACATTTCATTGGGGACAACTCTGCCCCATATATGTAAGGTGTCTTTTAAAGTAATGTTGAAATCCTTGACCATATTTTTTTAAAAAAAAACAGCCAGGGTGTTGTCATGGATAAGGCAGTGCTGGAGGAATGAGATATAGGGGGTGTTTGGTTACAGCCCCCTAAACTTTAGTAGCTAAACTTAGATGATTTAGGCTCTAAATTACCAAACACCCCCCCAAAGTGCCCCCTAAACTTTAATTGATGCACTAAACTTTAGGGACCACTAAACTTTAGGGGGTAAACCAAACACCCCATAATAAGTTGATTGGCAAAAGTTTGCTGTAAAATACATGTGAATGATGTGCTGATGAGCTGCACGAGATCGTTTTGATGTACTACATGTATTGCGCACATGACAGTTCCACGGACAAATTTTCTCTGTTTTTTCTCTCTCTCTTTACCATAGTATATGGCTGCCTTTGGCCATGGCTTTGAAGTGAACTTGGTACATACGTACTACTTAGTACTGTAGTACTTACGTTGACGCCCACGAGATTAATTAATAGGCTGAACTGAACTCAGCTTAGAGCTTGTGCTGAATGTTTCTACCTCGGCTGAAGCTCTGAGATAGAAATCTCATTCTCAGAAACTGCAGCAGCATTTGACCGCTGCTGCTGATCGCTAATCAGCACATTGTCAGAACTCCAAGAACCGGCTGTTGGGCCATGTGAGGCAGCAGCAGTGACGCCAGAGCTGAAGGCGAAGGCTGGCCTGGACGGGGCTCGTCTGTCATCGGAAGTGGAGGTCGGATTGCTGAGCATAAGCACCACTGTGGAGGCATCCGGCCGATCCGCCGGATTCTCCTGGACACATAGGAGCCCGACCTCAGTGCAGTTGAGGACTTCGCTTTCTCAATACCCCGATCCGGCCAGCAACGGGTCAACCACATCTGCTGTCGAACCTGTTCTCCACTTGTTCCACACCTGCACGGACCATTGATTTCACATATATACAAGTATGTAAATATATGTATGTGAAGAAAAGAAACAAGTACATTGGCACTTACATGGCTCAGCACAGACACGGAGTCTATTTCAGAGTCGTATGCGCTGTTGTTCCTTCACCCGGTCACCATTTCCAGTACTATAACACCGAAGCTGAACATGTCTGACTTAGAGGAGACATGCCCCCAGTAGGCATACTCTGGAGCCATGTATCCGCTACATGTATCAACAATGTGATATCAAGATCAGTAACTAAGAATTAATCCAGCTTACAAATTAATTAATTATATCGATTGGCACATTGGTCATAGTCAACAATGGCCATAATAAAACTCAAAAAAAAAAATGGCACATTTATTGCTTGGCTGTTGGTAGGTACTTACAGGGTTCCGACAGGTCGTTTTGTTATATCCCTAGACTGGTCACCGTGGAAAGCTCTAGCGATGCCAAAGTCTGAAATTTTAGGGTTCATATCCACATCAAGCAACACATTGCTCGGCTTTAGATCTCTGTGTATGACCTTCAAGCGGGACTCCTCGTGGAGGTACAGAAGTCCCCGCGCAATACCACATATGATGGCAAACCTCTTGCTCCAATCCACCTGCTGCCGTCTCACTGGATCTGCATTCTCCCAACAAGAGAATAAAAACTAGAGGATGAATAATCTATGTGAGTTTTCCTATTTGAATATGAACACTAGTTTGATATGTATACCGAGAAGGAAAGTATCTAAGCTTCTGTTGGGCATGTACTCGTAGATCAGCAGCTTCTCTTCTTGCAGTCACACCCCCAGAAGTTGCACCAGATTCCTATGCTTGAGCTTGGCAGCCAAAACGAGCTCGTTCTTAAGCTCGTGGAAACCCTGTGAAGAATTCTGTGAAAGCTTCTTCACAGCTATTTCTTTCCCGTCTTGTAGTGTACCCTGCACAAAACAAGCACATATTCTAACCATTTTCAACAAATCACTCGCATATTTTGATTGTGCCTTTAGTTAAAAGTAGTAGTGCGTGGTAATTCATGATTATATCGCGTCATGACTGAATATGTTGTAACATCTCATATTCTCATTACGTGTCAGCATAGAGGAAAATTGTACCTTGAACACTTCTCCAAAACCTCCCTCTCCAAGTTGTTTTCTTCTGAGAAATTCCTTTTATGGAGCAGAGCAGTAGTCATAGCACTTGGCCTGTTACTCTATGTATCTATAACCTTCCACCATGGTTATGTATGAAGAGGAAGTTCATTATGATGTTGGCGCTGATCCAAGACCCGAAGCAACCTGGCAACGACATCGATGTCTTTCTGAGACCCTTAGTTGAGGAACTCCTGCTTTTATGGAGCAAACCAGATGTACATGTGTGGGATGAGTACAAATAGGAACACTTCGACCTGCGAGCATTGTTGTACGTAACAATCAATGATTGACCTGCCCTAAGTAATCTTTCAGGATAAACAAACAAGGGATATAATGCATGCACACACTGTTTTAATGACCTTGACTGTGTATATCTGAAAAAATGTCGAAAGGTCGTGTACCTTGGCCATCGTCGTTTTCTTCCTAAGAATCACGTACCAAGCCAGAAAAAAAGAAAAACATTGTAAAGAAGAAGTGAAACGAACCAAGCCTGACAACCAAATTGGAGAGGAGGTACTTGATATGGTCAAGGTTGTGCAAGTATTCTTTGGAAAGGGAGAAGGGCCGTACCAGTTCCAAAAGATGCTAATGGACGCACACCCATGTGGAAGAATGTTTGTGTGAACCTACTAGGATTCATGGGTGTGTATGGAAAAGCCAAAGATACACTTGAAGCACTACATGACTTGCAAGACATGAAAGAACGAGACAACCTGCATCCAGAGAAGACAGAAGATGCACGCCATTATTTAAAGCCTGCTAGCTACACTCTTAGCAAAGAAGATAAGGAAAGCATGTTTGAATGTCTAAGCAGCATCAAGGTCCCATCTGGATTTTCCTCCAATATAAAGAATATAATAAATGTGTCAGAGAAGAAATTTCTAAACTTAAAGTCTCACGACTGCCACGTGCTTATGACACAATTGCTTCCGATTGCGTTAAGAGGAATTCTACCTCCACATTTACGTGTAGCCACTGTGAAGCTATGTGCATTCCTCAATGCAATTTCTCAGAAGGCAATCGATCCAATAGAACTAGATGTTCTACAGAATGATGTGGTTCAGTGCCTTGTCAGCTTTGAGTTGGTTTTCCCTCTATCCTTCTTTAATATCATGGAACACCTCCTAGTTCACCTGGTCAAGGAGATTAGTATTCTCGGTCCTGTGTTCCTACACAACACGTTCCCCTTTGAAAGGTTCATGGGAGTCCTGAAAAAATATGTTCACCAACATGCTCGCCCAGAAGGAAGCATCGCCAAGGGCTACGGGATAGAGGAGGTCATTGAGTTCTATGTTGACTATATTCCCGACCTTAACTAGATTGGTGTTCCTGAATCAAGACACGAGGGGAGACTTAGTGGAAAAGGAACACTAGAGAAGAAAACATATATCGGTACGGGGAATGATTATTTCAACAAAGCACACTACACAGTTCTTCAAAACTCCTCCGTGGTGGAGCCGTATGTCGAGGTACACAAGAAGTTCCTACGATCCCAGTTTTCAGGGAAGAATGAAGCTTGGATTATGCGTGAACACATGAAAACTTTCGGCGATTGGTTGCGAATAAAATTTAATGGTGATGACAGTATTGATGACCAACTGTATTTGTTGGCTAGACAACCATCATGGCACATCCTCACGTACAAAGCCTACGAGATAAATGGAAATATATTTTACACTGTAGACCAAGATAAAAGGAGCACCAACCAAAACAATGGTGTCCGTATAGATTCCATCGACCCAAATGGAAAAAGGCAAACATATTATGGCCGCATAGTTGAGATTTGGGAACTATACTATGCACCTAATTTTAATGTCCCTTTGTTTAAGTGCCAATGGGTGAAGATGACTGGAGCCGGGGTAACAATTGACAAGGATTATGGATGACAACAGTGGACCTCGACACTATTGGGTACAAAGACGAACCATTCGTCCTTGCTGCTGATGTGAATCAGGTGTTCTATGTAAAAGACATGTCTATAAAACCAAAGAAAAGAAAAAACGATGACAAATCAATCATCAATGAGCCCAAGTGTCACATAGTTCTTTTAGGGAAAAGAAATATTTTGGGAATTGAGGACAACTCAGACATGTCAGAACTTTACGAAAGGGATGACCGAATTGCGCCATTCAGTGTGACCAAAGACCCAAGCATAATTTTAAATGCCGAGGACACTCCATGGTTACGACATGATCATGACCAAGGGACATATGTCAAGAAGAAGATCACTAATGTGCCCGTTTGATGTAGCTAGCTTAGCAGTGTGATGTCGATCAAGTGACATGTGTATTGGACATTTTGGTTAAATAAATAAAGATCTACATTTGTATTTGGTCAAATTAATGTTTACTAATACTTCTTTTGTCAAATAGGGTCATTTAGTGTCTCATTAATAATTTTCTATTTAAGGGTAAACTTATTTGTCGTATAATTGGAATGGTGAAACACAAAAAGATTAACGTTAAAATAATGCATAAACTATTTTCCTGTTGGTAAAAAAGTATTTTATTTTTTCTAATTCAACAATATACTTTTGCATTAACCAAATAGTGATGGTTTGTTACATTTATATTTGATATTATATAAAAGGTAAAAGATTTTATGTTATACATTTTTCTATTGTATAATAAATCAAAATAAAATTCAATGGTTATTTTTAAAACATTTTGTGCCATGTATTTAATTTATTATACAATTAACAAGAACTAGAATAATTTATAAACACATGAAAACTATATACAATATAAAAACATATAAAAGAGCCCACTGAAATTTTGTTTGGCGCCTAAAAGGCCCTTTAGCCCCGGTTTGTATTACCAACCGGGGCTAAAGGTCGAGACTAATACGAACCGGGACTAAAGGGTGCCTCCCTATATAAGCCGCAGCCGATTTCTCCTTCCCCCGTCGTCTTCAATCTCGATCTCGCGGAGTACCTTGCGGAACGCCACCGCGCGCATTCATCTCGCCGCCTCCTCTTCCCGCCGCGCCGCCGTCGTTCATCCTCTGCACGCCGCACCGCCGTCGTCCTCCTCTGCACAGCCGCGCCGCGCCGCCTCCTCTGCCCGCCCAGCCGCGCCACCTCCTCTGCCCGTTGCGCCGCCGCCGTCGTTCCTCCTCTGCACGCCGTGCCGCCGTCGTCCTCCTCTGGACAGCCGCGCCGCACCGCGCCGCCGCGCCTCTCTCTTTCCTCTGCACGCCGCGCCGCCGTCGACCTCGCTGCACAGCTGGCCACTGCCACCTCAATCATCGGCTCTGCGCCACCGCCACCGCCGTTGGCCGCCTCCCGTACGTCGCGCCCGTGCGCCCTTCCCGGCCGCCGCTACGCCCGAGCCCGCACCGCCCGAGCCCGGCCAGCACCGCGCCCGAGCCGGCCGCCGGCTTTGAAGGAGAAAAAGAAGAAAGAAATTAAAGGAAAAAGAAATAAAAATTACAAGGAAGAAAGGAAGAAGAGGAAAGAAGGAGAAGAGGAGAGAAGGAATAAGGAAGAAGGTAGGGAGAAGAAAGAAAGAAAAGAAAAAGAAAAAAATTACTAAATGATTTTATTAATTTGTATGTTATTAGTTTCTTGTTTTCACACACTAACATTTTATGTATGTTTTTCTAGGTGAAGAGGAGATCGAGAAGAAGAAGAAGATCGAAGAAAGGAAGAAGAAGGTTAATTGTATGTAATAAAATAGAAATAGATTTTAGTTTTAGAAATAGATTTTAGCACTTAGAGAAATATAGACCTTCCATTATTGCTATATATGATTTGATATATATTTATCTTCATTACATTTCTAGTTTTAGAAATATAGACCTTCCATTAGTTTTAGAAATAGATTTTAGCACTTAGAGAAATATAGAGCTTTCATTTGTTATAGAATTAGATATCTTTCATTATATATATTACTAGATGGATTTGTTAGAGAAATATTGACCTTATTAATTCCATTATTGCCAGAAAACATGTATATATATGATTTGATATATAGATGGATTTGTTAGAGAAATATTGACCTTCCATTATTATTGCTAGTAAACATGTATATATTTGTACCCTAAACCCTAAGCCCCTAAGTTTCTAAACCCTATAGATATACATCATAAGTGTCTACCCTACACCCTAAACACTTTTATTACACACACACACACACTTAGTGTCTACCCTAAACCCCTAAGTTTCTAAACCCTATAGATATACATCATAAGTGTCTACCCTAAACCCTAAACACTTTTATTACACACACACACACTACTTAGTGTCTACCCTAAACCCCTAAGTTTCTAAATCCGATAGATATACATCATAAGTGTCTACCCTAAACCCTAAACACTTTTATTACACACACACTACTTAATTAGTGTCTACCCTAAACCCCTAAGTATCTAAACCCTATAGACATACATCCTAAGTGTCTACCCTATACCCTAAGACATGTCTACCCTTTTGGTTACTCTAAGACTAAGTGTCTAAATATTGACCTTCCATTATTGCTAGAGTAAACATGTATATATATGATTTGATATAGATATGGACGACCCGAATGACGACATGGAGGCTTTATTGTTTTCAATGATCAACGATGGTACTGATCAAGTAGTAGATGGCACCAATCAAGTAGATGACGGAAGTCAGTACTTTGCGCCAGATGTTGAGCAAGAAAATATCGTGCAAGAAAATATCGCGCAAGACAATGTTGCCGAGGTATATATATGTCTACAATCTCTTGTGTATACATGAAAATCAAAATAATTATAGTTATATAATTATATTTATAAGTTTTGTGTGTCTACATACATAGCCGTCTGCATCAACGACAACTACGGGGAAGAGTAAAAATGTACGAGGCCCGAAGAAGCCATTGGAGGGTCGGTACATTATCACAAAATTCGATGAGGAAATAGGGCAGTACTTGGACCTAATGCACATAGATTTGCCAACAATTGTGGTTACCTTGTAAGGGATAGGCTTCCGACCAGTGCTCGTGAATGGCGGCAAAGGAAAGGACGTCCTGACATTAGTTTTGTCTCTGATCGTGACAAGGAACTAATTTGGCAAGAAGTCCTTCAACATTTCTCGCTCGATACAGAAGATGAAGCTTTGAAGGGGAGAGTTAGGGACAGGGCTATGAAGAAGATGGCAACATATTTCCAAGCCTGGAAGAAGAAATTGCATACTGATTTTATCAAGAAGAACCTTACTCCAGATTTCAACAATAAGGCCTACGTCAAGTTGAGACCGTTTTGGGATGACTTTGTATCTTTCAAGACATCCAAAGAGGGCGAAGCATGAGCGCAACAGAACCAACAGAATGCTCGAGAAAAGAAATACCATCATCACATGGGATCAGGTGGCTACAAGACTGCCATTCCTAAGTGGGAAAAAGAAGAAGAGGACCTTCAAGCTAGGGGAATCCAACCGCAATCAAATAACTGGGCTGAGCGCAGTAAGTGGTGGTTTTTTGGTCACGGGGGAGGCATTGACCCTCACACCGGGAGATTAACGTATACCGAAGGACTCACAGAAGCAGCAAGGAAACTGGTTGAAGCTCAATCTTTGAGGGAACAAGGAGTATGGTCACCAGTTAGAGATAAGGATGAGCTGACATATGCCTTGGGGACTGCAGAACACGGTGGGAGAACGAGAGGTCATGGCGCGGTGCCGTGGAAGCATGCCTTCCCTCAAGACAAAGATACATATAGAAGTCGCCACAGAAAGAAGAAAGAGGAGGAAGCTATGAAACTTATCATGTCGCAAATGCTTAGTGAAGCACGCGAAGCAGCTATTCAAGAAAAAGAGCGAGAAGAGAAACTTGAAGCGAGAATGAGCGAGGAAATCAAAAGGCAAGTGGAGTTAGCAATCAGCCGAATGCAAAGTACTGGATCAGTACCGTAAGTCAACATCAGCCCATCAGCTCAGTTGAAAAGCAGTTGTGCTTCCACGGAAGTGCCTCAACCTGGTGATGACGCAAAGCTACGCTTCCCTGTGGATGACATCACAGAACCGAATACACCATGTGAGCTGCACATTCCAGAGGGGGCTACCACAATCATGGTGGCTACTGGTATTGTGTCTCCTATCGACCCTACGAAGACACCAATATGCCATGGGTCAAAAGTACCAGCTGGATATGCTCGCGTCTCGGTGGATAGAGTTGAAAAAGGTCATCGCGATGTTAAGCTTGACATTGAAGGAGGTGATGGGGAGACGACTTTAGGACAAGCGGAGAAGACATTTATTTGTTGGCGCAAGCGCTATATCATTATTCCTGGGGCATCACCTCCTATTGTACCATCGCCGCCGCCTCCTCCTCCTCATCCTAGGTGCGAATGAAAGTGAATCATACCTATCTCTTTTGTATTGGTTTAAATAGAGATACTTTTTTCACACTCGTTGTTTTCACTGTAGGACCTCACCCAGAGACCTAAGTCACCATTCATCACCTGCTGGTCATAGTGTTGCAGAACGACACAGCTTCCTCCCCAGAACCTCCAAGGCGCTCTCCATCTCCGAAACCGTCCCCATCGCCTCTACAACGTTCTGCAACGCCGACACCGGCCCCATCGCCTCCATGACGTTCTCCAACGCCGACACAGGCCCCATCGCCTCCACGATGGTCTCCAACGTCGACACCGGCCCCATCGCCAAAGAAGAGGACCGCCACAAAAGCAAAGGTGTCGGCCGCCCAATCGAAAACAAAGAGGCAAGCTACAAGGAAAGTTAGGATTCCTCCGAAACTTTTGTATGAGAAGACTGAAGAAGAAATAGACGCTTCAGTAAAGGCCTCAGTGGACGCACATTTCCAAAAAATTGTAGACGACCGTAAAGCAAGGAAAGAAGCTAAAAAGTCGTTCTACGTACATCAATCAGCTCTAAGGCAGCACTTGGAAGAAAAGAAGAGAAAGCTACGTGATGCTCATAAGAAATATCCAATATCGGACTATGACCGCACTCTTGAAAAGGAAATTATCGAGAAGAAAAGAGCAGGGAAGGGTGTCCCACAGCTCGGGGAACAATCGAAGCAATCAGTACCCCCGCTAATTGTTGGGAATGAATATGGTTCAAACTGGAGCGTGCTAGAAGACTATAGTGGCCCCAAGTTCAATTATGATGGTATGGAAGAGTTCTTGTCAACAACTGGTCTAACTGCGACTCAATTTTACGTAAATGCACTCATCGCAAATGCCACTGTAGTCGATGAGTTTAAGAGAACTTTTATACGTGGCAAAAGTCTGTACAACCCATCGGCCCTCAGGGATCTAGGTATGCAAATGCGCATGTTAAACTCGTGGTACATGAAGGCATGTACCAAAAACCTAGATGACGAAGGCATTTGCGTCAGAATTAGACAAGAACATTACATCCGGGGCGATGACCTTATATTTGTTTCGTATAGTGAGCTCCACCAACTATGCCACATGGACGCTCTAGAAAAATCTCTGATGAGCTGCTACTGTCTGTAAGTGATCATTTCTTTTAGTAATCGGACTATAGCATATGTATATGTATAGTAACTAACTATCCTCAAACATATATATGCAGATTTTTGATGTTAATGCTCAATTGTAAGGGAGACATGAAAATTGGTTTCATTGATCCATCAATCATATTCTCGGATCCAAACACTCCCCGCGATCAATAGATACCTCAAACGGAGAGAATTTTACGGAGGTTCTTGGTCAATCAAAAGACCAGACAATATATACTCTTCCCCTACAACTTTGGGTGAGTGTTGTTATCGTTTGCACAATTTATCTTACTTATTACTCAATTTAGCATAAAGATATATATGTTGACTCTATAAACAAATGCAGTTTTCACTGGATACTCATAGTCATCGATATGAGAAGAAGTCAATATATAATCTTTGACTCATTGAGAAAACCACTGGGAGATTACTAAGATATGATAGACATTATCAAGGGGTAACTTTGATCTTTAAATATGGATTCCTGCTCTTTAACTACATTGCAAGAGTTAATTAACTAATGATCCAATTATTGAGCAGGGTTTGGGATTGGTTCGTCCCGGAACACCGTCCGGAACTAGAAGAGGCACTACAAGGTCCTCGTATGTTACCTGTAAGTTCTACTAGCTCTCGTAATCTGTTACCTTATCATGCTTTAACATATGCGTATGATGACGATGGTAATCGTTTCATATCTTACAGTAGATTTTAAGGCAGCCACAAGGCAACAATCTGTGTGGATACTACGTTTGCGAGTACCTCACGGTGTATGCAAGAAGAAATCTTACAAAGAATCTAAGAGTATGTGATATGTATATATAATACATCCATTTTATTTATTTGTTGCTATTAACTAAATCTTATGTATATTAACACCTGTTTCTTTATAATGCAAATTGAAGACGCTATGGTTGTAGCAACAAGTGTTGCAAGAAGACCGCCTCAAAGGAATTCAAGAGACATTTGCTGGATTTTTTCTTGAAAAAGTGGTCAACCCTAAAGGCGACTACTATTACGACCCGACTGAACCACTCAAGCCAAATCAAGACGAACATCTGTATGATATTTAAGTGGCGAGAGCGTTTGTGTCTTAATTCAAGTAAAAATGGATAATGATGTAAATTTTATGTGCATATATATATTATACTTATAGAGTTTCATAGTTTATTTGTGTTTAATGCTTGAAACTAACTTATATGTGCGTGAATACATGTATTAGCAGCGAATACATGTATTAGAAGCGTAGAATACACACATTTGAATACCTAATCTAATTGGAAAACCAAAATAAGAAATACCAAAATCAGAAAAAAAATAGGGTCTTTAGCCCCGATTGATAATACCAACCGGGGCTAAAGGGTGCTGCCACGCGTGGCCCGCCTGCGCCACCTGGCGCACCCTTTAGCCCCGGTTGTGCGAACCGGGGCTAAAGGGGGGACATTTAGTCCCGAATCCTTAGCCCCGGTTCAGGCACCGGGGCTAAAGGCCCTTACGGACCGGGGTTAAAAGCCCCGGCGCCTGAACCGGTGCCTAGATTGAGGAGACAGGAGAGCCGCCGCTAGATTTTTTTTTGTTGAAACTGCTGCCGCTAGAAAATTGGCTACCGTGCGTATGCGGGGGAATGGGTGGGGGTCTGGGGTCTCGGGAGGTACGACCTTATAATAATGGAAAAAAAAGCGGGCAGGACTATTAGCTACGAATGTTTTTTTCCGTTGCAATCCATTCGTTGGAAAATGGGGGTTTGTAGCCATAAACGTGGGGTGACGAGTCATGGCCGAGAACCACAAACAACCCTCTAGTGTTTTAGTGATGACCGGCACCAGAGGTAAGCCCCTGGTCCTTTCAAACTTCTAGGGTTGGGGTTAGGGAAAATATGTTCCGTCCAAATCTAAATTCGTCATCTTCTTTTCTTTTTCTATCCAATACCCTAGATCGAAAACCGTAGGTAGGGTTAGCGATTCTCCCACGACGATAAAGGGTAGGATTAGGATTTTTGTTGAAACTGAAATGATTTCTTTCTGTTTCTTTCCCGATCTAGATTCAAACGCTAGATCTAGACTCCTGATACCATTGTTGAGACCCTAGGACCCCCTAGGTCTAGATACATTGTGGTTACTTTGCTTTTCAAGATAAACAATGTAGATCCAAGAGAGAGAGACGATGAGGTGTTACTAACCGTCCGAGGGAGTAGTGGAGGAGCTTCTGGTCATCTTAGGTTCGGTGGTGATGATCTACGTAGGGGCAATGACTGTCGAGGAAGAAGGACAGTGAAGCCTGGTGGTGCAGTCTGGTGGAGGTGGCGGCAGTGCTTCCCGTCACTGGATGCACCCCTCGATAGATTAGGTTTAGGGTTTTGTCGGTGGGAAATACATCTCATGATCAACCTCTTGAAAAGAGTCGTTGGCCTCCATATCTTTATATAGCGCAGTGTGACAGGGGCCACCAACCATGTAGGGTTGGGCGGTCCCCAATCAGGGCGCGAGTCCAAGACCCAATTGACGGTTGGGCCAATTGGCAGGAGATCAATTTAACAATTCAAACAACTACTAAGGGGTGTTTTGAAAACTCAGGTTTTGTGGAGTTTAAAAAAGTACCCACCACTGCTACTAGTTACGCAAGATACTGTGTTTTTTCTCACGACGAGGATAGCCCGAGATCCGGCTTCGTGCGCTCATGACCTCTACGGTCGACACATTGCCACCGTGCTCAGAGACTTCGCACACGAGCTGTCGCTATCTCCAAGCTCTTGCTGCTCGCGCACGGCCTCCACATGCGAGCCGCCATCATTTCCAAGCCCCGACTGTGCGCGCTAACGGCTTCCGCGCACAAGCCATGGTCATAGCCGCCAAGCTCCCACCGTGTGCGCTCATATCCTCCATGGGCATTGTTTTGCTTCCTCAGAGGAAGATGTCCTTTTTATATTTGGACCCCTGTTTAATTCTAAATAATTACATATGCCTTTCTTTTGGAGTTATTAGAGCTCTGCAAAACTAGTCGGTCGGAGCTCAGAAGTACGGTGGAGCTGCTCGATCTACGTTTGATCTTGGTGAATATGGTGCTCTATCTATTTGTTCAGAACTGGAGCTCCCCAAACATACCCTAAGAGCATGAAGGTGGCAGCGAAGGATCCTCAATGTCAAATTTGATTTGGGTTTGTATCCCATTGGATTATGAGCGGTCCGTTTTGTCCCGATCATAATAGAATATTCTGAATATCAAGTAGTGAAGTAGATAGATGGTGCAAAAGGGTCCATATGCTGTGAATAGTGCTACTATAAATTGTGTGCTCCTATGTACTCCCTCTATTTAAAAAAATATATAAAATTCACTTTCAAGAAATCAGCTGTTTTCTTGTTTGACTGAATTTATAAAAACAATATCAATATTTATGTCTAATGTAATGATACTTGTTGGTTGTCATGAATATTATGTGTTCTTTGGATCTTTTTTAGATAAAGGATAGAAATTATCCGGCTTTATCTACCCGTAGGTAGAATCAAGTCAAATTATTACAACATGAAAATTAAAAAGAAAAAAAACTGACGGAAAAAATTAAATCCCCAACAAGGAGCTCGATAGTCCTACGCGACAAACATGGTTGCTCCGTGATGTCAACTCCACTAGAATAAAACCATCAACGTGATGACAACTTCACTAGAATAAGATCACCAGCGTCAAGACAAAGTCGTTAAAAATATGTTTGTCAAACTAAAAAAGTAGTGAAAACGTTGAAGACCGACCACCATTGAAGAATGGATGTTTTTCCTAAGGCAACAACACAAAGCACTTGGTGCAGGCGTAAGTCTGCCCACGAAAAGCCGAGCTATTACTTCATCTAGCGCCACCTCCGTTTTGAGCTGTGCAGCAAGGTAACACACGGTAGGAAATCCTGACCTGGACGAACAACAACTTCGACGACACGCCAACTGCGCCACCGCCGCCGGCCCGGAGAAACCAGATTAGGTTTTCACTCAGTTATTAAACGCCCACGGGTGCAATAGCTTCAACGACGACTTCAACAAGATGCGAGGCACAGTGAGTATCACCGCCGCCAGCCCGACGTAAGATGCCAAGCAGCGTTTTCACCCAAACTGCTGCCCCGTGAACCTGTCACCGGGCGTTGGAACAGGTCGCCATCTAGATCATCCGCCGCAGGGGAGGAGGGTGTTGGTGGTCAGATCTAGATCCAACCGCCGTCACCAGAGAAGCCCCGACCACAGGCGCTGCCCATGGGGCTGGCCAAGGTCCGGATCCACCTGAACCGCCCGCCGGAGAGCCGGATCCACCCACGGGCCGGCCACCACACAACCACAAATGGAGATGGACGAGGGGAGGGAACGGCTGTGAGAGAGCCCGGGGAGGACGAGAAGGGGAAAAGATGAGGATGAGGAAGGGAAGCGGACCGCCGTTGCCGCAAACCGGGGAGGAGCAGCAACGGCGGCCGGGGTGGCCCTCGGAGAAGTCCCGAGGGGCGGCGGCGGCGGGATCCCCGTGTCACCTTAGAGAGACAACGCGGGGGTCGGGGGGGGGGGGTGGTTTATTGGAATTGAATTTCATTCCATGATTGAATCCGATTCTAGCAATTATATTACACTGAGATTACAACGCGGGGGGTCGGGGGTGGTTTATTGGAATTGAATTTCATTTTTTATTGTTTGTGTCGACATGAAAATTTTGTTTAGCTGTCCATTGTCATCCGGATGTTTGTGTTCTTTTTCTACCTCATGTGGCATATATGCATCCCCGACAATCCAACACGGAGGCGATATAGTTTTGGGTATATGTGTGCCCATCTCTATGCGAGCTCTGGTTTGCCTCCTAGCTGCTGGACAGTGCTCCTGAAGGTGAATCCCACAGCATGAGAACGGACCTTGCCGTCCGTGCTCAAAAGGAGAAGTTTGAGATGCCGCCACGGCGCCGGCGTCTGACAGATGAAAACGAATCGGATACGAACGAATATCGCTGATATTGTATTTGTTTTCATATTTATATTCGGATTCGGATTCGAATACGAATAGTATGAGAAATATTGGAGAGGATACGATTAGATATCAACATCATAAATATGTCGATTTTAGTATTCGGATACAGATACAGTATCAGATGTTAATCTTCGGACTCGGATACGAACAGGTCTAAACTCCTATAAATGAATTCGGCCGAACGGACGGTCGAATAAATATCTGTACCGTTTTCATCCCTACGTACAAGTACAACATACATGGCAGCTCCGACCTGTCGAGGCTGGATGTGTTCGTCATGCCTGGGCGTGTTTGATATGGACCAAAAACCCCCAGGCCAAGCTCCAGGGGACCAAGGCCCATTGTTTGATTTGAGCACCTAGGCTTGGAGCCTGGCCATGCAGATGCAAAAACCCTTCTCTCTCTTGTCCATATCCGCACGCTCGCTCCTCGCGTTTCCGCTCGGTCAGGCTCTGGCGGGCTCGCGCGGACGATTCGACAGCATATTCCAGTAGTATTTGGGGTTGGGTCAAGCTAAAATCTGGAAATCAAACACCAAAAAGGTATGAGCTAGCTCCTCCTCATGCAACGTAATCAAACAACCCACCTTGAGCGGGTTGGACCAGGCCGTGGCTGGCCAGAGCCTGGCCGACGAGCCAGGTCTCCCTGGACCACGAAATCAAACACACCCTCTATGGCCAACCAGGAGAAGAGCCGGTGCTTACCACAGCCACCGTAATCCTCATCTTCATCCTAGCCGCAGACAATTCGGTGGCATGCCACTCATCTTCAAGACCATGGTGGAGGTTGTGACTGCAAGCTTAGCAGGAGCGGAGACAGGATTTGACTTCAGTACAGGGGACCAACCATGATACTCCCTTCATTCCAAATTATAAATAACTTTATTTATCTTTTTTGATACATCTATTGTAATAAGTAGACATATATTATATCTACATACATAGTAATTTGGATATATAAAAAACGTCAAAGTGATTACAATTTGGAACGGAGGGAATAACAATCACACACATATATACTGACTTAGTAAAAGCATAAATAATAATCAAATCAACATTTTTTTTGCAATACAAATGTACACTAAAAATTTAAAGTGATACTAGAAACGACAGAGAGAAAGTGAAACAGAATAATTTGCACCAGGTCAACCTCGACCTGACCATTATATATAATTTATAAGAAAAAAATCACACTACTAACATAAATGAAGGAGAGAGGAAAGATAGAAAAACAAGTCTAAAACATATAAATGATACTAGAGAGTAATAGAGAGGGAGAAATAACAAGACAAAGACTAATTTAAATTTAAATATCCATAAGTGTCTAACTCTATTTGATCAATCTAATTTATGGACAGTCTAATTTAAATAACAAGACAAACCACAACAATAGTGACAAGAACAAAAGAGCAGAAGAAGAAAACATAAACATTAATCTAGATCATATAAATGTTATTAAAGATCACATAAAGAACATACAAATAATCACTAGTACTAATTCTATATTTTCTAGTTAATTAATACGGGTGTAGATCGAGTGGAGTGTTGGGGAGGTTAGGAAGTGTGTGACGCCCCTGATAGTCCCCCTCTCTCCCTCCGCCACTGGAGCTTCGCCAACGTCTAGGTCCTTCTATACAAGAGCTCGGGATGACTAGATCAAGGGCAACCAGCAGCCGACCAAATCATATATATGCACCATGGCCCTTAGAGTAGAGCATAAGATTCAGGTGAGTGTGGTGTGTCAGGACGTGAGGGAAGGGGGAGGTGAATCGTTTTTCATCTATAAACGCAATATATGAGTTAGTTACGGGCCTTCATTTCCTAGGCTTTCTAATTAACTCTTGTGCGGAGCGAAACAGACCTATAAACTGACTCAAGTTCTGCTTAATTCCAACAAGCCAAATATATCTAGATCCGTTTAGTAAATTTTGTAATAGGTTAGTTTCTTGTAAAGCAAGATATATATATATATATATATATATATATACACACACACACACACACACTTTTTTTTAGATCAGGAGCACATATTTCCTTCAAATTAAAGTTACTTTCAAGGTTAGGGTTGATTTTCAAATTAGCCAACGCTAATTTAATTAGACCCAAGATAGTTTTAGCCCCCAATATAAGGAGAGCATCTAATTGGCCTCATCGACTTGCTAGTCAGCCTTGAAATCTTCCTTTGTTGCATGCTAGCTAGGCCGTGTGCGGTCTCTGGGCGATCTAGTCCCCACCAGTGTATGACCTAAATTGGCGTCACTGTCAAAAACATTCTTTCTTGTTGATTTTGTTTTAGCCCTCTCAAGACAATTTTAAATTTTGGTAGGGATGGCAACACATTTATTGGTGGATAATTTCATCGATTCATCGTCGACACTTTGTATCTTTTTACGATCCATTTCTTTGTTATTATAGTACACGAGATAACCTTCTGTTTGTATCCCTTCATTATAAATTATAAGACATTTTGTTTTTATAATTGGATACTGTTTTATTACTTTTGTAAGATAAAATAAGAACTCGAGTTACCACAGATCAGTTTTCCCCCGTCGGTGGGAGCCTTTCGTCTCGGCTCCACTGCCCACGTCAGAAAAGCTGAATCCTCCCTGACGCGCCCGAAACAACCGTCCGGGAATTCAGCTGACCGACGCGCGCTGGCGGAGAGGCTTTGGCGCGCAGAGAAATATTTTCGCGAGCTCATCGGCCCACACGTCAGAGAGGCCTGGGAAAAAAGAGCGGGGACAGAGGGCTGCAATGCGCGCGGGGCAGATATTTTCCCCCACCCCCGTGACTTATCCACTCCCTTCCTTCCCCAAATCTCAGCGTTCAGCTTGGGCCCTTGCCCCCTGAACTGCCCTTCATGCGCAGCGCTCCAAGCCTCCGCCGCTGCTGGAGCTGCTTGCCGGCCTGAAGAGCAGCGAGGAGGGCAGCAGCAGGGCCATCCCGTCCTTCCCCTCTCACCCAACTTCTTCCTCCTCTCCTCTCTCGTGCTCCGGTGCTTCGGCTTCATCAATCGCAGGATTCGCGTGGCTGACGACCGGATCCGCGCGAGGACGACCGGATCCGCGCGGGGACGACCGGATCCGCGTGTGGGGAGGCCAGATCCGTGTCACCGGTGGTTGGTTCTGCTAGGGCTGCTCGCCTTTCCGGCGTTTGGTATGCCGGCGGCGCTAGCACTCCTCGTGGCCTCCAGTCGCTGTGTCCGGTCCAGCGAGCATGTACGCCGCATCCGACGCCGGCTCTTGGGCGCCATTGCCCACGCCCCCAGGCCCATACGGGACGAAGTAGTTTTGTTGAAATCTCAAATGTAATCCAGGTAAATATTATGCTCTGTATGTCAGTTCACTTACACGGCTGATAGGCTAGTGTTTTATTTAGGAATATGCTTCTTTTCTAATTCCACCTTTTTACTTTGTACATCAATGCGAATGAAGATCTGAGTTACAAAACTATCCATCATGTTATTACTTCATTTTTTGTCAGGTCATTGCTGACAGAAAACAAATGGAGATACAACCTGACATGCTTAAGAAGAAGAAAGTTACATGGTAAGATTATCCTGTGCACTTCATTTTTACTCATAGTGGACCTGTACAGGATCTGATGGTCATGCAATTTTGTTTTCTCTAGTTTAAATGCCTACAAGGTGCAATCTTGAATTATTTTCAGTCAACACTATGTAGCCAAGTGATAGAACACACAACTTTGTTGCTATGATATTCCAAGCAGAAGAGCTTTTGCAAAGGAAAGAAAGAAAGATGAGCTCAAGAATTGGCAACAAACAAGGTATGTATGTGCTGCATTATTATATAAAATTCTACCTTACAACGCCTTACAATGTGCGTATGGCGTCGCATACATACCTAAAGTGATGGTTAATATGACAACTTAGATTCAATTCAGCTGTAGCATATTCTGCTGCAAAGACTTGTTGCACTGTATCCATGGACTTTCCAGTAATTTCTCTTATTTGCATAGAGAAGGTGGTCTCAATTATTATTATTTATTTTATTTGGTACTCTCACTGCTGATGCAGTCAATTCTACTTTGTCAGTTCTTCTGCTTGAGAGAAATGAAATTAAATGATAAGATTAACATCTTTTAAAATATTTCTATTGTGAATTATTTAGTTACTGTAATCTAGTTCGTCAGTTCTCCCAATATGTTTGTTCTTGTATACTGTGTGTCCATTTAATCAAGTTCATGTTGCACACTGCATGCATCATGATAGTATTAGTCTGACTATTTGAAGCAAACTGTGGTACTTGTACATATGGTGGGAAAGTGGAAGCATGCTCCTGACTCATTTTGATTAGCTGGTAGGTTTTTCCTCTATAATATATTTCCTTATGTAACTGAACTGTGATGGCATTCTTCACCTCATGAAAAATTGAAGACTTAAGCCATTTTCACTCTATCCACCTGAACTGCAAGCAGCAAGCATGCTCAAATTCTATACTAAAAATGGTTGCTCTTAGGATTGGTGTTAGCATTTTGCATGTAAAATGGTTGTTGTTAGAACAAGCGGCTATTTTTGCTTGTTTGTTGGTAGCATAAGAAATCTATGGAGAAGCATACGCTATAATGTTTTCCGTCATTTTGGATTCACCAAAGGAGCATGATATATAGTGTCCAATGAATGAAATTGCACCGCTGCTGGCTCATATTTTATTTATTTATGCTTGCCTTCTGGAATGGTCTTATATATTTGCTTTGGTTGTAGGGAGGGACTATAGATGGATCATCTCATGCTTCAGCCAACATAGATAGGGGCAACAGCTTGCACAGAAGTACAGAACTGGGTGCTACTCGTAGACAACCAGGGTCAAGAAATGTGGATTTTTTGTCCATCTTATGCACAAGTGGTTGTGTACTGTCATGAGATAGCAGCTAGCTACATGTAGTTGTGTTGGGAGATAGATAGCACCTGGTTGTGAGTTAGCACTTGTAACTTGTGCTGCCTGTTAGGTACCTAACTAGAAGGCTAACTTGGAGGCACTATTGTATATCTTTGTATTTATGAACAACTTGAATGATGTTCTATGATTATTGAATATAATATTTCTTACTTTGTGGATGAATGGTTCCATTACATGCTGTAATATTTGTTTTAATGGTTATTTACTTGTGGGAACAGCGGCATTAATGGCTGAAGATCTATAATTTTAAAAATGAAAATTGACTGACAAGGTGTTTCTGACGGAGGTCCATCGTCAGGGAAAGAAGTTTGGCAACCGACGCAGAAGCTAAGGCTATCCCTGACGGTTTAGTGGCTGACAGCGAAAGATCAAAACTTCCTGACGATGGAGCACCGACAGGAAAAGTTCAAACTATCCCTGACGGTAGAGTAGCCGTCGGGAAAATTTCCGTGACGGGATGCTTCCCAACCGACGTGGTAGATCTTTCCTGACGGTTCCGACCGTCAGGGAGTAGTCCGTGACAGTTTTCCGTCAGGAACAGAAGGTTTTCCGTGTCGTTTTTTCCCTGACGGGCATCCCTGACTCTAACCGACACGGATAGTCTTCCCTGACGGGTTAGGTTACTTTCCCTGACGGATTTGGCCGTCACGGAACAAAATTTCTGGGGTAGTGATAGCTACAAATAAGGCACTTCATTTTAGTCCACATGATTTGACATGCCGATCGATGGTATCGATCTCGATCGACCCTGCCAAACAAGTCCATAATACATGCATGATTCAAGTACATACAATACAATAGTATAAACCGACGTGCTGCCCAAGCAGCGAAATCCGCTGCACCGTGACGGTGATCATACTATTCGTTTATATGCCTCCACCAGCGCAGGTACGTATTAAAACTACGGTGGAAGTTTTTCTTAATTCAAACAGGGGGTTTCCCTCGCCCTACTGCAGAGGAAACAAAGAGTTTTAGAAAAGAAAAGAAAAAATACAAATAAAGACCACAAGAACCCCGCTCGCCATTGTTCTGTTCCCTGCGCTGCCGATGCCGATGCGGCCACCTGCAGTTGCTCCACCGTGTTCGTATGTTGACTGTAGCTGTCGCGCCGCCAGCACCCTACTACCTGTCATCTTCCCCACAGCATCTACACATGTATGGAGAGTCGTAAATTGGTGATGCATGGCTTTGCTATACATATTAGTATAATAAAGTAGCATAGTGATTATATCGTAACTTAAAGTGATCGACTATAGAATCAGCTGCAGAACGGCGGGTTTTCTGGTTCATATATATATATATATACACACACACACACACGTACGTACCATGGGCGGCTCCGGAGGTTTCATCAGCAAACGATGAGACAAGGAGGATAGAAGCGAAGCACAGCACCACCAAGCTTGTTCTGCTTGCCATGACGGTCATCATGGTGTACTGCGTTCCTTAGCTGGGTACTCTCTGCAATAAGTATAGATGATCTGTGGGTGTTGGGTTGGGAGGGCTAAGCTAGTGACGGTTATTTATCATAAGCCTACACACACGCCGTTCTAAGCTCAGCCTACAGCTGGCTAAGCTCTGACTGTAGTAGTTTAAGCTGGTAGCGAAGACCCACATGCCGGTCAAGCTCAGCGTACTTGCTATGCTCTGATAACGAACTGCGACGGTGGGTGCTTCCTGGTAACGTGCACGGTACAGTAAGCTCTGTCTTCCGGATGTTGCCAGTTGCCACTGAAAAGTAGCCTAAGGCAAGGCTTTTTATCTTTTTCACCGGATTGTAGTACACTACAAGCCGAGGACTGGCAAGGTATTGACCGAGCCACCACGTACTGCCGGACGTAGAGAATCGCAAGCAGTAGGTAGTAATAGAGATATATACCTAACCATGAACTTTAGGTTCTGCTAGCTGTTTGATCCAAGAAGCTAATAGTTAGCCGCTCATAATAAGTACAGTAGCTACTTTAGATCGAAACGGTGATCTAGCTGGTCAAATTGGACTTGTCTCGTAAATTTATATAGTTGGTCAAAATTTAATTTGTATGATATCAGATTTATGTTGTAGAATTTTACAAAAAGACTTCTGCGAGTTCTAGATCATCAAATAATTAGTTCAGGGCAAAAAGTCACATCTAAAAACGCAAAACCACAGAATGTGCATTGGGTACTTATCTTCACCGGACAATCTGCTGTGATTAATTTTAAGATAATTCTCTAGGTGCCATAAAGTGTTGTAGAAATTATCCATGCACCACTAGATCTTGACGAGCCACTGCCGTCACAAGTTGCACTAACGATGGCGAACGGGAGGGTGGATTTGTATGGCCCTTGGATCCGCTTATCCGATCTTCCTTATCTTTATTAGTTATCTTCTTTTTTTTTCTAGCACGTGTTTTGTTAAAAACAAATTAGAAGTTTTCATTTGCGAACACATGGTGGATAAGTACCCATGTATATTCAGCTTTGATGATGAGTGATTGTCCAACACGAGAGTGTTTCAATTTGAGTGGCTTACCCTAACCTCTGCGACAACAGAAAACATGTGCTTGTATATCGGCTTGTGGTGTGCAGGTGCTATGCCTAGTGACAGAGGTCAATGGCGTGGAGAAGGTTGAGTAGAGGCTTCCCGTGCCGATGGACTGAGAGCGGTGAAGGGCGGAAGCAAGGCTCGGACTGAGGGACCATGGGCGCCGGAGGACTAGCTGTGGTGGCTAGTACTTGGCACCGGTGAGTGTGAGAAGACATGGAGGTAGACCGAGTTGACGCGCGAGTCGAGCGGAGGCTCAGGGGACTCGGAGTCCGACCGGGCGAAGGTGGCTCGCGTCGAGTGGTTTGGTGGTTTGGGCCTCAAAACCATCCGCGTCGGTTTCCGAGTTTGGGCCGCAAAACTCGGGGTTCGGTAGTAGAACCCAAAGCTACCGGTGGCGGGTTTCCTAGGTTTGGGCCTCAAAACCTAGGCGGAGCTTCCGAGGAAGCGGGGATGGCACGTGGCGGAATGCTGGAGGTTGCGTCGAGGCGACGACAACTCCCGGCAGGAAGCGGGACCGTCCATTCAAATGAGTGGCTGAGAGTTACCGACTTGGATTACAATGTCTTAGGGCTAGGTAATTCGGTCTTGTATCTAGGGGGTCTTTGGGAAATAGCCAAAGCCTCGTTAAATAGAGGATGAAGGGGTATCCTCATTCTTATCTCTTGAACCCTATTCACTCGCCCCCTCTCTCTCTAGTTCATGAGATCCCTAGGTTGCTTCCACCAACCTTTGTAAGAACTTGAATTTGTCATGAGGAATCGGAGGCCGTAACCTCCGTACGCCATGGTGGCTTCGATTTCGTGATCGTGTCCCCGTTTTGCTTGTGTTCTTCGCGTTTTGCTTTTGCTCCCTCTTTTCTCGAGATGATTTCTCTTTGTAGGGAGTAGCTCTTGCAAATCCGTTTAAACCAAGTTGTGCGTAATCGTGAGGAGCCTCTTTGCACCAAAGGAATTCTCCTCAAACCTCACGAGTGCATAGATCGGGCGTTTTCTTTGTGGAGTTCTTCGTTCTTGAGCTTTTCCCCAAATCTCTTCTTCTCCTTTTGCTCTAAGCCAAATTGAGCGATGATTTCTTTGGGATAGCTCCCCAATTGCACTAGGATCATGCCTACAAAGTTTGGTTGTAGTTGGTGACCATTTGGTTGGGTTTTGGGAAGATTTAGCGGAGTGGAAACTATTTTCGCGGGTTTCAGAGTTTCTGCTCGAGAGCGTCGGACCACCCTCCGGACGACTTTCCCCGAGCTCCGGACCATTGCAAGTGGTTCGGTGGTCTTGACCAGCTAATGTGTCAAGCAGCGAAGGGCGTCGGACCAGGTGCGTTAGTCCGACGGTGAGCGTCAGACCAAAGTCCGGAGCTAGGGAGCTTGCTGTGTTGTTTTGCGCAGAGGCTGGAGTGAGCACCGGACTACTTCCCATAGTCTGACGGTGAGCGTCGGACCAGAGGTCCGGAGCTTCGGCACTCACTGTGTGTGTTCTGTGTGGGCGTCAGACTTTCAAAAGTGGGCGTCGGACCAGTCCGATGGTCACCTGCAGAAGCGTCGGACCAAGGCTCCGGACCTTGTGCTATGGTCCGGTGGTCTTGATCAAGTGGTCCGACGGTCACTGTTTGCGCCTGTTTTTCTTAGGTTCTTGCCTCTTTTTTCCTAGGGGTTGAGAACCTGTGTTTTGGGGTTTTCAATGATTTTCCTCCACTGCCGGTGAGCTCTCATTTCTCCGTTTTCGTCTGAATCCCCACTCGCGTTGCTCGGGGGAGGTTGAGCACCCAGCTACTGGGTTTGGTTTTTGGGAAGAGTGGCCCGAACATTTCGAGAGAAATTTGAGGCTCCCATTCACTCCCCCCCTTTGGTCGCCGTTCTCGGTCCTTCATCATTACATACTAAATATCATAACATGGCCAAGATGCCATGAGCGATTGAGATTAAACACAAACAAAGGCGGTTGAGAACTTATTTCTATATATTGACGTTTTTTTTTCAGAACTGCCAGTGCTAGCTGATGGAGAGTAGAAATTGACCCACAATACAGGCGGTCACTTGAGAACCACCAGTGGAAATTGATTTCCACATGCGGTTGATTTAAGAGAACCGTCAGTGAAAATCAATTTCTACTTGCGGTTTTATTCAGTGAACCGCCAGTAGAATTTTTTGTTCCAAAAAATATAAATTAGGCTTTTAAAATAGAAAAAAAATTGTGGAGGAGGCCCACTAGTAAGTGGCTCCCTTAAAATCGTGTGTTACGCGATCGTGGGGATTTGAACCCACGACCTCACTCTCGCATGTAACCTCCTTTACCACCCCACCCATAGCTAACTTATATCTAGATTTTGTTTTACTTCCCCACATATTATACTAAACCAAGTGTAAATTGATTGAGCCACTAAACGAATTCAAATTAAAACGTTTTCAACTACAAAGTTTCATAACTTTTCGAGATCTACAACTTTTATTTAGGAAGTTTTTCCATACGAGGTTGTTTAAAAAAATATGAATTTCAAATTTGACAAATTCGAACGCATCAATGAAAAAGTTATCAACTACAGAGTTTTATAACTTTTCGAGATCTACAACTTTCATTTTAGTCATTTGTCCATCCGATGTCGTTTGAAAAACTAAAAAAAATCAGTGTTCAATTATTTCTAGCGGCGGATTTCTAAAGAACCAGGCTCATATTTCTACTGGCGGCTTCTTAAGAAAACCACCGGCCTGTATAAATCATGCATTTCTTGTAGTAATCAATTTCTAGTGGTGGTTCGAAACCGTTTGATTTCTACTAGCGCACGTTAAGCGAAACCTCCTATAAAAGTTATTGCATACTACTAGCATAGAGATATTTTGTACTAGTGGAATACATACTTTTGTAACTAACTAATAAACTAAATGTGCGACTGGAGACCTTACAGTGTTGAGAAAACCCTTGATCAAGACACCTGTGTCACCACCTCCACCCCCGAACCCCATCCATATGGAAGATCTCTAGCATTACCGCGCACTTGGATAACGATTGCGGATCTTTGAACATCTCGTGGAACGAGTGGCGATGGTCGCGTCAGGTGTCACCGGCGCAAACCTTGTTGCAGTTGACAATGGCTGCCATTTGTTAAGCAACACTCGCTTGGCCTGCTTCTCTAGGTTTGGGTCGCGGCAGACAGATTTGGCAGCAAGTCTATCACTGTGAAACGACACCAGGTTCTCGATCCGCATGCGTGAGACGTAACGGCAGAGCGACAAATTTAGACCAGCGATGAAGTCCTCGACACAGAAAGGTTTGACTGAAGGTGAGGCTGCGACAGAAGTCGGAGAGGAGTCAGTCTCATCGATGAGCGCTGATGAGCCGTTGTTAGTGGGATGAGCATGCTGCCCTTCACATGTGTTGTTGAAGGCACCGACACAAAGCCGCAGAAGTTGTGGCTGTTGAATGATGAGATATTTAGTTAGGAGTATATATGCTCAGGAGGACGTAGACGTGGTGATATTATCCCACGCATGTAGCTAGAGGTTGTTGTAGTCTAACAACATGATGTAATCCATGTGTAACACCTCAATATAATGAAATACAAAGAACCCTGGGGTGTCTCATTCCCGCATATTTTCATATTTTCCTACACCGCAAGGCAAGAATATCATAATAAGAAAATGCATATGTACAAAGTCAAACGGAAAGCTAATGTCACAGTTGATCGCTATAACGCACGCCTTGTCACGAAGGGCTACCAGCAGCGCTATGGGGTCAACTACGTGGACACTTTTAGTCCAGGTTTTAAGGTTGTGACCATCCGACTTGTCTTTTGAGGGGCAGTCTCACATGATTGGTCTTTGCGCTAGCTCGATATACGGAATGCCTTTCTTCATGGTGTTTTTAAAGAGGAGGTCTACATGTGTCAGCCTATGGGATACGAAGATGAGAGACATCTGTTGGCATTTCTTACATCATTACTAATAATAGAATTTCCTAGTAACAACACCAGAAATGCCTAAGTTAAGTTGTCATCCTAACATGACACCACAGACGTAGTTGTCCTTATAATAATGATACTTACTCAAAAAATATAGAATAAACGTTATCCGCAAGCACATAAATAAAATACACCCATTGTACCATTTCATCTAGAAATATTTCATGTATCATTATTTATACTTTATCGTCAGGAGCTTAACATGGTTTAATTATAAAAGAGCAATGGCTAGAGATATTGATAAATAATCATACTTATGAGAAAACTATAATCAACCTCACTTATCTTAGCAGGAGTATGACAAAGGATAAATGATATATATAATTAAGATAACAATGGGAATTCTAGAGATAGAGAGAAACTTCATAATTCAAGTAGAACTAGAACATGCCAACAGATTACTAAGTCTTAAGTTTATCCTAGTATATAAAAGAGATTAGATTCCTAAGTCATTTCATATTTAGTAAGTCTTAAGTTTATCCTAGTATAAAAATTATCTTCTATAGCATAATTAATACTTCATCTATACATAAGGACGATTACTAATCAAGAACAGAGCAATCTTTCCCTTGTAACTATAACGTCTGATAAGTCCTATATTCGAGGAGTGGACTATAGAGGACTCAATGAGAATGTCACACTCACGATCTACCACGTGGTCCGGAACATAAGGAACCTTCGCAGGTAAATATAGCCTAAGCACCACGCCTACTTAACCCACTCGAGGATAAAGTCATTAATAAGCATAATGATTAAAGTAAGAACATAATAAAGAGAAACATAATGATTAAAGTTAAGGATAAAGAGAAACATAAGGATAAAGTCATTAATAAGCATAATGATTAAAGTTAAGTGATTTGCGAACATGTGCATAAAATCATTAATAAGCATAAATATATCAAATATATAACTAGAATAAAGTAAGAACATAATAAAGAGAAACAAAATGATATTAAAGTAGTACAAAGTCGAATAACGAGATACAATGGAATTACCAGACCTCCTGACGGTAATCCGGAATCCTAAGCAACACCCAACTCTACTTGAATCTAGCTAGTTCTAATCCTAAACTTGAAGTAGAGATTTAATCCCTCTCTCTGGAAACCCTAGTTTCTAATTTTGTCTTCAACAATGAAGAAGCTATATGAGATATGCAATTTGCATCTCAATCTGCCTTCAGGGTCTTTATTTATATCCTGGTGGGTGTTGGCATTTCTCCACTACTTCCTTGGCATCAAGGTGAAGTGGAAAACTGATGGCCTTGTCATATCTCAACAATGGTATGCTACTGATGTTGTGAAGCGTGCCAACATGTGGAACTACAAGACGAATGATACCCCTATCTCTACATCCAGAAAATTCAGTCTCACCGAGGGTGATAGACTTGGGGAAGAGGATTCCACCAAGTATAGGAGTATGGTTGGTGCTCTTCAGTACCTCACACTCATGAGACTAGATACATCCTTTGTAGTAAACAAGGTTTAGCAATTCCTTAATTCACCGACAACCATGCATTGAAGTGCGGTGAAACGGATTCTACGCTATGTCAAAGGTACTCTCATGATGGGTTTGAATATGAGGAAGTCCAATTCCACTCTTGTTAGTGTGTTTTTTGATGCTGATTGGACAGGATGTGTTGATGATAGGAGGTCAATAGGGGATTTGTAGTGTTCTTTGGATCAACCTTGTGTCATGGAGCGCTCGTAAACAACCCATAGTGTCTCGTTCTAGTACTGAAACCGAGTGCAAGTCATTAGCCAATGCAACAGAAGAGATTATGTGGATTTAGCGATTGTTAACATAACTTGGCATACCACACTACCCAGTAGCACAACTTCTGTGTGATAACATTGGTGCTAAGTATTTTTTGGCTAATCTAGTTTTCCATGCAAGGACCAAGCACGTAGAGATTGATTTTCATTTTATGTGTGAAAGGGTGGCATAGAAACTGTTGGACATCAGATTTATTAACATCGGCGATCAGGTAGTTGATGGTTTTACAAACCCTATTTCTACTGCAAAGTTATGAGATTTTAGATTCAATCTCAGCCTTATTAGTGGCTGAGATAGCAAGAGGATGTTGAATGATGAGATATTTAGTTAGGAGTAGATATGCTCAGGAGGTTGTAAACATGGTGATATTATCCCATGCTTGTAGCTATAGGTTTGTTGGTATAAATTAACGCACACACAGAAATTCGCAAGCACATGGATATCAATGTAGCTTTCACCCGGGAGTATTCTAGAGTATCGGTTTCCAAGGGGAACATGAAGTGTACTAGAGAACTAAGAACATCCAAGGAAAGAGTGATTAAATGGGTAGATAGATATTTTAGAGTGTTTTAAGTGGTTCTATTTAATTAAAGGCTCACAATATTTTACTTACTTTGGAGCAACAGTACATTCCCGACTCTCGAAAAAAACTATGAAAAAGGTAGTCAGGAGAGGCTCCCAAAAGATCTACGAAAACACTAACCCAAACATGGTGGACTACGAAGGCCTAACAAAGCTGTCACATCTAGGGCTATCACAACTATCCGTGGAATTGGGCGTAAACTCAGGTAAACCCTAGCTAGACATCACGTCTACACTAACGCCTACTACTCTAATTCCACGTGAAAACTATAGCACTCAATACGAGCGGAGATCCCATAAATAAAATAAAGCAAGAACTGAAATTAAATAAAATACATAGAAATAATAAATGAAGAATCTAGAGATTGGTCAAGATGAACCACATGCTGCAAAAGTACAATGTTGAGGAAGATCCGACAGATCTGGCTCCTCCTAGCTTTCTCCTTCTCTCTCACCTCTAAATTACAACTAGATGAACTAGAAGAACTAGAACTAGAGGGACCTCTACTTCTACTTGGATGGAGAGTTGAAACCCTAGCTTTTGTTTTGTAGGTAATGGACAAAATGAGGCAAGAGAGGCATAAACTAACCTTTCTTAGCAACTTCCTTCCAGAAATGAAGATCAAAACCTCTACCCTTGCGAGCTACAGGATTTCTCGGAGAGGAAGAAGGGTATATATAGCTGTAACAACACTGGTGGTTGCTTAAGCTAGCCGCTAGTGTAAATTGATTTACACTGGCGGTTTACCTAAACTAACCGCCTGTGGAAATGACGGTTCAGCTAAGTGAGCCGCCAGTGTAAATATATTTACACTGGCGGTTGGCTTACCTCAACCGCCTGTGGAAAATGCACCGTTTCCATAGACGGTTATTTTAAGACAGTTGTCAGTGTAAATATGTTTACACTAGCGGTTCGTAGCTTCGTCCGTACTTAACCTTTTGCACTGGCGCATGATAACTAAAACCGCTAGTAGAAATAATGTCACCGCAGGCTTAGAGGTGCTTTGTACTAGTGATCTAATATTTTCTTAAAAAACATAGAGTACCTAATATTCCACACCTTTTCATCGTTAGATTGCCTAACAAACACACCGAGGGGGAAGAAGATGCGCGCGAGTTGAAAGCACGTAGCTTTACATGGAACAAGATGACTTTTCTCAAGTTCTAAAATGATTAGGATGATGGATTAGAGATTGTTGCAGAGAAAATTTTTATTATCTACACAGAAACTAAAGATTAGGAATGGATTTGGAGAACCCTCTAAACAATCATTTAAAAGATTATCTCTCGTATTATTTGTTTACATTTTTTGCTAAAATTGTTGCAATATACATTTAAGTTTTTCTTCCTAACTGCACAAATATTAAACACATAATGCTGAATAATCAACTAATTTGTTATTTAGGGTGTTAGCAAATAGCTATGAAAGTAGACAACAGTTTTTTTTTCTATTAAAATAGAAAGAGCAAAAGGTTAAATTTTACCTAACAGAAATAGAGAATCGGCGAGCCTCCGTGGAATGATCCGAGTGACTAAACTGTAGATGAAGAGGAATGATCAGAGGAGGAAGACAGCAGGGTAGAGGCCTAGAGGGCACTAGCCACCAGAGCCCGCCGGCCGGGCATCACCGTGAAAGCGGCATGCCTCACCAACACCGCCGCGTCGGCGTCAGTTGTCAGGTCGTCATGACGGCGCCACGGGCGGCTTGTTCCGTGAGACCTGACTTCTTCCAGCCTCCAAATCTCCGATCCGCGATTAGAATAGGAAATACGAAAAGCCAAATAGTGAACGCGGGTACGTACTGGACTCTTGGCGCGTGGGCCGCGTCTTGGGCCTTCCTACTTCCCAAGTTGCGTGATGGCATGATCAATCCTGATCCAGGTGATCTTTTTCCTTTCTTTTATATCTATATCTATATCTTTCTATCTATCTATCTATCTATCTATCTATCTATCTATCTATCTTCTATTATTTATTTATTTATTTATTTATTTATATATATATATATATTTATTATTTATTTTATATATAAAGAGCTAAAATTTCTAGCTCTTTTTTTCGTTCATCCATTCTTTTTAGATCCGTCTACCTCTAAAGATGGGCATCGGGCCGGCTCGGCCCGGCCCGACACGCCACCGGGCCGGCACGGCACGGCACTGGACCGGGCCGATAGGCACGTCGTGCTCTGCGGGCCGTGCCTACTAGGCACGTCGTGCCTCACATTGAGCCCAAGCACGGCACTATGGGCCGATTTTCGGGCCGGGCCAGCCCGTTGGGCACGACAAAAGCAACAGGCCGGGCCAGCCTGTAGCCCGTTGAACAAAAACACCTCAGTTTTTTCCTCTCATAAAGCACAACTCAAAAAATCCAAGAAATTCACATTCACAAAATCTCAGAATTCACAACTCAGAATTTGACTCAATTCATGTCTTCATGATCAGACACAATCACACAATGCACAATTACACAAGAGAATAGAAGACATAACAAAATAATTTGAGCTGTTTGTGCAATGCTGCCTCATTAAAAACCTTTGTAGGTAAAACTCACCCTTGTGAGAAACCCTACAAAGGAAAAGAGTACAGCCAGCTCATATAATTATCTTAATAAAGTTATTACAACCATTTTGATGTTCAAATTTAAACTCTCACTCATAGGTCACTCTCATCTCAACCAAATACAGCAAAAGCCAACACCCCAAAAGCACAACTGCACAAGTGACCAGCCAGCAGCAGCAACAGCAAAAGCCCCCAAGGCCCCAACACCAAGTCCCTCTCACTCAGTCACCAGCAGCATTAGGATCTTCATCAAGAAACAAGTTCTTGAATGCATCTTGAAGCTCTTTGTCATCAGCAGCTTGATGTTGCAGCCTTTTCTCTCCCAGCTCCCAGTCCTTCAAGCAGGTCAGCATCTCCACTGTCTTAGGTAACAAGCGTCGGCGCCGTTCTTCGATGATCCTGCTTGACAAGCTGAAACAAGACTTTGAAGATATAGTAGAAACAGGAACTGACATAATGTCCTTGGCCAATATAGAGAGGATAGGATAGGTAAGTTTGTGGTCTCGCCACCAAAGGAGTATGTCAAAATCATCCTCATAAGAAGTGACATTGTCACTATCCAAATAAATTGATAGTTCAGATCTACCAGATGAGGAAGAGGAGGTAGGGGCAGGGCCAACAACACCTGATGATTCTGCAAAGATCCTCCCCCAGGCCTGTTTTCTCTTACCTAGCACAACAGAATGCTGGACAACCCTTTGAGACCTAGTTGCACCAAACTTCCTCTCATAATGCTCAAATATTTTGCACAACTCAGATTTCACATCAGCATAGTACTGAATGTACAGATTACCAGTGGTTTCAGCAAGCAGTTTGAGCACATTATTGAAACCTCTCATTTTAGCTCTAGGGTCAAGTATGAATGCAATAGAGTATAAAAGAGGTATTTCTGACCAGTATTTAAGAAATTTAGTCTGCATAGGAAACACAAAGAGCCTAAGAGTGGGATCTTTTTCTCATGCATGCAGATGAGTTGCAATCTCCAAAACATGGTGCAAAACAATTGGACTAGTAGGATAATACACACCAGACAGAACAACAGTGTAGTCATAAAAGAGTTCAAGCATTTCTAACATTTTAGAAGCAAGGTTCCAGTGAGCTTGAGTTAACAGTACAGATCCATAGTTTGAGTTAATGAATACAGAAAACACTTCAGCATATGGAAGCAAATGTTTCAGCATCAGATAAGTTGCATTCCATCTAACATCCATATCCAGTGCAAACTTTCTAGGCCTTTTACCTTTAGCAATGCAATAGTCTTTGAACATAGCAATTCTATTATTAGATGCATTCAAGAAATTAATTGCAGTTCTAAAATCTTCTAAGTATGGCTTCAACCTCTTTAGTCCAGATTTAACAATCAAATTAATTATATGACATGCACAACGTTGATGAACAAGATTGTACTTAGAAGGCTGTGAAGGGTCAGGTGACACTTCATAGCCCAAGTACTCAGCAAACAATGGTGCCAGACTTCCCATAGCCTTAGAATTAGATGAAGCATTGTCTAAAGTGACAGAAAAGACTTTAGAAATCAGACTAAACTCCTCAACCACAGCAGCAATTGACTGACTTATGTTTTCACCAGTATGTTTCACTTCAATCAACCTAAGTCTAATAACCTTTTTTTGCAACTCCCAATCAGCATTCACATAATGAGCAACAACACTTATATAGTCCTCCTTAGCATTACCAGACCAGATATCAGATGTCAAAGCAACACATGAAGCAGCAGACAACACAAAATTCTTAAGATTATCACGACATTCAGTAAACAACTTAGCAAGATCTCTAGTTGTTGTCCTTCTAGATACTTTAGAATACCTAGGATTATGAGCAGTTTTAATATATTCCTCCCAGGCCTCTATCTCAGCTATGCCCAAAGGAAGGTCAAGTCTAGCAATCAATCTACACAGTTCAGACCTAGCAAGAGCAGGATCATAGTTCCAATTATGCAAAGAACCATCAGAATTAAATGCAAGTCTAGACTGAATCCTAGCAGCATTATCAGCCTTCTTCCTACAAGAGTTCTGGTGCCTAATCAAATGACCAGTACCAAAAGCAGATCTAGCAGTCAAAGTGGTCCTACACATTTTACAGGTAGCATGAGTTCTCACTTTAGTGCCATTCACAGTTTCAAATATCTTGATAAAATCAACCCAGACAGCAGATTCACGCTTAAGAGAGGAGGTTGGACTTTCAGTTTCACCAATACCAGTGCCAGTGGTGTTGGAGGCCACTGGAGTCCCTGTCCCTGCACCAGCACCATCCGGTTCCAGAGCAGGACCCCGGCCGCCCATGCCATCGTTGTCACCGAACAACGAGTAAGGGTCACGGCCGTCGTCGTCGTGCTCCGGGGACAGCCCGCAGGCGATCAGGTCCTCGTCGCCGGTGACGGGGTACACGACATGGTCGTCGTCCACCGCCATGGCTCCCTGGATCACCGACTGCCGTCCTCTTCCAGCACCGTTCCTCGACGGTCGTCGTGGGTGCGACTACCTTATGCTGGATCCACGGTTAGAGGATTCAGCATCGGCAACCGACCTGCAAAAAAGGTGAAAAAGAAAGAAAAAACGGACCAGAATCCAGATCAGAGAGGGTTAGGGTCAGATCTAGGATTAGGATTAGGGTTAGGGTTCCGACTCTCACCTGCTCAACCGGAGCCCGGCGCCGGAGGAGACGAGGGCAATCCAGAGGAAACGTGATAGCGATTAGAAAGACGACGTGCGGTGGCGGAGGGACCAGACCAGACGGGGGACGAACTCACATGTTCATCGACGGGACAGAGGAGGGAAGGAGGGAGTAGGGAGGAGCGAGGGGACCAGGGAACCGGAGAGGTGGTGGCGCGGTGAAGAGGTCCCGACGGCGGGGAGCCGGGGACCGGGAGCTGTCGGAGTCGGAGACGAAGACGAAGGCGACCGAGAGGGCGAGAGGAGGGGATTAGGGTTTGGCGAGAGCCGAGAGCCGAGAGCGTGCGGCGAGGCGAGGGTTAGGGTTTGGGAGAGAGTGGGGGGGGCATTATATACGGAGGGGGGTGCCGCTCGGTGGGCCGTGGCCCGTGGGAAAGCCAGGAGGGGGGGGGGAGCGGGCCGCCACCGGGCCTACCGTTGGGAGCGGGCCGTGCCCGTGCTGGCCCACGGGCTCGAGTGACGGCCCAGGCACGGCCTGCTCCCCCGTGCCGTGCCAGCCCGGGCCCAATGAACACCGGGCCGTGTCGTGCCCGTGTCGGGCCAAATTTGACGTGCTTCGGGCCGTGCCACCGGGCCCGGGCTCCATGCCCAACTTTATCTACCTCTAACTAATTTTGTGAATGTGGAATTGTCTATATTTAACTTATATCGTGTGCTTCTCTTTATATGACGTATATATGTATATATATATATGGAAGATTTCTTAAGATATTCTAAAATTGTAAATAAACTGGAGTCATAATCCAAATAGAACCCGTTATGGAATCTAATGCTGTGATTTTTTTTTCTATCCTTATCGGATGAAAAATTCTCTTTGTTTGGTAAACAATGTTGTGTCCCGTACCTGTCCTTTCCAATCTTTTTTTTTATTTTTTTCTATATTTTCTATTTTTCTTTCCCCTGTTAGGTACTTTTTTGTTTCTTCCTTGTTTTCTCGTGTTTCTTCTTATAAATAAATAATAAGATTATATTATAGGTATTTGAACTTTTTATTCTTTCCGGCCGTTCTCAGTTTCTTTCTTTCTCTATTTCCTTATTCGTTGTATCCGTGACTCTTTTGTCTTCTTTTTTCTTCCGTTTCTTCTTATATAAATCCATATTTATACCAAACCATCAAGAAGCAGGGTCACAAAGCAACATGTTGTCGAGGCGCTAGGTCACGCAGAACCACCGTCGAGACGAAGGCAAGGAGCAGTTGTTCGTCGAGGCGCGAGACGAGTGGATCACAGCTATAGAGCGGAGCAGAGTCGTCGAGGAACGGGGCCGCCTCAGGCGATCGCGGCGTGGAGTTGTGGAACCGTCAACGGGACGGAGGCACAGAGAAGCACCGTCGATCTGTCGAGGAGCGGGATCAACTGACCATCGTCGATCCGTCAAGGCAGTCGATCCATCGAGGCACGGGATCACCGGGCCACGGTCGATCCGTCAAGGTAGAACGTCGTTATACACGGAAACAAGCTTTCATCCTAATTATCCAGCATCTAATTGATGCCTTCCTAAGTCTGAAGACCGAGCAGAGAGAGAGAGAGTAGAGAGAGACGTTGCCTTCCCTTCCCGGGCCTCCCTAGGTTCTGACTCCGGTTGTCCAAAAAAAAGAGTTCTGACTCTGGCCTGCAGACCGAGCAAAGAGATACAACGTCCCAAGGGGTGGGGCTGGACGATGCGAGCTTACGCGAGCTGGGTGTCGGCCAGAGATGTTGCAACATCGGACACAATGCTTCGTGAACTGCGACGACGATATGTAACTCTATCAACATATGAAGAGTTGAAATTTAGTATTATAATTTTATAAGTAAATATTTATGTGCTTTACGGTAAAAAAACATATAAAATTATTTTTTATAGTTCAATACAAACTTAATAGGATATTATCGTATAAATGGAATATAATCTATTTTTTAAATTTAAAATATATCATAACTTTTTGTACCCGTTACAACGCACGGACATGTTTTGTTAGTATATAATAATAAAGATGCAAAATTTCAGCTAAATTTTTTGTTTGGAATTTTTTTAGTCTGTCCTATTTATTGACACAACTGTTACGGTGTTTACTTAGGAATCCATATACGTCGATTGTAAATTTACTTTGAATAGGAGAGGGAGACAGAAGTCAGGACGGTACAGATAATAGTAGCATGAGACACAAAGGGAAGGAAAGAATAAATTGACGAGTCCAAATTAAATCAAATCGGAAAAGAACTCTAAATCGAACCAAAATTTCAGCCGTCTTTATGGTTTCGTCTTGGTTAATCCGCATCTATTTTCGTTGCTCACCCTATATCAAGGTTGATTCGAGATACAACTCCTGACGCGGATGCATATATGTCTTGGCTAATCCGCATCTGTTTTCGTTGCTCACCCTATATCGAGGCTGATTCCAGATACAACTCCAAAATGGGATGCATATAAAAGAAAATAAAGAAGAGAAATACAACTTAAACACTGAAGCGGATGTATATAAAAGAAACTAAACAGAAGGAATCGGTAAACAAAAACTCCCTGGGGACACGGCTGCCAATCAAGATGACCATGGTTGCAGCGGCTTGAGTAGGCAAAAGAAAAGGAGAGAAGAAATTGGCCAAAGATCCAATTGAAACGGAAAAGAACTCTAAATCGAATAAAAACAAGTTTTCAACTGTAAAGAGGAGCATCCACACGATAGGGAACAACCATAGCTCCCTGCTCGCGTGGGCACTCACGCCGCCGACGGCCATCGCGCCCTGCACGCGCTCGGGGCAATGCTTTGCTCGCGCTCGAGCGGGACGCCGCCATCCAGCGGAGCCTGCTCCGCACTGGCGCGTCGCCGCCTCCGCCAACGGCCGTAGCTACTAGTTAGGATTGGGGTAGGAAGTGAGGATGAGCAATCATGGAGGTGTTGGATGGGGTACAAGGAAGGATAGGACATTAGGACTTTGGTCACTTAATGGGCCACCGAGGTGGGCTCTATGTGTTAGCAGCGGAGGCAGGCTGCTAACCGAATCGAATCGAAGAACAACTATAAATCTAGAGCAACTAAGAATAGTAAGGTAGATGGCGGCCGTCGGCAGAAGGCCGGTTCGGCGAGTTCGTAGTTGTAGGAATTAGGGTTCAAAAGTTGTTACAGACACTGAGCCAAATCCCTCTTACGAGCCAAATCCCTCTTACGCCCTCACACTGAAGTCTGCTCAGCACATGCGTTACACACCCATTCTAGGCCGGAAAGAAACATGTTCTTGGGCTTTGCTCTTGTGGACCGTCTGGGCCTTGGTGCCGCCTTGGGGTCACCTGGATGGGGGTTGCTAACATCACTCCCCCTGGAGACCCGGCATGTCCCCATGCTGGCGCGCGTGGGAAGCGTTGTCGAAGAGCCACCTCATCTTCCCAGGTGGCGAGACTTGCTTGCAAGCCAGACCACTGGACCAGTATCTGGGGAATGGCGCGAGCTCCTTGGTGGTGGATCCGTCGTTGTAGCACGACTTCTGGTACCTGGTGGGAGACGTCGACGTCGGGTAGGTCAGTCGACACTGCAGGGAGGGTGATCGACGCTGGCTTGAGGAGCGACACGTGGAACACCGGGTGGATGGACGACGTCTCAGCGAGCTGCACCTTGTAGGCGACTTCGTTGATCTTGTCAACGATTTGATAGGGCCCGAAGAACTTGAAGCAGAGCTTGTTGTTGGAACGTGGCGCCAGCGAGCTTTGCACATAGGGTTCAAGATGAAGGAACACCCAGTCGCTGATGGAGAACGAGCGTTCAGAACGCCGCTTGTCTGCCTGTTTCTTCATGCGCTGCTGCGCACGCAGGAGATGTTGCCGAACAGCAGCAAGCATCGTGTTGCGTTCGGCCAACTGAGTAGCGACATCCGGGACAGAGGAAGCAGAAGCATCAGTAATACTAAACTATCGAGGAGTGCGACCGTAGAGTACCTCGAATGGGGAGCAGTCGAGTGTAGAGTGCGAGCTTGTATTGTACCAATACTCCGCGAGGGAGACCCACTTGACCCACTTCGAGGCATTGATTGACCCTCTCGGTCTATCCATCCGACTGCGTATGATAGGCTGAAGACATGCATAGTTCCTCCTGTGCGATCTTGAACAACTCCTTCCAAAAATTGCTTGTGAAAATGGGATCGCGATTCGAGACGATATGTGTTGGTAAGCCATGTAGACGGTATACATTATCCAGAAAAGACTGAGCAATAGTAGCAGCTGTAAAAGGGTGGTGTAGGGGAATGAAGTGGGCAAACTTACTGAACTTGTCTACCACCACCATGATACAGTTGGCGTGCCCGGACAACGGTAAGCCTTCGATGAACTCCATAGAGACCAATTGTTAGGCCTCTGTAGGAACAGGAAGGGGAAGGAGCAACCCTGGATACTTGGCTCGATCCGACTTAGCTTGCAAGCATATTGTACAGGAAGCGACATACGCCTTGACGGCAGACTTCATCCCATACCATGCAAACAGTTGTTTAACTCGACTGAGAGTGACAGGAAAACCCGAATGCCCCCCAAAGCGCTATTGTGCAGTGGTGCCATTACCTGCTGTTGGAGTGCTTCATTTTGACCTAGCCAAATGCGTCCCTTGTAACGAAGTAGACTGGACTGCAGTGAGTACGACGGGTGAGCAAGCGGATCGACTGGCAATTCCTGGATCAGCTTATTGGCTACCGGATCCGTAGAATACCCCTTGATCACGTCCAATAGCTATACAGGAGATGCTGAAGACACAACCAAGAGCTGCGCATCTGGAGCTGGGTGGCGGGATAAGGCATCGGCGACAGCATTAGATTTCACTGGCTTATAGACAACCTTGTACTAAAGCCCCAATAGTTTGGTGTGCATTTTCATCTGCCAGGGGGTGTGGAGGCGCTGATCCGAGATATGCATGAGGCTGCGCTGATCAGTGAAGATAACAAATTTGGCATGTTGGAGGTAGCAGCGCCACTGATCGACTGCCACTAGGATAGCCAGGTACTCTTTCTCATATGTGGACAAGCCTTGGGACCGTGGGCCGAGCGCTTTGCTGACAAACGCCAGGGGATGCATGTCTTGCATCAGAACAACACCAACACCGGTGTCGTAGGCATCAGTCTGTATTTGGAACTGGCGACTGAAGTCAGGCAAGGCTAGCACCGGAGCTGTGATTAGAGCAGTCTTCAGAGCCTGAAATGCAGACTCGTGGGTGGAAGTCCAAACAAAAATGGTTCCCTTTTTGAGAAGATCAGTCAAAGGTCGAGCCAATAGTGCGAAATTCTGTACGAATTTTTGATAATACCCCGCTAGGCCAAGAAAGTTGCGCAGTTGCTTGAGGTCCTGGGGAGCCGGCCACTTCTGGACAGCCGAGACCTTGGCTGGTTCGGTAGGTACCCCATCGACACTGACGACATGGCCGAGGTAAGTAATTGACTGCTGGGCAAAGCGACACTTGGTGATCTGGAGGTGCCACTGGTCAGTAGAGAGTAGTTGAAAGACCTGACGAAGGTGCGCAATGTGTGCTTCCAGCGTCGGGCTGTAGACCAAAATGTCATCAAAGAAGACAAGAGCACACTTCCTGAGTAAGGGCTTCAAGGTTGAGTTCATAGCGCCTTGGAAAGAATTGGGTGCTCCAGTGAGGCCGAAGGACATGACGTTGAATTCAAACTGACCCCAATGAGTTTGGAAAGCTGTCTTGAACTCCTCCCCTTCAGAGAGTCTAATCTGATTGAAACCCGCTCGGAGGTCTAAGCACGAAAACCAACAGGACCCCGACAGTTCATCCAACAACTCATCGATGATAGGGATGGGAAACTTAGCTTTGACCATAAGTGCGTTCAGCATTCTGTAATCCACACAGAAACGCCAGCTTTCGTCTTTTTTGCGGACGAGCAGGACGGGAGAGGAGAAGGCACTTGAACTTGGGTGAATCAACCCTGACTAAAGCATCTCAGAAACCTGTTTCTCAATCTCATCTTTGAGCTTCAGCGCATAACGGTAAGGATGCACAGCCACCGGTGATGCGCCGGGGACCAGAGGTATCGAATGGTCACACGCACGCCAAGGAGGCAGCTCTGTCGGCTCCTGAAATAGGTGGTTGAACTCCTCCAACAATGCCTGAACAGGGGAAAGCAATTCTTCAGTCAAAGGAACTCCCTTAGCTTCAGTCACTTGGAGCTGGAAGATGGCAGGTAGAGAACCATCAGACAACTGCCCTTGCAATATGACATTAGTGTTGCCATAGGGAATCGACATCCATTTTTTCCGCCAATGGACCTTCATCGGAGAGAAGGCTTCCGGCCAGTCCATGGCCACGATCATGTCGTAAGAGCCCAAGGGAAGGATGCGAAGAGTGGACTGGAATCGATGACCCTGCACGGACCACTCAACATCAGGCAACTCAGATGTACACTGTACCATAGCTCCATGGGCCAAACGAACAGAAACCGGTCATGTCATGGCACAAAGTGTATTCAGGATCGACGCTGCTGCTGGTGTAATGAAGGAGTGACTGCTGCCTGAATCCACCAAGATAGAGACCTCCGCTCCGGCCACTGAACCCACCAACTGCATGGAACACAAGGATGGGTTGCCCGAGACTGCTGCCGAAGATAAAATCATGCACAGCTGGCCTGGCTCGGTTGCTGAGGTTGGTTCTGCTTCTTCATCCCCTAGAAAAGCGCCTTAGCACATTTCCCAGACCTCATGGAGTGTGTGAAGTTGAGGAACCGGGGCACAACGATGACCGGGAGCCCACTTGTCGCCGCAACGGACACAGAGGCCTTTCGCCTTGCGAAAACTGCGGAGTGACGCCAACTTGTCATCTGTGGTAGCAGACTTGAACCCGGGTTTCTTATCCTCGCGAGCCTCATGAGGAACTGGAGCACCGTACCTTGGCGGAGGGGGTGGCAGGGGTAGAGCGCCTTTGATGACCGCCGTCTTGGATAACAGGGAGCCGTCAGACTTGCGAAAGTCCTTGCGGCTACCTTGATCCAACGCCTCTTCCTGTAACAGAGCAAGAGTGCCGACAATATCCAAATCGGGTGGCCAAGCCATCATAACAGCAGGTCGAATATCAACACGCAATCCATCAATGAACCGGGTAGTGTAAGATAGGGTGTCAGGATTAGGATTGTAAGCTGTGAGCTGTTCGATGAGTTCGGTGTACCGCTCAATGAACTCGGAAACGGGGGAGGTTTGATGGATGTGGAAGCTTTGGTGAATCAACAGTTGGTGTTGATCACGGCTGAACCGTTCATGGACGAGAGCAGCAAAGGACTCCCAAGTGATGTCGTAGAGCTGACGCTCGACCGACTGAAGCCAACAAGCGGCGGCGTGGGTGAAGTGGTGTGTGGCAACGCGTACCCAGACAGACGGGTGGACAGAATACATCTCAAAATGGGATTGAGCACGAGAAATCCACAGTTGAGGGTTGTCGCCATTGAACTGGGGAAAAAGCATTTTGGGCAACTGGCCTAAATTGGGATTGGCATGGTGAGGAAGCGGTGGCGGTGGGAACTGGTGGTGCGGGTAAATCGGGGTTGGAGGATGGATCGGGGGTGGAGGATGGATTTGTGGTGGTGGATGTATCGGAGGTGGAGGATAGATCCGTGGTGGTGGGTAAGGAAACAAAGGAGGTGGTGGTGGTGGAGGGAACCGGAAACTACCCGGTATCGAAGAAGAAGAGGGTTGGGGGAAACGGAACGTACCATTGGTCGGGAACGGGGCAATGGTCATGACCGACCCATAGCCCGTGTCCCGGATTTGTGAGGCTGCGCCGTGCCCGTAGGGCCAGTCGGTCGGTACCCCAGCAGGTGTTTGGCCGGCGACCGACTCCTGCATGAACGGCGGCTCGACGTTGGGTCGATCCAGCCGCTTCTGGATGTTCTCCACCTCTGTGCGGACGGAGAACATTGAGTTCTCGATCCGGGGCCGCCAAGACTCGAAGTCCTTAGCCGCGGATTCGAGCGCCGCCACATGCTCATCTCGTTCATCCCGGATTTCAGAGAAGCGCACCAGCTCGAGGTCGACGACGCGTCGTTCGAGGTCGTCCATGCGCTCCGCAAACTAGCCGCCCTAGTTGTCGGCGACGACGACGGCGGTGTACTGGGATGTAGCGAACTGCTCCAAGGAGGAGAGGCGGTCGTCGACAGCAGAGTCGCACTGCTGACGGGCGGACTCGGAGTCGGCGAGGCGATGCTTCCAGTGGGTGCTGACGGAGCCGAACTCTCGGCGGAAGTCGTCGAACGTCTAGATCAGGACGTCGAACTTGGCGTGGACAACTCGATCCATGGCGCCGCGAGCTCGTTGAAGTCGAGTGTAGTGTTCGTGGGAGGGAGGGAAGGGCTCCAGTACACTCGGCTGCCGGAGGACGACGGATCGGATACCACTGTTAGCAGCGGAGGCTGCTAACCGAATCGAATCGAAGAACAACTATAAATCTAGAGCAACTAAGAACAGTAAGGTAGACGGCGGCCGCCGACAGAAGGCCGGTTCGACGAGTTCGTAGTTGTAGGAATTAGGGTTCAAAAGTTGTTACAAACACTGAAGCCTGCTCAGCGTTACACACCCATTTTGAGCCGGAAAGAAGCACATTCTTGGGCTTGGCTCTTTTGGACCGTCTGGGCCTTGGTGCCGCCTTGGGGTCACCTGGATGGGGGTTGCTAACACTATGCCTCTGCAGCTCTTCGGGGAGGATTGAAGGCCCGAAGCAGTGAGGTATGTGTGTGCTTGTAGTTTCAATTCTATTGTTTCTTTGTTTCCTTTGATTTTTTTCTGACAACGTCCATTCATCCGCTCAGGTGAGTTTTGTTTTTTCACAAAATTAATAACAGATAAATAAATATGGTATATATTATAGGTATCTGAACGATTGATCCTTTCCCTATCCTAAGTAAACAAATCTTTCAATTGCAATGATGTAGTAGAAACAAAACTTATTTTTATTAAAACTTAAATTAGTTGATAGTTCAAGTAACTAAAGCGTGAGCTAAATTCTAATACATATCTCTTTATTCAAATATTAGAATTATATAGGTTTATAGGTCCACCAAGAAAGTCACTAACTACATATTTAACATATAACACATATTTACTATAAAAAAGTAAATATTTATCATTAGATACTTCTTTGTCCTTTGCAACATGAGAAAAAACTATTAAGATAGAATTTTAATCTGATATAAATACTTAATTGTGCATTGTTATATTTTTACTTATATTAATTTATATAATGGATGTCATATTCATCACGAATATTAAGTAGCTTTTTTTCTCCCGTTGCAACGCAGGGCATGTTTTTCTAGTAAATATAAAAATGTATAATACATATATTATGTTACTAGCTTGCCGGTCAAACAGGGTATGCTGGTGCCAGTGCCGATCCTACAATTTCGAGGGCCCTCTAGCGAACTCATTGCGACAGCCCGTCTAGGCCATATATAAAATCTTATAATATTTTAATAGTAATTTGTAGTCATAACAAACTTTAAAATTTTAGGCATAACACCTTGTTATGATTGAATAAACTGATCATCTTATTTTTTTCGTTTTTCATTTCGTAGCCCCTGACTATGTTTTTAAGTAACATTCTGAAATTTTAACAGCTAAATTAGAAGAAAAATATGACTATGAGTACAAATTACAATTACTAGAAATCTATAATACTATATAAATAATTAATTTTGATTAACAATTGAACAAGAAAAAATAAGTAAGCCTAAACGGCCTTTTTTTTAGAATTTATAGTACGTAGTTCACTGTTTACTTGTCTAATCCTGTCATGTATTGATCCGGTAAGCAACAGTACAACCGCACAAGATGCTAGGACCGTAGAGCCCACAGCTCTGTCATCTTCGCTCTTCCCTAGCCAAAGACGTGCGACGGTGGTACTCGTTAATAGGAAAAGAAAGAGGTTGGCGATTTTTAGCTTCCTAAGAATGACAGCTATTTGATATCTACTATGAGGGTTTTATACCTGGGATTGGGCCCCTATATTGCTTGGGCCCTCGGCTGTCGCACACTGTGGCCCTCCCCTAGGGCCGGCCCTAGCCGGTGCATACCCGGCTTACCATGTGGCTCCGCCACTAGTTGAGCGCCAACACAACCTCAATTTGTTTCGAAACAGAAGGTCATGTAATTAAAAATAGGAAGTTCAAGATGCAAACCTCACCGAGGATGAAGCTTGGTGTGATCCGCGTGAGGCCAGGCCAGTCACCCCTCTTGGTCTCACTTGGGTGCAATTTTGTTGCCAACGCTTCTTACTTCGTTATTATTCTGTTTTGCGCAAATGTCATGATTCACTCATCTGTTGTCGTCGTGTCTCTCCCCGACACTTGTTTCCTATTTTTATTTATGCATATAAAATGTGCTCCCCCACACTTGTTTCCTATTTTTCTTTATGCACCAAATGTGTGGAGACAAACACATATCCTGATATCGAAGAGTAGAGAAATATAAGCTAAACAAAACTTCTAGCTAACATGAACTAAACGATCTAACTAAACAAACTAATCGTGCCTTATCAATCTACCTAAACTTCCTCTTGGTTCTTAAATTTCTTGACAACATAGTAGCACAAGATGGAAAGCTCGTCCTCTAGAGCTAAGCTACTCACGATCAATCCTGTAAGGGATGGACGATCTGAGTGAGCTAATTTGTCCTCCTATGTAACACTATACAATGGTAATTCGTTGGCACTTCTCCTCGTTCTCTGAGGAATTAATTTTCAGGATCAGGGGGAGTATACTGTGTTGGAGCTCTGTGAAATCTTGCCAACAATTGTTTTCTTAGCGTCATCCTCCAGGTAAATATTGATTATGTTATCCATTTACTGCATTAAGTTTCAACGGTGTTATTGAGATTTTTTTAGTTGTATGTGAACCCCTATATATATGGGCTTATAAAGTTCAAATATCAAGCGGGGTCCTCTTCTGCATATGCAACTTAATGCATTCATCGGCGATAGAGGCGATAGAGTCGTACACCCTGATTACAGGGTGTACGATCTTTACTCCTATACTCTGATTTTCTCAGAAATTGATGGGTTTTTATTTGCATTGCTTGGATTCTTTGCTCCAGATAATATATTTTTGTGTCTATATAAAGAACAATTGAATGGGACTGCTTTTTATTTTTGTTTTATTCTTCTAAAATTAGTCATCCCCTACAAAATGTAAACATGTGCCACTGAGTTTGAGCATAGAAACCCATTGAATGTGATTTATTTATCCATTGTGTGGAAGCAATGGAAGTTGTTTATATGAATCTTTGGTTGACCAACTAGAGTACACATTTCTGATTCACACTTTTTTTGGAGGGATATTAAAAGTAAGAAAATAAGATAACCCTTATGTTTTCCATTTGAGGTCATGTACTTTGTGCTTTGGTTTTGTAATGCAGCTTATAAAATCAAGAAATCTGCAGAAACATCACTAGCTCGACATTCTGCAGAAACATGTCAGCAGAATCATCACTAGCTCGACATGGTTGGCTGATCTAAAAATTAAAAATTGCTTACCGTGTGGATCTGTTAATGAAGCAGAAGAGAGTATTTGTCGACTTTTGAACTTCTATTATCCTATCCACTATTAAATAGAATGTTTTTCAGATAATGTGATTTACTTATCTATTTATTTTCAGTTAGGCTCTCTGAACCTTGCTTCAATCATTGGGTATAAGCATGATTTTATTTTAAAATAATACATAAAGAATGCAGTGAAGCCAATATACCTCTCCAGAAGTATTCCTATCTAATGCATCATGAATCATATTTATATGTGATATACCATGCCACATTTAATCATTTTGACAACATAAAAAAGAAAAATATAATTCATATTTCATATTATATTGTCTACTATTTTGTTTGGAATGGACTTTCTGTAGTTGCCTCAAATTCCATATGTTTGACATCTACGTGCAGAATTTTGACTTCTTTTTTCTTTGAACAATTGACCTCTCAGTAATATACGAGGGCTTGGGGTTCTTAAGGTTAGTTAACTAGCCATTCATTTCAGTGTAGGTTATTATTGTTAAAAATTTAGGCAAATTCATGTTTAATTTAATCCAAAAAATGACATGATCAAAATTATGATGACATCATATATGTACATGCTTGTATAACCAAATCATCATGCATACTAACATAGTGCTAGCCAGTAAGGTTTCATCGCATAGAACAAGCATGTCTACCATACTGTTACCATTAATTAGCAAGGTTGTTATTATGACGATAAACATAACAAGTAGATTGAAGAGATTATACCCTATGGCAGAGCCGGAAGCACCCGAAAGCGACATGGTGCTTTGTCGTTGTAGTTGTCTCGCTCGATGCAGTGCCGGTTGGAAGCCGTGAAGACCGTGTCAACGGAAAGAAGATGATCATCGACGCCTTGCATGGACACCAATGACGCCGGGAAGGAGTAGATGGAGCGAGTAGTCGTGCCGCCGATGGGCACTCCCCAAAAACATGATGGCCGCCCTTCACCCGAGCTGATGAACTCGATGGACGGAGACGTTCCGGAGGCTCTACTCTTCTAGAAGATGTGCGTGCAACCTCTGGAACGGAGAAGCCATGGGACAACAAGAACTTTGGTTGTCTATTGAAGTCATCTCGACCAGATGAGGGAGTTCAGTATTTATCCTTACCACGTATGAGAGGATGAGCCAACTCAGAAAGATCAGAAGGCAACAACATTTGGAAAAAACTCCCATATTCATTTGACAATTAAGTACAATTGATGGAGAGGGAAGTTTCTTTCATAAGTCGAAGAGTTCACTAGTTGCATGCCTTCCTATTTCTTGTTGCCTGACTGTCCACATTACTTGCAAACACATTGTCATTTCAATAGGTGCACGTTACATGCATGCAAGTAACCCTTATGGTAATTAAACATTGCAAACACATGGTCATTTCAATAGGTGCACATTACATGCATGCAAGTAACCCTCATGGTAATTAAACCAAAGAATGTAACCATGCATGCATGTGGCCATCGGTAATTAAACCAATAAATATTATTTAACATAAATCATAGAGTTTATTGATTATTAAATATATTATATGCTTTAACCTATAATATATCAACAATCCCCACCAAACTCTAAGATTCATAGAAAATAATCTCAAAACCATAGTTCTTTTGATATAACAGAGTTTCAACGGGGACTGTTAAGTTAAACACACGTCTAAAACAAAGGCTAGGCTCAATCACAACTGAATAATGGACTATGCTTTGAATTGACAGTTTTGTGCGAATTGAGTTTCACAAAAAAATATTTTCATGGTACTTGGTTGCTACAAGCATCCCCTCTGTTTGAAGCATATAAGTCACACTTTCTGGCCTTTTCATGAGTATCTAGAGATTACCCACATCTCATAGACTGTGACTAACAATCGAACTCATCTAGGTGTGTTCCTTCTAGGATGTTCTGTAGGGTTTAGGGTAAATCCATATGAGTTCGATTTAAACCCACTCGGATCACATTAAGAAATTAATCAACCTGAGTATTGGAGAGATGGTGCATCTCTAACAAGTAAGACTTTAAATATAAGGAGTCTCGCCCTCAGTCAACCACTAGCTTGTTTCACCATCCTAATTCACGGGATCTTCGATCACATAGGAAATGTTACCACTATGGTATGACTTTAGTGGGTCTAAGCCCAACTCCCTCGATGCACCTTCTATCACGTTACGTGATAGGCCCTTAGTAAATTGACCTGCCAGATTATTTGATGTATGGACATAGTCCAGTGCAATTACTCCGGAGTTTCTTAGTTTTCTGACAGTCTTCAGACGCCTTTTCACATGCCTTGAAGACTTCATGTTGTCCTTAGAATTGTTCACCTTAGTTATCACAGTTTGGTTATCACAATTCATAGAAATAGCCGGTATAGGTTTCTCCACAACCGGTAAATCCATAAGGAGTTCACGAAGCCATTCGGCCTCAGCGCCAGTGGTATCTAATGCTGCTAATTCTTCCTCCATTGTAGACTTCGTTAAGATAGTCTGCTTGCAAAACTTCTAGGAAATAGTGCATCCTCCAAGCAGGAACGCGTATCCGCTTGTGGCGTACAACTCATTAGCATCAGAAATCCAATTAGCATTACTATAACCCTCAAGTACCCTTGGGTATCTGGTAAAGTGAATATCATAACTTGTTGTTCCTTTTAGATAGCACAGTTGTCGGAGATCTAATTTAACGATAAAATTTCAAAGACAAATCAACAAACTAAAAGCCCATCGACGGTCATCTAGAAAAGGATGAAAGGCCCATCAAGGACAAATCACCATAGGCCCACGAACAAGAAGCGCGTGGCTTCCCGAGACCCTGCCGGCCCAGGTAGACAGACATGCCTTGTGACCGACGTGGTTCCGTCTCGCCCGACGTGGAGAGCGAGGTGGCTCCATAACCCACGGAAGCCGTGAAGGACATCCACGGTAGAGAAATGAACCATTTGCCCCCATCTAGAAGGTGGGAGTCGCCGCTCTTTGGCCGCTGACGGTGCAAACGCCGATAAGATCAAGGGTACAACACTCTGAGGGATCGTACACCCTGTGTAAACCAGGGCTCAGGATAACGCCCTAGCCCCTACCTAAACGGAGACACGTCGAGCTCCCTAGTCAGGGATGGGACGGAACCGGACCCCTAAACAGATGGGACCCACGCTTCCCATGGAGCAACGACAACTTTTCACGCCTCCGGGCCCTCGGGTACATAGGGCCCATAGAGTAACGGAGTCCATTGGCCTATGGTGAAGGAATCTGTCGTGTACTAAAAGAATTAGGTAAAAGTACAACGTTGTACCAGCCGATAGTACAACGGACTCCATGCCTCTATCATGCTACGGGTACAACCGGACCCCCCCGTATTCTCCGGCTGTGCAACGAAGGGCCGACACGGCACCCCTCCTCCGACCAAGTACGAAGACAATAGGAATATAGTATTATGATTGTCCAACATCCTTCCTGAGGAAGGAAAGGGTAAGGCACAACATCCTATGTAGATACATCTCGACGTACGCTTGTAACTCCCCTGGGCTCCTTGCGACTATAAAAGGAGAGCAGGGGGGACGACTCAAGGGGGCTCAACTCTCATACTCCTAGAGAAAGAGACCATTGAACACACACAGCTAGCCGATAGCACACTCACTCACAAAATCACACAGAGACCTGGGGCTCATACCCTCTCTCTCTTGAACCATCTTGTAAACCCCCTCGCAAGCAGATATAAGGAGCATGAGCATCTCCACACTGGACGTAGGGATTTCTTGCCCGAACTAGTATAAACCTCTTGTCTCTTTGTTTCACCATTCAGAGCCTGAAACGTGTTCAAATTTACTCATTGGTAGTTTCTAAACACCGATAGTTGGCGCGCCAGGTAGGGGGCATCACGTGTCGCGACGCCTTAGTGGTTCCGAATGGCCACCTTCAACTCTGGCAACCCTGGGCTCTCCTTCATCCGCTTTGGGAGCCTGGAGTTCGCTTACTCCTGGAACGGAATTGTCACCCGCATGCTGCTTTCGCCGGACCAGGTCCTCGACACCCTGGCACGGACGGACGAAGACCACCCTGTTCCTTGCAGGGATGCACCGGTTGATACCTTGGGTCCGCAAGGCCCTAGAGTCAACCTTACCAGACTTGGGGAAGAAACCCTCTGAAACGACGACAGAGGACTCCACCCACTCGAAGCATTCATGCGCGGCATGGGGGACTCTGACAACGACGGCCACGAAACCAGTCACGCGGCCGAGCATGCCATGTTAGGTTTCGTGTGCTCCCAGTACGACTTCCTTCTGGACTCGGACCCCAGCTCCGACGACGATGAAACGCTGCTAAGCGACGGCTGCCTCGGGGCCGTCATCGTGACGGAAAGGGTCCGCCAGGGCGCCAAGGGATGCGTCAGCAACCTCCTCCCCAGCTCCGATGCAGGGAGAGAGCCCGCCCCATGGCGAATGACATACTACGCCTCAGATGAGCAATCCTTCCAGGGCAGCGACCGACCGCTCCTCCGCCGGCGCAGGCCACGCCAGCGCGCCGAAGGCCGAAGGGCGCCGCGACCCTCGCCGGTTTGTGCGCAGAAACAGGCGCTCGCCCACGTCGACGCCACCATCCAGATCGAGGGGCGGCGCGCCGATAGAAGAAGGCGTCCCTATAACGTACCCGTTTGTTGGCACAAATTATGACCATATTTTACATAGCTAAAATGGTGCCACCAATCCAAGGATCAAGGATAAACAAACACATCATGAGCACATTTTATCAAATGACTAGTTCCAGATGTCCATGAGTGTTTGAGTGCAGGAATGAACAAATGGATCAAAGAAGAGCCAGTTGGGCCCACATAGGGGGTCGACCGACCACCCTATGGGCCCACCATGCTCTCCCCTCTCGGCCATGATCCAAGAGAGGCACTCTAGAGTGGAATCCAGCCATTGGATCACTCTGTGTTTCTTCTAAACGGCTCACAAGCAAAGCACAAGGATTCATGGGCCCATTCCAAGGAGATAAACGTGACAAAATACCTCAGGACCAACAACCAATACCTATGACGAGTGGGACCAGCACAAGGGAGCAAGATGTGGGCCAGGCAACCCCAAGGGGGTTCAACCGAACCACATGCAGGCCCAAATGGGCCCCACTCAGTCCCTAACTAGTGGGACATCATGCAAGGAGGCAAGGGAGGGCCCACTGGCCATAGGGGGATTCGACCGAATCCCCCTAGGTCAGTTGGGCTCCCCCCAACCGCCACACCTTTCCCCCATGTGTTGGATCACCACCATCCATGCCTTGGTCGGTTCCAAGGTCGGTTGGATCCAAGGGTGGAGAATGTAACGCCCTGGATCGTTGACGTGGCGCCGGAGTAGCCCTACTCCACCTCCTGCTATAAATAGAGGGTCACACCCCCCTCTCTAATCATGAAGAAGAAGCCTACAAGCTCTATTCCTTAGATTGTTCTAGGAGTTAGTCTAGAGTGGGAGTTAGAGTTGAGTTGAGCTATGCTCGGGATTTCCGGAGTCGTCTTCTGGAGAGTCTGGTATAGCTCTTGTATCTTTCCTTCTTTGTAAGACTTTATCTTTCTCTTTACTTTACTTAGTATTTACTTTGAGCATTTCTATACTAGATATAGTCTTGCTATATACTTTTGCTCTTTAATAGCCTTCACACCCATAGTCTGTGATCCTTGTGACCTTTCCCTATGCGATCATTGCCTGTTATAGGGTGCTTTGATTATTTGATCGTAGTCAAAGTAGTAAGTTGTGTGCAAGCGTGGTGCTTATACATCATCTTATCCTTGGTTATCGCTTGCTGCAAGGATTGTTTGTGGTAGCTAGCAAGAGGTGACAACCTTGTCTAGTCGTTGTATTCCACCATGTGTTCTTAGGCAAGTTCATAAAAGGTAAGGCCCCCATAAGAAGAGGGCGTGGTCCGGTAGGAGTTTTGCCCTCCTACTGATCTATCCCCTCGCCTAGCATACTTGTATTGAGGAGACAAACTATAGTGTCTAGACTAGTTAATTAGATAAGTATATTGAAGTAGAGTGAAGTACATAGGAGTCCCTTTACTCTTCTTGTTGTCCTCCCACCTAGCTGACTCTAAGGTCCGTTCTAAGTATCCTTTACCGTAGATTCTTCATTCATCAACCCCTTCCTATCACATTTATCATTTACCCCCTATTCTAGTTGGTACTAAAGTTGAGGTTCTCTCTAGGATCTCTATCCAATTATCATTTCTAGCAAGGCTTTCCTTTGGGATAATAAAAATTACGATACCTCGGAATACTCCTTCGTGAAGTGCTACAACGGTATAATCTGTGCGCTTGCGGATTTATCCAATAGTCATAAGAAATACCAACAAACATTTCTGGCGCCATTGCCGGGGAAAGCTTAGCCAAGAAATTTTAATTAGATTGAATCACGAGATTCTTGTTAACTTAGCTATCAATTAGTCATAGGGGCTTACCCCTGTCTGTGTCTTCCTTTCTTGTGAAGTCAGACAGTTTATGAGCGGTTTCCAACTGCCGGGAAATTATCTTGAAGATCCAGAGCAGCTGTTGAGGAGGACTAGACGTCGTCAAGTTCCCCCTCAGAGGTTCCTCTCGAACCAGAATCCATTCAAGGAAGGAGGCTCTACACCAACACTTAAGGAAGCTATGGCCCAGAAGGCGATCTCTGACTTCTCGGCTCCGTCAGCTACCCACGTAGCTCAGGGTCCCGAGGTCAACTTATGGGATGCCACATTCGAGCTGAAGCCAGCCTTGATCCACATGGTGCAGGCCAATCCGTTTTGCTGAAAGCCCCATGAGGATGCCAACGCTCATCTCCAGCACTTCATGGAGTTATGTGGCACGTTCACCATCAAGGGAGTGGCGTCTGACGCCATTCACCTTCGTCTTTTCCCATTCTCTCTATTGGGAAAGGAGAAGCAATGGTTCTACGCCCACAAAGAAGAAGCCACTACACGGGAGAGGTGTGCTAACGCATTCCTCAAGAAGTTCTTCCTGACGGGCAAAACCAATGCTCTTCGTGGGAATATCTCAAGCTTCCAGCAACAATCTAACGAGACGATTCCTGAAGCATGGGAACGTCTCTAGGAGTACGTTCGTGCCTGTCCTCGTCATGGGATAGACGACTGGCTCCTGATCCAAGGTTTCTACCACGGGCTGACTAGCATGGCCCGTAGTCACCTTGATGCTGCCGCTGGAGGGGCATTTCTCCAACACACAGTGAGAAATGCCAAGGACCTCATCGAGAAAATGGTGATAAACCAAGGATGGGGTGAAGAATGTCTCCAGCTAAAGAGAATAGGTATGCACACCGTCAGTGAGGTGGACATACTCTCTGCCAAGATGGACCTCTTGATGAAGAAAATAGAAGAAGGCTCCAAGAAGGAACGAGAGGCCATCTACCCAGTCGCCGCCGCACAATCTATTGAAGCCGATCCATGGTGTGAGGTGTGCGGAGGAAATGATCACTGGGGCAACAATTTCCCCGAAACATCGAAGGAGGACGTGAACTTCATCAGCAACAACAACAACAACAATAACAATAACAAGAACCGGTATCGACCCCAACAACAAGGAAGCTGGAACTCACACCCCTTCTGCCAAGGTAATGGAGGTAATGGTAATTACAATAATTACAATTCTTACAATAACCAACCTTCATTAAAAGATCTTGTTCTTGGTCAATCAAAGATTAATGATGGTATAAATAGAAAGATGATTGCCACTGATAAAGTTCTTGAAAGCTTTGGTGAGAAAATGGATAGCTTTACAACTACCATGAAAAATCAATTGAGTTTTAATAAAATGTTAGAAACCCAACTAGCTCAATTAGCAGCAGCTATGCCATCCATGGAACAAGGTAAGATTCCTGGGAAACCCGAAGATTCAATTGAGCATGTGAATATGGTCAACACGAGGTTCAGTAAGCCTCCACTTCACTCCTATTGGGGCTATCTTCTCGATCCTCCCTTCATCATGAAGAAGGAAGATCCAGGCCTCCTGACGATCACGTGCTCAATCGGGAAACAAACATTCCACACCGCCTTCTGAGATCTTGGATCGGGCGTCAACATCATGTCTAAGGTAACTTATGACAACTTGCTAGGAGGACCCTTGGTCCCCACATGTGTTCTATTGCAGATGGCAGACCAAACGATAAGGTTTCCCGAGGGACTTGCAAGGGATATCTTGGTGAACATCCAAGATGAGTACATCCCCACCGACTTCATCATCTTATACATGGGAGCCAACATGGAAGTACCCGTCATTTTGGGAAGGCCCTTCCTCAACACCACCAACGCGGTCATCTACGTTGGATCGGGCCAGATTCACATCCAATTCCCCAGTCACAAGGTAAAGTGTGCTTTCAATGGTTATAAACTTAACAAACAGGCCAAAGCACAACCACCGAAAAGAAGAGTTCTAGCTCCAAGCAAGAAGAAGCAATATCCAGAGATCAAGATCGAAGAACTCAAGAAGGATGAACCCGCCAATCCAAGGCAGGTTTGGAAAACAAAATAGGTGCACACATCACGGTCTCCGCCTCCGGAGTCATCAAGTGCACCCGAGGAATGAACAAGAAGGAGAGTCCTACTCCGAGGACTTAAAATCAAGGAGCCTTCGCCGAAAGGTAAATCAGTAGTTATCTTTTATTTCCCTTCATAAATTTAGTTCAAACGTTTAATTGTTTTCATACTTTAAATTTATAAAACTAAAGTTAGATTAAATAAAACTTGAGAATTAGATTAGCATTAAAATTTGACAAAAAGTAGGGCCAATAGGGTGGTCGGCCGACCACCCTATGCATCCTACTTTGGCTTATTTGATTAAGGATCATTTAGGGACTTTTATAAAAGAAAAAAAAATGGAGGAATAGGGGATCGACCGACCACCCTAAGTGACTCATGATCATCCATCTTTTCCTCTCCACCATCCTTTGTCCAAGCATCTCATGATTTGTGAGGTGGGATTTTCAAAAATCAAATTCTTTCTTTGGGAGACATCTCTTTTGTCTTGTCATGCTTTAAAGTACATCAATCACTTTAATCATGACACATCCTTGTCTCCCACTACCCCTTGTCCAAAGTAAAGAATCATGACACCCATCACTTTCACTTTGTCATGCTTTGAAAAAGAAAACATATCAATCACATTCCATCAAAGCATGACATACCTTTGTCCCCCACTACTCTTTATTTAAAGAGGAGAATCTTTACCACTTTAGCTTAGCTTTTGATCACATCATATCACATCTTTCACCTTTGACCAAGAACTAGAAAAAGCATGAGTGGAATCTCTACTTTAAAGGGATGGCCGACCACTTTGTGTCACCTCTTTCTCTCTCTTTTGCTTTGAGTAAGGCATCCACTAGACATGTGATCATGGCACCCAAGGGCATGCCCAAGGGGTGGTCGGCCGACCACTCCATGGCACCCCCTTGGTTTCATTCCCTTCCCCTATAAAACCCAATGCAAGGAGAGCTCACTCCCTCACACCTCAACAAGAATTCAGTTCTAGATCAAACCTCTCCTTGCCTTGCTCTCTCCTCTCTACATTCAAGAGAAGTTCTTAGCTCTCAAAGAGAAGTAGTGTTTCTCTCACTAGTCCACAAGAAGTTCTCTTGTCTTCATCAAGCTTATCTTAGCTCAAAACTTCTCCCCACAAGGCAAACTAGAAATACACTCCACATACACATACCCCTTTTCTATTCTTGCTCTTGTGTCCCTCTTCCTCTCTAGAAGATGAAGAACCCATTAACATCCGCATTCAAGAAGACGAAGCAAGCTATGAGTGGGAGCTCATCCCGACGCTCCCACCAATCCGAGGATACTTCGCAAATAAGAACAAGGGGAGGTTCGGCCCGATACACATGGGAGAACCTCCAAACCGAAGAACACCCTCAGGAGGAGGAAGTACCAACAGAGGTACCGCATGTCGAGGCAATATTGGTACCCCGATGACAACCTATGATCAGCAAAGAGGACTTCGGCTCAACCAACTAGAGTATCTGAGTTACTTTTCTCTTCGGGATCGATCTTTTGAGCACACATGGATTTTGGATCCAAGACTTCTCTCCAACGCAGGTATGACCACTAAATTCGAAACTATCTTTACTTCTATTGGTTGGTCTAGCTTTTAGCAAATAGAAGAGTTTGGAATTGAGTTGCTCACCGCAGAATTTCTAAGCTCTCTCCAAATCTCTAATGTTGGAATTTCCTTTCACATGTTGAATCAAAACCATAGTCTATCATGGAATCATCTAAGTGTTGCTCTGGGCTTTGATAATTCATGCTTGATTGATTTAGACCCTGCCATGCGTAGTTTCAACAAAAGGAAATTTTGGTTCTCTATCTCTGCTTTAAAAGATTGTTCAAATCCTAAACGTGAGAAAATTCACAATCCAACTCTTCGTTTCATACATCTTTGGATGAAAATAACTTTGTTTCCTAGAAGTAATGCTAACTTGATAAGTGACATGGAATTAAAAATTCTTTATGCCATGGTCAACAAAATTCAAATCTCTCCTGTGAAGTATTTAGTGGAATTTTGGCAAAGTCCAATTGAGAGTATTGTATCTATTCAATTCACATCTTTAATTACTCATCTTGCCGAATCCATGAACCTGCTAGATGGCACAAACCCCTTTGTTTACATCTCTGCCCCGTTAGCTATGATTTCTGAAGAATATCTTAAACATGCTCATGTTCAAATGCTAAAAAGAGATGCCAAGGGTGATCTAAAAATGATTTACAGTGGCCATACAATTGAGGTGCCTCTTCCAAATAGGCAACTTCAGTTGTATAGGACCCGCAAGCTAACCCTTGATTTAGATCAAGGAATTGGACAAAGAGATTTTGCAGGCTCAAACAGGAGAGCTCAGGAGGGCTACACTTTGTTCATCTTGAGCAAGGTGGTCCTTCTCGAGGAGCTATTGGTGAGGAGGAAGATGATGCATCTTCCGATCCCATGCACACTTCAAGTGGCAGGCCTCCTCGATCATCACGTCCACAACGAGCACGAGCATCCTTCTCGTCCACCCGAGATAGGGAGCATCATGGACTACGGCAAGAATTCGATCATCTTACCAACATCATTGGTGAGTTGCGTGTTGAGCACGATGAGATAACACGCATTGTCCAACAAACGACCGAGAACATTCAAGCATTGCATGAAGAACAACATCGGCGTTGGGACTTTTGGCGGCAACAACATCCACATCCGCCGCATTATTGAGCAAAAGACAAGCTTGGGGGAGGTTCCCTCCCCCACTAAGGTAAGTGTTTAATTTCAGCATTTATACTTATGCATTCTCTTGACTATCTTGGCTTTGCATGTAAAATCTGCATATGGTAAAATAAAATAAAAAGACTTTCTCTACTCTCACATATTCCATAAATTAATATCTCCTATGGAAATGATGAATAGTTGCTCTGCCAAGTGTTTCTCTAGAACTTAGCTTACAACTTGATACTTCTTTAAGTATGGATTACTTGGCTTGAAAAGAAACCATCATGAACCTCAAACTTTGTGGGTTGCAATAAGTCTAAGTTGTTGTGAGACATGATATGACAAGATAAGAGCTGCTATAATATTGTTCTAAGCAAGAATGACTATTAGAGTTTTATTTATTAAAATAATAAAACACTTTGTTGTTCCTCAATGGTGACAATTCCTACCAAAGCCATACATGATCTTTCATGATATAAGCTTTCTACATAAGCTACTTGTTTTGTGTTGAGTTTGGTCAAGTTTTTTGACCCTTGTTGAGAGATTTATCATGCTCCCAAGATCAAGATCACGTACACGCCACATATAGATGCTGCTTCTACACTGGAAGTACGCAGAAACATGCCTTAAATTTCCACATAGTTCATACTCCATGCTCTAAGTAGAAAAACTCTCTCTAGTTTGTTGCTAGTAAATGAGACATAGACTATGCAAAATTATGAAAAATTCAAGGGCATTCTAAAGTCCTAATCTTTATGAGCATTTCAAAGCTCTCTTGAAAAAAATGATGAAATGAATGAGCATCTTCAAAGCTCATAGAAAAATGAAATAGATAGCTAGGTCTCAAAATAATTTTAGGAAAGAGAGATTATCCACATATAGGAGTATTGATCATTTTCCATGTTTCCACACACTTGCACATCTTGATCTAAGAGTATGGTACTTCTCTTCTCGGATCCGGAATTTGACATTACAATATATGCAAGGTAAGTTTGCTACATATTTGATCCCTACCTATAGCTCCACGTAAGCTTTAGAGATAGGAAGAAAGAAGGCAAACTTTGATATATGCCTTGGTGAGGAATCATACACCTTATGAGCGACTCGAGAGTACCATTTGAGGAACACTAAGTTTTCTTTTACAAAACCTTACAAAACCTCTGATATGAAACTTGTGAAAGAATGAGAAAACTAGTGCTTATGTCAAGTTGTTCTATCTCTCAACCTCTAAAGACAAAGGATAAAGCTATAAGCCCCATGAAGGACTAAGGTAATATGGGTGAGTCTTTATTGCTAACTTTTCCATTCAAAAGAGAAGTATGATTGTTGTAGACTTAGTACTCTTGAAATATAAAGTATAGTAGCAACTCCTGATCTATCGAGCTAAGTTTGATTGTTTGCTCGGGACGAGCAAAGGTTAAGCTTCGGGGATCTTGTTGGCACAAATTATGACCATCTTTTACATAGCTAAAATGGTGCCACCAATCCAAGGATCAAGGATAAACAAACACATCATGAGCACATTTTATCAAATGACTAGTTCCACATGTCCATGAGTGTTTGAGTGCAGGAATGAACAACTGGAGCAAAGAAGAGCCAGTTGGGCCCACATAGGGGGTCGATCGACCACCCTATGGGCCCACCATGCTCTCCCCTCTCAGCCATGATCCAAGAGAGGCACTCTAGAGTGGAATCCAGCAATTGGATCACTCTGTGTTTCCTCTCAACGGCTCACAAGCAAAGCACAAGGATTCATGGGCCCACTCTAAGGAGATAAACGTGACAAAATACCTTAGGACCAACAACCAACACCTATGACAAGTGGGACCAGCACCAGGGAGCAAGATGTGGGCCAGGCAACCCCAAGGGGGTTCGGCCGAACCACATGCAGGCTCAAATGGGCCCCACTTAGTCCCTGACTAGTGGGACCTCATCCAAGGAGGCAAGGGAGGGTCCACTGGCCATAGGGGGATTCGGCCGAATGCCCCCTAGGTCGGTTGGGCTCCCCCCAACCGCCACACCTTTCCCCATGTGTTGGATCACCACCATCCATGCCTTGGTCGGTTCCAAGGTCGGTTGGATCCAAGGGTGGAGACTGGAAGGCCCTGGATCGCTGACATGGCACCGGAGTAGCCCCTACTCCACCTCCTGCTATAAATAGAGGGTCAACACCCCCTCTCTAATCATGAAGAAGAAGCCTACAAGCTCTATTCCTTAGATTGTTCTAGGAGTTAGTCTAGAGTGGGAGTTAGAGTTGAGTCGAGTTGTGCTCGGGATTTCCGGAGTCGTCTTCTGGAGAGTTTGGTATAGCTCTTGTATCTTTCCTTCTTTGTAAGACTTTATCTTTCTCTTTACTTTACTTAGTATTTACTTTGAGCATTTCTATACTAGATATAGTCTTGCTATATACTTTTGCTCTTTAATAGCCTTCACACCCATAGTCTGTGATCCTTGTGACCTTTCCCGTATGCGATCATTGCCTGATATAGGGTGCTTTGATTATTTGATCGAAGTCAAAGTAGTAAGTTGTGTGTAAGCGTGGTGCTTATACATCATCTTATCCTTGGTTATCGCTTGTTGCACGGATTGTTTTTGGTAGCTAGCAAGAGGTGACAACCTTGTCTAGTCGTTGTATTCCACCACGTAATCTTAGGCAAGTTCTTAAAAGGTAAGGCCTCCATAAGAAGAGGGCGCGGTCCGATAGGAGTTTTGCCCTCCTACTGATCTATCCCCTCGCCTAGTATACTTGTATTAAGGAGACAAACTATAGTTGAAGGACCGAGAACGGCGACCAGAGGGGGGGTGAATGGGAGCCTCAAATTTCTCTCGAAATGTTGGGGCCACTCTTCCCAAAAACCAAACCCAGTTGTTGGGTGCTCACCAGCAGTGGAGAAAAATCACCAGAAACCTCAAAACACAAGTTCTCAACCCCTAGGGAAAAGAGGTAAGAACCTAGGCAAAATAGGCGCAAACAGTGACCGTTAGACCACTTGATCAAGACCACTGGACCATAGCACAAGGTCCGGAGCCTTGGTCCGACGCTTTTGCAGGTGACCGTCGGACTGGTCCACGCCCACTTTCGAAAGTCCGACGCCCACACAGAAACTACATAGGGAGCACCCAAGCTCCGGACACTGGTCCGACGCTCACCGTCAGACTAATGCACCTTGTCCAACGCTTACTGAGAAAAAACCCTCTCCAAAAACAGTAAGCACCCAGGCTTCGGACAACTCGTCCGACGCTCACCGTCGGACCAATAGCTCTGGTCCGACGCTCTGAGCAGTCAAGCGGTTTCCCGGGACTTGACCACCGGACCACTTGCAATGGTCCGGAGCCTAGTCAAAGACGTCCGATGCCTGGTCCGGAGCTCGCGAACAGAAACGCTGAAGCCCGCGAAAAACGACTTTCTCTCCGCCAAATCTTCCCAAAACTCAACCAAATGATCACCAACTGTAATCAAACTTTGTAGGCATGATCCTTGTGCAGTAGTGGAGCTATCCCGAAGAAATCATCGCTCAATTTGGAAAGGATAAACGGGAACACTCGGATTTGGGGGAGAAAGGGTAAAACGAAGAACGCCACAAAGAAAACAACCGATCTACGCACTCGTGAGGTTTGAGGGGAATTCCTTCGGTGCAAAGAAGCTCCTCACGATTACGAACAACCTGGTTCAAGTCGATTTTGCAAAGCTACTCTCAACAAAGAGAAATCATCTCGGGAAAAAGAGAGAGCAAAAGCAAAACGAGAAGAACACAAGCAAAACAGGGACACAATCAAGAAATCAATGCAACCATGGCTTACGGAGGTTACGGCCTCCGATTCCTCGCAACAATCACAAGTTCTTACACCGGTGACACGGTGGATCTCAAGCAAGAAGAAGCTAGGGAAGGGAAAACCTAGGAATAGGTGGGAGAGAGAGAGTAATGCAAGAGATAAGGATGAGGATACCCCTTCATCCTCTATTTAACGGGGCTTTGTCTATTTCCCAAAGACCCCCCTAGATACATTGAGTGAACTACCTAGCCTAAGCATTGCAGTCCAAGCTCCGGAAAATATCTCCCTCGATTTGAATGGATGACCCCGCTTCCTGCCGGGAGTTTGCCGTCGCATCGACGCAACCTCCAGGATTTCGCCACGTGCCATCCCCGCTTCCTCGGAAGCTCCGCCTAGGTTTTAAGGCCCAAACCTAGGAAACCCACCACCGGTAGCGTTGGGCTCAACTACCGAACTCCGTGTTTTGCAGCCCAAACTCAGAAACCTAGGAAGACAATGAATAGATGCTCTAAGTGATGTGATCTTGTGAGAATAGGAAAAGCTCTATGTGCCCAACAAAGACTTAGGTTCAGCTAAAGATCACTTTAGAAGCCAAAATAGAGAGCATTACATGTGTGAGCAAGGAATGGGTATCACCTCCTATTGACACTGTTTTTTGGCATGTCAAATGAGCTAAGACCTGCATTGATCGGTAGCCGTTTTCCATCGGCATCGGGAGGTCATCGGTCAATTTTACCGATGAAGGTAAGTGCTACAAAAAGGATAAGTTTGTTGCCTATGAAAGCTGGACGTTTCGTGCCGATAGGGACCTTACCGATGAAGAGATGATGCCGATGAGCACAGGATGACATAGCGGCTGATTGTCGGCAGAAGATTGCCGATAGCAATAAAAGGAAATTGCGGATTGAGGAGTCTGCCGATGGAAAGTTTCATCGAACAGAAGACACAAGGAAACTGGTGATCTCATACCAGTATTGTTATAGAAGTTTGAGTCCGACTCGTGCACGAGTCGTTTGTTTTCCCTAAAAATAGAGATGTCTGTTTAGGAAAATATTATTGTTATCTGGGTCCGACTCCTGCGCGGGTCAGTTATTTCCATAAAATAGAGTTTTGTTTAGGAAAGGTACGAGTCGTGTCTCTCTGTAACTCCTTTTCTGGAGTATAAATATATACCTAGGGGTTGTGAGAAAAAAATATAAAAAATCATACATCAAACAAATCAATTACTCTTATTTACCTTTACTGTAATTTACCCTTTTATTGCATTAGTCTTAGTTTATCTACGAGTTCTTCAAGCTTCGACGAGCTGCATCATCTTGATCTCCGTCAAACTCTTGCAAGATCCGTGTGGGAGTAATCTGAGCCTTGACATCCGGGCGCATCGCTATTGTCTCATTCAGCTTTGCTCTAGTTATCCTGAAACAAGTCTGAGTCTTGGCATCCGGGCGTATCACCGTTGTCTTGTTCAGATTTTGTTCTAGTTATCGTCCTTGTCGATTAACTGGTCAAATCGACTGGCACACCTTTGGATATCGAATTCGGGTAATAGCCCGAGGTGTTCGCAGATCCTGACGCTTTTTGTGTCAACACCTCTTTTGGCACACCCGGTGGGACAAATTATACATCTATCATGGGTGATAACTCCGACGTTAACCAGATGAACGTCATTAAAGTCTCCGAGGCCGATCTAAAAGATGATCAAAGGCTGGCTATGGAGCGGGCTATGGAGGAGTACAAGCAATTGTATTTGAAGTCCTTCAGCCTAAGCAGGAGCGGCGAAGCCATCCAGAAGCAAGATCCGCCGTTGCCGCGGCAGATCACGTATGATGCCAATCCTGGTAAGTTACAAGAGATGGTTAATTCTGCCTTACATCAAGCATTAATTAGCCACTCCAGCGTGCTGTCCAATACTGTATACAATGCTATCATGCAATCTTTCAAAGAAGGACAAGCACCTCAATATGTTGGTCCAGCGTATCATCAACCTGGATCGGCATCTATAAACCCATCGGCAGCCCCAGTGGCGTCTTCCAGTCCCGTGGATCCGTCTGCCGATGTGGCTACACCACCAAGGCCAAGTCCTGAAAGCGTCACCAAGCTTAGTGCAGATCCGGTGCCGTCGGCAATGTCGGGACCTGTTATCCAGGATCATCCAGCTCCGGCCAACTGGTGGGGTTATGGTATGCCTTCAAATCTATCTGCTGGTTCCAATCTGGTGCAGGGAGACAGTTCAGCTTGGAGGGGCTCCATGGCATCGGCAATGCAATCACAGCCGATGATCCCTATGATGCATTACTCTACGTCTTCTCCAACTGTACAAGTGCCACCAGAAGATTTCCAGGTGGTGATTCCTAAAGCACCTCTGATGCCACCATCGGTGAATTCTGTGCCGATGCAACACAGTATAGCAACTGGAAGTCAACCTGTGGTTGTAAATCCTCAAGCCGGAGTACTAGCACATCAAGTTAACCGATTTGTTGATTACTCTAAGGTGCAGGCGCAGCAGGTGCCAGTCAGCTACCAGCCATCGGTAAGTCACATGCCGATGATTCATAATCCTGGATGGACTAATCAGCCGCCAGCTCAATAGCCTGGCATACTAATGTATCATTATGGAAGTCCAGCAAACACTCAGAATGGAGCATCGGTACAACAACTGATGAATATGATGACACAACATAACCCAGTAAGTGTGCAAAATTATCCATCGGTAAGTCAGCCGATGCATAACGTCCAGATGACTGGTGCTGCGCCCGTGACAAATACTCCGCATCATCTCCTACCAAGACCTGAAGGGGCGCATCAGCCGGCTCCACCAGTCAACAACCAGCCAATGAGTCGGCAGGAGCACGATATATATTGGACCGATAAGATTGCCGAAGTAATGAAGGAACAATTCGGTATTAAACCCAAGGTTAATACATATTCTTATCGGACACCGTATCCTCCAGCATATGATTTAATTCCTCTCCCAAATCGGTACAAGGTGCCTGATTTTACCAAATTCTCTGGCCAAGATGACACGTCAACAATGGAGCACATTAACCGCTTCATTATCCAGTGTGGAGAAGCTGCCAGCAGAGAAGAGCTAAGAGTGAGATTGTTCTCATCATCATTGTCTAGATCGGCATTCACATGGTTTATTTCATTGCCTCCAAACTCTGTAATCACATGGGCCGATCTAGAGAGGCAGTTTCATAAATACTTCTTCGCTGACATACATGAGAAGAAGATTACCGATTTGGTTAAGCTGAGGCAACGTAACGACGAATCGGTGGAAAACTTTGTTCAGAGGCCGCGAGACGTAAAGAACAAGTGCTACAGCCTGATACTTGATGATCAGCAACTGGCAGATTTGGCTTTCCAAGGACTACTGCCGCATATCAAAGATAAATATGTGTCTCAAGAATTTGAAAGCCTAAGTCATCTGGTGCAAAGGATTGCCGATCAAGATATCAAAACCTTTGAACCCAGGAAGACTTGGAATAAGAAGGTGACCTTCATTGGGCAAGAAGAAGATTCCGGGTCAGATGAAGAGCTAAGCATCGGTGCGGCCGAACGGGTGAAGGATAAGAAATCTGTGTCTTGTCCATTTGGCCAGAAGGAAGCTGAAAGGTTCACCTTTGACATCACCAAGGCCGATAAGATTTTGACTTGTTACTTCAAGAAGGGCGAATCAAGTTAGCGCCTAACCAAGTGATTCCATCGGCCGAAGAACTCAGAAAGATCAGGTATTGCAAGTGGCACAATGCGACTTCACACAGTACCAATGACTGCAAAGTATTCAGGCAGCAGTTGCAGTCAGAAATTGAATCTGGACGAATCAAATTTGAAAATTGTAAAGTCCAGAAACCAATGAAGATTGATCGGCATCCGTTTCCAAATAATATGGTGGAAACTAGTGGAAAAACTAAAGTGCTGACATCGGGAGCTGCCAGAAAGAATGCATCGGTAGACCCTAACCATCAAGTAGTTGAGCGCAACGAGAGGAGGTTTGCCGATGACAGAAAGGGCAAGAAAGTTGTTGATGAAGGTAGTAATGCCAACAGGGCTCCTGGTGTTGTAATCACGCATAAGCAGCCAAGGCGAGAGTCTCGGCAATCGCGAGAGGAGCGGCATCGGCAGGAAGAAGAAGAGCACCAAGAGTGGCTTCGGCATAAGGACCATTGGAAATGCCCCTTCTTCATTCACTGCTGGGAAGAAGGCATCACACTACCTACTGCCGATAATTGTCCCGAATGCAATGGATATTACACTTTCGATCGGTCAGGAAAGAAACCTTGTTTTGACAATCGAGCATCTAGGTATGCTAGGCTGCTCAGAGAAAAGAAATCGGCACATGACCGACTGGGGGGCAAGCTCAACGCGCATAACAGGCTTGGCAGGCGTGTTGATCAAGAGGAGCTTGAGGAGAGGGCCAATGCAAGAGTGCCTGATGAAGAAATATTCTCCAGAGATCCAAACATCGGGAGAGGCGCTGATGCAAGTAGTGAGAGACAACACCAACCTGTTTGGAAAACCAAGCTTCCTCAATGGTGCCGTAAGGGTCTAACGAAAACTCAGAAAAGGAGAATTTAGCACGAACGCCGAAATGACTTGTATGACAATGAAGATCCTTCAAGGGAAAAGCAGTGGAGGCCAAAACGCAAGGATAGGGACCCATCAGCAGAAATCAATATGGTCGTCATATTGCCGATGGAGTTCATGGCGCCTGTCAGCGATGATGAAGAAGCTGCTGAAATGGCACAATTGGTGTTGGATCCTATGACAGCTGTCTTTGAGAAACCTGCTGATGATGAAAGGCAGCATCTAAGGGCTCTGTTCGTTAAGGGCAAAGTAGATGGACAACCTGTAACGAAGATGCTAGTGGATGGTGGGGCGTCAATCAACATAATGCCATACGTCATGTTCAGGAAGCTTGGAAAAGGTGACCAAGACTTAGTCAGAACGGACATGAATCTCAAAGACTTTGAAGGCAATGTGTCACCAGCCATGGGAGCCGTATGTGTTGAATTGACCATCGGTAGTAAGACTTTGTCGACGACGTTTTTTGTGATTAGTGGCAAAGGCACCTACAACTTGCTCCTAGGAAGGGATTGGATCCATGCCAATTGCTGTATTCCTTCCACCATGCATCAAAGCCTTGCGCAGTGGGTTGGAGAAAAGATTGAAGTCGTCCGGAGTGAAACTCCGTCCATTGTTGCATCGGCAGAATCGGAGACTTATGAGCAAACCAGGTGCATATCAGGTGAAGCTTGGGACACTGAGTTCCTCAAAGTTGCCGATTACCGCATTACACCGATCCAAGCAGTCGGTCCTGAAGAAGAGTTTTAATGGATCGATTCGCCGATGATGGAAAACTGGGATAGGGCTTCACATCTGCCGATGATTTACTCGAGATAGACATCGGCGATGGTAGTAAACGTAGGCCTACTTTTATTAGTGCTAAGTTAGATTCCCAATGTAAACAGCAGTTAACCGATTTATTAAAGGAATACTAAGATTGTTTTGCTTGGGATTATACAGAAATGTCTGGTTTAGACCGATCGATAGTCGAACATCTGTTGCCTATTAAGACTGGTTTCCAGCCACATCGGCAACCTGCGCGCCGATGCAATCCTACTATTCTACCCGATAATAAAGCTGAAATTACAAAGTTAATCGAGGCTGGATTTATTCAGCAATGTCGATATGCCGATTGGATTTCTAATGTGGTTCCTGTGTATAAGAAAAATGGAAAATTACGTGTTTGCATTGATTTCAGGAATCTCAATAAAGCTATGCCGATGGATGGTTACCCGATGCCCGTTGCCGATCTGCTGATTGATGTTGCTGCTGGACATCAAATCTTTAGCTTCATGGATGGTAATGCTGGGTATAATCAAATTTTCATGGCTGGGGAAGACATATCCAAGACTGCTTTTAGATGTCCAGGTCATGTCGGTTTATTTGAGTGGGTTGTCATGACTTTTGGCTTGAAGAATGCCGGTGCTACTTATCAAAGAGCAATGAATTTTATCTTTCATAAATACATCGGCACGATAGTCAAAATCTATATTGATGATGTGGTGGTTAAGTCCAGAAATTTTGAGAAGCATCTTGCCGATTTGCAAAAAATCCTGAAGTGCACCAGGGAGCATGGATTGAAGATGAATCCTAACAAGTGTGCATTTGGTGTATCAGCAGGTCAGTTTTTGGGTTTTATGGTGCATCAGAGAGGCATCGAGATTGGTAGAAAATCTATTGATGCAATTAACAAAGTGGTTGCTCCTACGAACAAGACTGAGCTGCAATCCTTGATCGGCAAGATTAATTTTATTAAAAGGTTTATATCTAATTTATCTGGTAAGATTAAATCTTTTAGTCCATTGTTAAAGCTGAGAGCCGATCAAGAATTTACATGGAAAGAGTAACAGCAGTTAGCCTTGGAGGAGATCAAAAGATATTTAGTAAACCCTCCAGTCTTGGTTCCACCTCAACACGGGAAGCCTTTCAGGTTGTATTTGTCTGCCGATGACGGTGTTATCGGATCAGCCTTAATTCAAGAATTTGAATGGGAAGAACGTGTGATTTATTATTTGAGCAGAAGGTTAGTGGATGCTGAAACCAGGTATTCGGCCATAGAGAGATTGTGTTTATGTTTATATTTCTCTTGCATAAAATTGAGGCATTATTTATTGTCGGCTGAATGCACTGTTATCTGCAAAGATGATGTGGTTAAGTATATGTTGTCAATGCCGATATTAAGTGGGAGAATCGGCAAATGGATTTTGGCACTTTCAGAGTTTGATCTGAAGTATGAATCGGCTAAGGCAGTTAAGGGTCAGGTGATGGCCGATTTCGTTACTCAGCATTGCAATGTAGTAAGCTTTGTAGAGATTGCTCCTTGGACTTTGTTCTTTGATGGGTCTACATGCAAAGAAGGAGCAGGTGTCGGCATTGTTTTAATCTCACCCCGTGGACGGAAATATGAAATTTCACTGCCGATTGTTGCTACTTCAACAAACAATCAGGCTGAGTACCAGGCTCTACTAAAAGGGGTTGGAATTACTTAGGGAGGTACGTGCCGATGCTGTTGAGATTTTCGGTGATTCTATGTTGGTAATTAACCAATTGATTGGGACATACGAATGCCGAAGTGAAGCTTTAATTGCAACCCATGAATTCAAAGAGTACCGCCTTGAGTATATTCCTAGGTTGCATAACGAAGAGGCTAATCAGTTAGCACAGAATGCTTCAGGATATCAGCCGATTCAAGAAGTCATGACATCGGTAATGGTTGCCGATGACTGGAAAAAGGAAATTGCCGATTACTTAAGAGATCCATCCAAGAAGGTTGAAAGGCGTCTAAGATTCCAAGCTGCCAAGTATGTGCTCCTTGACAATGAATTGTATTATCAGACGATTGATGGAGTTTTGCTTAGATGCCTTGGTAAAGAGGAATCAAAAGAATTGATGGGCGAGATCCATGAGGGTGTGTGTGGAGCACATCAATCGGCATTCAAGATGAAGTGGATGATTAGGCGAAATGGATATTATTGGCCGACAATTCTTGAAGATTGCTTCAACTACTTTAAAGGGTGCCAGGATTGTCAGAGGTTTGGTAATGTCCAGAGGGCACCTGCATCGGCAATGAATCCTATAATCAAGCCTTGGCCGTTTAGAGGATGGGTTATTGATCTCATCGGCCAGATTTATCCGCCATCAAGCAAGGGGCATAAGTTTATACTTGTTGCTACCGATTACTTCACCAAATGGGTTGAGGCAATTCCTTTGAAGAAGGTGACATCGGCAAACATGGTGGATTTTGTAAAAGAACACATTGTTTACCGATTCGGTATTCCTCAAACTATTACTACCGATCAAGGAACCATGTTCACATCGGGAGAGTTTGATGAATTTGCTGCTAGTATGGGGTTCAAGGTATTAAACTCTTCTCCTTATTATGCTCAAGCTAATGGTCAGGCTGAAGCAACTAATAAAGGAGTCATTAAGCTTATCAAGCGCAAAATTGAAGAAAACCCTAGAAGGTGGCATATAGTGTTAAATGAAGCCATATGATCGTATCGGATGGCTTGTCATGGTGCAACCAAAGTTTCGTCATACCAGTTAGTCTATGGACATGATGCTATCCTGCCTTGGGAAGTTAAAATTGGTTCCAGGCGATTGTCTTCTCAAGATCAATTAACAGCCGATGAGTATGATACTCTTATGAAGGATGAATTAGAAGACTTAGCAGGTCATCGGTTGAGGGCTCTGATCAGCATTGAGAAAAATAAGAAAAGGGTTGCCAGATGGTATGATAAGAAGGTGAAGGTGAAGCAATTTGCCGATGGCAATCTGGTATGGAAGTCGATTTTGCCGATTGGGACTAAGAGTTCCAAGTTTGGAAAATGGTCTCCTAATTGGGAAGGTCCTTATCGGATAAAATAGTCTGCTCCTGGTAATGCTTATATTTTGAAAACTCTCGAAGGAGTTGCATTCTCCAGAGCAATCAATGGTAAATACTTGAAGAAATATTACCCTAGTATTTGGGTAGATGCATAGAGTACCCGTTCGAATGCCGATGAGAGAATAAGTTATGTGATATCGGTAAAAAACGTACTGGCGTTATATTACAAAGCAAAAATCAAGTATCAGTGTTACACTTCCCGATATGATAAATTACAACAAAGATTGAATAGCTAATATCGCACGCAGGCGAATTTTCTCTATTTCTTCCATCTCCCTGGCGTCATCATCGGCAGACCCTTCAACTGGTTTGATTTTCTTTTTCAGCAGGATAGCTTGTCGGGCGTTTCTGTCCCTTTCTTATCACAGAACTTTAATGGTGTCGGGCAGTTGGGCTTTCTTTTGGCTAGCTGTGTTCAGGGCTTCTTCAACCCTTTTCAGTTCAGTTAGCAACTCTTCCCTTCTTGCCGATAAGTGAACGATCTCTTGCTCAAGATTGGCGCTGGAAGCTTCTACTTGGCCGATCTCCTCGTGCTTCTCATCGACAACTTGTTTGAACTTAAGCATTTCTTCTTCAAGCTATGATCGAGCAGTCCTATCGGCTATGCGACGAGAAAGTCTTTGATACTGGAGTTGCTTGCTCTCAAGGAACGCTGCCTGGAAGAGTGTTTCTTCTATATCGGCAGACAGGTGGCCTTGGATGTCTTTAAAAGCTATCTTTACTGCAGTAGAGTCTTGGATGAGATGGGATGTGTCTTGTTGCAGTAAAGATAGCAATGTTTCAAGCTTGAGTTTGACATCTGCCGATAAAGCTGGAGCGGAGCTTTCTTCGTCTTCGTCTTCGTCTTCATCAGGAAGGTTAACGGCGAAGGAGAACAAGCTATTCGCTGGAGCAGGACCTTCTCTGTCTTCGTCTTCGCCAGGGAGGTTGACGCCAAAAGAGAACAAGCTATCGGGGGAGTCTTAGGCCTGAAAAGGAGAAAGTTAAAATTTGCCGATCGTAAGTTTATACTACAAGTTTTTGGATAATCGGCTTACCATCTTGAAGTGGATTTGTCGCCTGGGACTTGGAAAGTTGGCTGGTATGGCCTCATCTTGGAGATCGGCAACAGTTGCCGATGAACACGCTTCCGTAGGAGGAGTGGTAGGTGCTGTTGGTGCTGTTGTTGGTACTGTCTCTACTGCAATGGATGGCTCTTGTGGCGGTGATGCCGTCCTCTGGTCAAGATTTTCATCCAGTGTAGGTGTTGGTACCGGTGCCGATGTTGTTGCAGCTGGTTCTTGTGGTGGTGGTATCGTCTCCTGATCGGGAGTTTCATTCACTGATTGCTCAGGGACGGATGCCGATGGTTGTTCCGTCATTGGTGCATCGGCAAGGGTTGGTGATGCAGCTGGAGTGGCTCGCCTCAGGCGTTTCTTCTTGGGTGCAGCAGTAGGAGAACCAACCCGTTTTGGTTGAGAAGCGTGGGGGATATCGGCAGCAGGAGTTGGAGAAGCTTGTACGTCTGGAGCAGCTGCCGATGACCTCGCTGCCTGAAATGTTTGGTGCAAGTTACATAAAGTAAATATTGCCGATGAGCAGTATGTGATCGGTATAAGTAAAAATAAAAACTTACTGCGAAAGCTCGTGCCAAGATGGCAGCAGCAGCCGATGGAGTGGCAATGGTCTTTGCAGGCGTTGGCTTGGGTTTGAGAGTGACCTTAGGTACCCTCTGAGGAATGAAGGCAGCCAGTGTAGGAGCATTGTTGTCGATGATTGATACATGGCTCATTACTCGGAGACGGAGAGGTTTGCCACTCTTGCTCATTTTGGGGATTGGATCGTCAGCCTGTTAAATAAAAGAAGATCAGATGCCGATGGAAGTAAATAATAAGAAATGCATTAGAATAAAAACTTACTGTATCATCGGAATGACGTAATCGGCGTCAATCAAATGCCGATAGTAGTGTGATGACTTGGCGAACAGTTGACTTCTCCATTCTTGCCACCAAAATTTGTATTCCTCCGTAATGAAAGATGTTGGTGCCCAGGAGGATAGGTCGATGTCTGATGTATCGGCATCGGGAGGGAGATTGACAACCTTGTTCCAGTCCATGGCGTTGGAGATGATTTGTCTTGGTTTTATCACCTTGGCATAGCAGAGCTTGATCGGTAATTGGCCGAATGCCAGTTGTCTTGCTGCTTTCGATGGGTAATAGAACTCAAAGGATGGAGGAGCATTCTTCCCAGTTCCCAAAATGTTAACTGGAATAGCTCAGGGAACAATGCTGGCCTTCATGATTACTTCATTCTGAGGCACGTTCCCATTGGTAAGGTTGAACAACAAAGGGAATCAGTTGTCTTCATCGATGTAAGGCCACCAAAGTCGTTCTGTAGCAGGGATTCCGTTGTAGAGCTTTTGGAAGAACCTGCCAAATTGGTCTGCATTGGCATCGGTTCCTGGTAGCACTATGATAGCCTCCTCGAAATTGATTGGGGGACGAGTTGCCGATTCATCCTCATCAAATACATAATCTTCTGATATGTCCTTTGGGAATTGCTGATTGAACAATTCAAATTGGAGGACCTTGTACATGTGTGCGTTTGACCACATGTTTATTAACCACCAAGGACCCCCGAGGTTGCCGATGGACTCACCCAACAATAGTTTCTTGGACACTTAGTGTAGGAGACGGTACACCGATCCAAGGAGGTGTCGGCCGAGAGGGAGTCTTGTTCCATCGGCTAGGAGTTCTGCTACCGGGAGGTACATTGTGGTAGGTCCGACGGTTTTGCTGCAGAAGATAAACTTTTCTAGCCACATGTTCAAAAAGATGGCGTGCTCTCTTTGACCTACCAATCCAGTTTTTTGATATTCCTGGATGTAACCAGTCCAGCCGCTGATATTGCGCGTGTTCATTTTATACTCAGCCTTCCTATTGAACAAGGCAGGGGTATCGGCAGAGGAGACATCAAGGCCGGTAAGCATATGCACATCGGCAAGAGTGGGAGTGGCTGGTCCGTGTCTGAATAAGAAGGCATTCATTGTATTGGACCAAAAATAAGATGCAGCCATCATCATATTTTCGTTCTTTTCCATATTGGCAATGGAGAGTCTAATGCATTAGTCCAGGTTGCGCTCTGACCAAGAAACTTGTTGTGTTTTGATTACTCTGAGGTACCAGTTCTTCCATCCCTTGGTGGGCCTAGGCCATGAACTGAAGGCATCTTTCCATAATCCTAGGCTGAAGCATTCAGATCTAAAGGGGATACAGTTGGTTTCCGTATTGATTAGATTTGTAGGATCAGGATTTCCCATTGGGCCTAGGCAGTTGAAATTGGATTGCTCAATTGGGATTACTACCTTGTTCTATAGTTCCTAGGTTTCGGAAAAAATCAAAGAAAGAAAGGGGAAAAGAAATTATAAAATTGATACGGAAGAGGAACTTGCAGAAGATGAAGTAAGGAGGGGACAAATTTACCTTGGGGACGTCGAACTGGATCGCCATTGGAGCTGGGGGGATCTTTGCGATTTGTTCTCTGCTTGAAGAAATTACTGTTGCTTGAGCTCACAAAGCTATTCTTCGGAGACGCCGCCGAGGTTGAAGACGAGGGCAGGTGAAAGTAAAAGTGGGCTCAGGGTAAAAACAGATTGGATGGTGGTAACTTTTATAAGCCTGGTCAAGGGTATTTTGGAATTTTTTTCACACTGAGCAGGAATGTAGAGAGGTATGCAACAGGTATGCGCGGCAATCGAGGATATATGACTGGGCTTGCAACTGTTCGCACTGCAGTCGCGGAATTTTGTTAATAAATTGCGATTTCTACGCGCGTAAAATGTTCTACACTCCGAAATTGGGGGGCATGTGTTGACACCGTTTTTCGGCATGTCAAATGAGCTAAGACCTGCATTGATCGGTAGCCGTTTTCCATCGGCATCGGGAGGTCATCGGTCAATGTTACCGATGAAGGTAAGTGCTACAAAAAGGATAAGTTTGTTGCCGATGAAAGCTGGACGTTTCTTGCCGATAGGGACCTTACCGATGAAGAGATGATGCCGATGAGCACAGGATAACATAGCGGTTGATTGTCGACAGAAGATTGCCGATAGCAATAAAAGGAAATTGCGGATTGAGGAGTCTGCCTATGGAAAGTTTCATCGAAGAGAAGACATAAGGAAACTGGTGATCTCATACCAGTATTGTTATAGAAGTTTGAGTCCGACTCGTGCACGAGTCGTTTGTTTTCCTTAAAAATAGAGATGTGTGTTTAGGAAAATATTATTGTTATCTGGGTCCGACTCCTTCGTGGGTCAGTTATTTCCTTAAAATAGAGTTTTGTTTAGGAAAGGTACGAGTCGTGTCTATCTGTAACTCCTTTTCTGGAGTATAAATATGTACCTAGGGGTTGTGAGAAAAAAAATATAAAAAATCATACATCAAACAAATCAATTACTCTTATTTACCTTTACTGCAATTTACCCTTTTATTGCATTAGTCTTAGTTTATCTACGAGTTCTTCAAGCTTCGACGGGCTGCATCATCTTGATCTCCGTCAAACTCTTGCATGTTCCGTGTGGGAGTAATCTGAGCCTTGACATCCGGGCGCATCGCTGTTGTCTCGTTCAGCTCTGCTCTAGTTATCCTGAAACAAGTCTGAGGCTTGGCATCCGGGCGTATCGCCGTTGTCTTGTTCAGATTTTGTTCTAGTTATCGTCCTTGTCAATTAACTGGTCAAATCGACTGGCACACCTTTGGATATCGAATTCGAGTAATAGCCCGAGGTGTTCGCAGATCCTGACGCTTTTTGTGTCAACACCTCCTAGAGACAACTAAACATGGCAAACAAGATAGGATCTATCTCAAATCAATCTCTTGTATAGCAAGTAGAACTATCCCTAGCAAAGTTCATACAACAAGCCAATGACCCAACTAAATAAATTTGTCGAATTTCAGAGTTTTGCAGCCAATTTCATTTTTAGGCACATTACATGTTGTATGCGAGTGGTTGTAGGCAAAGTGATGCCACTGCTTACCAACCGGGCGAAGTCAAAGGACTTGACACACCGGTTTTGGTCATACACGACACCGCTCAAGTATCGACCCATATGGGAAGCAGTCTCGAACACACGGTGACGTGCTCACAATGCAGACCCAACTTGATCTTTCCAATTCACAAAATAGAGAGCAATTTCATTTTAGATATTAATTATGGTGCTCAAAGGTAGTGAATGAAACAATGAAGATCCATATATACAAGCTATATACAAGACAGCCAAGAAGGATCTTCAAAAGCCTACACATGCTACTGCCATTTTAGAGGTGACATGGGGAATTTAAAATCAGTTTTAAAGCATTTCTAACTTAGCTCTATTGCATATCATATAGATAAAAAAGAGTCTAAGTTAGGCAACACCATAGACACATAAAGCACCTCAAACAGAGCATAGATTCATTATATCGGCTATGAGTATGAAGCTTAAAATGAACTATGTCACAAATGCAAATGAGATGCAAAATGCATTGACACCAACTAAACACTAACATGACACCAATTGAGAAGAAGGACAAAGAAAAGACAAAAAGAACCAAAAAGAACTATGATACACAAAACTTTCCTCCTCTAAAAAGGAAAGCAAACACCCAACTCGCCCCGAAGGCGAGAAAACACAGCTTGATCCAAAGGCTTAGTGAGAATATCCGTAAGCTGGTTTTGGGTCTCGACATGCCGGAGGTCAATGTCGCCCTTCTCGTAATGATCACGCAAAAAGTGGAAGCGGACCTCAATGTGCTTGGTCTTCGAATGAAGCACGGGATTTTTAGCCACACTAATTGCACTCGTGCTATCACAAAGCAAAGGCACTTTAGTAAGCTCAAGACCAAAATCTCTAAAAGTGGCAATCATCCAAAGCAACTGAGAGCAACAACTAGCCGCGGCAACGTACTCAGCTTCGCATTTCGACTGTGCCACGCTAGATTGCTTGCGAGAAGACCAAGAAACCAAAGAAGACCGGAGAAACTAGCAAGTCCTAGAAGTGGACTTCCGATCAAGTCAGCCACCGGCAAAGTCGACGTCAGAATAACCGCAAAGCACAAGAGAGGAAGAGGTGGAGAACCAAAGACAAAATTCGGGAGTGAAGCGCAAGTACCTCATGATGTGTTTCACCGCCTGCTTGTGCAAAGTCCGTGGGGACGCCTGAAAGCGAGCACACAGGCAGACGGCGAACTGAATGTCCGGCCGGGTCGCCGTCAGGCACAGAAGCGACCTGATCATGCTGCGGTACTCCGTCTGGTCCACCGCCTCTCCTTCCTCATCTGCATCCAAGGCAGTCATAGTCGACATGGGCGTCGAAAGAGGCTTTGCCTCACCCATATCAAACTTCTTCAAGATATCCTTCGTGTACTTGCCTTGGTGCACGAACGTCCCTTCCCGGGTTTGCTTGATTTGCAACTCGAGAAAGAAAGTCAACTCTCCCATCATGCTCATCTCAAATTCCTTGCTCATAAGATCTGCAAACTTGGCAACAAGAGCATGAGAAGAACCACCAAAGATGATATCATCCATGTATATTTGGACAAGGAGAGTGTCTTTGCCTTGCTTGAGGAGAAACCACGTCTTATCTACCGATCCCATTTTAAAACCCTTAGCAAGCAAAAAGGTTTTTAGCCTATCATACCATGCTCTAGGTGCTTGTTTCAAACCATACAAAGCTTTGTGAAGTTTAAAAACATGGTTTGGAAACTTGGGATTTTCGAAACCGGGAGGTTGTTTAACATAAACTTCCTCCTCTATGTAGCCGTTTAAGAAAGCACTTTTAACGTCCATTTGAAAAAGTTTAAAACCCTTAGAAGCCGCAAAAGCTAGAAGGATTCTAATGGCTTCTAAATGAGCTACGGGAGCAAAGGTTTCCTCATAGTCTATTCCCTCCTTTTGACAAAAACCTTGAGCTACCAACCTAGCCTTGTTGCGCACTACCACCCCATCCTCACTTTGTTTATTTTTGAAAACCCATTTGGTACCTATGGGGTGGCAACTAGGTGGTGAAGGAATTAAGACCCAAACGTGGTTTCGCTGAAAGTTTTATAACTCCTCATGCATGGCATTAACCCAATCCAAATCCATCAAAGCGTGTCCAGCATCTCGGGGCTCAAAAGAAGAGACAAAAGCCGAATGAGCAAAGTGAGAGATATAAGACCTGGACCGCGTGACTCGACGGTCAATGTCGCCGATGATGTTCTCCGGCGGGTGCTACCGCTGGATGTGGCGGGGAGCCTGCCTGGACGAAGTGGCCTCCCCCTCGACAGCAGCTGGAGCTCCCTCAGGTGCAACAGGCACGGATTGAGGAAGCTGCTCAAACGGCCCCCATGTAGAGGAAGTAGTCGAGTCGGGACCACGAGCCGAAGTAGACGTCGTAGGGTCGACGGCGGCAGCCAGTGGAGTTGACTCGGGATCACCCTAATCGGCATCATCCTGCTCCTCCTCCACAAAGATGCTAGTGTTCACCTCATCATCACCTGCAAGCTCAAAAGCGGTAGAAACACAGGGCATAGTCTCATCGAAGGTAATCTCACAAGTCTCCATCACTCGGTTAGTTTCAAGGTTAAGTGCACGATAAGAACGAGAGTGAGTAGAGTAACCCAAAAAGATACCGTCAGAAGACCGTGATTCAAATTTATCCAACTTACCGCCCTTTTTGAGGATGAAGAACCTGCACCCAAACACCAGTAGGTGACTTACCTTGGGTGGTCTCCCAAATCGCAGCTCATAAGAGGTCTTTTTCTTCAAAGCTCGGGGAAAAATGTGATTGGAAACATAGCAAGCAGAACTAAGTGCTTCGGCCCAATACCGCCTAGGAGTCCTATGCTCATCGAGCATCGTCCTTGCCATCTCAACAAGGGTTCGATTCTTGCGCTCAAGAACACCCATCTGCTGGGGAGTGTGGGGTGAGGAAAACTGGTGACCGAGACCCAAAGAAGAGCAAAGAGTTGCAAATTGAGCATTCTTGAATTCTGTGCCATTGTCACTGCGGATAGCTCTCATGGCATTCTTAGGTAGCTCATTTTGCAATCTCAAAATCAGATCTCGAACAAGTGGAAAGGCTTCATCCTTACTCTCCAAAAAGATACCCAAGAGTACCTCGAGTAGTCATCAACGACTACAACAACATACCACTTCCCTCCTTCCGACCTGACCCGAGCTGGACCAACTGTGTCCATGTGTAAGAGCTCGCCGGGTCAAGTGGTCATGATCTCAGTCACAGGAGGATGGGAAGCAGCAACCCTCTTGCCATGCCTGCAAGGATAACAAACCAAATCCTTCTCGAACTTCAGCTTTGGCAATCCTTGGATAAGGTCCATTGAGCTAAGCCTTGCAAGCAAGTCAAAACTCAAATGTCCCAATCTCCTATGCCACTTCCAAAGCTCGGAAGAAGAACCGGCAAGAAGACAACGAGAAGGTCCAGAAGAGATAGAAAAATCCGCACGAAAAACCTTCCCGAAGGGTAAAATCCGGCAAACAAGCTCACCACGAGAGTCCAAAATCCGAGAGATATTAGGCTTGAAACTCACTTCAAAACCGTCATCAAGGAGTTGCGAAACCGAGAGAAGGTTAAAATGCAAGTTCGCAACCAAAGCAACATCCTTGAGGACAAAAGAAGAGTTCACTCGGATGGACCCTCGAGAGACAACCTTACCTTTACTCTTATCCTCGAATGTGATATACTCGGTGCGGTGCACGGTGTCGATGCTGGAGAACCACTTGGCACTTCCGGTCATATGGCGTGAGCATCCGGAATCCACAAGTCAAGTCTCCTCCAGTCCTCCTTCCTACATCAATAAAAAGACATAGGGTGAGCAAACATACCAACACTGGGGTTAGTAAACTGTGAAAGATACCAGTGTTGTCCCACTTGCCCAAAGAATGGGTTAGGAGAAAAACCAAACATCTCCTGTCCCATGGGAGGATAGCGATCACCACGATGGGGAAAACGTGGTCCGCTAAATAAGGGTGGAGTAAAGCCACCGCCACGAGGCCCGTAGTCGTATGGGTCATGACCGGTACCCCGCCGGGCACGACCACCACGTGGTCTCACCTCCTGAGGCCTAGCACCTTGAGGCATTGTACCTCTAGGCCTAGTAGTGCGCCTCCGAACTTCCGGTTCACGCACCCCAACTCGTGGGTGGTACATGTCCCGGTTGTTCAACTCAACCTGCCTCCGATCATCTCTCTTCCTCCTAAAGCAAAACTCAGCTAAGTGCCCATCCCGCTCACAATACTCACAATGGTACCTCATCACACTCAGAGGGGTTGGTAGGCTTAGGTGGAGTTATCTTGGTATTCTTGGGAGTTGTGGTGGGTTTCTCATTCTCGCTCAAACCACCGCACTCACTGATCTTACCGAACAAGCTATCGTCCTTCCCACCTATAGCAAAGCCTACTCCCGTGCTGCCAGCCCTTTTGCATTGGCTAAGCATCATCCCCAACTGCGGCTCGCGACAAGACACCCAACTCAAGATGGACCGAAGGTATGTGTTTTCTTCCTCGATACGCATCTTTTCGTGTCTGCATGACGCGATCTCATGCTCCAAAGCCTCAAAGCGCTCTGACTCTCTAGTGCTATCTGAGCTGACCTTCTCTAGAACAGCGATCCTAGCATCCTTATGTGCCAGCTCAGAATGCAAGCCTAAGCAAGACTTGCACGCACCAAGTATGCTAGGCCTAGCCTTCAGCTCACTGACCTCCTCAAGTAGAGTGTCATACTTGTCCTGGAGAGTGACAAGATCAGACATGTGAATGGCGCAAACATCACACTCTACCTCCTCGGTAACCACCACAGACTCCTTAGCAAAATCTAGCTCATGAAGCGCGCTAAGGTACTTCGCCTTAAAGGTGTTCCTCTCAACCATGGCACGCTTGAGGAACGCATCTTGACTCATCAAGGAGTCGTTCAGAGACTCAATCTCAAGAGAGAGGGACTCGACGGTGGGTGGTACCTCGGGTGTGTCGAAGTCGTAGTCGTAGTCGGGGCCTTCCTTGCGCTTGCCGGTCTTGCCTTCTTCAATCGCCGTGGTGTAAAAGCCACCGTGCTTGGCGTCGACATAGAAGCATAGGACGTTGAGCTTGTCCTCAACCTTTCCCTTGGACTCATCATCGCTCGAAGAAGCACCTCCGTCGGAGGAGGCATCAATGTCACTGAGGGAGGCGAGGAAGGCTCTGTGCTTGGCCTTCACTTTGTCGATCACCTTCTTGGAGGACCTTCTGTGGTATCCACCCTTGGGCTTGTGCTTGTCCTCGAAGTGGTGCTCGCGCTTGGTGAAGTTGTTGTGAAACCGTGAGAACTTGGTAATGACCAAAGCCAGCTCATCATCTCCAAGAGCCTCCACTTGATCCTCTATCATAGAAATCAAAGACAAAGTGAACAAGGAGTGTGAAGGGTCAGAGGAGGAAGAAGATGTACCGCCGGGGCCAGAAACCAACGCCATAGAGGGTTTCGACAGGTTTTCAAGCTTGGCCCGGGTCTGGTAGTCAATCTCCGAGGACTTGAGCTTGCTGAACAGCTCGTCCACGATCAAGGCATCATAGCTCGGTGACTCCTGAATGACAGCCACCTTCATCTCCCATACCTTCTGATCAAGAGCATGCAAAAGCTTGATAGCCATCTCATGATCATCATAAGGCAAGTTGGCTCGATTAGCACGCATCTTGTTGACGATAGATTGGAAGTGAATGAACATCCCATCAATAGATTCGCCGGCCAACTGAGAAAAGTTCTCGTACTCTCTACGATACGTGTAGAAGAGTCTGGACTTGATCCGAGGGTTGCCCTCATGATATCTCAAGAGTGTTTGATAGATCTCCCATGCCGTAGTGAGAATCGAAACCCGCTCAAACTCCGGAAGAGAGAGACAAGAGAAGAGAATGTTACGGGCTCTTGCGTTTGACGCATGCTGTGTAACCTGGGCATCGGTGATCCGAGCCTCAAGAACCACGTAGTTCTCATTCTCACAAATCTCCCAATAGGCAAAGTTGGTTCCATCGAAGTAGGGAGGTTTACCAGCACCTCGCTCCATGTCGCCTTCGCGGATCAAGAACCGTGTAAGATGAAATGATCCTTAACCGGCTCTGATACCAATTGAAGGACCGAGAACGGCGACTAGAGGGGGGGGTGAATGGGAGCCTCAAATTTCTCTTGAAATGTTGGGGCCAATCTTCCCAAAAACCAAACCCAGTTGCTGGGTGCTCAACCTCAAAACAGAGAAAAGAGAGCTCACCGGCAGTGGAGAAAAATCACCGGAAACCTCAAAACACAGGTTCTCAACCCGTAGGGAAAAAGGTAAGAACCTAGGCAAAATAGGCGCAAACAGTGACCGTCGGGCCACTTGATCAAGACCACCGGACCATAGCACAAGGTCCGGAGCCTTGGTCCGACACTTCTGCAGGTAACCGCCGGACTGGTCCGACGCCCACTTTCAAAAGTCCGACGCCCACACAGAAACTACACAGGGAGCACCCAAGCTCCATACACTGGCCCAACGCTCATCGTCGGACTAATGCACCTTGTCCGACGCTTACTGAGAAAAACCCTCTCCAAAAACAGTAAGTACCCAGGCTTCGGACAACTCGTCCAACCCTCACAGTCGGACCAATAGCTCTGGTCTGACGCTCTGAGCAGTCAGGCGGTTTCCTGGGACATGACCACCGGACCACTTGCAATGGTCCAGAGCCTAGTCAAAGACGTCCGATGCCTGGTCCGGAGCTCGCGAACAGAAACGTTGAAGCCCGCGAAAAACGACTTTCTCTCCGCCAAATCTTCCCAAAACTCAACCAAATGATCACCAACTGTAATCAAACTTTGTAGGCATGATCCTTGTGCAGTAGTGGAGCTATCCCGAAGAAATCATCGCTCAATTTGGAAAGGATAAATGGGAACACTCGGATTTGGGGGAGAAAGGGTAAACAAAGAACGCCACAAAGAAAACAACCGATCTACGCACTCGTGAGGTTTGAGGGGAATTCCTTCGGTGCAAAGAAGCTCCTCACGATTATGAACAACCTGGTTCAAGTCGATTTTGCAAAGCTACTCTCAACAAAGAGAAATCATCTCGGGAAAAAGAGAGAGGAAAAGCAAAACGGGAAGAACACAAGCAAACCGGGGACACAATCTAATCGAAGCAACCATGGCTTACGGAGGTTACGGCCTCCGATTCCTCGCAACAATCACAAGTTCTTACACCGGTGACACGGTGGATCTCAAGCAAGAAGAAGCTAGGGAAGGGAAAATCTAGGAATAGGTGGGAGAGAGAGTAATGCAAGAGATAAGGATGAGGATACCCCTTCATCCTCTACGCCACAAGAAATCCCGAAGAAATCATCGCTCAATTTGGAGAGGATAAACGGGAACACTCGGATTTGGGGGAGAAGAGAGCAAAACGAAGAACGCCACAAAGAAATTGCTCGATCTACGCACTCATGAGGTTTGAGGAGAATTCCTTTAGTGCAAAGAAGCTCCTCACGAATACGAACAACTTGGTTCAAGACGATTTTGCAAAGCTACTCTCAATAAAGAGAAATCATCTCGGGAAAAAGAGAGAGCAAAAGCAAAACGGGAAGAACACAAGCACACCGGGGACACAATCACGAAATCGAAGCCACCATGGCTTACGGAGGTTACGACCTCCGATTCCTCGCAACAATCACAAGTTCTTACACCGGTGGCACGGTGGATCTCAAGCAAGAGGGAGCTAGTGAAGGGAAAACCTAGGAATGGGTGGGAGAGAGAGAGAGTAATGCAAGAGATGAGGATGAGGATACCCCTTCATTCTCTATTTAACGGGGCTTTGGCTATTTCCCAAAGACCCCCCTAGATACATTGAGTGAACTACCTAGCCTAAGCATTGCAGTCCAAGCTCCGGAAAATATCTCCCTCGATTTGAATGGACGGCCCCGCTTCCTGCCGGGAGTTTGCCGTCGCGTCGATGCAACCTCCAGGATTCCGCCACGTGCCATCCCCGCTTCCACGGAAGCTCCGCCTAGGTTTTGAGGCCCAAACCCACGAAACCCGCCACCGGTAGCTTTGGGCTCAACTACTGAACCCCGAGTTTTGCGGCCCAAACTCAGAAACCGACGCGGATGGTTTTGAGGCCCAAACCACCAAACCACTCGACGCGAGCCACCTTGTCTTCGCCCGGTCGAACTCCGAGTCCCCTGAGCCTCCGCTCGACTCGCACGTCCACCGTCTTGACTTGGCCGACTCGGTCTACCTCCATGTCTTCTCGCACTCGCCGGTGCCAAGTACTAGCCACCACAACTAGTCCGCCGGCGCCCATGGTCCCTCAGTCCGAGCCCCGCTTCCGCCCTTCACCACTCTCAGTCCATCGGCATGGCAAGCCTATACTCGACCTTCTCCACGCCATTGACCACTGTCACTAGGCATAGCACCTGCACACCACAAGCCGATAAACAAGCACAGTTTCTGCTTTCGCAGAGGTTAGGGTAAGCCTCTCAAACTGAAACACTGATAGCATGGGCTTCCATCCTCGAGCGGCTCATCGCCCTGAAGATAAAAGACACCCCCGGCGACGAGTTCGTGGGGACCATCGATTCATTCTATGACCTCCTGACCAAGGAGGACTTAGCTCTCTCCGGCACTGACAGCATGGGGACTTAACGTGTCACTCCCGAGGTCAGCAAGGTCCCCTCACGGGAATGCTTCATGTGTGAAGGAAGGGAGGCCACCCCTGAGGGAGCTGTGCGTGACGTCGACGAGGATGGCAACGAAATCCTCCCTGAAAACCGACAGGTCCTTACGTCGTCGTACCTCAACCTAGACGCCATGCAAGCCCAGCAGAATGAGCTCGACGACGCTCGCCGCCAGATCGACGACGAGCGCGCTGTCCTCGAGCAGCAACTACACCCGAGTCCGGAGATCAACCCCCGAGCTCAAGCTCGGGACGTGCAACGTCGCATAATCGAGGATGACACGTCTCCACCAACCTTTCCGAGGGCGCAACAAAACATAGCAGCTGCCACCATGCTCATGAGGCAGTTCCCGGAACCCACGACGCCCGAGGAAAAGAAGCTCAGAGGGCAGCTACGCTTCCTCCTTGACCGTGCGGCGGTCCAGCAGGCGGAGAGTTCAGCACGACAGAGGGCAGGGGCTCTCTCCAGTGCTCCCAACACGCCACAGCCTGAAAACTCCGTTCGCCAGAGGCCGAGACCAACCCCCGCGAGGGACCAGGAGCCGGTCAGGCGGCGTCCCGGCCGCGCGACGCGTTTTGAAAGTGACGACCACGGGCCAAGTGACAGCGACGACGGTGATTGGCAACACGGGCGACACGCGCACAGAGGCAGATGACACGACCCTGACGAGCATCGGGATTCATGTCCAGAGCCCACCGGACCACGGTGTTTTTCCACGCGCATACATGCCGCACGGATTCCGTTGCGTTTCCGACCGCCGACTTACATCCAGAAGTACACGGGGCTCACGAACACCTGCCTCTGGCTGGAGGACTATCGTTTTGCCTGTGAGGCAAGCGGGGCGAACAACGAGAATTTCATAATTCGCTATCTGCCGCTCTAGCTCTCGGACATAGTGCACGTTTGGCTAGAGCACCTCCTGAAAGGGAAGATACGGAACTGGGGGGACCTGAAAGAATCTTTCGTCGGAAACTTTCAAGGGACCTACATCCGTCCTGACAACTCCAGGGACCTCAAGAACTCTAAGAAAAAGCGAGGCAAAACCCTCCGAGAGTACATTCGTCGCTTTTCTCAACAGTGTAATGAGCTCCCGGATATAGCCGACGGCAACGTCGTCACAACTTTCCTGTCAAGGACGACTTGCGAATCTTTAGTTCACAAACTAGGGCGCAAAAAGCCCAAGACGACGTAGGAGCTGCTCGACATCGCCACAAACCACGCCTCAGGCGAAGAGCCAGTCAGTGCCGTCTTCCAGGGCACGACGAGCCACAGCAAGCGCGACGAGGTGGAGGTTGAAGGGCCCTCAATCCGTCCGCACAAGAAAGGGCGCTACCGACAACGGTACGACACATCGTTCGTCGCCGCGACGGAGAAAGGCGAGGAGCAGCAGGATGTGCACGCTAACGATCACTTCGAGAGGATGCTGGAACGGACCTGTCCGAACCACGCGACCCCTATCAAACACCTCCTCAAAGACTGCAACCTTATGAAAAAGTTTCTCGGTGGTGGCGCAAAGAAGAAGAGGTGGACAAAGAACAGAGAGGACGATGGTGAGGATAGCGGAGCAAAGAACGATGACTACATTCCGGCGGACGAAACCATGATGATCTTTGGCGGCCCGACGTCATGTAGCTCCAGGCGTCAATAGAAGGTCGCTCGCCGAGAGGTATACGCAACCACCCCCGCTGTTCCCACCTTCCTCAAATGGTCCGAGTCCCCTATCACTTTCAATCGTAATGATCATCCCGACTATGTACCGTACCCTGGGCGTTATCCGTTAGTTGTTGATCCCATTGTTGGCACCAAGCACCTCACTAAGGTCCTCATGGACGGTGGGAGTGGACTCAACATCCTCTATGCCGAGACCCTTGACGCAATGAGAATACCAGGGTCACAACTATGACCCTTGGGGGCTCTATTTTTCAGGGTAATCCCAAGTAAATAGGCAGATCCCATTGGGCAAATTGATCTGCCCGTTACCTTCGGCAGGCCAAACAACTTTCGCAAGGAAACGTTAACTTTCGAGGTCATCGGCTTCAGGGGAACGTACCATGTCATACTGGGGCGACCATGCTATGCAAAGTTCATGGTCGTCCCGAACTATACCTATCTAAAGTTGAAGATTCTAGGCCCTAAAGGTATCATCACGGTGGGAACGACGCCCCGACACGCATACAAGTGCGATGTCGAGTGCTGCACGTACGCGTCGGCGCTCGTGGCCTCGAAACAACTCGCGGCCGAGATGGCAGCCGAGGCCAGTGCATCACGGGGAGAGGTCCCAAACACCAAGAAGGCCGGATCCTTCGAACCTACAGAGTCTACAAAAATAATTGTTCTTGACACTCGGGATGAGGAGGAAAGGACTGTGCATTTCAGCACCTCCCTCTCTCCCAAATAGGAAAGAGAGCTCGTCGACTACCTCCGTGCCAACATCGACGTATTCGCATGGAGGCCCTCGGATATGCCGGGCATACCTAGGGACGTCGCCGAGCATTTCTTGCATATCAAGCCGGACTCCTGGCCCGTCAAACAATGACTACGCTGGTTTGACAAGGAAAAACATGCCGCGATTGGATAAGAGATCAAAAAGCTCCTCGTCACAGGTTTCATCAAAGAGATGTACCACCCCGAGTGGCTCGCCAACCCTGTATTGGTACGTAAAAAGAATGGGAAATGGAGAATGTGTGTCGATTACACGAGCCTCAACAAGGTCTATCCGAAAGTGCGAACACATGGTGGATAAGTACCCATGTATATTCAGCTTTGATGATGAGTGATCGTCCAACACGAGAGTGTTTCAGTTTGAGTGGCTTACCCTAACCTCTGCGAAACCAGAAAACATGTGCTTGTCTATCGGCTTGTGGTGTGTAGGTGCTATGCCTAGTGACAGGGGTCAATGGCGTGGAGAAGGTCGAGTAGAGGCTTGCCATGCCGATGGACTTAGAGCGGTGAAGGGTGGAAGCAAGGCTCGGACTGAGGGACGATGGGCGCCGGAGGACTTGCTGTGGTGGCTAGTACTTGGCACCGGCGAGTGCGAGATGACATGGAGGTAGACCGAGTTGACCAAGTCAAGACGGTGGGCGCGCGAGTCGAGTGAAGGCTCAGGGGACTCGGAGTCCGACCGGGTGAAGACAAGGTGGCTTGCGTCGAGTGGTTTGGTGGTTTGGGCCTCAAAACCATCCGCGTCGGTTTCCGAGTTTGGGCCGCAAAACTCGGGGTTCGGTAGTTGAGCCCAAAGCTACCGGTGGCGGGTTTCCTGGGTTTGGGCCTCAAAACCTAGGCAGAGCTTCTGAGGAAGCGGGGATGGCACGTGGCGGAATCCTGGAGGTTGCATCGAGGCGACGGCAACTCCCGGCAGGAAGCGGGGCCGTGCATTCAAATGAGTGGTTGGGAGTTACCGACTTGGATTACAATGTCTTAGGGCTAGGTAATTCGGTCTTGTATCTAGGGGGTCTTTGGGAAATAGCCAAAGCCCCGTTAAATAGAGGATGAAGGGGTATCCTCATCCTCATCTCTTGCATTACTCTCTCTCTCTCTCTCCCACCTATTCCTAGGTTTTCCCTTCACTAGCTCCCTCTTGCTTGAGATCCACTGTGCCACCGGTGTAAGAACTTGTGATTGTTGCGAGGAATCGGAGGTCGTAACCTCCGTTAGCCATGGTGGCTTCGATTTCGTGATTGTGTCCCCGGTGTGCTTGTGTTCTTCCCGTTTTGCTTTTGCTCTCTCTTTTTCCCGAGATGATTTCTCTTTGTTGAGAGTAGCTTTGCAAAATCGTCTTGAACCAAGTTGTTCGTATTCGTGAGGAGTTGCTTTGCACTAAAGGAATTCTCCTCAAACCTCACGAGTGCGTAGATCGAGCAATTTCTTTGTGGCGTTCTTCGTTTTGCTCTCTTCTCCCCCAAATCCAAGTGTTCCCGTTTATCCTCTCCAAATTGAGCGATGATTTCTTCGGGATAGCTCCGCAACTGCACTAGGATCATGCCTACAAAGTTTGGTTGTAGTTGGTGATCATTTGGTTGAGTTTTGGGAAGATTTGGCGAGAGAAGTTTGTTTTCGCGAAGAACAGTTTTCTGAGCATGACCTTCTATGCACCGGACCAAAGGCACCGGACCACTTCCATTGGTCCGGTGGTCTTGACCAAGGTAGTCCGGAGCCTCATGTGGTTTGCTGTTTTCCCCCGTTTTGCCTAGGTTCTTGCCTCTTTTCCCTAGGGGTTGAGAACCTATGTTTTGGGGTTTCCGGTGATTTTCCTCCACTCCCGGTGAGCTCTCTTTTCTCCGTTTTCGTCTGAATCACCCAGCAACTGGGTTTGGTTTTTGGGAAGAGTGGCCCGAACATTTCCAGAGAAATTTGAGGCTCCCATTCACTCCCCCCCTCTGGTCGCCGTTCTTGGTCCTTCAATTGGTATCCAAGCCGGTTAAGGATTAATCCACCTTACACGGTTCTTGATCCGCGAAGGCGATATGGAGCGAGGTGCCAGTAAACCTCCCTACTTCAATGGAACCCACTTTGCCTATTGGAAGGTGCGCATGTCGGCTTACCTCCAAGGGCTTGACACCAAAGTTTTGGGAGATTTGTGAGAATGAGAACTACGTGGTTCTTGAGGCTCAGATCACTGATGCCCAGATTACGCAGCATGCGTCAAACGCAAGATTTTGTAGCATTCTCTTCTCTTGTTTGTCTCTTTCGGAGTTTGAGCGGGTTTCGTGTCTCACTACGGCACGGGAGATCTGGCAAACACTCTTGAGATATCATGAGGGCAACCCTCAAATCAAGTCTAGACTCTTCGACACATACCGTAGAGAGTACGAGAACTTTGCTCAGTTGGTCGGCGAATCTATTGACGGGATGTTCATTCGCTTCCAATCTATCGTCAACAAGATGCGTGGTAATCGAGCCAACTTGCCTTATGATGATCATGATATGGCTATCAAGCTTTTGCATGCTCTTGATCGGAAGGTATGGGAGATGAAGGTGGCTGTCATTCAGGAGTCACCAGGCTATGATGCCCTGACCGTGGACGAGCTGTTCAGCAAGCTCAAGTCCTCGGAGATTGACTACCTGACCCGGGCCAAGCTTGAAAACCCGTCGAAACCCTCTATGGCGTTGGTTTCTGGCCCCGGCGGTACATCTTCTTCCTCCTCTGACCCTTCACACTCCTTGTTCACTTTGTCTTTGATTTCTATGATAGAGGATCAAGTGGAGGCTCTTGGAGATGATGAGCTGGCTTTGGTCATCACCAAGTTCTCACGGTTTCACAACAACCGTTTGAACCATCGGTGTGGTGGCTCAGCCAAGGGGTGCTACCATTGCGGTGATGAGGATCACTTCATCGCAAACTGCCCCAAGAAAGCTGCGGGTGACTTCACCAAGCGCAAGGACAAGCGCGAGCACCACTTTGAGGACAAGCACAAGCCCAAGGGTGGCTATCACCGAAGGTCCTCCAAGAAGGTGATCGACAAGGTGAAGGCCAAGCACCGAGCCTTCCTCGCCTCCCTCAGCGACATCAATGCCTCCTCCGACGGAGGTGCTTCCTCAAGCGATGATGAGTCGAAGGGAAAGGTTGAGGACAAGCTCAATGGCCTATGCTTCTATGCCGACGCCAAGCACGGTGGCTTTTGCACCATGGAAATTGAAGAAGGCAAGGTCGGCAAGCGCAAGGAAGGCCCCGACTACGACTACGACTCCGACACACCCGAGGTACCACCCACCGTCAAGGCCCTCTCTCTCGAGATTGAATCTCTAAACGACACCTTGATGAGTCAGGATGCTTTGCTCAAGCGTGCCTCGTGCGAGAGGAACAATTTCAAGGCTAAGTATCTTAGCACGCTGCATGAACTAGAGTTTACTAAGGAGTCAGTGGTGGTTACCGAGGAGGTAGAGTGTGATGCTTGTGCCATCCACATGTCTAGTCTTGTCACTCTTCAGGACAAGTACGGCACTCTACTTGAGGAAGTAAGTGAGCTGAAGGCTAGGACTAGCTTACTTGGTGCGTGCAAGTCTTGCTTAGGCTTGCGTTCTGAGCTGGTACAGAAAGATGCTAGGATTGTTGTGCTAGAGAAGGTCAGCTCAGATAGCACTAGAGAGTCGAATCACTTTGAGGCTTTGGAGCTTGAGATCACGTCGTGCAGACCTGACAAGATGCGTACCGAGGAAGAAAACACATACCTTCGGTCCATCTTGAGCTGGGTGTCTTGCCGAGAGTCACAGTTGGGGATGATGCTTAGCCAATGCAAAAGGGCTGGCAGCACGGGAGTAGGCTTTGTTATAGGTGGGAAGGACGATAGCATGTTCGGTAAAATCGGTGAGTGCAAGAATGAGAAACCCACCACAACTCCCAAGATTACCAAGATCACTCCACCTAAGCCTACCAACCCCTCTGAGTTTCCTGTGAGAGATGGTGTATTTGAAGAGCCACCCAAAACCACTCCACAGAACTGAACCATCTTCACAACCCACTTGATAGACTGTTTTCGCAACCCTTCTTTCGTTTTCGCAACCATCTTCGCAAAACCGAACTATCTTCGCAACCCTTCTTTCGGTTTCGCAACTCCTTGATGACGGTTTTGAAGTGAGTTTCAAGCCTAATCTCTCTTGGATTTTGGACTCTCGTGGTGAGCTTGTTTGCCAGATTTTGCCCTTCGGGAAGGTTTTTCGTGCGGATTGTTTTATCTCTTCCGGACCATCTCGTTGTCTTCTTGCCGGTTCTTCTTCCAAGATTTGGAAGTGGCATAGGAGATTGGGACATTTGAGTTTTGACTTGCTTGCAAGGCTTAGCTCAATGGATCTTATCCAAGGATTGCCAAAGCTGAAGTTCGAGAAGGATTTGGTTTGATATCCTTGCAGGCATGGCAAGATGGTTGCTGCTTCCCATCCTCCTGTGACTGAGATCATGACCACTTGACCCGGCGAGCTCTTACACATGGACACAGTTGGTCCAGCTCGGGTTAGGTCGGAGGGAGGGAAGTGGTATGTTGTTGTAGTCGTTGATGACTACTCGAGGTACTCTTGGGTGTTCTTTTTGGAGAGTAAGGATGAGGCTTTTCCACTTGTTCAAGATCTGATTTTGATATTGCAAAATGAGCTACCTAAGAATACCATGAGAGCTATCCGCAGTGACAATGGCACAGAATTCAAGAATGCTCACTTTGCAACTCTTTGCTCTACTTTGGGTCTCGATCACCAGTTTTCCTCACTTCACATTCCCCAGCAGAACGGTGTTGTTGAGTGCAAGAATCAGACCCTTGTTGAGATAACCAGGACAATGCTCGATGAGCATAGGACTCCTAGGTGGTATTCGGCCGAGGCACTCAGTTCTGCTTGCTATGTTTCCAATCGCATTGTTCTCCGAGCTTTCAAGAAGAAGACTTCTTATGAGTTGCGATTTGGGAGACCACCCAAGGTAAGTCACCTACGGGTGTTTGGGTGCAGGTGCTTCATCCTCAAAAAGGGCGGTAAGTTGGATAAATTTGAATCACGATCTTCTGATGGTATCTTTCTTGGTTATTCTACTCAGTCTCGTGCTTATCGTGCACTTAACCTTGAGACTAACCGAGTGATGGAGACTTGTGAGATTACCTTCGATGAGATTATGCCCTGTGTTTCCACTGCTTTTGAGCTTGTAGGTGATGATGAGGTGAACACTAGCATATTTGTGGAGGAGTAGGACGACGCCGATTGGGTGATCCCGAGCCAACTCCACTGGCTGCCCTCGTCGACCCTGCGACGTCTACTTCGGCTCACGGTCCCGATCTGACTACTTCCTCTACATGGGGCCGTTCAAGCAGCTTCCTCAGTCGGTGCCCGTTGCACCTGAGGGAGCTCCAGCTACTGTCGAGGGGGAGGCCACTTCGTCCAGGGAGGCTCCCCGCCACATCCAGCAGCAGCACCCACCGGAGAACATCATTGGCGACATCGACCGTCGAGTCACGCGGTCCAGGTCATATATCTCTCACTTTGCTCATTCGGCATTTGTCGCTTCTTTTGAGCCCCGAGATGTTGGACACGCTTTGATGGATCCGGATTGGGTTAATGCCATGCATGAGGAGTTAGAAAACTTTGAGCAAAACCGCGTTTGGGTCTTAGTTCCTCCACCACCTAGTTGCCACCCTATAGGTACCAAATGGGTTTTCAAAAACAAACAAAGTGAGGATGGGGTGGTAGTGCGCAACAAGGCTAGGTTGGTAGCTCAAGGATTTTGTCAAAAGGAGGGAATAGACTATGAGGAAACCTTTGCTCCCGTAGCTCATTTAGAAGCCATTAGAATCCTTCTAGCTTCTGCGGCTTCTAAGGGTTTTAAACTTTTTCAAATGGACGTTAAAAGTGCTTTCTTAAACTGCTACATAGAGGAGGAAGTTTATGTTAAACAACCTCCCGGTTTCGAAAATCCCAAGTTTCCAAACCATGTTTTTAAACTTCACAAAGCTTTGTATGGCTTGAAACAAGCATCTAGAGCATGGTATGATAGGCTAAAAACCTTTTTGCTTGCTAAGGGTTTTAAAATGGGATCGGTAGATAAGACGTTGTTTCTCCTCAAGCAAGGCAAAGACACTCTCCTTGTCCAAATATACGTGAATGATATCATCTTTGGTGGTTCTTCTCATGCTCTTATTGCCAAGTTTGCAGATCTTATGAGCAGGGAATTTGAGATGAGCATGATGGGAGAGTTGACTTTCTTTCTCGGGTTGCAAATCAAGCAAACCCGGGAAGGGACGTTCGTGCACCAAGGCAAGTACACGAAGGATATCTTGAAGAAGTTTGACATGGGTGAGGCAAAGCCTCTTTCGTTGCCCATGTTGACTACAACTGCCTTGGATGTGGACGAGGAAGGAGAGGCGGTGGACCAGACGGAGTCCCGCAGCATGATCGGGTCGCTTCTGTACCTGACGGCGACCCGACCAGACATTCAGTTCGTCGTCTGCCTGTGTGCTCGATTTCAGGCGTCCCCACGGACTTCGCACAAGCAGGCGGTGAAACGCATCATGAGGTACTTGCGCTTCACTCCCAAATTTGGTCTTTGGTTCTCCACCTCTTCCTCTCTTGTGCGTTGCGGGTATTCTTACGCCGACTTTGCCGGTTGCCGACTTGATCAGAAGTCCACTTCTGGGACTTGCCAGTTTCTTGGGTCTTCTTTGGTTTCTTGGTCTTCTCGCAAGCAGTCTAGCATGGCATAGTCGACGTGCGAAGCTAAGTACGTTTTCGCGGCTAGTTGTTGCTCGTAGTTGATTTGGATGATTGCCACTTTGAGAGATTTCGGTCTTGAGCTTACTAAGGTGCCTCTTGCGATAGCACGAGTGCAATTAGTGTGGCCAAAAATCCTGTGCTTCATTCAAAGACCAAGCACATTGAGGTCCGCTTTCATTTCTTGCGAGATCATTATGAGAAGGGCGACATTGACCTCCGGCATGTCGAGACCCAAAACCAGCTTGCGGATATTCTCACAAAGCCTTTGGATCAAGCTGTGTTTTCTCGTCTTCGGGGCGAGTTGGGTGTTTGCTTTCCTTTTTAGAGGAGGAAAGTTTTGTGTATCATAGTTATTTTTGGTTCTTTTTATCTTTTCTTTGTCCTTCTTCTCAATTGATGTCTTGTTAGTATTAGTTGGTGTCATTGCATTGTGCATCTCATTTGCATTTGTGACATAGTTCATTTCAAGCTTCATACTTATAACTGATATAATGAATCTATGCTCTGTTTGAGGTGCTTTATGTGTCTATGGTGTTTCCTAACTTAGACTCTTTTTGATCTATATGATATGCAATAGAGCTAAGTTAGAAAAAGCTTTAAAACTGAATTTAAATTCCCCATGTCACCTCTGAAATGCCACTAGCATGTGTAGGCTTTTGAAGATCCTTCTTGGATGTCCTGTATATAGCTTGTAACTATGGCTCTTCATTGTTTCATTCACTACCTTTGAGCACCATGCTTAATATCTAAAATGAAATTGCTCTCTGTTTTGTGAATTGGAAAGATCGAGTTGGGTCTGCATTGTGAGCACTTCACCGTGTGTTCGAGACTGCTTCCCATATGAGTCGATACTTGAGCGGTGTTGTGTATGACCAAAACCGGTGTGTCAAGTCCTTTGACTTCGCCCGGTTGGTAAGAAGTGGTATCACTTTGCTTACAACCACTCGCATACAACTTAAGTGTGCCTAAACCTGAAAATTGGCTACAAAACTCTCAAATTTGGAAAATTCATTCAGTTGGGTCATTGGCTTGTTGTATGAATTTTGCTAAGGGATAGTTTTACTTGCTATACATGGGATTGCTTTGAGATAGATCCTATCTTGCTTGCCATGTCTAGCTGTCTCTAGGAGGTGATACCCCTTCTCTGCTCTCACATGATATGCTCTCTAATATAGCTTCTAAAGTGATCTTAAGCTCAACTTGACTCTTTGTTGGGCACATAGAGCTTTTCCTATTCTCACAGGATCACATCACTTAGAGCATTTATTCATTGTCTTAGCTCTAAGTATAAAGCTTTTGCACTCATTTTGCATTTCATGGCATTTGTAGCCGGATCTTGAGTTGTTGATGTTGATGAGCTACTTGTGTCAACAAGGGGGAGAGATGTGCATTTCATTCCCTTTTCAGCCATCTACTTCCAAGGGGGAGAAAGAGTGCATCGCATTGGTTTCATTGGTTTAGAGCTTCTTTGGTCAAGGGGGAGTTTGTGTGCTTCTTTTGCCCTAAGGAGCTCATTTGGTATCTTGAGTGTGCTTTTGCCCAGGGGGAGCTTTTGCTAGATGTGTTGAGCCTTTGCCTCTTCTGGAGGGTCTAGCTTGCTTTGTTGGCTTCGACATGTTTTGAGTGCTTCTTGAGCGTTAATTGTTTTAATTGGTATCTTTGGAGTTCCCTTGGTGTTTCAATTGGCATTCTAAGCTTTGAGAACTGTGATTGGTATCTTGGACTTGCTAGCGGTGTTGAGCCCATTTTGTGCCTCTTCTTGAGGGCTAGCTTTGTTTTGCTTGGTTGCATCGAGCCATTGCCCATGTCTTTGGAAACCAAGTTTTTGGACTCGTTTTGCTTCTCTCAAGTGACCCCGTTTTGGCTTTCTTAGCTTTTTGGTCATTTGGAGAGCTTTACCTTGTGGCTCAAATCTGAAATGCACTTGTGTTGACAATGCACTCATCAAGGGGGAGATTGCGAACACATGGTGGATAAGTACCCATGTATGTTCAGCTTTGATGATGAGTGATTGTCCAACACGAGAGTGTTTCAGTTTGAGTGGCTTACCCTAACCTCTGCGAAACCAGAAAACATGTGCTTGTCTATCGGCTTGTGGTGTGCAGGTGCTATGCCTAGTGACAGGGGTCAATGGCGTGGAGAAGGTCGAGTAGAGGCTTGCCATGCCGATGGACTGAGAGCGGTGAAGGGTGGAAGCAAGGCTCGGACTGAGGGACGATGGGCGCCGGAGGACTAGCTGTGGTGGCCAGTACTTGGCACCGGCGAGTGCGAGAAGACATGGAGGTAGACCGAGTTGACCAAGTCAAGACGGTGGGCGCGTGAGTCGAGTGAAGGCTCAGGGGACTCGGAGTCCGACCGGGTGAAGACAAGGTGGCTCGCGTCGAGTGGTTTGGTGGTTTGGGCCTCAAAACCATCCGCGTCGGTTTCCGAGTTTGGGCCGCAAAACTCTGGGTTCGGTAGTTGAGCCCAAAGCTACAGGTGGCGGGTTTCCTGGGTTTGGGCCTCAAAACCTAGGCGGAGCTTCCGAGGAAGCGGGGATGGCACGTGGCGGAATCCTGGAGGTTGCGTCGAGGCGACGGCAACTCCCGGCAGGAAGCGGGGCCGTCCATTCAAATGAGTGGCTGGGAGTTACCGACTTGGATTACAATGTCTTAGGGCTAGGTAATTCAGTCTTGTATCTAGGGGGTCTTTGGGAAATAGCCAAGGCCACGTTAAATAGAGGATGAAGGGGTATCCTCATCCTCATCTCTTGCATTACTCTCTCTCTCCCACCTATTCCTAGGTTTTCCCTTCCCTAGCTCCCTCTTGCTTCAGATCCACTGTGTCACCGGTGTAAGGACTTGTGATTGTTGCGAGGAATTGGAGGTCGTAACCTCCGTAAGCCATGGTGGCTTCGATTTCGTGATTGTGTCCCCGGTGTGCTTGTGTTCTTCCCGTTTTGCTTTTGCTCTCTCTTTTTCCTGAGATGATTTCTCTTTGTTGAGAGTAGCTTTGCAAAATCATCTTGAACCAAGTTGTTCGTATTCATGAGGAGCTGCTTTGCACCGAAGGAATTCTCCTCAAACCTCACGAGTGCGTAGATCGGGCGATTTCTTTGTGGCATTCTTTGTTTTTCTCTCTTCTTCCCCAAATCCGAGTGTTCCCATTTATCCTCTCCAAATTGAGCGATGATTTCTTTGAGATAGCTCCCCAACTGCACTAGGATCACGCCTACAAAGTTTGATTGCAGTTGGTGATCATTTGGTTGAGTTTTGGGAAGATTTGGCGAGAGAAGTTCGTTTTCGCGAAGAACAGATTTTTGAGCGTGAGCTCCGGACTAACCTCCGGACCACTTTGACTAGGCTCCAGACCATAGGCCACTGGTCCAGTGGTCAAGTCCCGGGAGGCTGTCTGACTATTCAGAGTGTCGGACCAGAGCCGTTGGTCCGACGGTGAGCACCGGACGAATGGTCCGAAGCCAGGGTCCTTCCTGTACTCTTTTTGCTCTGTGGCGAGTGTGTGCACCGGACCACTTCCTATAGTCCGATGGTGAGCGTCAGACTAGGTGTCCGGAGCCTAGGCACTGACTGCATGCTTTCTGGGCAGGCGTCAGACTTCTCAAAGGAGGCATCGGACTAGTCCGGTGGTGCCCTGCTATGCACCGGACCAAAGGCACCGGACCACTTCCATTGGTCCGGTGGTCTTGACCAAGGTAGTCCGGAGCCTCATGTGGTTTGCTGTTTTCCCCCATTTTGCCTAGGTTCTTGCCTCTTTTCCGTAGGGGTTGAGAACCTGTGTTTTGGGGTTTCCGGTGATTTTCCTCCACTGCCGGTGAGCTCTCTTTTCTCCATTTTCGTCTGAATCACCCAGCAATTGGGTTTGGTTTTGGAAGAGTGGCCCGAAGAAATTTGAGGCTCCCATTCACCCCTCCCCCCTCTGGTCACCGTGCTCGGTCCTTCAGAAAGACCCGTACCCATTGCCTCGCATAGACCAAGTAGTCGACGCGACGTGAGGGTGTGAACTCCTTTTCTTCCTTGACGCTTACTCAGGGTACCATCAAATCAAGATGAACGAGTCGGACCAGCTCGTGACGTTGTTCATCACCCCGTTCGGGTCTTTCTGCTAGGTCACCATGCCTTTCAGACTCCGAAACGATGGGGCCACCTTTCAGCGGACCATGATCCGATGCTTTGATGAACTAGTGAGAAAAACTATCGAGGTCTACGTGGACGACATCATCGTTAAAACCCAGCACTCCGACGGGCTCGTGGCTGATCTCGCCCTCACATTTGCGAAACTCAAAAAGAACAATATCAAACTTAATCTGGAGAAGTGTGTCTTTTAAAGATGGGGCCCCATGGGCATGCTTCTAGGATTCGTAGTCTCTGAAAGAGGGATCGAAGCTAACCCCGAAAAAATCACCGCCATCGAAAAGATGTGGCCGATTCAGAACCTGAAAGGGGTACATCGGGTCACCGGATGCCTCGCGTCGCTTAGCCGTTTTATTTCCCGCCCCGGCGAAAAAAGCTTGCCTCTGTACAAGCTCCTGAAAAAATCCGAGCGATTCATGTGGACATCTGAGGCCCAATCAGCTCTTGACCACATCAAGCAGCTGCTGACCAACGGTCGATCCTGGTCTCCCCTAATGACGATGAGGAACTACTATTGTACATCTCCGCCACAAGACAGGTGGTGAGTACGGTCCTTGTCGTAGAAAGGGAAAAGGAAGAACACGTACTCAAAATACATAGACCCGTGTATTTTGTCACCGAAGTGCTGAGCGACTCAAAAACCCAGTATTCCCATCTGCAGAAGTTGGTATACGCGGTGATCATGACTAAAAGGAAGATGTTACATTACTTTGGAACACACAAAGTTACAGTTGTAAGCAACGCACCGCTGGGAGAGGTCATATCCTGAACAGGGACGCCGCCCATCGCATCACCAAGTGGGTGTTGGAACTGATGGATAAAAATATTACTTACGCTCTGCGGAGCGCCATCAAATCGCAGGTCCTATCCGATTTCATTGCGGAGTGGACGGATGCAACTCTCCCCGCTCCAGCTGTTGAGCAGGAGTACTGGACCCTGTACTTTGACGGGTCCCTCATGAAAACCGGAGCAGGTGCAGGAATCATCTTGACGTCACCCCATGGGGTGACCATGAGATATATGGTGCGTCTGTTGTTCCCGGTGTCCAACAACGGGGCCGAGTACGAAGCCTTGCTTAGTGGACTACGGATCGCAGTTGACTTAGGAATAAGACGGCTCGACGCTCGCGGCGACTCCCAACTGGTGGTTAACCAGGTCATGAAGCAATCCAACTGTGTCGATCCACGCATGACAGCGCATTGCCAGGAAGTGCGAAAACTTGAATCCAAGTTTGATGGCCTCGAGCTCAACCACGTACCGCGACGTCAGAATGAGGAGGCTGATGCACTGGCCAAGGCAGCCTCGAGCCGAGAACCCGCACCACCTTGGGTGTTCGCGAGTGATCAACCAAAACCGTCCATTAATACCGGAGAATCAGAGGTCTCTAGCTCTCCCGACGCCACCTCCTCGGCGGCCTCAGGCCCCACCGAGACCTCGACTACTCGCATCGATGATGTAGCAGAGCCAATGAACATAGAGCCAGAAGAGCCGACGTCAGAAGAGAAGGATTCGAGACAACCATATGTATATCGCCTGACCAAGGGTGAGCTCCCCAAAGACTAGGTGGAGGCTAAACTACTCGCTAGACGAGCCAAGGCATTCGTCCTTGTCGACAACCAACTGTACAGGCGAAGTGCCACCGGCGTTCTGCAACGTTGGATCCCCACCGAGCAGGGGAAAAAGTTGTTGCAAGAAATCCACCAAGGGGTATGTGGACACCACACAGGAGCTAAAACCCTCGTGGGCAACGCGTTCCAGCAAGGTTTCTACTGGCCGACGGTCGTGGCCGACGCGCAGGCCTTGGTACGCGCCTGCGAGGGTTGCCAATTCTTCGCCAGGCAGATTCACATGCCTGTCCAGGCGCTCCAAACCATCCCTCTTACGTGGCTATTCGCGGTTTGGGGGCTCGACATGGTTGGCAAATTCGACAAAGCGCCCAGGGGCTACACCCACCTATTGGTCGCCATCGACAAGTTCACCAAGTGGATCGAGTTGCGCCCCATCACTAACATCAGGGCAGAGGAAACTGTCAGTTTCTTCACCAATATCATCCAGCGCTTTGGAGTGGCCAATTCCATCATCACCGATAATGGAACAAACTTCACCGTAGATGAATTCCTAGAATGGTGTGACGAGCACCACATACGGGTTGATTGGGCCTCCGTCGCGCACCCAGAATCCAACAGACAAGTCGAACGTGCCAACGGACTCATCCTACAGGGGATCAAAGCGAGGATTTTTGACTGGCTAAACAAGTATGGGAAAAAATGGCTCCAAGAACTCCCTTCCCTTCTGTGGAGTTTGAGGACGACACGAAGCAGGGCCACCGGCTTTTCACCATTTTTCCTGGTAATATGGCTCGGAAGCCGTCTTACCCACCGACCTTGAATATGGGTCCCCGAGGGTGGAGGCATATGACCCTAAGAAGGCAAAAATCTTCCTAGAGGACGCCATAGATCAGGTCGATGAGGCCACGGACGCAGCCCTCCTACACTCGGCCAAGTACCAATAGGCGCTACGCCGGTACCATGATCGACGCGTCCGACTAAGAGGATTCCAACCAGGGGATCTAGTACTCCAAAAAATCTAGAGCAACAAGGAACGGCGCAAGCTCACATCGCCCTAGGAAGGACCCTACATTATCCATGAAGTAATAAGACCATGAGCTTATCGGCTCAAGACCTTCGCCGACAAAATCTTCACCAACGCCTGGAACATACAACAGCTACGTCGTTTCTACCCTAAAAATTCCCCATTACAACATTTCAATCAAAGTTTTTGGTTTTCACACATCGCAAAGTCTTGGGAAAGAGCCTTTCTTCCATACACGACGTGCAAAGAAACCTCTTACCCGAGGGCTACCTTTCAGGCCAAGTTCATTACAACTATTCCAAAAGCAAAAGGGCCAGAGCCCAGATAAGTTGCTCAACGTCACGGCCTAATCTTACGGACGCGATAGGTAGCCACATCGTCAAGAGACATAGCCTAGAGCACGAACTCATGGTGAAGGCGATACTTCGGGCTACAGTACATAATGACTTTGGCCAGACCCTCGCTCGCCGGCCCAAAGCGCCTTCAAAACTCCCAAGCAGACAGGGGGTCATCGGCGTCCAACTCCGGCACATCCCATGGGCACCAAAGCCCCCTCTGCCACGCGATGACGCGAAGGTCCGTGCGGAAGGCGGAACGAAGCAAGGCTAAGCCATGGTTACCCCACCTACCATCCGGGAGCGCGCCGCTGGTAGTCTGGTTGAGAAGAGCGAGAGCTTCAAGATTCGCCGGATCCGCGAAGTACAGTATCATGGCTCGGAAGTACATTGCCCCAACATCCCCGCCCTGGATCACTTGACAGATAAACGCCCAACCGGAGGGGTCTTCCCCCCAGATCATCAGCCTCTCCACGCCGCGGAAACACAAGGCTTCCCGATGGCCAACCTCGAAGAAGCGTTGCTCAAGAATCATCCCCCAAAACTTGCGGCAAGACCGACAGAAGCCTTGTATATCTCGAAGAGACAAAAGTCGAGCCATCGCGCCATCGTGGCAGATCCTTTGAAAAACACTAAAGACCTGGCGAAGACACATGTAGTCCTGATAGCCATCTCCATAGTCGATGACACGGAGAAGGATCTGGAAGAGAAGCTCCTCCGGCAGCGTCAGCAGAACCCTCTTTTCTTACTGCTCTTAGCTGGTGAAAAGGGGAAGAAGAAGACTGAGAAGGAAGGCGAAGAGTAGTACTCCAGACCTCCCCCAATATATAGCACAGGGCCACCGTCTCTTCGTCTCCCACACAATGCCCCTCGGGCCCGCAAAGACGCGTCTCTTCATTTCCCAGGCATGGACGACATCAGCAAACCACCAAAGGACACGTACGCCGCTTCACCAAACCAAACGACTAGCCCACGAACCACAGGCAACGCCAACTTCCCAGGAACAAGCAAGCGTCATGAGAGCACAACCAGTCCACCATGACTAACAAAAAGGTGAGCACAACTGGTAAGTACGTCCATTTAAAAGAACATCCAATTCGTTATCCCTACTGTGCAATGCAAGGGCGAAAACGGGGTAACGGTCGAAAGACCGTTTGTTACCCGTCATACTCAATTAACAAATGAGACAACTAGGCTAAGGGATCATGGTTGGCCCAAAATATTACGGGTTCTACAACCTCCCTGGCCAAAAAACAAAGAGTGAGGGACGTTGCTAAGTGGGCCCTAGCGGCCGGAACGTAGATGTTTTCACGTCGAATGCGCTTAGTAAACGTGTTTAGGCTTCGACAGATAACAGAATATGTGGTAAACCCCACGAGGGGCGGCATCGAGCCCTCGGATCCCATCGAATGGATCCGGGTACTATACGTATCGACTGTTGAAGATTAGAGATCGGTCCACGATGGAATTCCGCCGGTGCGTGCCTCCACGGATGAGGACCCGGGGTCTCACCTAGATTACCCGTTTGTAACTCACCGAGCCTTCGATCTCGGCCACCGAGGTAAGATATGAGGTCGTCCACTTCCACATCCTAGACCATGGGGGTGCGAGGAAGAAACACGGGAGCCGCGCGATGACAGCTCCCAAACGCATGGTCCAACAAACACGATAGGCGAACTAACAAAGGCCTATGAAACGAAAACGATAGCTAAAACAACGATTACAGAAACTAAAGATAGGGGCTCAGCAGGCCCAGTCCTTAGAAGCAAAATAAAAGCACGTCGACCAGCCCGACACGTCCAACTCTACGAACAACTAACAATCATGGGGCCATCGCCCTCGGATCCTCCGCCAGGACCTCCTCGGCCGACACGACGTCGACGACGGCCTCCGCTGCATCAGAAAGTCGCTCGATAAGATGAACATACTGATAAACGCTCCGGCTGTGAGGGAACCCAGCAGCATCCACCATGTACGTCCCAGAACGGACCTCGGCAATGGCGAATGCAACCCCCGCCCCGCGGAAGACAGCACGCGCAATGACGTTGCGAACGTGCGCGAGGACAACCTAGAGACGCTCGACCACGGTGCTCCCAGGCGCGTGAAGAAGGCCGACGACGCCGTCCGTAGCAGAACGGAGGGCCTGCAGCTCCGCCTCCAGCGCTACGAAGAGAAACCGGTACGATGCATCACGAGCAAATCGTGACAGGACACGCTTAGGGAAAAACCACAAAGCTTACCCATAATGCATCTGTCAGCCTCGGCCAGCTAATCACGGAGGTAGTAGCCCGCTTGGGCGGACCATAACAGGCTCTGGCGAAAACCCTCAAGCATCCGCTAAAGCAGCTCTGTGTCCTGAACACGGCGAAGATTCTGCATTGGACGACTAAGCAGCTCCTCCAGCAAGCTCCGGAACCGCAGTTGGACGAAGAACGCCGCCTGAACTCAGGCAAAACACTGGATAAGTCGGTGTTTACAAGTCCGAAGGCGCCGCCCATACCTCGAAGCCATGAGGAAGGGAGCCGTTAGGGGATCGATAAGGCCTCCTAATCAAAATAGCAGGAGATCAATCAATATCCAAGCTATAACGAGAAAAAGATATCAAGAATAGCACAATGCAAGTACCATCCCGCCTCAGCCATCCGAATACGAAGGCTCCGGGGATCGGACACACTCCCTCCAACAAGGTCACCCTCCATGGGGCGCTTTCCATGGTCCATAGCTCAACAAACAGAAACGGGATGAAACAGTTCACTTGTCCCGCCACTTTAAATATACCGAGCAATGGAGTTAGCAAAGACCAGGGGCACCCTGTATCTAGACGGGGCCCACCATTCCCATTTTCCAACTTGCAACAATGGTCAGGGAAATGCGAAGAGCGCTGTGACAAGTCTTGTCACGGCGAGTCGGCCGATACGCCGCACGCTGAAGGACGCGACACGCGGAGCACCGACAAGCGCCATCAGGCTAGGGCGCGGCGCGAGTCTCCCTAACCATTAGGCATGTCACGACTGCATCCCGGTCACTAACAGAGCACTGTTACGGCTCCAACCCCAATTCAGGCACAAACCGATCTGTATGGCCCGACCAAATGACAATGATAGTAAAAGAAGCCAATACCCGGGGGCTTCACGCCACAGAAAATCACTGCACGTAGAGGGCTCGTTAATGGATGCGTAAGAAGGCGAGACAACCACTCCATTACATCTGATCCCGACAGACAAGCCAAGGCGTCGACGACAGGGAAGTATGAGACGTGGCAACGGGCTACAGGAGAGCAAGTTTCAATGCTCAAAGCATCATGACTAAACAGTGCCACCGGTAGCGGCGATAGATTTTCAGGACAAAAACCAAAATCGACCCGGTTCAGTCAGTACACACCATCGAAAGATTGCGGTGCGAAGTAATCCGAGCATATTCGCCGCTTGCGATCAAAACATCAAGACGATAATGACAAAATCAAAGCCTGCGCAAGAGCTACACTCTCACCCAGGCTCGGGGGATACACCCGGTGGGTGCGCTCGCGCGCACCCTCTCGGTGACGGATAAAAATAGATATCTCGACAGCGTATATAAAGCCTCAGCAAGACAATTAGGAACTCTTCCTAAGGCTCGGGGGCTACTGTCGGAGATCTAATTTAACGATAAACTTTCAAAGACAAATCAACAAACTAAAAGCCCATCGATGGTCATCTAGAAAAGGATGAAAGGCCCATCAGGGACAAATCACCATAGGCCCACGAAGAAGAAGCGCGTGGCTTCCCGAGACCCCGCCGGCCCAGGTAGACAGACGTGCCCTGTGACCGACGTGGTTCTGTCTCGCTCGACGCGGAGAGCTAGGCGGCTCCATAACCCACGGAAGACGTGAAGGACATTAACGGTAGAGAAATGACCCATTTGCCCCCCATCTAGAAGGTAGCAGTTGCCGCTCTTTGTGTAACACCCCAGAGTCCAAACGGCTCATATCCACTCTGCACGTTGAACGAACCACACCCACCACCATCCCACTTAAGCTTTCGTCCTCGCTTCGCTTAAAAGGATTAACCCGGGGATGGTGGGATGGACTCTAGAAGCCTTATATGTTGGTCTATCCCACCCTAAACAACCAAGGTGGGACTAAACCCTCCACAATATCTCATTAACACATATGGGCCAGTACGGGCCAAACGGGCCGGATGTGACATACACCCCCTCTCAAAGAACTCGACGTCCTCGTCGAGCCCAACATACCCACAACCGGGCAAACGATGACCCGGAATGTTCCCTCTTAGCACACGCGACCGTGCGCCCAGTGTCGGCACATGTGTCATGTCATGCGCCCCGCAGAGCCTACATGCGCAATGAACCTACCATGTCCGCACACCTGGCCCGCACGCGCCCGCTGCCGCGAAGGTCGGCTCTGATACCATTTGTAACACCCCAGAGTCCAAACGGCTCAGATCCACTCTACACGTTGAGCAAACCACACCCACCACCATCCCACTTAAGCTTTCGTCCTCGCTTCGCTTAAAAGGATTAACCCGGTGATGGTGGGATGGACTCTAGAAGCCTTATATGTTGGTCTATCCCACCCTAAACAACCAAGGTGGGACTAAACCCTCCACAATATCTCATTAACACACATGGGCCACTACGGGCCAAACAGGCCAGATGTGACACTTTGGCCGCTGACGGTGCAAATGTCGATAAGATCAAGGGTACAACACTCTGAGGGATCGTACACCCAGTGTAAACCGGCACTCAGGATAACGCCCTAGCCCCTACCTAAACGGAGACACGTCGAGCTCCCCAGTCAGGGACGGGATGGAAGCGGACCCCTGAACAGATGGGACCCACGCTTCCCATGGAGCAACGATAGCTTCTCACACGTCCAGGCCCCTACAGGAACCATTCGAACGAAGGTACGTCAGGTACATAGGGCCTATAGAGAAACAAAGTCCATTGGCCCAGGGTGAAGGAATCTGCCGTATACTAAAAGAATTAGGTAAAGGTACAACATTGTACCCGCCGACAGTACAACGGACTCCATGCCTCTACCATGCTACGGGTGCAACCGGACCGCCCCTTGTATTCTCCGGCGGTGCAACGAAGGGCCGACACGGCACCCCTGCTCCAACCAAGTACGAAGACAATAGGAATATAGTATTATGAGTGTCAAACATCCTTCCCGAGGAAGGAAAGGGTAAGGCACAACATCCTATGTAGATACATCTCGACGTACGCTTGTAACTCCCCTGGGCTCCTTGCGACTATAAAAGGAGAGCAGGGTGGACGACTCAAGGGGGCTCAACTCTCATACTCCTAGAGAAAGAGACCATCGAACACACACAGCTAGCCGATAGCACACTCACTCACCAAATCACACAGAAACCTAGGGCTGATACGCCCTCTCTCGAACCAGCTTGTAAACCCCCTCGCAAGCAGAGATAAGGAACACGAGCAGCTCCACACTGGACATAGGGATTTCTTGCCCGAACCAGTATAAACCTCTTGTCTCTTTGTCTCACCATTCAGAGCCTGACACGTGTACAAATTTACTCGTTGGTAGTTTCTAAACATCGACAGCAGTACTCTCTCAAGAGAACTCCAGTGAATATCTCCCGGATTTGACACAAACCGGCTTAGTTTACTCACAACAAACAAGATATCAGGCCTTGTGGCGCTAGCTAAATACATGAGAGAACCAATTATTTGTGAATATCTCAATTCGTGTCTTGAAATTTTGCGGTTCTTTCTTAATAGCACACTTGGGTCATAAGGAGTAGGAGCAGGTGTACACTTACTGTACCCAAAACGACTAAGCACTTTTTCCACATAGTGGGACTGTACAAGAGTTACCCCATCATTTCCTTCTTATCTCAATAGCTTAATATTAAGAATAACATTAGCCTCACCTAAGTCTTTCATCTCAAAATTATTAGACAGAAAAACTTTCACTTCTTTGATCACATCAACATTATTTCCAAGAATTAAAATATCGTCTACATACAAGCACAAAATGACACCATTACCTCCACCAAACTGATAATATACACATTTATCAGCTTCATTCACTACAAAGCCGGTTGATGTTAAAGTCTTATCAAACTTCTCATGCCACTGTTTAGGGGCTTGCTTTAGACTATACAAAGATTTTAACAACTTACACACCTTGCCCTCTTGACCTTTTGCAATAAATCCATCAGGTTGATCCATATAGATCTCTTCCTAAAGCTCTCTATTTAAGAAATCTATCTTAACATCCATCTGATGGATGAGAAGACCGTGTAAAGCAGCCAAGGATAATAACACACAAATGGTCATCAATCGGGCAACGAGTGAGTAAGTGTCAAAGTAATCTTCTCCTTCCTTTTGTGTATAGCCCTTAGCAACTAGCCTAGCCTTATACTTCTCAATAGTACCATCAGGCCTAAGCTCCTTTTTGAACACCCATTTACACCCCCATAGGTTTACATCCATAAGGACGATCAACGAATTCCCAAGTCCCATTTGTCATAATAGAATCCATCTCACTTTGCACAGCTTCCTTCCACAAGTCGGCGTCTAGAGAGGAATGTGCTTCAACAATGGTTGTGGGAGTGTCATCTACGAGGTATATAATAAAATCTTCACCAAATGATTTTGCAGCCCTTTGTGTCTTACTCTTTCGAGCGACTTTATTATTATCCTCCTTAGGAATTTCATCATGGGTTTCATCATCAGCGTGTATAACCGGTTCATGAAAGTCAGGAATAGAATCATGACTAGATATGCTAGGTGTATTAATTTTCATGGGAAAATCATCTTTAAAAAATGTTATATCTCTAGATTCCATGATTGTATCAACAACCATCTCAGGAACACTAGAATTAATTATTAAAAATCTATAGCCCACACTGTGAATGGCATAGCCAAGGAGAACACAATCTACAGTTTTTGGTCCAAGCTTTCGCATTTTATTTATTGGCACGTTCACCTTAGCCAAACAACCCCATGTTCGTAGATAAGATGGATTTAATCTCCTTTTCTCTCATTCGTCAAATAGTGTAATTTCTTTGTTCTTTGTGGGTACTCTCTTTAGAACATGACTTGTAGTCAATATAGCCTCACCCCACCGTTCCTTAGATAAACCTACAGTCTCCAACATGGCATTCACCAAATCAGTTAGAGTGCGGTTCTTTCATTCGGCAATCCCATTGGACTGTGGTGAGTATGGTGGCGTCCTCTTATGAATTATTCCATGCACTGCGCAAAACTCTGAAAATTCATTAGATATACTCTCCTCCGCGATCAGACCGCAAACGTTTGATTTTATTTTCAAGTTGATTCTCTACCTCAGCTTTATAGATCTTAAAATAATGCAATGCCTCATCTTTAGTTTTCATTAGATACACGTAGCAAAATCGAGTGCAATCATCTATAAAGGTAATTAAATATCTCTTATCACCTTTGGTCAATATCTCATTCATCTCACAAATATCAGAATGTATAAGTTCAAGTGGAACTAACTCCCTCGCCTCAGCAGCCTTATGAGGCTTGCGAGGTTGCTTTGCCTCAACACAAGCATGACACTTAGAACCTTTGACCACATCAAATTTAGGAATTAAATTTAAACCAGCTAAGCAGGACATGCTACCAAAATCAACATGACATAATCTCGAATGCCAAATATTAGTCTCAACATTATCAACCACATGATTCATGGATTTAGAACAAGTATCAATCAGTGCCAAGCGGAACAAGCCTCCGCTCTCATAACCTTTATTGACAAATGTTCCAAACTTAGAAATAACACACTTATTAGACTCAAACACTAGTTTATGGCCATCAAAGACACAACAAGGAGCCACTAATTAAGTTCTTCCTTATTGAGGTGACATGATGCACGTTCTTGAGTTGCACGGTCTTTTCCGAAGTGAGCTTCAGATCGACCGTACCAATACCATGAACAGTCGCATGCGCCCCGTTCCCCATCAACAAGGAGCCAACCTGCCCGACCCAGGTGTAGTTGCCTTAGTCTCAACGGTGTTAGCTGATTTCAATGAAGTTAAAGGCTTCCACTTAGCCTCAGGGCCCTAGAGAAATGCATAGTCTTTCCACAGGTGAAACAATTCATCTTTTTCTTGTTCATCATATTCTTACTCTTCTTGAAAGAATTGGTGAACTTTTGCTTAAGCTCTTGCTAAAATTTATTATTCTGTGGTTTAGGACGATTCTTTTGCTCCACATGTGCGCTAGAAGTCCCTTCACCGACTTCTTGCCTTTGACATCCTTTGCATCTTATGTTTTAGAGAAGTTGCAAAATCAGTCCAAGATTGTGGCAATTTTGCAATAATGCAACCTGCCACAAATTTGTCAGGAAGTACACACCCAAACAACTCAAGTTCCTTCACCAGTACCTGTATTTCATGGGCATGTTCGACTACCGGACGGGTTTCAACCATTCGATAGTCAGAGAACTGCTCCATGAGGTACATCTCACTACCGACGTCAGAAACGCCGTAACGGGCCTCAAGTACATCCCACATAGCTTTACGAGTCGGAAGTGACACATATGCATCAACAAGAGCATCTCCAATAATGCTCAAAAAAGCGCCTTACAAGTGGTGTCATCATTTTCAAATGCAGGTTGCTTATCAACGGTTCGCACACCAGCATCTTGCTCTTGCACCACATAAAAACAATGCATAGCGGATACACTATACCACAGCCCAAACTAGCGTCCAACCAAGAGTCGCTAAAAATGTCGAAATTGCGTTGGACAGTCGGACGGTATAACTTAGTGGCTTACGGTTGGACGCTATATCTTGATTTGTCGTCTAACGGTTGGATGTTATTTTTATTTGGGTTTATCGTTAGACGGTCGGTCGCTGAATGTCATTTTGCGGTCCGCCGGTCGGTCGTTATATCAATTTGGGCCTGTGCCCACAACATTCAGACCGATTCGTGCCTAAATATTAGTGGAGCCCACAGAGTTGGTGCTCAAATTTTAGTGGAGCCGGCTTGTCAGCCCACGGCCGCTCACAACACTACATCCACGCCCAACATCGTCCGCCGCAATTTCTCGAAAAAAAAATCCTCTGCCGCACGCTAGGGCTCAAGGCATCGCGTGCTCCCTCTGCGCCGCCCCGCTCCCTCCGCGCCGCACAGCTCCGACGCAAGGCGCCGCGCGGCTCCCCGGCGTCCATCTCCCCCGACGTCCCCGGCGCGGCTCCCCGGCAGCTTCGCCGGCGCCCCCTGCCGGCCGCCCGCCCGCCCGGCACCCACGGGCGCGCGCTGCCAGTCCCCACGACGGCCGTCCACCCGTCGCCCCGTTCGCCCCCCGCCCCGGACGCCCTGCGACGACTTCCGTTGCCTCAGTCGGCTACCCCGTGGTCCCCTGCCAACGCCAGTGAATTGCCGCCGGCCGGCTGGACACGTCCGGGTGCACTGCACGTCGGCACACTCGGCACCGGATCTGCACTGCATAGGGAGAACCAGTTCCAGTTTTTTCAGATACGTACGTATCTCTTATCCCTAGTTAGTATGATTATTCTTATCCCTAATCAATTAATTATGCACAACAGCCGGTTGCAGGCCTATGATCCCTAATCATTTGTTTCTCTGAATTCTCTTATCCCTAATTAGCACATGATTATCTTTATCCCTAATCAATTAGTCATGTACAGCCGATTGCAGTCCTATGACCCGTACTCAACTGTTTCTCTAAGTTTTAACAGTGCCAGTGCCATACATAAATTTCTTAAGAATAATATAAACACTTCCAGAGATCCGGATGTATTGTTGAGAGTTGCTCCAGAGAAATAATCTTATTCCATTCTAGAAAATCGACTGAAAGAAGCTGTTGTGCTTGACGTTTTAAATTATTCCTTCAGCATAGTTGAAGTGCTGTTTGTTTAAGTATAGCCCCTGCTTTGGTTGGCTCCACGCTCGGCCATTGCTACTGCTCTGTACTGAGAATTTTTTTTGTTGTGCTGATGGATTGTCTGATGCTTTGGAGTCCCGTTTATTGCTACTGCTCTGTGCTAAGATATTTGCAGGGAGTGGAAAGTTTCTTAGATTTTGCACAAAAGTTTCATGTAGGCACGAAACAACATATTTGCAGGGAGTGGAAAGTTTCTTAGATTTTGCATTTAGCCACTCAGCTGTTGGTAGAAAGATACTGTGCCACATCCCAATCCCAGCAGCCCCCTCAATCCACCATGAGAGCAGCCCCATCCCACAGCCCCCTCAATCCACCATAAGAGCCATAGCCCCATCTCAGCAGCCCCCTCAATCCACCATGAAAGCCGCAACCCAATCCCAGCAGCCCCCTCAATCCACCATGAGAGGAGCCCCATCCCAGCAGCCTCCTCAATCCACCATGAGAGCAGTCCCATCCCCCCAGCAGCCCCCTCAATCCAGCCATGTTCATGTTCAGCAGCTGCAGCCCTGTCTGGGCATCGATAAGCTGTTGTAATCTGATGATAAGCTCTTAATTAAGTGTAATCTGAAGCATGTAAGCTAGTGTGTGAGCAGGACTGCTGTGAGGAAATAAGCCATGCTACCAAATGTGTTAGGCATAATCCTGGGATATAATCTGTGGCTTTAAATTTGCCAGAATTGATGATTTATATTTTTTTGATTGTCTACAGAATTACAAATAGATAGAAAATCTGCACAATGAGTATCAGAATTTAGGGATTCATTATTTTTTTCTATGGATTTTACAATTTCTTGTATGGACAAGTACATACACACTGAATTATCTAGCTTGTAGTATTCACCTCTTTGAAGCATAGAGAGGTTTGGATGACCGCTTCAGCACTTAGTTAGAATTGTAGAGCAATTGAAAAGTGCTACCAAGTATGCATACTTTGTTATAGTTTTTATCCAATTTTTGTACCAGTCAAGTTTTTGGTTGTACCATTGATTGATGTTTTCTTTTTTTTATTGCAGATGGGAGGTAATGACAAGGTAGCAGGTGGATGGAAGTGAACATGGCCAGCATTATTTTGGACATCTTAACTAGAGATAAATGCTTTTGTTACCACTTAAGTGATGAATCATTTTGTAATGTGTGCAAGCAAACCATGAGATGTTAGTTGTGCAACTAGTGCAAGCATCTATGAGCTATGCATATATCTTGATGTCAAAATGTATGCCATGTAACTTATTTGTCCAAGTGTTGAAAAATGATATAAGACAAATGATTATGGATATAATATAATTGTGAGCTATATGATGAGCTTCACTGTCATGATTGTGTATTGTCCAAAATGGAATTGGTGATTTTATGGCTCATTGATTGTATGATTAATATTGTAATTATGTTGTTAATTTTGTATGGACAGTGTCCAACAGTTGGACGCTATATAATATGTACTATTAAACCATTGGTCGCTATAAGTTTATAATTAGTGTTGACACTTGGACGCTATATAATATGTACTATTAAACCATTGGTCGCTATAAGTTTATAATTAGTGTTGAACGGTCGGTCGCTATATCTTTAATGTACTGTCCAACAGTTGGTCTCTATAAGTATGGTCAGACGCTAAAACTTATAGCGACGCCACATATAGGGACTGACCAAGTTGGACGCTATATGTTTATAGCGACCGTCTGTAGGTCGCTATATCGACTTATAGCGACCATCCGTAGGACGCTATAGATAGGCTGTGGTATAGTGATAACCACAAAACAGTTTTCTGACGCCATCTCTTATAGTGAACGCCCTCAAACGGCGATGGTTTCAGCAAACCCGCAAAGCCAACAGATGAAAAATACCTAAAATCATGTTTTTGGATTGTTAGAAATTTAGGAAAATTCATGTTTAATTTAATCCATAAAAATGACATAATCAAAATTATGATGACATCATATATGTGCTTGTATAACCAAATCATCATGCATATTAACATAGTGCTAACCAGTAAGGTATGACAACTATCATCATATAGAACAAACATGTCTACCATACTATTACCACTAATTAGCAAGGTTGTTATTATGACAATAAAAATAGCAAGTAGATTGAAGAGGTTATACCCTACGGCGGAGCCGGAAGCACCCGAAAGGGACATGGTGCTTTGTCGTTGTGTCGTCCCGCTAGATGCAGTGCTAGTTGGAAGCCGTGAAGACCGTGTCACCGGGAAGATGATGATCAGCGGCGCCTTGCGTGGACACCAACGACGTCGGGAAGGAGTGGACGGAGCGAGTAGTCGTGCCGCTGACGGGCACTCCCCAAAAACTTGATGGCCACCCTTCATCCGAGCAGATGAACTCGATGGACAGAGACGTTTCGGAGGCTCTACTCTTCCAGAACTTGTGCGCGCAAGCTCTGGAACGGAGAAGCCGTGGGACAACAAGAACTTTGGTTGTCTATTAAAGTCATCTCGACCAGACGAGGGAGTTCAGTATTTATCCTTCCCACGTATGAGAGGATGAGCCAACTCACGAAGATCAGAAGGCAGCAATGCTTGGAAGAAAAACTCTCATATTCATTTGATAATTAAGTACAATTGATGGAGAGGAAAGTTTCTTTCATAACTCGAAGAGTTCACTAGTTGCAAGCCTTCCTATTTCTCGTTGCCTGACTCTCCACATTACTTGCAAATGCATTGTCATTTCAATAGGTGCATGTTACATGCATAAGTAACCCTTATTGTAATTAAACCTTACAAACGCATGATCATTTCAATAGGTACGGTGCATGTTACATGCATGTAAGTAACCCTTATAGCAATTAAACCAAAGAATGTAAACATAGATGCATGTGACCATCGGTAATTAAACCAATAAATATTATTTTAACATAAATCATAGAGTTTATTGATTATTAAATATATTTTATGCTTTAACCTATAATATATCAACAATTACACTAGCTTAATTTGCCATGCACACGCATGAACCATAGTCATTCTTGCATCAAGTGTTCATGATTAACTTTATATAATTAAAACCAACATGTGTATCGTCCACCTTTTACTTGCGATAAATTGTTTTTTGAAACTAATTTGATTAACTTCAGCTGAGTAAGTGTTACTACTACATAGCTTTTGGCTTAAAATTTGAATCCACGGTTATCCTGTGCCGGTGATTGCAAGCATTCTGTTTTTATGGGTTGTTTTCTCCTTTCACATTGGACTAATTAGTCGTATTGCCTTTTGTTGTTAGGCTGTAAACAATGTAATAAATAGCATTATTAACGAGATAGTGGTGTTTGATTTATTTTATAGGCTGCATTTGTATTCATGGGAATATCCAACTTTTGAGTGCGCTATGTGGATTTAATAGCAGCCATGATGACGCAGCAAGAAAGGGTGCTGGTCAAGGGTGGCCCAACATTGAGCCAATGGTAACCCATTCTAAAAAAAAAGCGACGTGAAGGAGTAAACAGCACCCCAGCTTTTAAATACGTAGATGCAAGGCTCAAACCTGGGTCTTTGGGCTTCGAGCAAGCTCCACTAGCTAGGTGACCCACGAGAGCACCTGCAATGGTAACCCATTCTGGCAGCAGATACTCAAAATATAGTAAGTAGTAACCATGGTGTTTCAATTTTCGACTCCTGGTAATAATTTTTTATTGAGGTTCAGATTAGTGTAGCTAAGTCGCTTATGGCTGTCCTATAGTTTCAGATCAAATTGTTTGTTTAGGGCTCTCTTAATGTTTAGTAGATTAGTAGATCAGACGCTACCAAATTTTTAAACTGAATTCAAGGTTGTTATTAGGTTTATGCAAATTATATATTTTCTAAGCATTTCTGAATTACTATATAGTCAATTTTTGCTCATGCTCCAGGCGAGGGGGAGGAGCTCTAAGCAAGGAGGGAGGTGGCAGTGCAGAGGGGGGATAGTTGGCGTTATCGGTTCGAGCAAAGGATGCATGTTGGCCGCTCGCGCGAAGGGGAGGTGCGGCTCGCACTGATGGAAGGGGCGGCATCGTGGGACGGCTTGCGCGGAGGAGAGGTAGGAGAACGCGGAGCCGATTATCCAAATCGTGACCTTGGAGCTAATGTTTCCTGTAGGCCAAATCAGCAGGAGAACGCGGACACGCGATTCAGCTGAGCGGCGCGACACAACTTGTTTCGTGGGATTATCGTTCCTGCCGATCGCAGACGTAACTTATAAGAAAAAACAAACAGGGCCGTACTCATAGGAGTAGTAGTACAGTTATATGCATTTAATTGTTGATCATAGGTTAAAGAGATTGACAAATTTGAATGAGGAAACTTTGAGATGAGTTACAGATCTACAATTAATTAAGCTTTTGCTTTGTTTTGCATTACTTTTTTTTACACAATTAACCTATACTGGGAACTTATTTTGTATGGTGCTTCATACACTAATTGATAGTAGCATGCTAGCAATGTGGAGTGATGTTTCACAAGACTAGATTTTGGCTTCTTTTTTTATTTCATTTGTTGGTGAGAATTCAAACTGCCCCTAACAGTACCGCATTGTCCAGGTATGAGCGCACGCCAGCCCCCACAACGACATGGTACTGTCCCATATACGTACATATATATGTTAATATATGTACATATGTTTTGTTGTCATGGTGTTTGATAATTTTGAGAAGGAACAATAGGTATTATTTATTAGTATGTACAGCTCAGTTTTCGATTTGAGATACCATATGATTGTGTTAATTGTATGAACTTTGTTTTTTTTGATTAAATGTTATTTTAATATTGATACTTAATTTTATAATACTATTATATTATTCTGGGATCTATATTTTTAAAAATAATTTTTTTATTACCCCGTAGCAATGCACGGGCACGATACTAATTATTATAGAAAAGATAAATGAATAGTCAAATGAATGAAAAAGGTCACGGTATTTCTAGAAACAATCTCTACTATAATTGAAATCTTCTAAAAGAGTAGGAACCTTGGATCTCACCTCCTGACCCCACAACTAGGCTCCCACCCTCCTTCTCCCGCACCACCCACACACAAGCTTCACGGATCGAATCCCACTCCCGTGCCTCGCGAAAAAAACATACCGATCTCACCCGCGTCGCGAAAAAAACACGCCGATCCCACTCGCGTCGTGAAAAAAAAACACACCGACCCCGTGGAAAAATCGAATCCCACTCGCGTGCCTCACGAAAAAAGCCGATCCCACTCGCGTCGCGAAAAAAAACACGCCGATCACACTCGCGTGTCTCGCGGAAAAATCCCACTCGCCCCGCCACCGGTTTAGCATGAGGGAAAAAGAACCACGCCGCCGCCCCGTGCCTCGTGAAAAAAAGAACCACGTCGCCGGTTTAGCATGAGGGACTCAAGTGTTGTGGCGGCGTGTGTTTTCCTTCCTTCGCTCGCGGCCAGGCGTGGTTGAGCATGGAGGAAGTCGGGCGTGCCTTTTTTTTCCTCTGTTAATCGCTTGATTGAAACCAGTTACTACTACTCAGAGATCACGTGGCTGTGGAACTGAATCGACGATGGCTGTTTGAGTTGAGGAAGAAGGCGATGTGGCGGCGCTGCGGGAGGCCCTGGGGTAGCAGGCATAGGCCGTTGACGAGCGGCGCGTGGAGATGGAGGAGGAGCGGCAGGCGGCGGCGTCAGGAGCCGACGAGGCGCTGGCCATGATCGTGCGCCTGCAGGCGGAGAAGGCAGCGGAGCAGTTCCGCCGGGTGGCCGAGGAGCGGATCCAGCACGACGAGGACACACTCGCTTTCCTCACGACCGTCGTCTTCCACGAGGAGATGGTGATCGGCTCCCTCAACCGCATACTGCTCGTCGTCCACGCCACCAGGGCCGATCCCCTCTGGAAGGTGGAGGCCAAGAGCGGCAGACCGTCCAAGTCGAGGAGGAATGCGTCCCTCCCGGCGGCACACCTAGAGCAGCTCTGCTCGGAGCTCGACGTCGTCGTCGACACCGACGCCGGGAAGAAGTCGACGGTCGGCGACCGGAAGCCGGCGAGGACGGTGTCGGACATCGACGACGTGATAGACATGGAGAAGGAGTGGAGGTCGAGACCCAATCTGGCGGCGCCAACTCCCAGGCTGCACCGGTCGGCCTCCCACTGCCTCCCCTGGCGCGCGCCGAGCTTGCGCTCAGCAGCCCGGTCATCGCCAAAGATCATCGCCGAGGAAGACGAGAAATCGTGCAGGACGCTGATGAACCATTTCATTGAGGTACGTGGCCTCAGCCTCACCTTCTGCGGTAGCACCATTGTTAGGCCCCTCATCAAGGCTGCTGCATCCATGTCATTGCTTAGGTGCCTCCAGCTAGTTTTGTTGCTGGCCGTTGCAATTAGACATTGTAATGATATATATAGGCATATAGCATCTTGTCGGATACCTTGAAATAGGGTACCCAATTCACCGCACTCCGCAAAAACAAAATCACCCTCGGAGGCTCTCCGCCCCGTCCGATCGAGGGTGATGTCATCACCCTCGGGGGCTTCTCGCCCCCAAACCAACCGAGACCGCTACTTTCCCTCGGAGGATCTTCCGCCTCGCCCGAGCTAGGGTGATGTCATCCGTGACACCGCCTATCCTCGAGGACTCCTCCACATCACCCGAGCTAGGGTGACGTCATCCGTGACGTCACCCATCCTCGGGGGCTCCTTCGCCTCGCCCGAGCTAGGGAGAAGTCATCAGTAACATCGCCTACCCTCGGGGACTCTTCCGCCTCGTCGGAGCCAGGGCGACGTCATCCGCGACGTTTCCCTACCCTCGGAGATCTTGTCGCCGCCAGTGGCCAGGGACGTCCTAGCTCATATAGTCAAAAGACCCACAGTGCCCTCCGTCCTCAGGGATGGGGTTCAAGGCGTGAGACGCCATGCATGCCCTTGTTCCCCCCTGCGGTACGAGGTCCTGTGCTGCCTAATCGACGACTTACGCGCACTACACCCGCGCCATACCTTCGACGGACACTCGAACAGGGATTAGGGTGTCATCAGCCCTGTATGACGGAACGCGGGGGTGCCTGGCCCAGTGCAGCCAGCCCCCGCCCATGCCCAGGAAAGGGAACATCGGAGTTCCCGGTCTCAAGGCACATGGCTACAACACAACAAGGACGAACAGGATCCGGACATATGTCTACCGGCGCAATCTTCCTCAGGAAGGAAGATAGCATGAAGACAAAGCTCTCCCTCGGCAGCAGCCCAAGCCGGTCCCACGTTCACTCTCCCTCTCTCTACTGTACTCGTCCATCTCTCCCTACGTATAAAGGGGGAGAATGGAACTCCAATCTCGCTCTTTGGACACCCCACACTCATTCACACACACACACTCAAACTCGCATACACGCGAACACACACCAGAACCAAGAACCTCATACGCACGAGACCTGGGAAGGTGCTTCCCTCTCTCATGATTTCTTGTAGCTCCCCTCTACGAGTCCTCCGCGCTCGGTAATACTATCCCACAACACACTGGACGTAGGGCGTTCGTGCCTGAACCAGTATAAATCTCTGTGTTCTCCGAGCATAACCATCCGAACTCTGACACGCTTAGAAATTTACTCGTTGGCCGTCTAGACCCCGCCATTTTAGACACCGACAGTTGGCGCGCCAGGTAGGGGACCTTTCTATGTCACCCGTATTTTCGAGTTTCGGATGACTAATCACCATGTTGATCTTGCTCCGGGCTCCATTGTTTGTTTTGGTAGCCTGGACTTCCAGTGCCACGGGCAGGTGGCCGACCTGGTTCTCCGTCGCCCCACGGCATCCAACGAGGTAGCCGTGGACGCCATCACCGCGTCCATGGCCCGCCTCCACCTTTCTCCCTCCGGGAAGCATGTCGCTTACGGGACGACCGTCCCGTGGGTCGACTACCTTCAACTCGAGCGCCGGCTCGGCATGGTGATGGGGCCCCAACCAACTCAGGGGTCCCTGCACAACCTCCACTTCGCATTCGCCAACATGACGGCGCAGCTCGCGGGAAGGCAGCCGCTCCCTCCCAGGCTCATGAATGCGCCTGTCCCGAAGGTGCTACCGCACGACATGCGAAATGCCACCGTGACATATTCGGAGATGGTGGCCACCGGTTTCCGTGCCGACCCCGCGGAGGGAACGTGCATAGGGCTCGCGTCTCACCACCTCCGGTCTGTCTCCGGCCTCCTCACAAGCCCGGAGGCCAGCGGTCATGCCGGCTCGGGCCCTGGGAGCATCAATCTCCGGGAGCCCCGGGACCTTGACGACCCAAGGGATGAGGAGGCTTTTCGCAACTCCTAGCACACCCAGGATTGCCTACTCGGTTTCGGCTCAAACGGCCATGGCATCGTCCATGGTCGCGAGAGCTCGACGAGCGTCGCACCGCCACCCGCAGAAGTCGTAGACACTATCCCCATACATGGTGCAGTCAGGAACGACGACGACGTCCGTACGCCTTTTCGTGGGACGAGACTATCGACATCGGTGTCGCTAGGCAACCTGACATCCGCGGATCCCCTACGGCCCTGTCTCGAGGGGTCCCGTAACGCGAGGCGGCAGTTCACGGAGGAACAACGGCGAGCGACGTTCGGGTGCCTCCCTAGCGTCATAGCAAACTGTGCGTCGGGAAAAAGGGAAGTCGGCCCAGTTTTCCGCCTCAACGAGGGGAAGCACAAGATGCGACGCAGCAGCGCCTCCATGGCTGCAGCGGCGAGTCTCGTTGCTCTCCGGCCTCGGGGTGGGAAGAAGAAGGGTCGGCTCGACAACATCCTCATCAAGCCCTGTCTGTACCACAGCAGGCCGATCAGACACACACTCCGGCAATGCCATATGGAAGCCAGGTTCCTTCGCCCCAAAGAGGGGTACGCAGGCCGCTACAACCCTTACCCCCGCGCGAATGAGTGCCTCACGATTTTCGGCACTCCGGGGATGGATAGCCACAAACATTGGCAGGAGCAGGAGCGGCGCGAGGTCTTCACGGCCGTCCTGACGGCCCCTGTTTTCCTCTACTGGTCGGAGACCGACATCACGTTCGGGCAAGGCGACCACCCGAAGCGTATCACCCATCCAAAACGCTATCCATTCATCGTGGACCCGATCATAGGGGGCATACGCTTCACCAAGGTGTTGATGGACGGGGGCAGTGACCTCAACATCATTTTTTACAACGCCTTGGAGACCCTAAAGGTACCTCGGAAAAAACTTCGCCTGGAGGGGGTTGCCTTCCATGGAATTGTCCCCGGGAAACCTTCCATACCCCTCGGGTAGGTTGACTTACTCGTGACGTTTGGGGAGTCGGATAACTTCCGGAGAGAGCTCCTCACCTTCGAGGTCGCTCACTACCGTGCGCCCTGCCACGCGGTGTTGGGTAGGCCGTGCTACGCAAAGTTCATGGACATTCTGAACTACACCTACCTCAAGCTTAAAATGCCAGGGCCTCACGGGGTCATCACGGTCACCTCCGAGCTTTCGGAGGCATAACAGTGCGACGTGGACAGTTGCGAGAATGCAATGGTCGTGGCACGATGCCCGGAACCGGCGGTGGCAGCGGAAGCCGCGAGCAACGAGAGAGTCGACTCTAAGGGCACGGGAAACTTCACCCCCCTAGAAGGGGTGAAGGAAATCCCCCTCGACCCGTCCAAGACGGTCGACCGAGTGTTGTGCATCAGCGCCTCCCTAGATTCGGGGCAGGAATCGGCGCTCGTCGATTTTCTCCGCACGAATGGCGACATGTTCGCGTGGAGCCCTGCGGACGTTCCGGGCATACCGAGAGACGTGGCCGAGCACACTTTGATGATCCAATCCGGGGCCCAGCCGGTGAAGCAACGCTTGCACCGTTTCGACGAGCAAAAGCGGCAGGCCATTGGGGAGGAGCTCCACAAACTTCTAGCGGCTTGATTCATCAAAGAGGTATTCCATCCCGAATGGTTATCTAATCCAGTACTAGTAAAGAAGAAGAGCAGAAAGTGGAGAATGTGCGTAGATTACACCAGCCTGAACACGGCATGCGGCAAGGAACCATACCCCCTGCCTCGTATCGATCAGCTCGTTGATTCCACCTTGGGGTGTGAGATGCTTTCGTTCCTCAACGCATACTCCGGTTAGCATCAAATCCAGATGAAGGAGTCCAACCAGCTCGCGACATCCTTCATCACACTGTTTGGCTCTTTTTGCTATGTCACTATTCCATTCGGACTCAGGAATGCGGGAGCCACGTACCAGCGGTGCATGCGCTCGGTTTTTGGGAAACTCTTTGGCACGACCGTTGAGGCATACGTGGACGACATCATGGTGAAGTCCAAACGGACGGAAACAATGGTCGCAGACCTCGAGACAACGTTCGGGGCCATGAGACTCAAGAGCGTCAAGATCAATCCTGAGAAGTGCGTGTTCGGGGTGCCGCGCGGCATGCTCCTCGGCTTCATTGTCTCTGAGTGTGGCATCGAGGTCAATCCTGACAAAATCTCCGCCATGGCCGGTATGGGAGCAATCAACAACGTGAAGGGGGTGCAGCGGGTCATGGGATGCCTCGCGTCTTTGAGCCGTTTCATCTCGCGCCTCGGCGAACGAGGCCTCCCCCTTTACCGACTTCTCAAGAAGACCGTGAAGGGTTATGAGGTTGCTACGCTAGCCAGAAAACAAAAATTTTCTACCCCATAAACCAGGAACCTGTCTAGTCAAGGAAAATCAGTGGCACCCTAATTTCATAGACCTACCACTGATCGTACAAGACACGTGACAGTGCAAGGTTTGAGGAAGCATTACAACTTAAACATTGCTGAGGGATCGTTCTACTTCAATACCGCATATGTAGACAAAACATTATCGCATGTGAAAGTAGAATATCGTAAGAACGACATAAACACAAATTTGAGTTGGTATAGCCCATTGTTCCTTAAGCGTGCGACCCTATGGTCTCACGCATACATAGACATGGCCCAAGTACTCTTACTCGACCAATAGTTGATAGCGGCCTCTAGCAAGGCGTGTCAACTCCCATGCATACACTACGATCATATCAGACGAACCACCACAATACAATATACATGTTATTCCTTTGCCTTACGATATTTGGTCCAACTCGTGGGTTAACACTTAACCCAAGCACAACCATGCATTTCATGATCTAATCATTTGAGTGGTCCAGTGATATCTCTCTCAAATGGAGAGTGGCAAATTCCATCTTGATTGACTATGTCTCACAACATGTTTCCCGACAAACCCGGAAGCCACATTTATAACTACCCAGTCACGGAGTAGCGTTTGGTAGTCTCTAAGTAGGTCGTTTCACATCTTGAGTACATAAGACAATCTCAGGTCCAAGGACATAACGTACATGATGTGTATAGAGACAATCTCATGTCAGGTCTGTCCAGCACCATGTCATACATGTGCCCACATTATTAGTTTGACATCTCCATGTCCATGACTTGTGAAACATAGTCATCAACTAATAATGTGCTGATCTAATATTCATGTACATTCTAACACGAACTCCGATCAGGGACAACTTTAGAATAACCATACAAGTTGTCTTTAATGGATATTCATAACATGTCATGGATACAAGGAACACATCATCTCTATGATTACCTCTAGGGCATATTCCCAACAGTCTCCCACTTGCACTAGAGCTAATCTCGAAGATATCTAATACCCATAGCTTTCACGTGCGCCTCATGCTTAGGCTGTGGAAGAGCCTTTGTCAAAGGATCTGCAACATTCAAATCCGTATGTATTTTGCATATCTTTATCTTATCTCGAGCGACGAACTCTCAAATGAGATGAAACTTCTGCAGTACATGTTTGTTCTTTTGGTGATTCCTAGGCTCCTTAGCTTGCGCTATCGCCCCATTGTTGTCACAATGTAGATTCAATGGGCGAGACGCATTTAGAACCACACCAAGCTCGATGAGAAACCTCCTCATCCAAACACCTTCCTTTGCAGCTGTAGAAGCTGTAATGTACTCGGCTTCTGTTGTAGAATCAGTCACCGTCTCCTGCTTGGAACTCTTCCAACTTATAGCACCACCATTTATTGTGAACACAAAACCTGATTGAGATTGTGAATCATCTACGTCAGTTTGGAAGCTAGCATCGGTGTAACCATTTACAACGAGCTCCTCCTCACCTCCATAGATTAGGAACACATCTTTAGTCCTTCTCAAGTACTTAAGGATGTTTTTAACAAGCGTCTAGTGACTCTCACCTGGATTAGCTTGGTACCTGCTCGCAACACTTAGAGCATATGAGACATCTGGGCGAGTACATATCATGGTGTACATAATAGAACCAACGGTCGAAGCATATGGAACGTTACTCATGCGCTTTTGCTCATCAGCTGTCGAAGGACACTGCTTCTCGCTAAAACACATACCATGTGACATAGGTAAGAACCCTCTCTTGGATTGTTCCATGGTTAACCGTTTCAACACCTTGTCAATGTACGTATCTTGGCTTAATCCTATAAGCCTCTTTGATCTATCTCTATAGATCTGATGCCCAAGATGATGTGCTTCTCTAATCCTTCATAGAAAACTGTTATTCATGAAGTCTTATGGATTGCAACATAGGAATGTCATATCCAATAAATAGTATGTCATCTAGATATAAATTAGAAATACAAACAGTGGCTCTCACTTTCCTTCTTGTAAACACAAGGTTCTTCTTCATTCTGACGAAAGCCAAACCCTTTGATCACTTCATCAAAACGAATGTTCCAACTCGGAGATGCTTGCTTCAACCCATAAATGGATTTCTGTAGCTTGCATATTTTTCCAGCATTATTAGGATCAACAAAACCTTTGGGCTGTATCATATACACGTCCTCTTCCAAATTTCCATTTAGAAAGGCTGTTTTAACATCCATCTGCCAAATCTCATAATTGAAATAATCAGCAATTGCTAGAATGATTCAGATAGATTTAAGCATCGCTACCGGCGAGAATGTCTCGTCGTAGTCAACTCCTTGAACTTGCCAAAAACCCTTTGCAATAAGTCGAGCTTTATAGACATGAACGTTTCCATCCATATCCTTTTTCTTTTTATAGATCCATCTGCACTCAATAGGTTTAACCCCATCAGGCGAGTCCACCAAGTTCCACACTTGATTGTCTCCCATGGAATATATCTCGGATCTCATGGCACTTTGCCATTCCTCGGAATCTGGGTCCATCATTGCTTCCGCGTATGTCGCAGGTTCCTCATCGTCTAACAATAACAATTCCCCACGAGCCTCACGGATTCTTGCTGACCTTCGTGGTTGTGGTGGTGTTTCTTTTGGCATAGGTATCTCAACTTGTTCTGCTACATTAGCATCACTCATAGAGTTATCCCCTATTAGCTCATCTTGAACTTCTTGAAGATACACCTTTTGTCCACTCTTCTCTTTATTGAGAAACTCTTTCTCTAAGAAGACACCTGAAAGGATCCAGATGCCCAAGACGGGGGGGGGGGGGGTGAATTGGGCTCTTTTTAATTTCAAGACAAGAATTAAACCTATAAAGAGCCAATTAACCCCCTAGTGCCTACCGCTTGTGTGTCCTAGTTAGAAAGTGGCAGCAAGTCAATAGAAAGCAAAAACTTCCTACACAATTCTAGTATGAATTGAAAGACAAGTGCGGAAAGTAATGCGGTAAGAAAGAGTTAGGGAAAGAGATGCTTGACACGGCGATGTTTTGCCGAGGTATCGAGGAGTCGACACTCCCCCCTAGTCCTTGTTGGAGCACCTCGCAAGGTATAGCTCCCCCTCAATCCCGCGCAAGGGATGAGTGCTCTCTACGGGCTGATTCTTCGCCACTCCGGCTCGGTGAATCGCCCACAACCGATCACAACGTCAATGAAGAAGGGCCACCGACAATCCTCCGGCGATCACCTTCCTCCAAGCACCACCGGACCATCTAGGTGATGTCGATCACCAAGAGTAACAAGCCTCGATCTTAGCTTAACTCACTCAAGCTTCACAACTAGAGGATGCACACTTGAACTCTTGGATGAACTAGAGGAGAGGATGGATGGACTCTCAAATAACTCTCTCTCTCTAGGGCTCTTGCTCTCTTCCCAACCTTCTCAAACAACACAGCAAATGAAATGAGCAAAGGCAAGGCGGGAGAGAAGTGTGAGGAGCTATAAATAGCCCTCAAGGAAACTGCCTCGGGCTGGCTCTTTAAGTTGGCGACGGACACTCCGACGCCTAGACAACGGACGGTTTGTCGCCCTACCCAACGGCTAGTTCTGCACAAAGGTTTGGGCGACGGACGCTCCGTCGCACTACCCAACGGCTAGCTCTGACAGGATTTCCCAGCGACGGACGCTCCGTCAGTGGGGCGACGGACGCTCTTCCCAGCGTCCGACGCTACACTCTGACTCCGGCTAAAAAACACCCTCACTGGAAGGCCGACGGACGCTGTGGACTCAACCACCCAGCGTCCGACGCCTTTGTCCAACGCAACAGACAGTGTCCAACGCCTTTGTCCAACGCGACGGACAGTGTCCGACGCCTCCGTCAGGAGCATCCGTCGCCTAGAAAACAGGCCTCTCAACTTCTTTTTTCACCGCGATGAATATGGAAGTTGTTCTAGGCTATCTTACGGTCACTATAGGCTTGCTTAGAGCTAAGGAAGACAAGTGTGCACCACACCTAGTTCATGAAGCTTTCCTAAGTCAAGTTACTAGTCTCAACCCCTCTTAATAGTACGGTCAAAGATCAAATAGAAGCCCTATCTATTTCTATGTGCCCTTCATCACCTTATGGCACTTAGCCTATCATTCTAGGGTCTTCATCATGTCTCTTTGAAATCCGAAACAATATCTATCTTGGGGGCTAAGTGATGACCATTTATGCCCATTCATGTTGATCACTATGGCTAAGCTACGCATAGCCTCTGCAAAACACACGTTAGCCATAATAATTTCTAATTGTCGTTAATCACCGAAACCAACTAGGGCCATGATTCTTCAATCTCCCCCTTTTTGGTGATTGACGACAATAACTCCTCGAGTATGGATATAAGAGTGAAAGGTTAGGATTTTGGTGACTTGGAATGATTGAGCAAGGGTTAGAGAATTTGTAAAGAAGCATACTTTCTCACCCAAGCCAAGTCACAAACCATGGTATTCATAGATATGAATGTAAAAAGGAGTACCTCATGATATTCTCAAAACATGTATCGGAGTATAGCGCGGAAGCTCAATTACCATTTGAACATAGAGATATATCATGAAACATAAGACAACTCACAAGATATATTAGTGATAAAAAAGAGTTTGTCACATCCAACCATATTTCACACAAGCATCAACCATAATATTCATCGCACACAAAGATACAAGTGCATAAAAGTAGACATGATGAATGAGTATGGGGAATTTAAGCACAACAAAGATACGAATCCCTCCCCCTATCTCTAATACTCGACTACCCTCTCTCCCCCTTTGGCGCCAAACACCAAAAACTACGGAGCTCCCGGAGCATCTGGAAGTGAACCATCCGTGAAGCGGGAGTGAAGATCGAACTGTGAGTAGTCGGGACTGTCATCACTGTCATCAGCTGCCTGACCCTCTGAAGCTGCATCTGTCAGGGTAGCGGTCTGGGTAGGCTGAGCTGACTCCTCTGTCTCCCCCTAAGGCTCAGAAGAAGGAACATCCTGAGCTGGAGCCTCAGACGGTCCTGCCTCTGTAGTAGGACCGAGGCGAGCCCGACGAGTCAACACATGAGGCGGGGGAGCAGAAGACACTGCCAGAGCAACTAGTAACACTGCTGCGACAAGCTCTGCTGGGTGAGTCTGAGGTGGAGTGGATACTGCAACTGTAACTCCCTCAACCTGCTCATGTGTATGGACTAGGGCCTCTGTGACAACTATCTCAACTGCTATTGAAATAGCGTCTGTCTCAACTAGATCTGGAGGAGTAGTAACTGTCTGCGTAGACTGCTCAGGTGCGATCTCCGATGAGGCAACTGAAGAGAGGTAAGTGCCTGTCGCTGGAGGATCCACCTCAACCTCTAGAGCTAGTGAGTCTAGCTGAGCTGCTCCGGGAGAGTCATCTCCTGTGATCTCCAAGTAGGAGGCTGAGAGGTCACGCGAGGCCTCTGCAATGGTGGTTCCCCGGATAGGTGTGAATCCTGTTTGAAGCTCGCCGGGCGAAACTAACCAAGAGGACACCTGGGTCCTTGGAGACTGGCACTCTGGAGAAGCTGGTGCCTGGAAGGGAGGAGCAACTGGTGCCTGACTCTGCTGTCCTCCGGACGGTAACGCTAGAGTCGGTACCACAACCACTGGAGTCTGCTGTGTCGGCGAGGTGAACTGCTGCTGCTGCGAGACCCCGGGCAACTGAAGCTGAGGAGTGAAGGTCTGCCCGGAGCTGGAGCCTAGAAGATGCTCAAGTAGCATAGTCTGAGTCTTCTAAATCTCTGCCTGCTGCAGCTGATAGGCCAAGAACTGGCACTGAAACTCGTCCTGCCTGGCCTGAGTCTAGGCCTGAACGGCCAACTACTGCTCTGTGAGCCTCCGAACGTCTGCAGCCTATCGCCTCTGCTCCTCTGCCTGGCATGCCTGCTCCTCCTGCATACTCAAAAGGATGGTAAGAAAGGTAGCCTCTGAAGTGCTAGAACCTGGAGCTGGAGCTGCAGCTGCAACTGACCCTCCTGCCTCATGGTCATGAGACATCGGTGCGTACTCGCCCACTGGCTGATAGTCCTCATCTGAACTGTCTGAGTCGAGATCCGCTCTATAGAAAGCCTTGGCGGCGGTGTCAATCTGAGCATCAAGATACGCAAGCTCGGCCTGGGCGATCTGCTCAACTGTGGCGTCAGTGTCTTCTGTCGACTGAGGTGGCACACCTGCCTGTCTGGTGCCTGGTCGGTATGCTCTGCTGGGGCGAGGCAGGTTCCCATGCATGACCAACTGACTCATCGAGTAAACTGGAAACTCAGTCGCTGACCTGGTAAGAGTGACTCGCAGAGCTCCAGATCGGGTCTTGGCGACTATGAGATATGAAATCCAGTGTGCAAACTGTAGCTACCAGTGACCTCGGAATCCTGCAGCTATGATGTCCTCAAGCTCGCAGACGATCAGATCCCAAAGATCAAACTTCTCCTTTTGGATGATATGAGCAAGTAGCCACAGATGTAGTCGGGTAATTGTGTCACGGGCTCCAACTCTGGGAAGAATGGTACACCTGAGTACCTCGTGGGGAATCCGAGCAAGTGGAGTGAGATCTCTCGGTGTACGGCTCGAACCCTCTGAGAATGGCAGCTGAAAACACGGCCTCACGAAGTCTGTAGATGTCACTATCCCATTGTGAGGTCGTCGAGGGGCCTCCTGATCCCCGTAGCACAAGCTGTGAATCCTCGTATGGGAGGACTCTAAGTGAAAGAGCTCTCTGAACCGAGCTGCTGAAACCCTGAAGTCGCGACCCTGAAAGCCGAAGTGAAAGAACTCGTGATCAGGGGAGATCCACAGTGAGGCATAGAACTGATAGACCCAGTCCTTCTGATAAGCTCCTGATCGTCCCATCATATCTGACAAGCCCTGAAGATACTACAAGTGCTAAAGAATCTCTGGACCACCGACCCCCTCTATGTGAGCAGGTGGGCACACTCTATGAGCCCTAAGAGGAGCGTCGGTGTCGACGTACGCGCTGTAGAAATCCTCGTGAATCGTAGTGTAGAAGTCACGTCCAGCACGGGGATCCCTCTGAGCTGGTGACGAGGACTGAAAGTCTATGAAGCGGAGTAGCTGGACCTGCTTCGCTGTGAGAACCCTGACCTGATGCCTCACTGGATCTGGTAGCTGAGGTCCTAGAGGACTAGGTGGTGCACCAGAGCCTCTAGACCGTGTAACTCTACGGCTCATGAGCTCACCAATCGAAGACGGGCCCGCGGCCTCTGTCTGCTCAGTCTCTGGGACTGGCTGTGCCTCCTCTGTCTCAATAGCCTCGGCGGGCTCTGTCTCTGGACGCGTAGGGGACTCACGACGCACTCCACGACGAGGCGAGAGCCTCAAACCGACGCAACGTCCACCTCGCTCTGTGATCTCTGCGGCCTCTGCCACTGCAACTGCTGCTGCTGAATCTGGATGCATAAGTGGTCTCTTGCGCTTCCGTGACACAACCTTCTGCTTACCCCTTCCTCGATCGGTGGGTGGACGCGGTGGAGGTGGAGGGTCACCACCACTACCGGGAACAGGGCCGGCGTTCTTCGTTCTTGCCATGGATATACACTGGATGAAACAGACTGTCACTGGCAACAGATCCTCAACTGACAATTCACAAACTCACTGCCCACTGCCAACTGATAATCCACTGAGCAACACAAGCAACCAAGAGTGGCACGACGGCCCTGGACTGTCCTTTCGAGGCTTTGCCTCGTTCCTTACTCGCGGGCTTTGCCCCGAGTTCATTGTCACTGCCCAACTGACACCTCTGACCAAGTGACGCAAGTAAAAATAGAAGGGGAAAGAGCCTTGGTCGAATTTCACACTCCGCAACCTTGGAGATCCACGGAGCGGCGGTGCTAGGTGCGAGCTCTGGCGGGCGGCGCTGGGTGGCGGCTGCGCAGGGAGTGGCGGCGTGATGCGGCGGTGGCGGGCGGCACAGGGTGGTCATGCCGGCGAGGGGTGGCACGAGCAGATGCGGCGGCGGAGCGGCGGTTAGGGTTCAAAGAGAATGAGCAACGACGACATACGGGTGAACTGAAACCGACCGAGAGAGAGAGGAGACAGGGAATTTTTTTTTAAAAAATCGCCTTAAGTTCGCGACGGACGCTTGGACAGCGTCCGATGGCATCGTCCGTCGGGCTTCCAGAACAGGTTTGAAAACGCCCAAACGCATTGACCACGTCGGACGCTCCGCGACGGACGCTGGGGAGCGTCCGTCGCCCTGTAAGCAGGCAACATTCAGTCTCCGGATGATCGCGACGGACGCTGAGGCATTTGACGCCGAGCGTCCGTCGGCAGCGTCCGACGCCTTTTAAATAGAATTTTTCAAATTTTATTTTTGTGTCTTTCTCCCAACCAAGTTCCAATCCCAATAAGATCCAAATAACACCTGATTGGACTTGATATGAGAACCATCTCGCAAACTCTCATTTTCAAATAGTTTGCCATAGGCTTAGATTTTAGGTTTAGCTCAAAATATTCGAATGGAAGCACCAAGGAGTCATCATATGGCCACAAGAGGGGTTATAGAAGTGTCTTGAGCTTGGAATGCTCCCCTAAGTGGACGAACACAGAGGATGCTCAAACTTAACCGAAAAGGAACGACAAACAACACATGCACATGCAATGTATTTACAAGAATTTGAATCTAGGTTGCTTGCAAGTTTAAACCATGATTTGGACTTCTTCACACGTTCAAGAACGGTTATTCCAACCATGTTAGCCAAGCCTATGTGCATTACTAAATTAACATGATTATATTACACATGATGCAAAGGTTGGTTCACACAAGATCATCTTTTAGTGAAGTTAGAGTGATCAAGCACATTCAACTCGCTTCTCAACCTACAAAAGGTTGTTTCATTGAGTGGTTTTGTGAAGATATCTGCCAATTGATCTTCGCTATTAACTCCAACTAGTGTTATGTCTTTCCTAGCCACATGATCTCTAAGAAAGTGATGGCGAATATCTATGTGCTTGGTGCGAGAGTGTTGAACCGGGTTGTTAGCAAGCTTTACGGCGCTTTCATTATCACACAAGAGTGGAACATCTTTTAAAACAACGTCGTAATCAAGAAGTGTTTGGGTCATGTATAAGATTTGTGCACAACTTGCTCCCATGGCAATGTATTCTGCCTTGGCGGTTGACAATGCCACACTGTTTTGCTTCTTTGAGGACCAAGAAACAAGTGATCTTCCTAGCATGTGGCACCCGCCGGAGGTACTCTTCCTATCAACCTTACACCCGGCATAATCCGAATCAGAATAGCCAACTAGTTGGAAGGGGGCTCCTTTGGGATACCAAAGACCCATGCTAGGGTTTGCCTTATGTACCTAAAGATTCTTTTAACCGCACAAAGATGCGACTCCTTAGGGCTTGCTTGAAACCTAGCACACATACACACACTAAACATGATATCCGGCCTAGATGCGGTGAGGTAAAGTAAACTACCGATCATAGAACGATAGAGAGTTTGATCAATTGGTTTACCTCCCTCATCAAGGTTGAGATGTCCATTAGTAGGCATTGGGGTCTTGATTGGCTTGCAATCCTCCATCTTGAACTTCTTAAGTAGATCATGAGTGTACTTTTCTTGAGATATGAAGGTCCCTTCTCTCATTTTATTCACTTGAAAGCCAAGGAAGAAGGTTAGCTCGCCAATCATTGACATCTCGAACTCCTTGGACATCAAGTCACCGAACTCCTTGCAATGGTCATGGTTTGTTGACCCAAATATAATGTCATCGACATATACTTGGCAAACGAAGATCTCTCCATTAAGCTTCTTTGTGAATAGTGTTGTGTCGACGATCCCGATCTTGAAACCCTTCTTGAGTAGGAAGTCCCTTAGCCTCTCATACCAAGCTCTTGGAGCTTGCTTCAATCCGTAGAGTGCCTTGGACAACCTATACACATGATTAGACAAGTTTGGGTCTTCAAACCCGGGAGGTCGTGAGACATAGACAAGTTCATTAATGAAACCATTTAAGAAAGCACTCTTCACATCCATTTGAAAGAGTTTCATTTTGTGATGTGAAGCATATGCCAAAAGGATACAGATGGCTTCAAGTCTTGCAACCGGAGCAAAGGTCTCTCCAAAATCGAGTCCTTCTACTTGATAGAACCCCTTTGCCACCAATCTTCCCTTGTTCCTTACAACCACGCCTTGACCATCTTGCTTGTTCCTAAACACCCACTTGGTACCAATGATTCTTACATCCTTTGGCTTCTCTTCAAGTGTCCACACTTGGTTTCGGGTGAAGTTGTTGATTTCTTCATGCATGGCATTCACCCAATTCGGATCCGCAAGTGCTTCTTCAACACTAGTAGGCTCAACAAAGGAAACAAACGAGTGATGTTCAACATAAGATGCAAGTCTAGAGCGAGTCATAACTCCCTTTGATGGACTCCCTATAATTTGATCATGGGGGTGAGCTTGAAGGATAGGTGTTGATCTTCTATTTGTCTCTTGAGGAGGGGGATGCGGTGCTTCAACATTGCTTGCTTCGGCCTCGGCTTGATCTTGAGGGATGTGAGTGTCTTCTTGAGCTTCCCTTACTTGATCTTCTTCATCAACTTGAGGCGTGCGAGGTGGAGAAGGATCTTGATTTTCTTCATCTTCAACTTCTTCCACCTCTTGCGGGTTGATAGCACCAATTGGCATATTCTTCATTGCCTCCCTCAAGGGTTCATCACCTACATCAATATCCTCAAGCGCTCCTTGGGAGCCATTAGTTTCATCAAACTCCAAGTCATACATTTCTTCAACTAAGCCGGTGGCTTTGTTAAATACACGGTATGCCTTGGATTTAAGTGAATATCCAACAAGGAAACCAATGTCACACCACCGTTGGAATTTACCCAAGTGTTGGCGCTTCTTGTTACACTTTGCAACCAAACACCTAGAAGAATGAAATATCCGGCTTCTTCCCATTGACAAGCTCATAGGGGGTCTTCTTTAATAGCCTTTGGACGAAGAGACGGTTTGCCGCATAGCAAGCGGTGTTGATTGCCTCCGCCCAAAACTTCTCCGGAGTGTTGTACTCATCAAGCATAGACCTTGCTAGAGTTATGAGCGTCCAGTTCTTCCTCTCTACAACACCATTTTGTTGTGGAGTATATGTGGCGGATACCTCATGCTTGATCCCCACTTCATCACAATAATCTTCAATCTTTGTGTTCACAAATTCGGTGCTATTGTCACTTCTAATCTTCTTGATCTTCACATCAAATTCATTTTGAGCTCTTGTAGCAAACTTTTTGAATATAGCGGTTGTCTCTCCCTTGTCTTGAAGAAAGAACACCCAAGTGTACCGAGAGTAGTCATCCACTACCACTAAGGAATAGAGATTGCCTCCAAGACTAGCATAGGTGGTAGGGCCAAATAGATCCATGTGTAGCAACTCTAGGACTCTTGAGGTAGACATGAAAGCTTTGGTTGGATGAGTGTTTGCCACTTGCTTGCCGGCTTGACAAGCACTACACAATTTATCCTTCTCAAACACCACATCCTTAATTCCTCTAACCATCTCCTTCTTGACAAGCGTCTTCAAGGTTGACATGCCCACATGTGCTAATCTTCTGTGCCATGGCCAACCCAAAGAATTCTTGGAGAATAAACAAGCTTGCAAACTAGCTTCATTTGAGGTGAAGTCCACTAAGTAGAGATTGTTGTGCCTAAACCCTTTGAATATCAAGGATGAATCATCAATCTTGGTCACAACTACCTCATTTGGAGTGAAGAGACATTGGAATCCGAGATCACAAAGTTGACCAACCGATAGCAAATTGAAGCTCAATGATTGTACTATCAAGACATTGGAAATTGATTGATCTTGGGAGATAGCCACTTTGCCTAAGCCTTGAACTTTGCCCTTCGAATTATCTCCAAACTTAATCTTGTCTTGATTTGCACAATCCTCATCAATTGTGGTGAACATCCGGGGGTCGCCGGTCATGTGTTGAGTGCAACCACTATCAATTACCCAATGGCTCCCACCGGTATTGTAGTTCACCTACACACAAGCAACTTGGAGTTAAGCTTCTTGTTTGGGAACCCCCTTATTTTAGGGCCCATTGCCTTGTCAACCAACTCCTTAGCAACCCAAAGAACCCTAGGCTTGTTCTTCATTGGTGGTCCAAGGAACACCACAAGTGGTCTACCCTTGGAATGTTTGTTGATGACATAGTGAGCATCATGAGCAAATGGCCTAGTGTGCTTGGGCAAGGTCTTGGGAGGTGGAGTCTTGCAATCATATGCCAAGTGACCAACTTGTCCACATCCAAAACACCTCTTAGGCTTGGGCTTTGGCTTCTCTTGATTGTATCCATTGTACTTGTTCTTGTAGTAGTTCTTGGCTTCAATCTTGACCTTGGCCTTCATCACTTGGTTTTCCTTGAACCCAATACCGGTCTTATCATTCTTCATGACAGTGCTCATTAGAAGCTCACTTTGGAGATTGTGACCCTTGGTGAACTTCTCAAGGCCACTTGTAAGCTTGGTCTTGTCATTCTTGAGCTTAACAATTTCTTCTCTTAGAGAGTTGATCAAAGTGATAGCATCTTTGTCTTCTTCTTGAGCCAGCTTGATGACAATGGGCTTATTAGACTTGAGATTGATTAGCTCTTCCTTGAGCTTCTTCTCTTAGAGAGTTGATCAAAGTGATAGCATCTTTGTCTTCTTCTTGAGCCAGCTTGATGACAATGGGCTTATTAGACTTGAGATTGATTAGCTCTTCCTTGAGCTTTGAGTTCTCATCCTTCATCTTGACATAGTCATCATACTTGTCGGCTTCAACAACCCTCTTGCCCTTGCATTTAGCACTTTTCTCAAGAGCCACATCATCAAGCTCGATTTCACAAGAGGTAGCACTTGCACACTTAGCACACGGGTTAGTAGCAACATGTGTAAGATCTTGAGTAAGAAATAGTGTGTCATGATCACTTTTCACTTGGTTGTAGTCATCTTTTAGCAAGTTATACCTTGTATGGAGCTCTTGGGATGACCTCTCAAGCTTATCATGTTTCTCATTAGCTTGCTTAAGAGAGGCTTTGAGCTCCCTAGTGCTAGATGTGAGAGAATTGATCTCAAGCTTCAAATAATCATTAGCACTAGACAAGGCATCAAGTTTAGCATGCAAGTTGTCCTTGATCTCAAGAAGTTTGTCATTTTTACCTTTATACTTCCTTATGATGCTAGAGTACTTGTTGCAAATTTTAATTAGCTCATCATAGGATGGTGTGTCATCATCATCACTTTCACTACCACTTAAGTCATCACTATCATCATCATCCTCTTTTTGTACCTTCTTGTCACCTTTAGCCATGAGGCATAGGTGTGTAGAGGATGAGCCCAACGATGAAGGAGGAGGTGGCGGTGGAATAGAAGAACCAATCACCAAGGTGGCCACCTTCTCTTCTTCACTCTCATCATCGGAGGAGTCACTTGAATCATCAATATCGGTGAGCCAATCACCCACAATGTAAGCCTTGCCATCCTTCTTCTTCTTGTGGAAGTTGAAGTTCTTCTTCTTCTTGTATGGCTTGTCTTGCTTCTTGTCACCATCACTTGAGTCATCATTGCCGCCATTGTTCTTCTTAAAGTTCTTGAACTTGTCTTTCTTCTCTTCGGGGCAAGCCTGAGCTAGATGACCAAGAGTGCCGCAATTGTAGCACCTCATTTGGGAGATTGGCTTCCTTGAAGAGCTTGTGAAGAATTTCTTCTTCTTTGAGTCAAACTTGACTCCATTCTTGTTTAGCCTCTTCAACATCTTGGTGGTTTTCTTCACCATAAGAGCGATGTTGTCTTCATCATCATCATCACTTGCACTCTCAAGTACATATTGAATCTTGCACTTCTCCTTGGAAGATGCCTTGAGAGCCAAGTCCTTCTTCTCCTCCTTCTCTTTCTTCTTGGAGGAAGATGAAATTCCATCATTGATCTTCATGTACATCTCATGAGCATTGATCTTGCCCAAAACTTGTGTTGGGGTAGTTGTGGAGAGATCGCCTTGATGAAGGACCATGACAATGTGGCTATACTTGTCTATTGGTAAGACACAAAGTATCTTGCGCACCACATCGGCCGGTGTCATTTGAGTAAGCCCAAGGCCATTCAACTCCTCTACAAGCACATTCAAGCGAGAATACATTTCATTAGCATTTTCATGAGATAGCATGGTAAAAGAGTTCATCTTAGCAATGATGAGGTGATAGCGCTCTTCTCTTTCACATTTGGTGCCCTCGTGTAGAGCACAAATGTTTGTCCAAATCTTATGCACAGTTTTGCAATTTCGCACATGGTTGAACACATCCTTGCAAATGGCACGGAAAAGAATGTTCTTCGCCTTAGCATTGTTCTTCTCAAAGAAGGGATCCTCGGCGAACACCGATCCGCCTATGGTGGCGGCTTTGTGAACGTCGACATCCATGGCCTCAAGGTAGGCCTCCATCCGCACTTTCCAATAAGGAAAGTCATCCCCATCAAACATGGGTGGCGGTCCATCCCCATGGGACATCTTGTTCTAGGCGGTGAAGCCTAATTTAGAGCAACAAGGCTTTGATACCAATTGAAAGGATCCAGATGCCCAAGAGGGGGGGGGGTGAATTGGGCTCTTTCTAATTTCAAGACAAGAATTAAACCTATAAAGAGCCAATTAACCCCCTAGTGCCTACCGCTTGTGTGTCCTAGCTAGAAAGCGGTAGCAAGTCAATAGAAAGCGAAAACTTCCTACACAATTCTAATATGAATTGAAAGAAAAGTGCGGAAAGTAATGCGGTAAGAAAGAGCTAGGGAAAGAGATGCTTGACACGGCGATGTTTTGCCGAGGTATCGAGGAGTCGACACTCCCCCCTAGTCCTCGTTGGAGCACCTCGCAAGATATAGCTCCCCCTCAATCCCGCACAAGGGATGAGTGCTCTCTACGGGCTGATTCTTCACATATGACTCTTGTTGTTGGGTGGCATATCCATGCTTGTGTTACCAACAACTAATGCTTCAAGGTCCCTAACCGTTAGGATAACCTTGTTCATGTAACCAAACCTTCTACATGTAAGTGTCCGAGACGAACCTGTCTAGTCAAGGAAAATCAGTGGCACCCTAATTTCATAGACCTACCACCGATCGTACAAGACACATGATAGTGCAAGGTTTGGGGAAGCATTACAACTTAAACATTGCTGAGGGATCGTTCTACTTCACTACCACATATGTAGACAAAAACATTATCACACGTGAAAGTAGAATATCGTAAGAACGACATAAACATAGATTTGAGTTGGAATAGCCCATTGTTCCTTTGGATATCTCCATCTCCACCAATCTGTTCATCATGGTGATCTCCATCTCCATGATTGAAGTATGTCATCCTCCGTGATGAGTCCACCAAGACTATCTATCACTATCGTAACATAGTGAAATAAAATTACATAGTCGTAGGATCATCACAGATTGGCACGCAGGCCATTACATATGAATTGACAATATCTGTGGCTCCAGCCATATTGTCTTAATCATGACGTGCAAGCCATGAATTAATTAAATACATGCATCACATACACATAAGGGTTATACTAATCATGAATACCTGCAAAATAGAGTTAACCGATTCCGACGTCTAAACTTAAAACGCTGAAAACTCAATTTTCTGGGCCGAATTTGCTACGCTAGCCAGAAAACAAAAATTTTCTACCCCATAAACCAGGAACTAGTGCTAGTTATAGATCACGGGGTTACCGCTAGACATGCAGGTACAGCGGAAGTGACTCGATGTAGTCATGCGTGTCACAACAGTGTCGTGCAGTTGCAAGGTCGTCCGTCTCAACGTCTCCTGCGTGCGGTTCGTCCTTGTGCTCCAAGTGCAGCACCTCCGAGGAATCCCACACGTGCAGGGAGGAAGCGTCACGCCTCTGGACTGCTAGGTCCACGAGGAGTACTAGGCGCGAGCGTGGGGAGGGCGACGACAGCTGCCAAAGGACGTGCATCGGACTCGCCCCGCGCCTCCCCTTGCTTATATAGGCGTCCTAATGAGCTCCCACGTTGGAGGCCCATTAGCAACCTTAAACCTAGTCTAATTCGGGTCAAACCCGAATTAGGCTTACAGCCCCTTAAGCGTGCGACCCTATGGGCTCACGCATACATAGACATGGCCCAAGTACTCTTACTCAACCAATAGTTGATAGCGGCCTCTAGTAAGGCGTGTCAACTCCCATGCATACACTACGATCATATCAAACGAACCACCACAATACAATATACATGTTATTCCTTTGCCTTACGATATTTGGTCCAACTCGTGGGTTAACACTTAACCCAAGCACGACCATGCATTTCATGATCTAATCATTTGAGTGGTCCAGTGATATCTCTCTCAAATGGAGAGTGGCAAATTCCATCTTGATTGACTATGTCTCACAACATGTTTCCCGACAAACCCGGAAGCCACATTTATAACTACCCAGTCACGGAGTAGCGTTTGGTAGTCTCTAAGTAGGTCATTTCACATCTTGAGTACATAAGACAATCTCAGGTCTAAGGACATAACGTACATGATGTGTATAGAGACAATCTCATGTCGGGTCTGTCCAGCACCATGTCATACATGTGCCCACATTATTAGTTTGACATCTCCATGTCCATGACTTGTGAAACATAGTCATCAACTAATAATGTGCTGATCTAATATTCATGTACATTCTAACACGAACTCCGATCAGGGACAACTTTAGAATAACCATACAAGTTGTCTTTAATGGATATTCATAACATGTCATGGATACAAGGAACACATCATCTCTATGATTACCTCTAGGGCATATTCCCAACAGTCTCCCACTTGCACTAGAGCTAATCTCGAAGATATCTAATACCCATAGCTTTCACGTGCGCCTCATGCTTAGGTTGTGGAAGAGCCTTTGTCAAAGGATCTGCAACATTCAAATCCGTATGTATTTTGCATATCTTTATCTTATCTCGAGCGACGAACTCTCAAATGAGATGAAACTTCTGCAGTACATGTTTGTTCTTTTGGTGATTCCTAGGCTCCTTAGCTTGCGCTATTGCCCCATTGTTGTCACAATGTAGATTCAATGGGCGAGACGCATTTGGTGAGCTCCGTCATCGTCGTCGAAAGGGAGGATGAGGGCCACGCGCTAAGGGTCTAGCGGCCGGTATACTTCATCAGCGAGGTACTATCCGAGACCAAGACCAGGTACCCTCAAATCCAGAAGCTCCTTTACGCGGTCCTCATCTGTTGAATCCATTTTTTGTACGGGTCAATATTTAAACCAAGTGTATTGATCGGTAAAGAGGTAAAAATTGTTCCTCATCGGTAATAAGGGGCTATCGGTTTCATTGCCGATAGAAGCAAAAGAATCTGCCGATGGTGAGTGTGATGGAAGAAGCGTCAAAGAGGAAAGAAGATATGTTTTGCCAATAAGAAGGAATTACCGATGGGTACAGGTTGATGTGGCTAACGTCAGCAGGAAGTTGCCGATGGCAATAGAAGGAAGTTGCGGATTGAAGGAATCAGCCGATGGAAAATTTCATCGTAGGGAAGACAGATAAGGAAACTGATGATTTTATGCTAGTATTATTGTTTTAGTTTGAGTCCGACTCTTGCACGAGTCATTTTATTTCCTTAAAAATAGGAGTTTTGTTTAGTATGAGTCGTGTCCATGTATAACTCCTTTTACCGGAGTATAAATATGTACCTAGGGCTCGTATGAGAAGATATATTCAATACAATCAAACAAATCTATTATTTTCGTGTTACTTTTCAGCATCTACTTTTTCGCATTAGCTATAGCTTATCTATGAGTTCTTACGATCTCGACGGGCTGCATCTACAAGATCTCCGTCTACCTCGCGAGCTCCGCTTTTTGAGCAACCTGAGCCTTGATGTCTGGGCGTATCGCTGTCGTCTCGTTCATCGTTGTTCTAGTTATCGTCCTTGTTGATTAACTGGTCAAATCAACTAGCACATCTTTGGATATCGAGTTCGGGTATAAGCCCGAGGTGTTTGCAGATCCGACGCTTTTTGTGTCAACACCTCTTTTGGCACACCCGGTGGGATCCTAGATACATCTCTTGATCAAGATCATGAGTGGTTCTACTGACGTTGATCCAAAGAACGTCATTGAAGTCTCCAAAGCAGATCTGAAAGATGATTAGAAGAAAGCTATGGAGCAGGTTATGGAGGAATATAAGCAGCTATATTTGAAGTCCTTCAGCCTAAGCAGGAGCGGCGGAACTATCCAGAAGCACGATCCGCCGTTGCCGCGGCAGGTCACTTTCGACACCAATCCTGGTAAATTACAAGAGATGGTTAATTATGCATTAAATCAAACATTAATTAGCCACTCTACGGTGTTGTCCAGTACTGTATACAATGTTGTTATGTAATCTTTCAAAGAAGGATAGACGCCTCATTACGTTGGTCCGACATATCATCAGCCTGGATCGGCATCTACTGTGGCTCCATCGGCGGTCCCAGCGGCATCGTCCCAACCTATGAAGCCGTCTGCCAGTGAAGTTATTGCACCCAGATCGAGCCCTGTGAGCGTCGTTCGGCTAAATACAGATCTGATAGCATCGGAGATGCTAGGACCCATGATCCAGAATCAACCAATTCCTGCTAGCTGGTGGGGATACGGTATGCCTCCAAATTCGTCTGCCGACGCTGAGTTGATCCGAGGTGACAATGCGGCGGGGAAGGCCCCTGTGGAATCAGCAATATAATCACAGCCGATGAGTCCAGTGATGCATTATGCCACCTCTTCTCCAAACGTGCAGTTGCCGCCAGAGAATCTTTAGATGGTGGTATCCAAGATGCCTTACGGGCAACCATCAGCAAATGCTTTGCCGATGCAACAAGATTTGGCAATGGCAAACCATCCCATGATAATGACAAATCATCAAACTGGGGTATCAGTGCACCAGGGGAGCCAGTTTATCGATTGTTCCAGGGTGCAGGAGCAGCAAGCACCGGGTAACCACCAATTATCGGCAAATCATATGCCGATGACTTATAATCCTGCGTGGACCAGTCCAGTTCAGCAACAGGTGGTACAACCTGGATACCAAGTAGCGGGAGCACAACAGTACCGTTACCCAACAAACTCTCAGAATGAAACATTGGTATATCGACCGATGAATATCATGCCGCAATATGCCCCAGTGAGCGTCCAGGGTTATACATCGGCAAATCAACCGGTGTCTAATATTCAGCAAGTTGGTGCTGCACCTGCGCTGACCGTACCAATTTACTTGCCACAAAGGCAAGAAGGAATGTATCCGCCGGCCCAGCCAGTTAATATTCAGCTGATCCATCGGCAAGATCAGGATGCGTACTGGGTCGATAAAATAGCCGAAGTGATGAAACAGCAGTTCGGCATCACGCCTAAAGTCAATATGTACTCTTATCGAACGCCGTACCCTCAGGCCTACGACCTGATTCCTCTCCCAAATCGGTACAAGGTGCCAGATTTCACAAAAGTTTCTGGCCAAGATGATACATCGACGATGGAGCACATCAACCGCTTCATTATCCAATGTGGAGAGGCAGCTAGAAGAGATCAACTAAGGGTGAGATTGTTCTCGTCGTCTTTGTCTGGATCAGCGTTTACGTGGTTTATCTCGCTTCCTCCAAATTCTATGATTACTTGGACCGATCTGGAGAAACAGTTTCACAAGTACTTCTTCTCTGTCGTTCATGAGAAGAGGATTACCGATTTGGTCAAGCTGAAGCAGCACAATGACAAATCGGTAGAAAGCTTCGTCCAAAGGCTTTGGGGCGTAAAGAATAAATGTTACAGCTTAGTACTGGATGATCGGCAATTGGTGGATTTGGCTTTCCAAGGAATACTGCCACATATCAAGGATAAATATGCATCTCAAGAGTTCGAAAGCCTCAGCCATCTCATGCAGAGAGTTGCCGATCAGGAGGTTAAAGCCTTCGAACCTAGAAAGACTTGGAACAATAAGATGTCTTTCATTGAACAAGAAGAAGATTCTGAATCAGATGAAGGGACGGATATCGGCATTGCTGAGTGGGTAAAAGATAAGAAGCCGATATCCTGTCCGTTTGGTCAGAACGAGGCTGAAAGATTTACTTTCGATGCTGCTAAAGCCGATAGGATATTTGATCTGTTGCTTCAAGAAGGGCGGATTAAGCTGGCGCCTAATCAAGTGATTCCATCGGCTGAAGAACTTAGAAGGATGAGGCACTGTAAGTGGCATGATGCGACTTCACACAGTGCCAATGACTGCAAAGTCTTTAGACAGCAGTTGCAGTCAGAAATCGAATCTGGGCGAATCAAGATTGAAAACTCTAAAGCTCAGAAGCCGATGAAGATTGACCAGCATCCATTTCCAACTAATATGGTGGAGACTAGTGGGAAAGTCAAAGTACTGACGTCGGAAGTGGCCAAGAAGAATTCATCGGTGGATCCCGAACATTAAATAGCTATGCAGGATGTAAAGGGAAAGAAGCTTGCCGATGAAAGAGAGAGTAAAAGAACTGCTGATGAAAGTAGTGGTTTCAGGAGGCCTTGGGGACGTTCGTCGTATGGTGTTGTAATCACGCACAGGAGGCCACGACAGGAATATGAGCGTTCGCGAGAAGAGCTGCATCGGCAGTAGGAAGAAGAAAGACGCCAAGAGTGGTATCAGCATAAAGATCATTGGAGATTCCCCTTCTTCGTTCATTGTTGGGAAGAAGGTATCAAGCTGCCCACTGTCGATAATTGTCCTGAATGCAACGGGTATTATCCTGCTGATCGGTCAGAGAAGAAGTCTCGTTTTGAAGGTCAGGGATCAAGCTATGCTAGGCCGATCAAAGGAAAAGAATCAGTACATGATCGGCTGGGGGGTAAACTCAGTGTACGTGACAGACTTGGCAAACGCATCTATCAAGAAGAGATTGAAGAGAGGGCTAATGCAAGGGTGCCCGATGAAGAGATATTCTCTAGAGATCCAAACATAAGGGGTAATACAAGCCGACACAGTGAGAAACTGTACCAACCTGTTTGGAAGACTAAGCTTCCTCAATGGTGTCCCAAAGGCCTGACAAAGACTCAAAGAAGGAGAATCCAGCGTGAACGCCAGAATGATTTGGGTCATGGCTATTCGAAGGGAGAACCTCCAGTTTGGGAGTGGAGGCCAAAACACCAGGAAACGAGTCGATCAGCAAAAGTCAACATGATTTATGGCACCTACTGACGCTGGAGAAGAAGCTGCTAATATGGCTCAGCTAGTGTTAGATCCGATGGCAGTTGTCTTTGAAAAACCTGCCGATGATGAAAGGCAGAATCTGAGAGCCTTGTTTGTCAAGGGCAAAGTCGATGGGCAACCGGTGTCAAAGATGTTAGTCGATGGTGGAGCATCGATTAATATAATGTCGTATGTCATGTTCAGAAAGCTTGGGAAAGGTGACCAAGACTTGGTCAAGACGGATATGAAGCTAAAAGATTTTGAAGGCAATGTGTCACCAGCTATGGGGGCCATATGTGTCGAATTGACTATCGGTGGCAAAACTTTGCCAACAACATTTTTTGTGATCAGAGGCAAGGGGACCTACAATTTGCTTATGGGAAGGGATTGGATTCACGCCAACTGCTGCATCCCTTCTACGATGCACCAAAGCCTTGTGTAATGGGTTGGAGATAGAATTGAAGTCGGCCGGAGTGAAGTCCCGTCAATTGTTGCATCGGCGGAATCGGAAACCTATGAGCAGACCAAGTGCATATCTGGTGAAGCTTGGGATACATAATTCCTCAAGGTGGCCGATTACCAGATTACACCGATCCAAGCAGTCGGTTCTGAAGAAGAGGTTTAATGGATCAATTCACCGATGATGGAAAACTTGGACAGGGGTTCACGTCAACCGATGATTTGCTAGAAATAGACATCGGTGATGGTAGTAAGCCTAGGCCAACTTTTATTAGTGCTAAGTTAGATTCCCAATGTAAGCAATAGTTGAGTAATTTGTTGAAGAAATATAAAGATTGTTTTGCTTGGGATTATACAGAAATGTCTGGTCTAGACCGATCGATAGTTGAACATCGGTTACCTATTAAGTCGGGTTTTCAACCACATCGGCAGCCAACACGCCGGTGTAACCCTATTGTGCTGCCCAATATTAAAGCTGAGATTACGAAGTTAATCGAAGCTGGATTTATTCGGCAATGCCGATATGCTGAATGAATTTCTAATGTGGTTCCTGTATATAAGAAGAACGGAAAACTTCGTGTTTGTATTAATTTTAGGAATCTCAATAAAGCTACGCCAATGGACGGCTATCCAATGCCCATTGCCGATCTACTAGTTGATGCTTCTACTAGACACAAAATTATCAGTTTTATGTATGGTAATGCTGGATATAATCAAATATTCATGGCTGAAGAAGACATCCAAAACTATTTTTAGGTGTCCAGGTCACGTCGGTTTATTCGAATGGATCGTAATGACTTTTGGGTTGAAGAACGCTGGTGCTACTTATCAAAGAGCAATGAACTTTATTTTTCATAAGTACATCGGTACGTTGGTCGAAATCTATATCGACGATGTGGTGGTTAAGTACGGAAACTTTGAAAAGCATCTTGCCGATCTGCGGAAGATTCTGAAGTGCACAAGGGAGCACGGGCTAAAGATGAATCCAAATAAGTGCGCGTTTGGCGTATCGGTGGGTCAATTATTAGGTTTCATGGTACATCAAAGGGGTATAGAGATCGGTAGAAAATCTGTTGATGCAATTAACAAAGTGGTTGCTCCTACGAACAAGACTGAGTTGCAATCTTTGATCGGCAAGATTAATTTTATTAGAAGATTTATATCTAATCTGTCTGGGAAGATTGAGTCTTTTAGCCCATTGCTGAAGCTAAAGGTCGGTCAGGAATTTGTGTGGGGAGAAAGGCAGCAATCGGCTTTGGAGGAAATTAAGAGGTATCTGGTGAATCCTCCGGTTCTAATTCCACCTCAACATGGGAAACCCTTCAGATTGTATTTGTCTGCTGATGACGGTGTTATCAGATCAGCTCTGATTCAAGAATTTGAGGGGAAAGAACGTGTGATTTATTATTTGAGTAGAAGGCTGGTGGATGCTGAAACCAGGTATTCGGCCGTTGAGAAATTATGTTTATGTCTATACTTCTCTTGTACTAAGTTAAGGCATTATTTGCTATTGGCCGAGTGTACTGTCATATGCAAAGACGGTGTGGTCAAGTATATGCTGTCGATGCCGATATTAAATGGGAGGATCGGCAAATGGATTTTGGCGCTGTTAGAATTTGATCTAAGGTATGAATCAACTAAGGCAGTTAAAGGGCAGGTGATGGCCGATTTTGTTACTCAGCATTGCGGTACGCTAAATTCAGTAGAGATTGCTCCTTGGACTTTGTTCTTTGATGGTTCCACATGTAAGGAAGGAGTAGGCATCAGTGTTATCTTAGTTTCACCCCGAGGAAAAAAGTATGAAATCTCATTGCCGATTGTTGCTACTTCGACGAATAATCAGGCTGAGTACCAGGCGTTGCTGAAGGGGTTGGAGTTACTCAGGGATGTGCATGCCGATGCCTTTGAAGTCTTCGGTGATTCTTTGTTAGTGATCAATCAGTTGATTGGAACATATGAGTGTCGAAGTGATATTTTAATTGAATACCATGGGAAGTGCTTGTGGTTGTTAAAGGAATTCAGAGAATATTGTCTCGAAAACATTCCTAGGTTGCATAACGAAGAAGCCAATCGATTGGCACAATATGCTTCGAGATATCAACTGATTCAAGAAATAATGACATCGATAATGGTTGCCGATGACTGGAGAAAAGAGATTGCCAATTACTTAAGGGACCCATCTAGGAAAGTTGGAAGACGGTTGAGGTTTCAGGCTACAAAGTATGTGCTCCTTGATGACGAGTTGTATTATCGTACAATTGATGGAGTTTTACTTAGATGCCTTAATGTAAAGGAATCAAAGAGGCTGATGGGTGAGATTCATGAAGGGGTATGTGGAGCGCACCAATCAGCATTCAAAATGAAGTGGATGATTAGGCGAAATGGATATTAATGGCCGACAATTCTTGAGGATTGTTTTGAGTACTTCAAAGGGTGTCAAGATTGTCAAAGGTTCGGTAATGTTTAGAGGGCACCTGCGTCGGCAATGAATCCTATAATCAAGCCTTGGCCGTTTAAAGGTTGGGCCATCGATCTCACTCGGCCAGATTTACCCACCATCGAGTAAAGGACATAAATTCATACTTGTTGCTACCGATTATTTCACGAAGTGGGTTGAAGCTATCCCGTTGAAAAAGGTGTCATCGACAAACATGATAGATTTTGTGAAAGAGCATATTGTTTACCGATTTGGTATCCCTCAAACTATTACTACCGATCAAGGAACTATGTTCACGTCGGGAGAATTTGATGAATTTGCTGTCAGTATGGGGTTTAAGGTTTTAAACTCGTCTCCTTATTATGCTCAAGCTAATGGTCAAGCTGAATCAACCAATAAGGCGGTAATCAAGCTTATCAAGCGCAAGATTGAAAAAAACCCTAGGAGATGGCATACGGTACTGAACGAAGCTTTGTGGGCATATCGGATGGCATGTCATGGTGCTACTAAGGTTTTGCCATATCAGTTAGTCTACGAACATGATGTTGTCCTACCTTGGGAAATTAAAACTGGTTCTAGACGGTTGTTCTCCCAGGACCAGTTAGCAGTCGATGAGTATGATATCCTTATGAAGGATGAGTTAGAAGACCTAGCGGGTCATCGGCTGAGAGCTCTAATCAGTATTGAGGAGAACAAAAAAAGAGTTGCCAGATGGTATAACAAGAAGGTAAAGGTGAAAGAGTTTGCCGATGGAGATTTGGTGTGGAAACTGATTTTACCAATTGGAACCAAAAGTTCAAAGTTTGGGAAGTGGTCTCCTAATTGGGAAGACCCTTTTCGGATAAATCAGTCTGTTCCTGGCAACGCTTATATTTTGGAAACTCTCGAAGGAGTTGCATTTTCCAGAGCAATAAATGGTAAATATTTGAAGAAGTATTATCCTAGTATCTGGATGGATGCATGAAAGCGATACATATATGCCGATGACAAAGTTATCATACAAGAAACATCGGAAGGAAAGTATTGATGTTATATTATAGGCGGATTACTTGTCAAGCTCAAAAGCAACGAGTTACAACAGGGTTTGAATACATAAAATCTCACGAAGGCGAACTTGGTCGACTTCTTCTATTTCCCTGGTGTCGTCGCCGGCAGTACCATCAACTGTCTTGACCTTTCTCCTCAGCAGAAGAGCTTCGCGAGCGTTGGCGTCCCTCTCCTATTGCAAAGCTTTGGCTATGATAGGGAGCTGGGTCTTCTTCTGGGTGGCCGAATCTAAGGCTTCATCCACTCTCTTCAGCTCGGCCAGCAACTCTTCTTTTTGTGCCGACAGACGGTTGATCTCCGGATCAAGTTCGGTGCCAGAGGCTTCTAGGCGACCGATGTCCTTGTGCTTTTCGTCTGCAGTCTGCTTGAACTTGGATATTTCTTCTTCAAGTTTTGTTTGAGCAACTCTGTCAGCAATGCGACCTAAAGCCTTTTTGTATTGGAGTTGCCGGCTCTCAAGGAAAGCCGCCTGGAAGAGTGGTTCTTCGATATCGGCAGGCAGTTGATCTTGGATTTCCTTGAAAGCCGCCCTTACTGCATTGGAATCTTGGACCAGTTGGGATGTACTTTGTTGTAGTAGGAGCAGCAGAGCTTCAAACTTGGATTTCAGTTCTATCGATACGGCAGTTAAAGCTTGGGTAGAATCTGCCTCTTCATCGGCATCTTCTAGAACGTTGACAGCAAAGGAGAACAGGTTGTTGGAGAGTCTTGGGCCTGGATAGATAAAGAATTAAAATATGTCAGGAACAAGCTTGTATCTCATAAATTTGTAATAGAAGTAATCGGTTTACCTGCTTTAAAGCAATTTATCGCCTTTGGTTTGACTGAGTAACCGATGCAACCGTATCTTGAGGATCGGCAATGGTTGCCGATGAGCTTGCCTCAGTAGGAGGGACGGTTGGTGCTAAAGCTGGTGCTGGTGTTGGTGCCGCTTCCGCTGAATTCTGAGGGGGTGCTGCTGCCCCTTGGTCAGGGATTTCATCTGGTGCTGATGTTGGTACCGATGCCGATACCGTTTCTATTGTTATAGGAACCTCTTGCGGTGATGGCGCTGTCCCTTGGTCAGGATTCTCGATCTGTGGTGGCTCAGGGACAGGCGCCGGTGCTGGCTCCGTTGTTGGCACATCGGCAGGAGCTTGAGAAGGTGCAGCTGGAGCCGATGGCTTTGAACGCTTTGGTTTTGGAGCGGCACTTGATGAACCTCGGCGCTTTCGCTATTGCGATTTGGGGGTATCGCCAGGTTGAGCTATGGAGGATTGTACACTCGGAATGGCTGCCGATGAACTTGTTCGCTACAAGGGAAAGTTTGGTACGAATTGAGTAAAGTTGTCGGTTGACGTAGTATGATCAACAGGAATAAATGAAGATTTGTTACCTTGAAGGCTTGTACCATGGCAGTAGCAGTAGAGGTGGCGGCAGCAGCATCATCGGTCGGCAGTGGTCTAGAGCGGATAGTAACTTTAGGGTTTGCCTTCTGATGCATGAGCGCAGACAGCGACGGGGCCTTGCTGCCGATTGATGATATGGGGTTCATCGGTCGCAGGTTGAAGTGTTTGCTGCTCTTGCTCTGCTGGGGAACCAGATCATCGACCTGTTGATGGAGGGTTAGTTACCGATGCATTTGAAAAGTTAAACAAAGAAGTATCGGAAGTAATCTTACCGCGTCATCGGGTATGATATGGTTAGCATCAATCAGATGCCGATAGTAGTGGGATGATGAAGCAAATAATTGCTCTTTCCATTCTTGCCACCATGACTTGAAGGATTCGGTGATGAAAGATGTCGGTGCCCAAGAAGATAAGTTGATATTGGATACATCGGCATGAGGGGAAAGGGTGACGATTTTGTTCCAATCCATGGCGCTGGAGATGATTTCTCTTGGTTTAATCACATTGACATAGCTTAGCTTGATCAGTAGTTGACCGAATGCTAGCTGTCTCGCAGCTATCGATGGATAGTAGAACTCGTAAGATGGGTTGGAGTTCTTTCCAGTCCTGACGACGTTCATCGGGATAGCTCGGGGAATGAGGGTGGCCTTCATGATTGCTTCATTTTGTGATATGTTCTCATCGGTGAGGTTGAAGGAGAGTGGGAATTGGTTGTCTTCATCGATGTAAGGCCACCAGACTCGTTCTGCAGCAGGGATTCCGCAGTAGAGCCTCTGGAAAAACATGCCGAATTAGTCGATATTGGCATCGGTTCCCAGCAGCACTATCATGGCTGAACAGATCAAACTGCAAACATTTGTGCATATGGGCGTTTAGCCACATGTTGATGAACCACCAGGGACCTCCGAGGTTGCCGATGGGCTCGCCTAACAACAATTTCTCTAACACTTGATGTAGAAGGCGGTAGACTGAGCCAAGGAGGTATCGACCAAGGGGAAATCCTCCATCGGTTAAGAGCTCTGATGCGGGGAGATACATGTTGGTTGGGCCGACTGTTCTGCCACAGAAGACAAATTTCTCCAACCACATGTTAAGGAAGGTGGCATGCTCCCTTGGGGCTACCGATCCACTCTTCTGGTACTCTTGGATATATCCAGTCCAACCACCGATGTTACGGGTACTTACCCGACACTCAGATTTCCTACGGAATAGAGTGGTAGGATCGGCAGAAGAAACATCAAGGCTAGTGAGCATGTGCACATCGGCAAGCATTGGGGCGGTTGGTCCGTGTCTGAAAAGGAATGCATTCATTGTATCGGACCAAAAGTAGGAGGCGGCGATCATCATGTTCTCGTTCTTGGCCATATCGGTAATGGATAGCCTAATGCATTGCTCGATGTTGCGCTCTGACCAGTAGACTCTCTGTGACCTTGCTATCCTGAGGTACCAATTCTTCCACCCCTTAGTGGGTTTGGGCCAAGAACGGAAGGTATTGGTCCACAGCCCTAAATCAAAATGCTCAGATCTGAAAGGGATGCGGTTGGTTTCCGCATTGATCAGATTGGTCGGATTGGTATTCCCCATTGGACCTAGGCAACAAAGATGTTCTTGATCGGTAGGGATCACTATTTTGTTGCGCATCTCCTAGATCCAGGAAACAAAGTAGAAAAGGGGACAAGGGACTGAGAATCAATGCGGAAGGATGAAATTGCAGTATGTACAACGGGGAAGGAAGAGAAGATTACCGTGGGAGCGGTGAAGTTGATCGCCATTGAAGCAGAATTCTTACGGAGATCGCATTTCCTCTGAAAGAAGGAGAACCGCCGCTGGAAAAGTGCTCTTTGGATGATGTTGAGATGAAGGTGAAAATGTGAGCTCAGGGTAAAAAAGAAGACGGACGACGGTCTTTATAGGCTTAGGTTAAAGGGTATTTTCGAGTTTTCTTCTTACTGAGCAGAGATAAGGAAGGATATCGCGTGAATTTGCGCGATGATTGAAGAGTTTGTGCTACAGTTGCGGGAGTTTTCACACGCGGTAATCAAGATGATAGCATAAGCGTTTTGGAGGGAAAAAGCAAATTTCGGTGCATAAGATATTTTATGCTCCGAAATTGGGGGGCATGTGTTGATGCCATTTTTTGTACGGTTCAATATTTAAACCAAGTGTATTGATCGGTAAAGAGATAAAAATTGTTCCTCATCGGCAATAAGGGGCTATCGGTTTCATTGCCGATAGAAGCAAAAGAATCTACCGATGGTGAGTGTGATGGAAGAAGCGTAAAAGAGGAAAGAAGATATGTTTTGCCGATAAGAAGGAATTACCGATGGGTACAGGTTGATGTGGCAATAGAAGGAAGTTGCGGATTGAAGGAATCAGCCGATGGAAAATTTCATCGTAGGGAAGACAGATAAGGAAACTGGCGATTTTATGCTAGTATTATTGTTTTAGTTTGAGTACGACTCTGGCATGAGTCGTTTTATTTCCTTAAAAATAGGAGTTTTGTTTAGTATGAGTCGTGTCCATGTATAACTCCTTTTACCGGAGTATAAATATGTACCTAGGGCTCGTATGAGAAGATATACTCAATACAATCAAACAAATCTATTATTTTCGTTTTACTTTTCAGCATCTACTTTTTCGCATTAGCTATAGCTTATCTACGAGTTCTTACGATCTCGACGGGCTGCATCTACAAGATCTCGGTCTACCTCGCGAGCTCCGCTTTTTGAGCAACCTAAGCCTTGACGTCCGGGTGTATCGCTGTTGTCTCATTCATCGTTGTTCTAGTTATCGTCCTTGTTGATTAACTGGTCAAATCAACTGGCACACCTTTGGATATCGAGTTCGGGTATAAGCCCGAGGTGTTCGCAGATCTGACGCTTTTTGTTTAAACATCATCACACGGAGACAGTTGGCCCACTACTTCGACGATCACCACGTCACCGTCGTGTCATCCTTCCCCCTCTGGGCGGTGATACAGAGCCGCGAGGCTACGGTGAGGGTGGCGAAGTGGGGACTGGAGCTCATGGGGGAATTTATCTCTTGTGCACCACAGACGGCCATGAAATCCGAGATCCTCGCGGATTTCGTTGATGAGTGGACCGAGATCCAGCAACCACCGGTGGTGGAGAACCAGGAGTTCTAGGTCATGAATTTGGACGGATCGCTGATGAAGACTGGCGCCGGCGCCGGCCTGGTTTTCGTCTCCCCACTCGGGGTCCAGCTCAAGTACCTGATCCGTATGTTCTTCCCGACGTCTAACAACGTTGCGGAATACGAGGCCCTGGTAAACGGGCTACACATAGCAACAGAGTTGGGCATCAAAAGGCTCGATGTGCGAGGCGATTCCTAGCTCGTAGTCGAACAAGTTATGAAGGAGTCAAACTGCCATGACCCCAAGATGATAGCATACTGCCAGGCGGTCTGCCGCCTGGAGGAAAAATTTGACGGCCTAGAACTCAACCACGTCGCCAGAAGATACAACGAGGCGGCGGACGAGCTCGCGAAACTAGCTTCCAGTCGGGGTACGATCCCACCCGAAGTCTTCGCCAGCGACCTTCACAAGTCGTCCATCACCTGGCATGTGGAACCCGAGGTCGGGACTTCGGAAACTACCGCGGAGGAGATCGTGGACATCGAAGAGGTACAAGACACCACGGACGACGCACCGACCGGCGACGACGACCCTCCCCCCGACTGGAGGGTTCCCATCCTGGATTGGTTGGTTCGGGAGCACCTCCCCGACGACAGGAACAAAGCACGGCGCATCGCGCGGCGCGCCAAGTCCTTTGTCATTATCGACCAAGAGCTCTACAGGCGCAGCCCCACGGGAATCCTTCAGCGTTGCATCCCCACAGAGCAGGGTGTGAGCCTGCTGGAGGACATACATGCGGGAGACTGCGGGCACCACGCAGCCCCCCGCACGATCGTCGGAAAGGCTGTCCGCCAAGGTTTCTACTGGCCAACGGCCGTAGCAAACGCCATGGAGGTAGTACGCGCCTGTGAAGGGTGCCAGTTCTACACCAATAAGACTCATCTGCCCGCGCAAGCGCCACAGACCATCCCCCTCAGATGGCCTTTCACCATCGACAAATTTGCTAAGTGGATCGAGGCACGCCCCCTCGCCCGGATCAAGTCGGAACATGCAGTCATGTTCTTCACGGACATAATATATCGATTCGGGGTGCCCAACACGATCATCACCGACAACGGCACCCAATTCACCGGCAAGAAGTTCCTGGACTTCTGCGACAGGAACCACAACCATATGGACTGGGCCGCCATCGCGCACCCCAAACGAACGGGCAGGTCGAGCGCACCAACGGGATGATCCTGCACGGGTTAAAACAGAGAATCTTCAGCCGGCTCAAAAAGTTCGGAGGCCATTGGGTCGCGGAATTGCCAGCCGTCCTTTGGAGCCTCAGAATGACTCAGAGCTGTTGACACCATTTTTCGCCACATGTCGAATGAGCTAAGACTTGTGTTGATCAGCAGCCGTTGTCTATCGGCATCGGGAAATCATGAGTCCGTATTGCCGATGGGAATATGCTGCGGGAAGATTATGTGTGCTGCCGATGGAAGCCAGAAGCCTCAGATGTTGCCAATAGGAGTTGAATGGCTCACCAGAGGGCGTTTGCAAAGTTGCTGATGCCGATTACCAATGGGTGCTGGTAGGGATTGATTGGTGAAGACAAGTTACCAGTACAAGGTTGCCGATCGGGAAATATTGCCGATGCCGATGGGCATGGGCTACCGATGAGTACAGAGTGACTTAGCGCTTGATGTCAGTAGAGGACTACAGGTGGCCAAAGAAGGAAGCCGCGGATTGAAGGGATCTGCCGATGGAAAGTTTCCATTGAAGGAAAGACATAAGGAAACTGGTAATTTTATACCAGTTTTATTGTAGGAGTTTGGGTCCAACTCTTGCATGAGTCGTTTGTTTTCCTTTAAAATAGGTGTGTTTGTTTAGGAAAATAATATTATCCGACTCCTGCGCGAGTCAGTTTCCTTAAAGTTAGGAGTTTGTTTTAGGAAAGGTACGATTCGTGCTTCTGTACAACTCTCCATGCGGGAGTATAAATATGTGCCCAAGGGCTGCGTGTAAAAATATCAATCCAATATCAAACAAACCAATTTATTCTTATTCTACTTTTATCGCAATTTACCCTTTATTGCATTAGTTATAGCTTATCAACGAGTTCTTCAAGCTTCGACGGGCTGCATCATCTTGATCTCCGTCAAACGCTTGTAAGTTCCGCATGGGAGTACCTCTGAGCTTTGGCATCCGGGCGTATCGCTGTTGCCTCGTTCAGCTCTGCTCTAGTTATCCTGATCAAGTTCCAATCTTGGCATCCGGGCGCATCGCCGTTGTCTCGATTGAATCTTGTTCTAGTTATCGTCCTTGTCGATTAATTGGTCAAATCGACTGGCACGCCTCCGGATATCGAATTTCGGGTATAAGCCCGAGGTGTTCGCAGATCCTGACGCTTTTTGTGTCAGCACCTCTTTTGGCACGCCCAGTGGGACCTGATTATACAAATTACACATCTATCATGGGTGATAACGTCGACGTTAACCAGAGGAACGTCATTTAAGTCTCCGAGGCTGATCTAAGAGATGATCAAATGCTGGCCTTGGAGCGGGCTATGGAGGAGTACAAGCAGTTATATCTCAAATCCTTCAGCCTAAGTAGGAGTGGCAAAGCAATCCAGAAGCAAGATCCGCCGTTGCCACGGCAGGTCACGTACGACGCCAATCCTGGTAAGCTACAAGAGATGGTTAATTCTGCTCTAAGTCAAGCATTCATTAGCCACTCCTGCGTGCTATCCAATACTGTCTACAATGCTGTGATGCAATCATTAAAAGAAGGACGTGCACCTTAGTATGTTGGTCCAGTGTATCATCAACCTGGATCGGCATCTATAAGTCCATCGGTAGCCCCGCTGACGTCTTCTACCCCTGTGGAGCCATCTGTCGATGTGACTATGTTGCCAAGGCCGAACCCTGAAAGCGTCAGCAAATTCAGGACCTGCTATCCAGAGTCAACCAGCTCCCGTCAACTGGTGGGGATACGGTATGCCTTCAAGTCTATCTCCTGGTTCTAATCTGGTGCAGGGAGACAACTCAGCTTGGAAGGGCTCCATGGCATCGGCAATGCAATCACAGCCGGTGGCCCCTATGATGCATTGCTCTGCACCTTCTCCAACTGTGCAAGTTCCATCAGAAGATCTTCAAGTAATTCCTAAGATACCTCTGATGCCACCATCGGCAAGCTTTATGCCGATGCAACAAAATATGGCGACTGGAAGTCAGCCCCTGCTGATGAATAATCAAGCCGGAATACCAGCACATCAAGGTAATTTGGTGATTGATTGCTCCAGAATATAGGAGCCACACGCTCCAGTCAGCTATCAGCCATCAGTAAGTCATATGGCGATGATTTATAATCCTGGATGGGCCAACCAACCGTCAGCTCAACAGCCTGGCGTGTCAATGTATCATTATGGAGGCCCGACAAACACTCAAAGCGGACCATTGGTACAACAACCAATGAATACGGTGACTCAACCTAATATGCTAAGTGTGCAAAACTATCCATCGGTACATCAACCGATGCATAGTGTTCAGATGACTAGTGCTGCGCCCGTGACTACTCCGCATCATCTTCAAGAGGCGCATCAGCCGACTCCACCAGTCAACAACCAGCCAATGAGTCGGCAAGAGCAGGATGCATATTGGGCCGGTAAGATCGCCGAAGTTATTAAAGAACAATTCGGCATTAAACCCAAGGTGAACACATACTCTTATCGGACTCCGTACCCTTTGGCTTATGACTTGATTTCTCTTCCAAATCGGTACAAAGTGCCTGATTTTACTAAGTTCTCCGGCCAAGATGACACATCAACAATGGAGCACATCAACCGCTTCATTATCCAGTGCGGGGAAGCTGCTAGATGGGAGGAATTGAGGGTGAGATTGTTCTCTTCATCATTGTCTGGATCGGCATTCACATGGTTCATATCACTGCCTCCAAACTCTGTAATCACATGGGCCGATCTAGAGAGGCAATTTCATAAATACTTCTTCGCTGGCATACATGAGAAAAAGCTTACCAATTTGGTAAAGATGAGGCAACGCAATGACGAATCGGTAGAAAGCTTTGTTCAAAGGCTGCGGGACGTGAAGAACAAGTGCTACAGCCTGGTACTTGATGATCGGCAACTGGCATATTTGGCCTTTCAAGGGTTACTGCCGCACATCAAGGACAAGTATGTGTCCCAAGAGTTTGAAAGCCTAAGTCATCTGGTGCAAAGGATTGCCGATCAAGATACTAAAACCTTTGAACCCAGAAAGACTTGGAACAAGAAGGTGACCTTCATTGGGCAAGAAGAAGATTCTGGGTCAGATGAAGAGCTGAGCGTCGATGCGGCCGAATGGGTGAAGGATAAGAAGCCTGTATCTTGTCCGTTCGGTCAGAAAGAAACCGAAAGGTTCACCTTTGACATCACCAAGGCCGACAGGATGTTTGACTTATTACTTCAAGAAGGGCGAATCAAGTTGGCGCCCAACCAAGTAATTCCATCGGCCGAAGAGCTCAAGTAGATCAGGTACTGTAAATGGCATAATGCGACTTCCCACAGTACCAATGACTGCAAGGTATTCAGGCAGCAGTTGCAGTCGGAGATTGAATCTGGACACATCAAGTTCGAATATTCCAGAGTCCAGAAACCGATGAAGATAGATCAGCACCCGTTTCCAAACAATATGGTGGAAATCAGTGAAAAAACCAAAGTGCTGACATCGAAAGCTGCCAGGAAGAGGGCATCGGTAGACCCTAACCATCAAGTGACTGAACGTGATGAAAGCAGGTTTGCCAATGATAGAAAGGGCAAGAAGGCTGCCGATGAAGGTGGTAGTGCCAGAAAGGCTCCTGGTGTTGTGATCACGCACAAGCAGCCAAGGCGAAACTATTGGCAATCACGTGAAGAGCGATATCGGCAAGAGGAAGAAGAGCACCAGGAATGGCTTCGGCATAAGGACCACTGGAAGTGCCCCTTCTTCGTTCACTGTTGGGAAGAGGACATCAAGCTGCCTACTGCCGATAATTGCCCCGAATGCAATGGATATTACACTGCCGATCGGTCAGGTAAGAAACCTTGTTTTGATGATCGGGCATCCAGGTACGCCAAGCCGTTTAGAGAGAAGAGGTCGGCACATGATCGACTGGGGGGCAAGCTCAGTGCCCATGACAGGCTTGGCAGACGTGTTGATCAAGAGGAGCTGGAGGAGATGGCCAATGCAAGAGTGCCTGACAAAGACATATTCTCCAGAGATACCATCATCGGAAGAAGTGCCAATGCAAGAAGCGGGAGGCAGCACCAGCCTGTCTGAAAAACTAAGCTTCCTCAGTGGTGTCCCAAGGGTCTAACAAAGACTCAGAAAAGGAGGATTCAGTGCCAACGCCGTGATGACCTATATGACGATGAGGAACCCTCAAGGGAAAAGCAGTGGAGGCCAAAGCGCAAGGACAAGGATCCATCGGCAGATATTAATATGGTCGTCATGTTGCCGATGGAGTTCATGGCACCTATCAGTGATAATGAGGAGCCTGCTGAGATGGCACAATTGGTGCTGGATCCGATGACGGCTGTCATCGAAAAGCCTGCCGATGACGAGAGGCAGCACCTGAGGGCTTTGTTCGTTAAGGGCAAAGTAGATGGACAGCCGATGACAAAGATGCTGGTAGATGGTGGGGCATCAATAAACATAATGCCATATGTTGTGTTCAGAAAACTTGGGAAAGGGGACCAAGACTTAGTCAAGACCGACATGAAGCTCAAGGATTTTGAAGGCAATGTATCGACAGCTATGGGGGCCATATGTGTTGACTTAACCATCGGCAGTAAAACTTTGCCGACAACGTTTTTTGTAATCAGTGGCAAAGGCACTTACAACTTACTCCTTGGAAGGGATTGGATCCACGCCAATTGTTGTATTCCTTCCACCATACATCAAAGCCTTGCACAGTGGATCGGGGACAGAATTGAAGTCGTCCGAAGTGAAGTCCCATCTACTGTTGCATCGGCGGAATCGGAAACTTATGAGCAGACCAGATGTATATCAGGTGAAGCTTGGGACACGGAGTTCCTCAAAGTTGCCGATTACCGCATTAAACCGATCCAAGCAGTCGGTCTTGAAGAAGAGTTTTAATGGATCGGTTTGTTGACGACGGAAAACTGGGACAGGGCTTCACATCCGCCGATGATTTACTCGAGGTCGACATCGGTGATGGTAGTAAACCTAGGCCTACTTTTATTAGTGCTAAGTTAGATTCCCAATGTAAACAGCAGTTAAACGTTTTATTAAAAGAATATAAAGATTGTTTTGCTTGGGATTATACAGAGATGCCTAGTTTAGATCGATCGATAGTTGAACATCGGTTACCCATTAAGTTTGGTTTCCAACCACATCGGCAACCTGCGCGCCGATGCAATCCTACTATTCTACCCGACATCAAGGCTGAGATTACCAAGTTAATCGAAGCTAGATTCATTCGGCAATGCCGATACGCCGAATGGATTCTAATGTGGTTCATGTGTATAAAAAGAATGGAAAACTTCGTGTTTGTATTGATTTCAGGAATCTTAACAAAGCTATGCCGATGGATGGCTACCCGATGTCCGTTGCCGATCTACTGATCGATCCTGCTGCTGGACATCAAATCATTAGCTTCATGGATGGTAACGCTAGATATAATCAGATATTCATGGCTGAAGAAGACATATCCAAGACTGCTTTCCGATGTCCAGGTCACATCGGTTTATTTGAGTGGGTTGTCATGACTTTTGGCTTGAAGAATGCCGGTGCTACTCATCAAAGAGCAATGAATTTCATCTTTCATAAGTACATCGGCACGATAGTTGAAATCTACATTGATGATGTGGTGGTTAAGTCTAGAGATTTCGAGAAGCATCTTGCTGATTTGCGAAAAATATTGGAATGCACAAGGGAGCATGGGTTGAAGATGAATCCTAACAAGTGTGCATTTGGTGTATCGGCAGGACAGTTTCTGGGCTTTATGGTGCATCAAAGAGGCATCAAGATCGGCAGGAAATCAATCGATGCAATTAACAAAGTGGTTGCTCCTACGAACAAGACTGAGCTGCAATCTTTGATCGGCAAGATTAATTTCATCAGAAGGTTTATGTCTAACTTATCTGGTAAGATTAAGTCCTTTAGCCCATTGTTAAAGTTGAAAGCCGATCAAGAGTTTACATGGAAAGAAGAGCAGCAGTTAGCCTTGGAGGAGATTAAGAAATATTTGGTAAACCCTCCAATCTTGGTTCCACCTCAGCACGGGAAGCCTTTCAGGTTATATTTGTCTGCCGATGACGGTGTTATCGGATCGGCCTTAATTCAAGAATTTGAAGGGAAGGAACGTGTAATATATTACCTGAGCAAAAGGTTGGTGGATGCTGAAACCAGGTATTCGGCCATAGAGAGATTATGCTTATGTTTATATTTCTCTTGCATTAAATTGAGGCATTATTTATTGTCGGCTGAATGCACTGTTATCTGCAAAGATGATGTGGTTAAATACATGTTGTCGATGCCGATATTAAGTGGAAGAATCGGTAAGTGGATTCTGGCACTTTCGGAGTTTGACCTAAGGTATGAATCGGCTAAAGTTGTTAAGGGTCAGGTAATGGCCGATTTTGTTACTCAGCATTGCAATATGGTAAGCTCTGTGGAGATTGCTCCTTGGACTTTATTCTTTGATGGGTCTACGTGCATGGATGGAGCAGGTATCGGTATTCTCTTAATTTCACCCCGAGGACGAAAGTATGAAATTTCGTTGCCGATTATTGCTACTTCAACAAACAATCAGGCTGAGTATCAGGCTTTACTTAAGGGGTTGGAATTACTCAGAGAGGTACATGCCGATGCCGTTGAAATCTTCGGTGATTCCACGTTAGTAATCAACCAATTGATTGGGATATATGAATGCCGAAGTGAAGCTTTAATTGCAATCCATGGAAGATGCCTGCAGTTGTTAAAAGAGTTCAAAGAGTACCACCTCGAGCATGTTTCTAGATTGCATAATGAAGAGACCAATCGGTTAGCACAGAATGCTTCAGGGTATCAGCCGATTCAAGAAGCCGTAGCATCGGTAGCAGTTGCCGATGACTGGAAAAAAGAGATTGTCGATTACCTAAGGGATCCGTCTAGGAAAGTTGAAAGACGTCTAAGGTTCCAAGCCACTAAGTATGTTCTCCTTGACGATGAATTGTATTATTGGACGATTGATGGAGTTTTGCTCAGATGCCTTAATAAATAAGAATCAAAAGAGTTGATGGGTGAAATCCATGAAGGTGTGTGTGGAGCACATCAATCGACATTCAAGATGAAATGGATGATTAGGTGGAATGGGTATTATTGGCCAACAATCCTTGAAGATTGTTTCAATTACTTCAAAGGATGTCAGGATTGTCAGAAGTTTGGAAATGTATAGAGGGCACCTGCATCGGCAATGAATCCTATAATCAAGCCTTGGCCATTTAGAGGATGGGCTATTGATCTCATCGGACAAATTTATCCACCATCAAGTAAGGGGCATAAGTTTGTACTTGTTGCTACCGATTACTTCACTAAATGGGTTGAGGCAATTCCTTTGAAGAAGGTGACATCGACAAACATGGTGGATTTTGTTAAAGAACACATCGTTTATCGATTTGGTATTCCTCAAACTATTACTACCGATCAAGGAACCATGTTCACATCGGGAGAGTTTGATGAATTTTCTGCTAATATGGGGTTCAAGGTGTTAAACTCTTCTCCTTATTATGCCCAGGCTAATGGTCAGGCTGAAGCAACTAATAAGGGAGTCATTAAACTTATCAAACGCAAGATTGAAGAAAACCCTAGAAGGTGGCATGTAGTGTTAAACGAAGCTTTATGGTCATATCGGATGGCTTGTCATGGTGCAACCAAAGTCTCGCCGTATCAGTTGGTCTATGGACACGATGTTGTCCTGCCCTGGGAAATCAAAACTGGCTCTAGGCGATTGGCTTTTCAAGATCAATTGACGACCGATGATTATGTTACTCTGATGAAAGATGAGTTAGAGGATTTAGCAAGTCATCGGTTGAGGGCATTGATTAGTATTGAGGAGAATAAGAAGAGGGTTGCCATATGGTATGATAGGAAAGTAAGGGTAAAGGAGTTTGCCGATGGCGATCTGGTATGGAAGTTGATTTTACCGATCGGGACTAAGAGCTCTAAATTTGGAAAGTGGTCTCCTAATTGGGAAGGTCCTTATCGGGTAAAGCAGTCTGCTCCTGGTAATGCCTATATTTTGGAAACTCTCGAAGGAGTTGCATTCTCTAGGGCAATCAACGGTAAATACTTAAAGAAATATTACCCTAGCATATGGGTAGACGCATAGTGCTCAGTTGAATGCCGATGAAAGAAAAGTTATATAAGCATTGGTAAAAATGTACTGACATTTTATTACAAGAGCCAAAATTAGGTATCAATGTTACATTTGCCGATACAATAAATAAATTACAACAAGGATTGGATGGTTGATGTTGCACGCAGGCGAATTTGCTTTATCTCATCCATCTCCTTGGCATCGGCGTTGGCAGAGCCCTCGACTGGCTTGATCTTCTTCTTCAGTAGAATGGCTTGTCGGGCATTCTGGTCTCTTTCTTGCCGCAGAACCCTGATGGTGTCGGACAATTGGACTTTCTCCTGATTGGTTGTGTGCAGGGCCTCCTCAACCCTTTGTAATTCAGTCAATAGCTCTTCCTTCTTTGCCGATAGCTGAGTGATTTCTTGATCAAGGTTGGCGCTAGAGACTTCTTCTTGGCCAATGCTCTTGTGCTTTTCATCGACAATACTCTTGAATTTGAGCTTCTCTTCCTCGGTCTGAGATTGGGCGGCCCTATCGGCAATGCGATGGGAGAGCCTCTGGTATTGGATTTGCTTGCTGTCGAGGAAGGTTGCCTGGAAAAGAGTTTCCTCCATATTGGCAGGGAGGTGGCCTTGGATGTCCTTGAAAGCTATCCTTGCTGCGGTTGAGTCCTGGATGAGCTGGGATGTGTCTTGTTGCAGCAAGGAAAGCAGTGCTTCAAGCTTGGACTTGACCTCTGCCGATAGAGCTGGAGCAGAGCTTTCTTCGTCCTCATCATCATCGGGAATGTCGATGGCGAAGGAGAATAAGTTGTCTGCTCGAGCGGGGCCTTCTTGGTGCTCCTCCTCATCCTGGGGGTTGATGCCAAAGGAGAACAGGCTGTCTGGGGAGTCTTGGGCCTGAAAACAAAGAAGTCAAAATGTGCCGATCATAAAGTTATACTATGAAATTTTTGGTGACCAGCTTACCATTTTAAATCGGATTTCTTGCCTAGGACTCGGCATGGTGGAAGGTCCAGCCTCATCCTGGAGATCGGCAGCAGTTGCCGATGATTGAGCCTCTGCTGGGGAAGCAGTTGACGTCGTTGGTGCTGGTGGCGTTGTTGCTGGCGTCGCTTCCGATGTAGTGGCTGGCTCCTGTGGTGGCGACACCGTTCCTTCATCGGGGATTTCGGTTGGCGGTGCCGATGCCGATGTCGCCTCCGCTGTTGCAGCGGGTGGTGTCACCTCCTGATCAAGGACATCATCCAACAGATGATCCGGGATCAGAACCGATGATGGTTCTGCCGGTGGCGCGTCGGCGGTTGGTGATGCGATCGGAGTTGATGGCGAGGATGGAGTGGCTAATCTCAGGCGCCTTTTCTTCCTTGGTTCGGCAGTGGAAAGGCCAGCCCATTTCGATGAAGACTAGGGGCATCGGTAGTAGGACTTGGAGATGCTTGAGTGTTTGAAGCAGTTGCCGATGACCTCATTGCCTAAAAATATAATGCAAGTTATACAAAATAAAATGTTGCCGATAAAACAGTATGTAATCGGTATGAGTGAAGATGAGTTTACTGCAAAAACCCGCGTCAGGGCAGTAGCAGCGGCCGATGTAGCCTTAGTTTTTACAGGCGTCGGTGTGGGTACCTGCTGAGGGGTGAAGGCAGTTAGCGTGGGGGCCTTATTGCCGATGAGTGAGATGGGGTTCATTATCCGGAGGTTAAAGAGCTTGCCACTCCTGCTCATCTTGGGAATTGGATCGTCAACCTGTTGAGTATAGAGGGGTCAGATGCCGATGATAAGAATAAAGTAATGAGGAATGCATCGGAATGAAACTTACCGCATCGTCGGGAATGACGTGATCGACGTCAATTATATTCCGATAGTAGTGCGATGACTTGGCAAACAGTTGATACCTCCATTCTTGCCACCAAGACTTATACTCATTTATGATAAAGGAGGTTGGTGACCAGGAAGACAGATCAATGTCTGACATATCGGCACTGGGAGGAAGATTGACGACCTTGTTCCAGTCTAGAGCACTGGAGATAGTCTGCCTGGGCTTCACCACCTTGGAGTAGCAAAGCTTGATCGGCAGTTGGCCAAATGCCAGTTGTCTTGCCGCTGCCGATGGGTAGTAGAATTCGTAGGATGGGGGGGTATTCTTCCCGGTTCCGAAGATATTGACTGGAATAGCACGGGGAACAATACTGGCTTTCATGATTACTTGATTTTGAGGCACATTCCCATCGGTAAGATTAAACAGCAGCGGAAACTGATTGTTCTCATCAACGTATGGCCACCAGAGGCGTTCTGAGGCAGGGATTCCGTTGTAAAATTTCTGAAAGAATAAGCCGAACTGTTCTGCATCGGCATCGATCCCTGGTAACACTATGATGGCCTCTCCGAAGTTGAGTGGAGGGCGAGTTGCCGATTCATCATCCCTACATTTGTAATCTTCCGATATGTCTCTTGGCAATTGTTGGGCGAAAAGGTCAAACTAGAGGGTTTTGTACATCTGTGCATTCAGCCACATGTTGACAAACCACCAAGGGCCCCCGAGGTTGCTGATGGACTCGCCTAGCAGTAACTTCTTGGCTACTTGGTGTAGAAGGCGGTATACCTATCCAAGAAGATATCTCCCTAAGGGAAGTCTCGTTCCATCGGCAAGGAGTTCAGCTGCCGGAAGATGCATGGTGGTGGGTCCAACTGCTCTACCGCAGAAGATAAATTTTTCCAGCCACATATTTAGAAACGTGGCATGCTCCCTCTGGTTTACCGATCCTGTCTTCTGGTATTCATGGATGTAGCCTGTCCAGCCGCCGATGTTCCGAGTGTTCACTTTATACTTGGTTTTCCTGTTGAACATGGTGAAGGTATCGGCAGAAGAGACGTCTAGGCCGGTCAACATGTGAACATCGGCAAGGGTGGGGTGGCTGGTCCATGTCGGAATAGGAAGGCGTTCATAGTATCAGACCAGAAGTATGAAGCTGCTATCAGCATGTTCTCGTTCTTCTCCATATCGGCAATGGAGAGACTGATGCACTGATCCAGATTGCGCTCTTGCCAATAGACTTGCTGCGTCCTAGCGACCCTAAGGATCCGGATTCCCCATGGGGCCTAGACAGCTGAAGTTGGACTGAGCAAGGGGGATCACTACCTTGTTGTACAGTTCCTAGGGTTCGAAAGGAAAGGAAAGGGAAAAATTACGGGATTCATACGGACAAAGGAACCAGTAGGAGATTGGATGAGGAGGAAAGTGGATTTACCTTAGGGATGTCGACTTGGATCGCCATTGGAGCTGAGGAGTTCTTGCAGTTCGTACTGGGCTTGGGAAAAGCACTATTGCTCGAGCTCGTGTTCTTCGGAGGCGCTGCCAGAGGTTGAAGATGAAGGCGGTGAAAGGTGAAAGTGAACTCAGGGTAAAAAGCAGATTGGATCCTGGTAACTATTATCCTGAGCCAGGGGTATTTTGGGGTTTCGGTTCACACTGTGCAGGAATGTGGAGAGGCCTGCAGTGGATGTACGTGATAATCAAGGAGATTTGCAACTGTTTGTGCTATAATCGAGGGATTTTATTATTAAATTGTGGTTCCGCGTGCGGGGATCGAGGAAGTTGTGCAGTTATCTCGAAAATAACGGCTACAGTAACGGCTACAGTAGAGAGAATTTCAGCGCGTAAAGTGTTATACACTCCAAAACTGGGGGGCATATGTTGACACTGTTTTTCGGCACATGTCGAATGAGCTAAGACTTGTGTTGATCGGCAGCCGTTGTCTATCGGCATCGGGAAATCATGAGTCAGTATTGCCGATGGGAATATGCTGTGGGAAGATTAAGTGTGCTGCCGATGGAAGCCAGAAGCCTCAGATGTTGCCGATAGGAGTTGAATGGCTCACCAGTGGGTGTTTGCAAAGTTGCTGATGCCGATTGCCAATGGGTGCTGGTAGGGATTGATTGGTGAAGACAAGTTACCAGTACAAGGTTGCCGATCGGGAAATATTGCCGATGCCGAGGGGCATGGGGTACCGATGAGTACAGAGTGACTTAGCGCTTGATGTCAGCAGAGGACTACAGGTGGCCAAAGAAGGAAGCCGCGGATTGAAGGGATCTGCCGATGGAAAGTTTCCATCGAAGGAAAGACATAAGGAAACTGGTAATTTTATACCAGTATTATTGTAGCAGTTTGGGTCCGACTCTTGCATGAGTCGTTTGTTTTCCTTTAAAATAGGTGTGTTTGTTTAGGAAAATAATATTATCCGACTCCTGCGCGAGTCAGTTTCCTTAAAGTTAGGAGTTTGTTTTAGGAAAGGTACGAGTCGTGCTTCTGTACAACTCTCCATGCGGGAGTATTAATATGTGCCCAAGGGCTGCGTGTAAAAATATCAATCCAATATCAAACAAACCAATTTATTCTTATTCTACTTTTATCGCAATTTACCCTTTATTGCATTAGTTATAGCTTATCAACGAGTTCTTCAAGCTTCGACAGGCTGCATCATCTTGATCTCCGTCAAACCCTTGTAAGTTCCGCGTGGGAGTACCTCTGAGCTTTGGCATCCGGGCGTATCGCTGTTGCCTCGTTCAGCTCTGCTCTAGTTATCCTGATCAAGTTCCAATCTTGGCATCCGGGCGCATCGCCGTTGTCTCGATTGAATCTTGTTCTAGTTATCGTCCTTGTCGATTAATTGGTCAAATCGACTGGCACGCCTCCGGATATCGAATTTCGGGTATAAGCCCGAGGTGTTCGCAGATCCTGACGTTTTTTGTGTCAACAAGAGCATAGCCACCGGTTGCTCCCCCTTCTTCATGCTCTACGGGGCGGAGGCCGTGCTCCCCACCGACCTGGAGTATGGCTCCCCACGGGTCAAGGCATACGATGAGGAAGGAAACCAAGACAATATGGAGGACGTCGTGGATCAGCTAGATGAAGCAAGGGACATCGCCCTCCTACACTCCGCAAAGTACCAGCAGGCCCTCCGGAGGTACCACGACCGCCGCGTCCGCAAGCGTGAGTTCAACATCGGCGACCTGGTGCTTTGGCTCAGGCAAAGCAACAAAGACAAGCACAAACTCACACTGCCGTGGGAAGGGCCATACGTCGTCGTGGAGGTCCTTCGCCCCAGAAGCTACAAGATCACCAACATGGGGCCCGACAGCCAAGTCTTCTCCAACGCCTGGAACATCGAAAAGCTACGTCGTTTCTATCCCTAAGCGCCTCCCCTCGAATCACATACACCCGCATGTATCTTTCTTTTCGAAGAGACTCGATATACGTGGCGCAGACGACGCGACACCCAACTGCTAAGCAAGATGTGTGTCCAACATGTGGTCGCGTATCTTGCTCGGGGCTGGATTAGGGGTTGTTTTCTACTTTTCCTCGATTTTTTCGATAAAATCTTGCCTCGACCTGATCTCCTCCCCGTGTTCGCCCACTCTCGCTCGAATTCTGCTCCCAGATGCGGAAACATCTTTTCTGACATTCGCAGGGACACTAGGCTCGACGCCATGCTTACCCCCAAGCGCAAGCAGGGCTCGGCCCGACCCCCAACATGGTTAACCCGACGCATCCGGAGATCGGACGAACGTGTACACACCAACATCAACGGGGACGGCCTTTGGGTCTAGGTAAGACCAAGGGATAAGGGCTATAGACGCCCCGACGGCCTGCTATGGTCCAGAGATACGATGGGTGACAAAGCGAGGGGCGAATAGGAAATGGACACGCTAGTGGTCATTAGCCTGGCAATCGGATGCTAAGGTCATTTTCCGGTTTCGTATTTGAGTCTGTTCCCTACGGATGATTAGTTCATGGTATTCCACTGGAGGAAGGCACCGAGCCCCTAGGACCCGACGAACGGACCCGGGTACTAGATGAAACCGATTTGGGGTGAGCCACGACATGGGCCACTAATCGGAACCCTATCGAACGGGAACCAACACCCCACTCAAATTTTCTCGATATCAACTCGACGAGCATCCATGGTTCGTCCGCCTCGAGGATAGCATGGTTCGGCTCACATTCCCCCTTCTCGCGGAGAGATGCACAGGGAACGCACAAAAGACGATATGGCCACGAGACGCTTTCTCTGCTCCGGGCAGAGACACGGGGGCTGGCATCGCACATCACCACGGTTCTTGCAACTAGGCGAAAAAAGGCGGACGCCCGAGCCTCACACGTCATAGGTCCACACAGGTAAAAAAATGACAAACAAACGTCACATTCTTATACGCTAATCCTTGCGAAGGTTACATACTTTTCAGGCGCCACAAGGGCCAGACCAAATCGTCAGACGCCAAAACAAATACAAGATGGACTGAAGGGGGGTCCCGGCCGGGGGCCAAAGGAAAGGGAAACAGGGCAAGCTTCAAATGCCCTACGCACACCGGTAACTTCGCTCCGAGGGCTGCCTACCAGGCGAGCGCCCAACGAGCCAACTGCGCCTGCTTTGTCTCTCGGACGGAGCAGCGACTGCACCACCGTCATCCAAGACCTGCGCGGTCGACTGCACCCCTAGAAAAAGGCATGACGAGCTGGTCAAAAAAAAATTCTAGGTCGCGCTTTGAATGCTGGGTTGTGGAACACCCATCGGTCTGGCGACACGCCCCGCCCTACTCCGGGAAGGTGTTCACAAGCACCGAGAGGCATTCAGGACCACCCCCTCGAAGCCCAACTAGGCACGCAGCACCAGTGTTTACACATGTGCTACATGATCAAGGCCACCCCGTGCGCATGCGCGGGCGAACGCTTCCTGATCCCCAGGGCTTCGGGGGGCGGCACTTATATGTCCTCGCCCGGACGCAACCAGGCTCGCCAGCCCACAGGTCCACCGTCTCCCAACGGTGGCATCGCCACCAGCAGGCCCAAGGAAAGCCTAACTTAGAAGACTGTACGAGTGGACCGCACATTCTTTCCGCTAGACGCATCCTTGGCCCCCTGGGAGATGACAAGGGAGCACGACCGTCCCGTGGGACGAGATGACGGGGAAGAGTTGTGCATACCGCAAGACTCCACCTGATATCTCCCGTCCGACGACACGAGATAGTGGCGCCCGAACACAGAACTTCCCCTGAATCCGGTTTTGCTCTCAAAGGGCTGCTCGCCACGGCGGCTCAAGGGACTCACCGACGAGATCTCGGAGGAAGAATCTAGGGCAAGCCATGCTGTGAGGATGTGAATCTTCCCACAGGCGGCTGCCCCTATTTATAGCCCGCCAGGGCACTCACGCGGCAGCAGGCCCGTGAGGCTACAGCACTGCCTCCCAACAACATTGCACTGTACGACAGTACCCACTTAAAGAGGGTGTAGCGGGGCTATAAATGGCCAAGCAGACAGCAGTTTCAGGGCGCGCTGTTTGGACTTTTGACCGTAGAACGAGCGGTGCTCTGGCACCGCCCCTCAAATGGAAAAGACATGGCACACCCACTTTTGGTCTACAAGGGGCGCAGTCAGACCCTAAAAACCAACAAACACATCTTCGACTGGTCAATCGTCCGTACAGGCCGATGGACAGCACGAAGCAGTGCCGACTCATCATCTCAAAACGCGTCAGCCCGAGGCCAACAGTGCAACCCGTGCCAGGGCTGGCATGCAACCAGAGCCCTGACTCTGACGTACGGAGCAGTTCACTTCCTCCCCGCCTCTTGAGGGAAGCGAAGGGTCAAGCACTGTACAAGTCTTCCGAATAAGCCCTTAGGAGAAAAAAATCTCCCTCCTAAGGCGTCGGGGGCTACACTCGGTGGGTGCGCTCGCGCGCACCCACCGGAATCCAAAATCTAACCAAACCACATATGCGCTCTCGGAAGCCTCTGGCGTAGTCCTTCACTACACCGTAGGCTCGGGGGCTACTGTCGGATACCTAGAAATAGGGTACCCAATTCACCGCACTCCGCAAAAACAAAATCACCCTCGGGGGCTCTCCGCCCTGTCCGATCGAGGGTGACGTCATCACCAGCGGGGGCTTCTCACCCCCAAACCAACCGAGACCGCTACTTTCCCTCGGAGGATCTTCCGCCTCACCCGAGCTAGGGTGACGGGTGACGTCATCCGTGACGCCGCCTATCCTCGGGGACTCCTCCACCTCGCCCGAGGTAGGGTGATGTCATCTGTTACGTCAACCATCCTCAGGGACTCTTCTGCCTCGTCCGAGCCAGGGCGACGTCATCCGTGACGTTTCCCTACCCTCGAAGATCTCGTCACCGCCAGTGGCTAGGGACGTCCTAGCCCATATAGTCAAAAGGCCCACAGTGCCCTCCGTCCTCAGGGATGGGGTTCAAGGTGTGAGATGCCATGTCTGCCCCTGTTCCCCCCTGCAGTATGGGTTCCTGTGCTGCCTAACCGACGACTTACGCGCACTACACCCGTGCCATAGCTTCGACGGACACTCGAACAGGGATTAGGGCGTCATCAGCCCTGTATGACGGAACGCGGGGGTGCTTGGCCCCGTGCAACCAGCCCCGCCCATGCCCAGGAAAGGGAACAGCGGAGTTCCCGGTCTCAAGGCACATGGCTACAGCACAACAAGGACGAATAGGACCCGGACATATGTCTACTGGCGCAATCTTCCTCAGGAAGGAAGACAGCATGAAGACAAAGCTGTCCCTCGGCAGCAACCCAAGTCGGGCCGACGTTCACTCTCCCTCTCTCTACTGTACTCCTCCATCTCTCTCTACGTATAAAGGGGGAGAATGGACCTCCAATCTCGCTCTCTCGACACCCCACACTCATTCACATACACTCAAACTCGCATACACGCGAACACACACCAGAACCAAGAACCACATACACACGAGACCTGGGAAGGCGCTTCCCTCTCTCACGATTGCTTGTAGCTCCCCTCTACGAGTCCTCCCGCTTGGTAATACTACCCCGCAACACACTGGACGTAGGGCGTTCGTGCCTGAACCAGTATAAATCTCTGTGTTCTCCGAGCGTAACCATCCCAACTCTGACACGCTTAGAAATTTACTCGTTGGCCGTCTAGACCCCGCCATTTTACACACCGACACATCTCTTCTGAGATGAAGGGAAGGTGGAACAATAATTTGCGGCCTCTTTTTTTATCTTATTGTTAGGTTACGGATGAAACATTGAGTACCATGCCAAATCAATGCATGAGTTCTTGTTCCAAATTTATATTTTGTTTTCCCTATAATGCACAACACAAAATAAAGTGAGCCAACATTATTATTTTGTAGATGGATTTTAATTGTTGTTAGTTTCAGAGATGTGAGATAGCTAGCTTTTGAGCTGTTGGATGATTGCATTGGATGATTGCATCTTCTAAATTGTCAATCTAACCAGGTGATGATGTACATAGTGTGAGAACCGAAGATCTAGACGGTATTTATTGGGTTTGAAGATTTTCCGGTGTGTGAGTAGAAGATTGATGATTGCCAGGTTCTTTTTTGTTCTTGTTGTTGTTGTTTACCCCAATGTTGGCATATATACGGCCATCAGCCATGTTCTCACCACTATTTTTGTTGTTCTTTGTATTATGCATGTTCTTGGTGCTTGCCTTCTTTCAGTATTTCATTTAATGGTCATGCTCTTTCAGGTGGGGTCAATATACTGAGTTACTGGTGTTTTGGCTATATTAGTGATGTGGAGGGGGCAACAAAATCGTTTAGGCTGTCAATCTCTAAATTCTATTGATTCTTTACTATTTTTCATTCAATAATCTCTTATTTCCCCTACAGGTGAGTGCTACTCGGTTCTAGATCTCATGACTTTTGCGTGAAAGTTTATTTGTGGGGGACGACCACTATGGTAATTTAATGAAACAACTTAAGTTTATTTTCCTAAAACAATTTAACAGAAAGAGATTTAATAATAATTTTTTCACCTAAAAGTTTATTTATGACGGACGACCACTATGGTTGCTGCCGTCATCGGCGGTGCATGAGCGGGGGCGGGTGCCTAGATATAGTTGTGTGGGAGAGAGGATAATTTATTTTAGCAATTTTGTCATATATGATTTTTTATAAAATGAGATTAAATTCTTTATTTTTTGATAAAAGTACATCTATGTTTTATGTCGTTTGAACTAACACTGCTCTATTTTTTTATCCACAAAATTATGCTTTTGACTAAACCTTAATAAAGTACTCCAAATTTGATAGAATTAACTTTGGATTTAATATAACCCGTAGCGTTAGCACGGGCAAATATACTAGTTGGAATAGTAGGCAAGATGAGCTTTCTTGGGGCAGTTTGCGATGAAGTGATCCTCATCACCGCAATGGTACCACCCCTTGGCGGAGCCACCACGCCGACGGTACAAACAGTTGTTGTGAAACCGTGAGAACTTGGTGATGACCAAAGCCATCTCATCTTCTCAAAGACAAAGCGAACAAGGAGTGTGAAGGGCCTGAGGAGGAATAAGACGTACCGCCAGGGCCAGAAACCAACACCATAGATGGTTTCGACAGGTTTTCAAGCTTGGCCTGGGTCTGGTAGTCAATCTCCAAGGACTTGAGCTTGCTGAACAGCTCGTCCACGGTCAGGGCATCATAGCCCGGTGACTCCTAAATGGCAGCCACCTTCATCTCCCACACCTTCCGATCAAGAGCATGCAAAAGCTTGATAGCCATCTCATGATCATCGATCATAAGGCAAGTTGGCTCGATTAGCACGCATCTTGTTGACGATAGATTGGAAGCGAGTGAACATCCCGTCAACAGATTCGCCAGCCAACTGAGCGAAGTTCTCGTACTCTCTAGGTACGTGTCAAAGAGTCTGGACGTGATCTGAGGATTTCCCTCATGATATCTCAAGAGTGTTTGCAAGATCTCCCATGCCGTAGTGAGACTCGAAACCCGCTCAAACTCTGGAAGAGACAGACAAGAGAAGAGAATGCTACAAGCTCTTGCATTTGACGCATGTTGCATGACTTGAGCATCGGTGATCCAAGCATCAAGAACCACATAGTTCTCATTCTCACAAATCTCCCAAAACATTGTGTCAAGCCCTTGGAGGTAAGAGGACATGCGCACTTTCCAATAGGCAAAGTTGGTTCCATCAAAGTAAGGAGGTTTACCAGCACCTCGCTCCATGTCGCCTTCGCGGATCAAGAACCGTGTAAGGTGGATTGATCCTTAACCGGCTCTGATCCCAATTGAAGGACCGAGAACGACGACCAGACGGGGGGTGAATGGGAGCCAAATAAAAATTCCTTTCGGAAACTTCTATTGCTTGACCCTTGTCCTAAAATCACACCCAAAATGCAACTTCGAAAACTTCGACTCGCACATGACCTAACGAGTAGGTGGACACCTTAGGTGGAACCGTAAAGGTGTAGCGAAGCGGTCGGAGACAGACGAAAACCAACATACGAAAGAAGGGAGACAAAAGAAGCAAACTGGGAAACCTCGGACTGTCCGGCACTTGGGCTCGGACTGTCTGCCGTACACGAAGAACACACGCCAGACTGTCCGCAAAAAGTCCTGGACTGTTCGCCGTTCAGCTGCCCGAAACACCAAGTTTCTGTATTGATCCCTGTTCGGTTCTCGAACTGTCCGCGCTGGAGTGCCGGACTGTCCGCGCCCGGTAACAGGGGAGGCCCGGACTGTCCGCCGTCTGCGTCGGACTGTCCGCCAGCAAAAATCCCAAAGACACATTGTTCTGTGTAAAATCTGGACGAGCTATAGAAGGTTCCCGGACTGTCCGGCGTAGGAGCTTGGACTGTTCGCGACCAGCTCAGCAGAAAACACCGGACAACCCTTGGCTCAGCCCCGACAGGCAGACTGTCCGCGGTTGGTGGGCGGACTGTCCGCGACCGCGCAGACAGTGAAGAACAGAGGCGATTTTAGTTCGCCCTCTTCCCAAAATCCATGGATTCTCAACCAAACCTTCACAAATAGCTACCAAATTTTGTGGGCATGATCCCAAGGCTATGGAGGAGCTATCCCTAGAGAATCATCGCTCAATTTGGATCGAATCAACTGGTGTAAAAGGATTTTGGGAAAAACTCCAAAACGAAGAACACGAAATAGAAATTGCCCGATCTATGTGCTCAAGATGTTTGGGACGAATCCCTTTGGTGCAAATCTCCTAATCGTGATCCCGCACAACTTGGTTCAAACGGAATCACAAAACTCGCTCTCATTCAAGAGAAATCATCGCATGAACAAAGAGGATTAAGAGGAGCAAAAACACAATTAGCGAAGAACACAAGGAAAGGAGACACAATCACGAAATCAAACCCGCCAAGGCTTATGGAGCATAAGGCCTCCGATTCCCAACAAAATCAAAGTGCAAATCCTTACACTAGGGACCTCATGAACTAGAGAGATAAGCTAGAGAGATAGAGAGGTGGTGCAAAATGACTAGGGTTCAAGGGGTGGGATGAGGGATACCCCTTCATCCCCTATTTAACGGGCTTTGGCTATTTCCCAAAGACCCCCTTAGATACATGACCGAATTACCTAGCCCTAAGACATTGTAATCCAAGTCGATAACTCTCAGCCACTCGTTTGAATGGACGGCCCCGCTTCCTGCAGAGACTTGTCGTCGCCTCGACGCAACCTCCAGAATTCCGTCACGTGCCATCCCCGCTTCCTCGGAAGCTCCGCCCGGGTTTTGAGGCCCAAACCCGCAAAACCCGCCACCGGTAGCTTTCGGCTCAACTACCGAACCTCGAGTTTTGAGGCCCAAACTCGAAAACCGTCCTCGGATAGTTTTGAGGCCCAAACCACCAAACCGCTCGACTCGAGCCACCTTGTCCTCACCCGGTCGGACTCCGAGTCCCATGAGCCCCCGCTCGACCCGCTCATCCGCCGTTTTGACTTGGTTGACTCGGTCTACCTCTGTCTTGTCGCACTCGCTGGTGCCGAGCACTAGCCACCACAGCAAGTCTGTCGGCGCCCATGGTCCCTCGGTCCGAGCCCCGCTTTCGTCCTTCACCGCTCTCAGTCCATCGGCACGGCAAGCCTCTACTCGACCTTCTCCACGCCATTGACCACTGTCACTAGGCATAGCACCTGCACACCACAAGCCAATAGACAAGCACACATTTGCTTTCGCAAAGAGATTAGTAGAAAGACACTCAAACTGAAACGTTCAAGTGTTGATCAACCACTCATCATAAAATTGAACATCATGGGTACTTATCCACCATGTGTTCGCAGTCTCTTTTGTTTCACATTCTCCACAAGTTTTGTTTTTGTCACCAAGTTTTGCAGGATGTTTAAGAAAGCCGCGAGAGCCCCCCAAAGGAAGACTTGAAGAGTGTTGGAACGAGACACTTGTCCCGACTTTCCTCTCATCGCTCCGACATGAGTGTCGATCCGCCGGCCAAACAAACACCATCATCATCATCATCAGGTAATACAAGGAAGTTCCTTCTGAAAACAAGTGACCTTGGATTATTTTATCGACGAGAGAAAGAAATCTTCCAGAAACTAAAGAACAAAGAGTTCATCCACACACCTACCATCGATCCTACCCTACTAAAAGACACAGGTATGGATTCTGAACTCGATCTTATCTTTCAAATGATTGGGTGGACAGACTTTTGGAATGTCACCGAATTAGGATCCCGTCTTTTAACCATTGAGTTTCTTTGCACCTTACAATTAAGTGAGGGCGGGATCGCTTTTCGGTTTTTCAAACAAAATTTTGTTTTGTCATGCAGGGAATTGAGTAACCACCTCGATTTCTCTCCAAGAACTAATCTAGACTTAGATGCTGATCTTACAAATTTTGATAAACACCAGTTCTAGCGGGAAATTTCTAGAGACCAACACTTTTTGCAACCCCGAACTAGTGACATAGAGCATCCCACACTTCGTATGTTTCATAAATGGATAGGATTTGTTCTGTTCCCTAGAGATAACACCAGGAAGGTAAGAGTAGGAGATCTACAACTTCTTTTTGCTGCTATTAATAAAGTGCATGTTTCACCTGTAACTTTATTAGTTGCACATTAGCTGAACACACCAAACCTGCTAGGTCCTATTGGTTGCACATCTTTGATCACCCATCTAGCCACAAGCATGAATTTATTAGAAGGCTCATCACTTAACTTCATTGATGAGTTCTGACCTTATTATGGCTATGACTCATTTAGACAAGGAAGAATGTTAAAGAAAGAACACAATATTATGTATATGCTTTATGATAAGGGCAAGGTCCGGTTACCTAACCCGGGCCTTGGGCTCTACACTGTCCAAAGTTATTTGATTGAGATTGAAGCAGAGCCAGTGAATAAGAGAGCGCCACAATGCGTGGCCTCCGAAAGGATGGCCAGTCATCAAGAACGCACATGGCATGGAGCTGATCCAGGACCAGAAGGACCGGCGCACATCAGTTACAATGATTACAACCCTCGAATCCTTAGGGATCCGTGGGGTCAACATATTCGACAAGAAGAACCAGCTCAAGATACATGGCCAGAAGGGGCAAGACCAACAATGGGCAAACGGACCATACCAATCCGAAAGATATTCCACTGACCTATATGGGGCATCAGGGTCCCGAACCCAACCTCATTTTGATGTAGGTCGAGCCTCCGATGCCACATACACATTCACTGGAGATTATTACCATGAGACCAGCGCCTTCTACGCCCGCACCGACAACAACCTCCTTGCCATCCAAGAGACACAAGCCCAACACTCCCAACTACTAGAGCAGCAACAGAAGTGGAACCAGGACCACACCATCGCCATGCAAGAAATGCGAGATGAGAACACCACGATCGGTGAGAATGTGTCTACTCTACTCCAATTCTTCAAACTTGAATAAAGCCATCCGCAGCATCAGCCAGCTTGGGGGACTGCCTCCCCCAATTATCAAGGTAAGTTTTCTATTTCCCTTTATTTTTTCTATAATCATTTCCTTTGGTTACCTTTACGTATCTAAAAAAAAATTAGAAAACCCAATAAATATTTTCTGCTTTAGTTACTACATTTCCTTAATCATGAAAACCAAATAAAAAGAGAGTGTATAGTTTTGCTAAGTTTAATTTTCCTTGAATGAAAATTTGAATAAAAAGATAGCATGATGAACAGTTGCTCAGTTTACTTTCTTACAAGAACCTAGCTTTCAATATAAAGTTCTCCCAATAAATAAAACAATGATCTAAATACATGTGGGAACATAAGCCTAAACTAAGTCTAGGTAATTGGTTGATATGATATGAAAGTTTGAGTTATTGTTTATCTTGTTCTTACAACACTAAATTCTGGAGATTTATTTTTGAAAACTTAAAAATTCCACATGATGAGTTCCTAAGCATGATGAGAGTTTAAAATCCTACCACAGCCATATATACATGCCTACTAGATTAAGAAACCACATCTTTTTACATACTGCTTATGAGCATTGAGTGTGGTCAAGTTGTGCGACCCTCGGGAACTAGTCATGCAGTCTGAATCAAGATTCACTTACACTACACCTACATACGCTACTTCTATCCTAGAAGTACGCATCCATATACACCCCATCCATACAGGCCGCTTCTATCCCAGAAGAACGCATCCACATATATCCACTCATTTCCATCTCCAGATCCACCAAAAATATTCTGCTCCTAATCTGAGAGAGAAAAGAAACAAAGAAACATCCACAAAATATTGTATCACTCATCATCCTATAAGAGTGTTACTCTCTCGCTACAAAGGTTCAGTATAGAAAGAGCATGGGCTATGCAAAAATATATATATTTATCCGAGGAAATAAAAAGAGGCAAGTGACCGGACCCTTGAAAGAAAAAAACATAAATATATCTCCAAGGAAATAAAAAGGGGCAAGTGTCCAAAACCTCGAGAGGAAAAATGATGAGCAATTGTCCTACAGTAGAATTAGGGGTATTCTTTTACCCACTCAAAAAACTCAAAAGATAGCCCATGTTCTCCCAAAAGCAAAGATAGGACAGTCATTATCACCATCACCATTACATGTTCATCATCACCATCACCTCACCATCATCATCATACACCATTCATTTGTCACACATGCACATCTTGATTTTGACTTATTGACATGTTCCTTTGGATCCACGGTTTGGCTATGCAACATATGTCTTGTAAGTATGTATTCACTATCTCCCACCTATGAGCTCCAGATATTAGCCTTATTAGAAGTAGGGTGAGAGAAGGCAATACCACAATGCCTACCACAAATACCACATATTTGAGAGAAGGGCATCCACCATAAATGCCTTGGTAAGGATCCAGAAATACCACATATGAGAGACTTGAGAGAGTCATGCTAAGGAACTCTGAGTTTTATTTGAAAAAATTATGAAAACTCCAGAACAGAGGTGAAATACAGAGCATGAGACATAGTGCTTGACTTGATTATTCTATCGATCATTTACTCAAGACTCAAGTGCAGGTACTAAGCCCCATGGAACGTCACTCTAATCTAAACGAGAATTTTATGTTGAATGCATGTGTGCTTGTTAGAAAGAAAATCTTGAAGCAATTTTTTAATCCTGTTGAGCTAGCTTTTTGCTCAGGGACGAGCAAAGGGTAAGCTTGGGGAGCTTGTTGATGGTCATTAAGTATCAATTTCTATATGTCAACAAGAGATAAAAGGGACTTAATTGATTCACCACCATAGACTTAGGGGATCCAACTGACAGATTTCCACAAGTTTTGGTGAGTTTATGTTTTTACAGGGAGTTATCAGGAAAAGAACAAAAGGAGGTCCACATGTCATGTTTACATAGAGATAAAGGAACTCAGAAAAATCAAGAATACTCAGGAAGGCTCTAGAAGAGACTGGACCAAGCCAGAGGCCGATTGGGCCCAGGCCCAGGGCGCTCGCCCTGCCCCCTATGTCCAACTACGGCCCACTTCGAGGATTAGACCTAATCTCCTTTGAGGATGAATCTAAACCACTCGATTAAGGTCGGTTTGATCCGACGGTCCACGTTCATTCGAGGGGGCTATATAAGGAAGGCCTTGCCACCCCTGAGGAGGAAGAGAAATCATTATTAGAGGAAGCCATCAAATCTAGGGTTTCATATCCCTCTCTCCACCAGAGAATTAGAATAGTTACTCCCAATTCCTTCAAGTTCTATAGGATTGATTAGATAGATTTAGAGAAGTAGAGCATCGCGCTCTGGATTTTGGATCATCGTCATAAAGATCGGTATTATCTTGTATCTTTCTCTACGACTTTATTATTAATATCATTATGTTTCTATTTATTATGTTCTTAGTTTGTTCTAGTTCTATACTTGATATAGTTATGATTGACAATGAGTTCATGTATGAGTTTGCAAAGCGCTTAGCTTTCACCCTAGGGGAGTTAAGTGGTAGATCACATGTGAGCGTGGTGCTTAGATGCTATTTACCTGCAAATGTATCCTATTGGCCGGGTCACGTGGTAGTTCGTGGAAGTGACAGTTCCACTGATTCTTTTATAGTCCACCCCTCGTTTGTAGGACAGGCAGAATTGGTATTGCGGAGTAAGTCTTGTTATATCCTGACTTTCTTTAGCGATGTTCCTTATACATAGATGAAGAGTCCTTTATGCTATATATGATTGTATATGTGCTAGAGTAGATTATGACTTAATAGATTAGAATAAACTTAGAAGTTATTCTCTTACTAATCTGACGTCACCTTACATTTATATGGAGTAGTCTATCTCTAATCTCTATGTTATTTATCTTTGAGCTTACACTTCAATATCTTTATTATTATGGCTTACCCCCTGCCGAAGCAAGTGACTGTGTGATTGAGTTTCTCATAAGTAATCATGCTCTGTAGTCCATCTCTAGTCTTAAACCCTTGATAGTTCATGCCACCAATGTTTGCTTTTCCTTTAGCAAAATATAAATAAACGATACCTGGAACCTACTTCCTGGTGAAGTGCTACAATTGGTACTTTATTTGTGCGCTTGTGGATAGAATAAACATATTTTCTAGAGAGCCTTTTACATTCATAAATACCACTGCACATTTCTAGCGCCATGCTAGGGATGACAACCCAGTATTCAAAGTGGTGTTAAGAAATGTCAACAGCGGCGCGGTGTATGGATGTGGGGAAAAGAGTAACCACCAAACAGTGGACCGCGGGGGATTTACACAGAATTTCAAAGCGTCGGACTACTTGCATTGGTTCGACGGCTGGTCCGACGGAGTATCCAAGCTCTGGACTATGGTCCGAAGCTCAGCGTCAGACTAACGAAAGTAGTCCGGAGGTCATTGACTTAAACTGTGCAAAGCTGACCAGACCACCGGACAAACGAAATCAGAGGAAAATGGTCCGACGGTGCTTGTTTTGCTTTGAAATTTCCTGTTTTTCTCTCCAAACTTTTCTCTTAGCCAAGTGCCAACACAAAAGAGCAGAAAGAAACACTTCTTGGACCTGCCATAAGAACCATCTCTCAACCCCTCAATTTAGAAATAGTTTGTCATAGGCTAGAATTAGTTTTCATATGAATATAGTTAAATAAAGTTCCAAGGATCACCATAGGGGCACAAGAGGGGTATTAGTTGCAGCTAGAGCTTTGAATGCTCCCCCTAAGTGACGAACCTAGAGGATGATCAAACTTAACCGAAGAGAAAGCAACAAGCAACACACATGCATATTCTATGCAATATGGAATTTGAATCTAGGTTGCTTGCAAGTTTAAACCGCGGTAAGGCTTCTTCACACGCTTGAGGGCGGTTATCCTGACCGCGTTAGCCAAGCTTATGTGCATTACTATAGATTAAACATGATTATATTACATATGAATGCATGGTTCACACAATCTCATTTTTTAGTGAAGTTTGAGTGATCAAGCACATTCAACTCGCTTCTCAACCTACAAAAGGTTGTTTAATCGAGTGGTTTAGTGAAGATATCTGCCAATTGCTCTTCGCTCTTAACTCCAACTAGTGTTATGTCTTTCCTAGCCACATGATCTCTAAGAAAGTGATGGCGAATATCAATGTGCTTGATGCGAGAGTGTTGAACTGGGTTGTTAGCAAGCTTTACAGCGCTTTCATTATGACACAAGAGTGGAACATCTTTTAAAATAATGCTGTAATCAAGAAGTGTTTGGGTCATGTATAAGATTTGTGCACAACTTGCTCCCATGGCTATGTATTCCGCCTCGGCGGTAGACAATGCCACACTATTTTGCTTCTTGGAGGACCAAGAGACAAGTGATCTTCCTAGCAAATGGCAACCGCCGGAGGTACCCTTCCTATCAACTTTACACCCGACATAATCCGAATCGGAATAGCCACACAGTAGGAAGGGAGCTCCTTTGGGATACCGAAGGCTAATGCTAGGGGTGTGCCTTATGTACCTAAGGATTCTATTAACCGCACATAAATGTGATTCCTTAGAGCTTGCTTGAAACCTAGCACACATACACACACTAAACATGATATCCGGCCTAGATGCGGTGAGGTAAATTAAACTATCGATCATAGAACGATAGAGAGTTTGGTCAATCGGTTTACCTTCCTCATCGAGATCGAGATGTCCATTAGTAGGCATTGGGGTCTTGATTGGCTTGCAATCCTCCATCTTGAATTTCTTGGGCACATCATGAGTGTACTTCTCTTGAGATATGAAGGTGCCCTCCCTCAATTGCTTCACTTGGAAACCAAGGAAGAAGGTTAGCTCGCCAATCATTGACATCTCGAACTCCTTGGACATCAATGCACCAAACTCCTTGCAATGATCTTGGTTTGTTGACCCAAATATAATGTCATTGACATATACTTGGCAAACAAAGATCTCTCCATTAAGCTTCTTGGTGAATAGTGTTGTATCGACAATCCCGATCTTGAAGCCCTTCTTTAGTAGGAAGTCCCTTAGCCTCTCATACCAAGCCCTTGGAGCTTGCTTCAATCCGTAGAGAGCCTTGGACAACCTATAAACATGGTTAGGCAAGTTTGGATCTTCAAACCTGGGAGGTTGTCAGACATAGACAAGTTCATTGATGAAACCATTTAAGAAGGCGCTCTTCACATCCATTTGAAAGAGTTTCATGTTGTGATATGAAGCATACGCCAAAAGGATATGAATGGCTTCAAGTCTTGCAACCGGAGCAAAGGTCTCTCAAAAATCAAGTCCTTCTACTTGAGAGAACCCCTTTGCCACCAATCTTGCCATGTTCCTCACAACGACGCCTTGATCATCTTGCTTGTTCCTAAACACTCACTTGGTGCCAATGATTCTTGCTCCCTTTGGCCTTTCTTCAAGTGTCCACACTTGGTTCCGGGTGAAGTTGTTGAGTTCTTCATGCATGGCATTCACCCAATCTGGATCCGCAAGTGCGTCCTCAACACTAGTAGGCTCAACAAAGGAAACAAACGAGTGATGTTCAACATAAGATGCAAGTCTAGAGCGAGTCATAACTCCCTTTGATGGACTTCCTACGATTTGATCATGGGGGTGAGCTTGAAGGATAGGTGTTGATCTTCTATCATGAACTTGAGGAGGGGGACGTGGTGCTTGAACATTGCTTGCTTCGGCCTCGGCTTGATCTTGAGGGATGAAGGTATCTTCTTGAGCTTCCCTCACTTGTTCTTCATCAACTTGAGGCGTGTGAGGTGGAGAAGGAACTTGATTAGCTTCATCTTCAACTTCTTCCACCTCTTACGGGTTGATAGCACCAATTGGCATATTCTTCATTGCTTCCCTCAAGGGTTCATCACCTACATCAATATCCTCAAGCGCTCCTTGGGAGCCATTAGTTTCATCAAATTCCAAATCATACGTTTCTTCATCTAAGTCGGTGGCTTTGTTAAATACACGGTATGCTTTGGATTTAAGCAAATATGCAACAAGGAAACCAAGATCACACCACCGTTGGAATTTACCTAAGTGTTGACGCTTCTTGTAGATGTACATTTTGCAACCAAACACCCGAAAGAATGAAATATCCGGCTTCTTCCCATTCACAAGCTCATAGGGAGTCTTCTTCAATAGCCTTTGGACGAAGAGACGGTTTGCCGTATAACAAGCGGTGTTTTTTACCTCCGCCCAAAACTTCTCCGGAGTGTTGTACTCATCAAGCATAGACCTTGCTAGAGTTATGAGAGTTCGGTTCTTCCTCTCTACAACACCATTTAGTTGTGGAGCATATGTGGCGGATACTTCATGCTTGATCCCCACTTCATCACAATAGTCCTCAATCTTGGTGTTGACAAACTCGGTGCCATTGTCACTTCTTATCTTTTTTATCTTCACTTCAAACTCATTTTGTGCCCTTGTTTCAAACTTCTTGAAGATTGCTTGAGTCTCTACCTTGTCTTGAAGAAAGAACACCCAAGTGTACCTAGAGTAATCATCAACTACCACCAAGCAAAATAGATTGCCTCCTAGGCTTCCATAGGTGGTAGGTCCAAAAAGATCCATGTGGAGTAGCTCTAGGACTCTTGAGGTTGACATGAACGCTTTTGTGGGATGGGTGTTGGTCACTTGCTTGCCGGCTTGACATGCACTACACAATTTATCCTTTTCAAACACCACACCCTTCACACCTCTAACCATATCCTTCTTGACAAGTTTCTTCAAACTTGACATGCCCACATGAGCTAGTCTTCTATGCCAAAGCCAACCCAAAGAACTCTTGGAGAATAGACATGTTTGTAATTCGGCTTCATTTGAGGTGAAATCCACTAAGTAGAGGTTGTTGTGCCGAAACCCTTTGAATATCATTGATGAATGTTCAATCTTGGTCACAATCACCTCGGTTGGAGTGAATAGACAATGGAAACCAAGATCACAAAGTTGACCCACGGAAAGCAAGTTGAAGCTTAGAGATTGAACTAGGAAGACATTGGATATTGATTGATCATTGGAGATTGCCACTTTGCCAAGAACTTGTACTTTAGCTTTTCAATTGTCCCCAAAGGTAATCTTGTCTTGCCCTTCACAATCTTCATCAAGTGTGGTGAACATTCAGGAGTCACCGGTCATATGTTGGGTGCAACCACTATCAATCACCCAATGACTTCCACCGGTCTTGTAGTTCACCTACACACAAGCAACTTGGAGTTAACCTTGATGTTTAAGAACCCACTCAAAGCGGGGACCCATTGCCTTGGTAACCAACTCCTTTGCAACCCAAAGAACTCTAGGCTTGTTCTTCATTGGTGGACCAAGGAATACTACTAGTGGTTTACCCTTGTTGTCCTTCTTGATGAAATAGTGAGCATCATGAGAAAATGGCCTTGTGTGCTTGGGCAAGGTCTTTGGAGGTGGAGTCTTGCATTGGAACTCAAAGTGACCAACTTGTCCACATCCAAAGCATCTTCTTGGCTTGGGCTTTGAGTACTCTTGATTGTAGCCATTGTACTTGTTCTTGTAATAATTCTTGGCCTCAATCTTGACCTTTGCCTTCATCACTTGGTTCTCCTTGAACCCAATTCCAGTCTTGTCATTCTTCACTACGGTGTTCATCAAGAGTTCACATTGAAGGTTGTGACCTTTGGTGAATTTCTCAAACCCACTTGCAAGCTTGGTCTTGTCATTCTTGAGCTTGACAATTTCTTCTCTTAGAGAGGTGATCAAGGTGATAGCATCCTTGTCTTCTTCTTGAGCCGGCTTGATGACAATAGGCTTGTTAGACATGAGAGTGATTAGCTCTTCCTTGAGCTTTGAGTTTTCTTCTCTCATCTTGACATAGTCATCATACTTGTCTGCTTCAACAACTCTCTTGCCCTTGCACTTAGCACTTTGCTCAAGAGCCACATCATCAATCAAGATATCACAAGAGGTAGCACTATCAGACTTAACACACGAATTAGTAGCAGCATGTGTAGCAAGATCTTCATTAAGAAATTCATTTTCTACCACTAGTGTGTCGTGTTCTTGCTTGACATTGTTGTAGTCATCTTTTAGCAAGTTGTACCTTGTGTAGAGCTCTTGTGTTGACCTCTTAAGCTTATCATGTTTCTCATTAGCTTGCTTAAGAGAGGCTTTGAGCTCCCTAGTGCTAGATGTGAGAGTGTTAATCTCAAGCTTCAAATCATCATTAGCACTAGTCAAGGTGTCAAGCTTATCATGCAAGTTTCTTTTGATCTCTAGTTTGTCATTTTTACCTTTGGACTTCCTTATGATGCTAGCGTACTGGTTGCAAATTTTAATTAGTTCATCATAGGAAGGTGCTTCTTCATCGTCACTATCACTACCACTTGAGTCACCACTCTTATCATCATCCTCTATTTTTACCTTCTTGTCACCTTTAGCCATGAGGCATAGGTGTGTAGAGGATGAGCCCAGTGATGAAGGATGAGGTGGTCGTGGAAGAGAAGAACCAATCACCAAAGCGGCCACCTTCTCATCTTCAATCTCATCATTGGAGGGATCACTAGAATCCTCAATGTCGGTGATCCAATCACCCACAATGTAAGCTTTGCCATCCTTCTTCTTCTTGTGGAAGTCGAAGTTCTTCTTCTTGTATGGCTTGTCTTGCTTCTTGTCATCATCACTAGAGTTATCATTGCAACCCTTGTTCTTCTTGAAGTTCTTGAACTTGTCTTTCTTCTCTTTGGGGCAAGCACGAGCTAGATGACTAAGAGTGCCGCAATTGTAGCACTTCATTTGGGAGATCGGCTTCCTTGAGGCGCTTGTGAAGAATTTCTTCTTTGAGTCAAATTTGACTCCATTTTTGTTTAGCCTCTTCAACATCTTGGTGGTCTTCTTCACCATGAGAGCGATGTTGTCTTCATCATCATCATCACTTGCGCTCTCAATGACATATTGCATCTTGCACTTCTCCTTGGAAGATGCCTTGAGAGCCAAATCCTTCTTCTCCTCCTTCTCTTTCTTCTTGGAGGAGGATGTACCACCATCATTGATCTTCATGTACATCTCATGAGCGTTGATCTTGCCCAACACTTGTGTTGGTGTAGTTGCGGAGAGATCGCCTTGATGAAGGACAGCGACGATGTGGCTATACATGTCTATTGGTAAGACACAAAGTATCTTGCGCACCACATCGGACGGAGTCATTTGGGTGAGCCGAAGGCCATTCAAATCCTCTACAACCACATTCAAGCGCGAATACATTTCATTAGCATTTTCATGAGATAACATGGTGAAAGCATTCATCTTAGCAATGATGAGGTGATAGCGATCTTCTCTTTCACATTTGGTTCCCTCGTGTAGAGCACAAATATTTGTCCAAACCTCATGCGCGGTTTTGCAATTCCGCACACGGTTGAACACATCCTTACAAATGCCTCGGAAGATGATGTTCTTAGCCTTAGCATTGTTCTTCTCATAGTAAGGATCTTCAGCGAACACCGAACCACCAATGGTGGCAGCTTTGAACACGTCGGCATCAACGGCCTCTAGATAGGCTTCCATACGAACCTTCCAATAAGGAAAGTTGTCTCCATCGAACATGGGAGGGGGTCCATCCCCATGGGACATCTTGCTCTAGGCGGTAAAGCCTAATTTAAGAGCAACCTTGCTCTGATAGCAATTGAAAGGATCAAGATGCCCAAGAGGGGGGTGAATTGGGCTTCTTTTAAATTTCTAAAGAAATATTAAAACCTAACAATGCCAATTACCCCTAGTGCCTACCGGATGTGTGTCCTAACTAGAAAGCGGTAGCAAGGCATATGAATTGAAAGACAACCTATGCAATTCTAGTAGGAAAGCAAAGAACACAACGGAATGTAAATGCATGTAAGTAAAGAGCTAGGGAAAGAGAATTGGTGACACGCGATGTTTTCCCGAGGTATCGAGGAGTCAACACTCCTCCCTAGTCCTCGTTGGAGAACATCGCAAGGTATAGCTCCCCCTCTACCCGCGCAAGGGTGGAGTGCTCTCTACGGGCTGATTCTTCGCCACTCCGGCTCGGTGAATCGCCCACAACCGATCACAGAAGCATGGAGAAGAGCCGCCGACAATCTTCCGGCGATCACTTCCTCCGAACACCACCAACCCGTCTAGGTGTTGTCGAACACCAAGAGCAACAAGCACAAGACCTTCACTTGACCAACTCAAGGCTAGGAAGGTGGATGGATGCACACAAGTCACTCCTAATCACTCTTGTGGGGAAGAACAAGATGGATTCTCTCTAATCTCTCCCTCACTAGGCACTTGGCTCTCCAACAACTCTCACAAGAGTTCCTCAGGTGAAACAATGGCCAAGAGAGCTCACTTGGACGAGGAGGGCAACTATAAATAGTCCCCACCTCCAAAACTAGTCGTTTCTTGCTTTTTCTCTTTTCTGTGTAAGCACCGGACTAGTCCGGAACCTAACCACCGGATCATTTCTTCTGGTCCGGAGCATGCAGTCATATCCAAATCTGAGTCGAAATAGTGACCACCGGACTACTTGCAATAGTCCGGTGCCTAGTACAGAGCCTCTGATCCGGAGCCTAGGTACATACTGCGTGGATTTGGTCTTCTGCTGAGAACCATCGGACTAGTCGTCGGACTACCCTTCGGACTAGTCCGGGGCCCCTTTTGGGACTCACTCAAGAACACAGTGGCCACCGGACTACTTCCAATAGTCCGGTGCCCTCCGGACAGGTGGTCCAGAGCACTTCCTGGAACTCACTCAAGAACACAGTAGCCACCGGACTACTTCCAATAGTCCGGTGCCCTCCGGACAGGTGGTCCGGAGCACTTTCCTTAGAGCACTGCCTAAGGCAGGACCACTTTCAATGGTCCGGAGCCTCCTAGGTAAACTGGTCCGGAGCCTCTCTGACCTCTTTCTTCACCTTGTTTCACTAAGTCTTTTGAAGGGGTTTTGCTCCTACCATCTCAAGGGCTGAAAGCAGGGTCTTTAGGACTAATTGTGACAAATGTGCATACACCAACATTCCCAAACTCTCCTAGGTCAAGCTACTAACCTCATACCCCCCTTTATAGTACGGTCAAAGGAAAAACAAAGACCTAGTCTATACTTAGTGCACTTCTCAACCTCATGGCACTAAGAGCTAGCCTAGTCTTCAACTTGTATCTCCATCCTTTGAAACCGAAACGATTTCCATCTTGGGGGCATGAATACCATTAAGCCCATTCATCTAGCATCACTTATGACCTAACTCAAATGATTTTGCCTCTGCAAAACACACGTTAGTCATAGTGACCTAGCATTGTCGTTAATCGCCTAAACACAAAGGACCATGATTCTTCACACACCACAGGCGGCGTACAACCCAAAACCGCATGTGGTGTGTTTTGGGGGGCGCTAGCAAAAACAATTTTTCTACTAGTAGGGTACCCGAAACCCGAGAACCCGACAGGTTTTACCCGCTAAGGAGGCGGGTGCGGAAGGAGTTTTCTACCCACGGGTACGTTATTGGGTGAAGTCCTTTACCCATCGGGTATGGCGGGTACGGGTGTGGAATAGCAGTACCCATACCCGCATACCCATGGGTAAGAAATGCCCGCAAAATTGTGTAACCAGCTAAAGTGTAAGTGATTGTAGCCCGTATACCCGCATACAATGTGTAAGTGATTGTAGCTCATATAGCCCATGAAACTTGGCCCAAACACTCCTAGTATATATCAAAATTGAGTGGTAGTTGTTATCATGATGCGCTGCCTGCTGATGGGCCTAGTATATATATAAAAATTTGGCCCAAACACTCCTAGTTAAGTTGTTAACTTGTTGGATGTTGTTATAATTTGTATGTGAACTCGGGTGTATTATCGGGTATGGAATACCCGTCGGGTAAGAATTACCTATCGGGTGCGGGTCTGGAATAAATTCCTGACCCGTCTGCTTTCGCGGTTAACCCGATGGAATAGATTTTGACCTGGCGGGTGCGGGTATGGGTAGCCAGTACCCGTCGGGTACGTACTCATTGCCATTTTGACTCATGGCCCACAACCAATTGTTCTTTGTTTTGTTTTAGCTTTTTATTATGTGTTACTCCCTCTATCACTAAATAGATGTCATTCTCGCTTCCCGAAAAGTTAACGTTTTCAAAATGACGGCTATTATATATTAAAATATATAAATAATTATACTAAGTAATTAGTATTATCGGAAAGATCTTTAAGTCTAGTTTTTTAACAAATTTATTTGGAGATCTAAATGTTGCACGTATTTTCTATAAACTTAGTTAAAGTTGAGAAAATTTAACCGGCACGCATTCCATAACGTCTTCCTTTTTGGGATGGAGGGAGTACCTCTTATCTTTATTCCTAAATTGCTATTAGTAATATTAGTAATACATGGTTGATTACCACAATTAATCTAATGTATTTTTTGTTCCATTTAGTTTATCCTTTATATAAACACTGTCATAGAAACTATGGGTTGGAAGAGATAGTTTCTACTTGATATTAATTGTTCTCTTTCTCTCTTGGAAACTACGTCTAGAAATCTTCTATTGGGACTGCCCTTAGCCAGCTAGTTACTATGGGATAGTGAATTCAAACAGACGTTAGATAACCAATTGGAAATCTGTTAGATGGCATTTTTATATTAAAATATCTATTTCTAATAATCTCTACTATAATTGAAATCTTCTAAAAGAGTGGGAAGTCTGGATCTCACCTCCTGACCCCACAACCAGGCCCCCACCCTCTTCTCCCGCACCACCCACGCACAGCTTCAAGGATTGAATCCCACTCGCGTGCCTCGCGAAAAAAAAACTCGCGTGCCTCGCAAAAAAAACACGTCGATCCCGCTTCGGGGATCGAATCCCACTCGCGTGCCTCACGAAAAAAAGATCACGCCGATCCCACTCGCGTGCCTCGCGAAAAAAACTCACTCGCCCAGCCGCCGGTTTAGCGTGAGGGACACGAAAAAAGAACCACGGCGCCGCCCCATGCCTCGCAAAAAAAACACGCCGCCGGTTTAGCGTGAGGGACTCAGGTGTTGTGGCGGCGTGCGTTTTTCTTCCTTCGCTCGTGACCAGGAGTGGGGGAGCGAGCCGCGACGACTCGGCGTGTGGCGGTGTATGGGACTCAGGTGCCTGGGGGCGTGCGTTCACCGATTGACGCGAGAGCAAAGGTAATACAAAAAGAGTGGGAAGTCTGTATCTCACCCCTAACCCCACAGCCAGGCTGGAAAACGCAGGGGTATGAGCAAGTGCACCTCAGCGCCGCGTCATGTTGGCCGATCGGGATTAGTTTGCCTTACGTATCGTGATTGGCGGAGGAGCCGCGGAGCAGTAATTGCGCGTTGTGACGATACACTTCGCGTCCAATCTACTACAGCCAGACAGGACTGCGTTGCGCGGCTGCGTCTGCACACACGATGGCACTGCTTCGCCTGCACATGACTGCGCTGCGCGGCTGCGTCTCCACACGGGGCGACGCCTACTGCCAGTCCGCCAGGCGCAGATCGTCTCGGCCCAGTCGGCAAGTCCTAGACGCCGCGACCTACACGGCCGCACGGGGCAGCCACGCGGAAAACAGTGCACCGATCCGCTCTGACAATCTCGCGCTTGGTCCGGCAAGCAGTCCCCTAACTGTAAGTTCTAAACTTATTCTATAATCTATATTGTATTATTGATAAAGTATTTTGGTAATCTATGGCAACATTTTGAAGCATTTTGTATTTCATTTGAAAAAATTATATGGTTTTAGAATATGGTTTTTGTCGATCGAATTAGCGTGTGGTTTTACCGAATTATAAATGGTTTACCGAATTACATAAGAATTTTTTTTAACGCATACCGTGAGGTAAAATCCTAGGTCTGCCACTGCACGCACACCCAGGCTTCCCACTTCCCTCACGCGCCCTCACGTGGTTAATCAGGGAACGTGATCATAGGAAACAAGTTCATCCGTACGTAACTATACGCCTATAATCAGGGAACAAATTCAAAATTTAATCACGTCCATCCGCCTATCCTCCACCAAAAAAAATTCCACATGTGACTCCTCTCCCAAGCGACCACACATCCTCTGATGTGGCAGGATGCGTCTAGGGTTTTCTGGATGCCGCCACACCTTATCCTATCCTCCACGCCTGATGTCCCCCTCCCCATTCCGCCACGCCGTAGGTCGTTCTCGGGCACCAGTCGTGGGAGCAGAGGCGGAAGCCATCACCGGCCGTCTGCTCGGGCTCGCAGCGAGAAGAGCTCGTGCTGCCAACGAGCGGGAGTGGGAGGTCGGTGCTTCGAGCGCGGATAATGGGTCGACCGCATCGACGCCAGCACGCCGACCGCCGAGCTGTTCTCGTGGTGTAGCCACGCTGAGGGGGACCTCGTGGTGGAGAAGAACACCTACATCGTCTTCGCCACGGCCACGGGGTTGGAGGAGACGCTGTGGCGGGCGGTCACCGACGAGGTCAGCGGTCAGATCAGCGCGTCGCTGGTGGAGGTGGCGGGGGCGGCTTGTTCGCTCACGGTGGCTATGGATGATCCTTGCCTGCACGAGGCCCTCCGGCTGCACTTGCCCCCCCCCCCCCCCCCCCACGACTACGACGTTGTCAGGGCCGTCAATGGAAGGTGTGAGTAGGGCAAAGAAAAAGAAGGAGGTCTTCCATCTCTTTTGTCTAATATTCATATCCTAATATTCGATCATTTAATTTTATCAACTAAGAAGTATTTGTGACAACAAATTTATAACATAAAGATTAATAATTTTGCTTGGGAGGGAGGATAATATATTTCAGCAATTTTTATCGTATATGAATTTTTATGAAATGAGATTGAAATACATCGATGCCTTTGGAACTTGCATTGCTCTAATTTTTGTTTTGGAACCACACAATTATGCTTTTGACTAAATCTTAATTAAGTATTTCAAATTTGGTAGAATTAAATTTGGACTTAATATAACCTGTAGCGTTAGCACAGGCAAATATACTAGTTAGAAATAAAGGATATAGTCTTTTAGAGTTGCTGTCAAGGGATCCAACGACACAGTGCAGTCGCTAAGATGGAAAGATATTTCCGATGTGTTCGCTGAAAAGTCGAGACAGCTATTCCATCCGCGGCCTTATTCGTAGGAAAAGATGCAACGAACAAATATGGCACAGAGAGATAGAAGTCGACCTTCGACGTACGGTATCAGACAAGTCCACCAGCAGTTTTGCCAATCGAACACCAAGTCTCTACGATGGGGTTGGTCCGGCATCCATCGGCGTCATCACCGGTTGGTGTGCGGTATCCGATTCATATCGGCGTCACAGCGTGCAATATATCATCCAAGTGTGGTATGAGATAGATTCCTGTGGCGCCGTTCGTTTATCGCCACACCTCCGGAAGACCACCATGCCTTCGTCTCCATTATTCCTTGCCATGGTGGCGAGCCTCTTCACCGTCGTACTATCCACGGACAGCCAGTGGACCTGGTCCGACTGCCAGCCGTTGACGGCGGCCTCTTCTTCCACTAACAGCACGTTCTGGTCCAACGTCGTCGCGCTGCTGGACGCGCTCCCGTTGGCCGCGGCGCCCACGGGCTTCGCCTCCCTGTCCCGAGGCAACGGCACTGACCGCGCCTTTGTCCGCGGAATCTGCCGCGGCGACTCCACGGCAGCTCAGTGCGCCACGTACATCCAGAACGCCGCGCTCGGCATCAGGAGCCGCTGCAACACTACCCGCCGCGCCGCCATCTGGTACGACGACGGATCCATTGTGGCCGATCCAGCGCCGATGTTCTGCTTCGTCAGCTACGCCGACACCAACGCGTCGACGGCCTACGAGGACGCTTACGAACAGCCGTTCCAGAACGGCTACGTGGTCTCCAACACGGTTGCCTTCGAGACAGCTTACAGCACGCTCATGAACAGACTCGCCCAGCGCGTCGTCGTCAACGGCTCCTCCGCCACGTCATCGCCAGCAGTAGCACCGATGTTCGCAACAGGGGCGGCAGTGTATGATGCCACTGCGCCCAACGGCACCATGTATGGGCTCCTGCAGTGTATGAGGGATCGGACCGCGGCGGAGTGCCGCAAGTGCTTGAATCACTCGGTGCAGCTGCTGCCGTCATGCTGCAGTGGTCACCGGGGCGGGCTTGTGCTCGGCTACAACTGCTACCTGCGCATGGAGGTCTACCCCTACTATGATTTGGCCCTCGATGGGACACCGCTTTTAGCTCCAGCTCCCTCGACCTTGGTCGGAGAAACTCGGCCAGGTGAGCTTCTCAACTGTATGCACTGCCAAGTATATAAGTATATTATTTTCTTGGTTCTAAATTATAAAATATTTTATTTTTTAGAATCAATTAGAAAAGCCAAAATATTATTGCAATTTAAGTTGACAAAAATATACTTCGTATCTCTTAACATGCTTTTAATTTATTAGCTTGATATAATTTGTTATATTGCATTTGACAAATCTTGTGTTTTGTCAACTCTCAAAATAACATACCAAGTAAAGAAAATAGTCTTTCTCCAATAGTATGCACACAAGACTTTTTTTTTCGTGAGAAGAGGCGGCGGTGGGAGAATAGGTGATGCTAAGCTGCCTCGGGTTAGTATATTTGTAAGTGGGGAGGAGAGATACGTCAAGTTGTTATTGATGACAAGTTATTTTGCTAAACTTTTGAAAAAGGCTAATTTTTCTTATTTTTTCAATAATAGATGGATATCAAATTGAGATAGCAAACTCTTAGAGATGCTTAGCTAGAGACAAAAAAAAAACAGTGAGCCCTAGTGAACCTGCTTGACTCTAAAATCTAAATGCTACAACACCCTCTGTTCTTGTTGACAAGTTTGTATAGATTTTGTTTAATATAAACATATAAGATAAAAAGGCGAATTCTAGTGAACGCTGTCTGCAAACTAAACTTTACACAGGTTGGCAACTTTGTATAGATTTTTTATAGGTACTTTATTTTAAAATAATATTACCTTTTAATTTTAAAAAAAGAGAAAATTTCCTAGAGGAAATTGCTAAAAGCACATAATATGATGATGGGCACCGCAGTGAGAGCGAAGTTTGCCAAGACCTATTACAAATTTAGAGTTCTTTACTGTAACACTGTAGCCAATATTTTACTCATTTCTCAAATTTGTGGAGAGAGAAGACAAGTGAAATGACTAGTTTTCCCTTGTCTTCAACATTCAGCCGTTCGCTTATTTTGCCATAGCACATTACCACCACCTTTTCTTCTCTGGCAACACCCATGACCGTGACTACAGGCATCTCCACCACGGCTCCTTGTTTCTAGTAGCATGGTGGCGGCGTCACCCTACGGCGGCTAGCGGTGCTGCAACTGTTGCCATTGCCCGCCTTGTCATTTCTTTCTTCTGGTCTCCTCTCCCCTTCGCCATTGCTGGGGAGCGAAAATCCAACAACGTGACCGATCGAGAGCCGCCTGCAAGGACCGAGCATGGCCGCGAGGACCAAGTCCACCGCATCCAACGCTCGCACATTGCAGCGCGCGACAACGTCTCTCCCACGTGATGAGGATGCCCTTGACGGCGTGCTCAAGCCCTCCACACCTAGCCCGCCTTTTCTCTCTCCCTCTATAAAGGGCACCCGAGCTCCGCAGAAGCACGCTGCAACCACTCTGCCCATCCCCATGCCCCAAGCTGACACCAATGTCATTGCCAACCCAAGGTTGAGTTCCGATGTACAAAACCACGGCCGGTCCATCAGTTGAGATTGGACATGATATTGTATCAATAGATTAAACAAAGCATAACAGACAATATCGATAACTTAATGAATCTATTAGATCACCAATTTAATAGAGCCAATAACTAGCTTGAAGCCACGATTCATGTGAGATTGAAGCAATGCATCCCATGAACAATAGATTGAAACCGATAATTAGCTCATACCAAGCTTGCACGAGTTACACAATACAGTCGTACAAACGAGACATGAACCAAGGCTAGACTTACAAGCAAACCGGAGATCGATTTAGTCGATGCAGCCCAATCCGTCGAAGGTTGCAGCCCAATCCATCGAAGGTTCACTAAAATCTACTCTACTCCTACTCTTAGGATTGACCGGAGGCCGGAAACTAAGTACTAGTTGTGTATTTGATTGATTGGATGTCTTTCTCATTCCCTAGGCTTTGCTATTTATAGACCATAGCATGTACCCTAACCGGCCGTCACGTAAGTCCTAATAATAAGGAAACAAAACATGACTTGGGTCTCAATCCACTCCACCGCCGAGATCGTCGTGTGCGTCCTGTTGGAATCGGCCGAAAAATCTCTCCATGATCTCTTATTTCCTTAGTCGATCTTTCGGGTCCATCTTGGATATCTCCTCGAAAGATCTGCTAGGGACCCATAAGCGCACATCTGGTCGTACAAAAATACGGTGTTAACAGTGACTTCAGGTGTCATTTATTAGGTCCAACTGGATCCAAACCCATTATAGATGCTCACGTGACACGCTATCATAGCTTCGACATGTGGGGTCCACATGTCAATTAGTTATTTTTTATAGAATAAAAAACAAAAATGTATTTTGTGTTGACTTTTAAAAAAAACTAATTCATAACTTTTTTATATGAGATCATATGAAGACAAAATTTATATTAAATTATAGCCCTCGACGGGATCTTTCTCTTTCTAATTGAGAAGTTTTTGAATTAAAACAATTAAGGTGTTGTACGTTAACAGATTTTGAATTTTAAAAATTTAAAATTATAAAAAATCTCAGATATTGATATGGTCTATAAGAAAGTTATGGTTATTTATAAAATCTACAACTTTGTTGATGATTTTTTTTATTTAAACTCGTTTAGTATTCTAAATATGTGTTCTAAGTTTTTTATTTGAAAACATATATAGTTATAACACATATTTAGGACAATAAACAACTTGAATAATTTTGAACTATAAATTTTTAGATTGTAGAGAAATATAACTTTCATATAGAATATGTCTACATCTAAGATTTTTTTTAAAAAAATAAATTTTAAATTTTAAAATTGACAAACTTATAACAATATTTTAGGAACCTAAATAGTTGCACTTCATAAACTTTTCAACTATAAAAATGTATATCTTGTTGCGAGTTATAAATTTGATGTAAAGTGTGTCTTCATCCGAGCTTATATTAAATAGTTATGAATTATTTTTTGAAACAACTAATGTGCCATGTCATATATAACCAACTGACATGTGGGCCAATATGTAGGAGCCACACTAGCTTGCCAAGTCAACATCCAGAGCAGGTTTGGACATGTTTGGACATTTATGACACCTGAAGCCGAATTCATAAACTCAGGATAGTATTTTGAATGTAGAAAGACATAAATGACATCCATTGCCAATTTAAAAGACCACCATGAATTTTCCTCGTCGAAGCGAACCATGGGCCTTGCACTAAGACCATCTCTAACAACTTGGAAAAACATCTTGGTATTTTTATAAGTTTGGTAAAATCCCAAATTTCCTTCTCCGACAATTCCTTAAACCAACTTTGTATTTATCCAAAGTTGCTATTCAGGGGTGTCGCGCGCAGAAGAATACGCGTGCAGCTCATGTTGCCATCGCGATATTTTTTCTCCCTCAGGTTGTTTTTTTCCTCCCCTCTATCTGCATGCGTGAGTTGCGTGGGCTTTTTCTTTTTTTTCTCTCTTTTTTTTCTCTCGGCTCCTATGATGAGTGGGTTTTTTTTTCTTTTTTCTTTTTCCTTTTTTCTCTCCCTGTATCTGCATGTGTGGGTTTTTTTTTCCTTTTTTTCTCTTGGCTCGTATCTCCATGCGTGGCCATGCTCGCGGCGGGCGGACGGGGACGGCGACGTTCTGCTGGACCGCGACGAGTTCCTCGGGCTGGTGGGCCTTTTTTTTTTAAATTTGGCAAGTTAGAATAACAAATTATTGGAGAGATAACTTTTTTTCACTTGCCAAATAATTTTGTAATTTGCAAAACTATAAGATTTAGCAAGTCAAATTTTTCAAGTTATTAGAGATACTCTAAGGTTGCTAGGCTGCAGCCTATTGAAATGTCCGTGTCACTTTGCAAACTTTCCGGTAAGATACTTTGGGTATATACACCTAACATGTGGTGTGGTGAGTAATTTTACCCAACTTAAAAATTCCATAAGTTTCAGAGCACGTCAAGTGCTCTATGAAATCCATGCATTTGACCCAGATCTGGAATTTTGATGGATTTGAATCTTTGAACCCATGTATTTAGATAAAAAAGAGAAGATCTCGAGCAATTTTTTGATGCATGTGAACAGTGGCGGAGCGTGAGTCAAATGGTAGGGGGCCAAATTTAATTAGAGAAAAAAAAGAGAGCAAACCAGCCCACGGCTACTGTGGTCGCTGGCCTGCTGCCTGCTGTATGCGTGTGTGTGTGCGCGCGCGTGCATTGAGTGGTCTAGACCCTGTTTAGTTCCAACCAAAATACAAAATCTAAAATCCCAACTATTTTGGGTTCCAAAATCCAAAATGCAAAATATTTTGGTAGGATGTTTAGTTTCATCTAAAATTTGTCTTCCAATGATAAGGATTGTGAGGATGACACACAAACCAATGTAAAGATTCCCTTATTTTGGGCTCTTGAGTTCAAAATCTAAAATGGAGAATGGACCACTTTTTGTCAAATATTTTGGGTGATGCTTAGTTCCATTTTGCAAAATAAAGAGGAAAAACCCAAAATATTTTAGATTCTATGGGGAACTAAACACTCACATTTGCTTCTTGTTTGACTCAACACAAGATGCAAATTTAGAGTCCACGCTAGACGGTCCATGGCGTATCGTTGGACATTGAAAATTTCTGCTGAGCCAGGGGGGTTGGGGGGGGGGGGGAGGCGGAGCCTAGTTTCCCCTCCACTAGGCTCCGTCCCTGCATGTGGAGCATCTGAAGCGGTTCCAAATATGCAAAGTGCAAGAGCATATGTATCATCGATACGATCTGCAGATTCCCGGTGGCAACACTCAACCTGTTCGTTTGGCAGGATTATGCACTGTTCCGGCAGGATTATTCACTACTGGCTGATTTTTTGTGAGAGAAAAACATTGTTCCGGTTGGATTTAAGCCGACTGAAAAGCCAAGCGAACAGGCTGTGATGAGCAGAATATTAACTCAATAGGAGTGATGAACATGTTGATGGAACGATGCCGTTTATTTGTAGAAGTAAAACATCCATATTTTCTAGCTAGCAGCTATTGGGCTGAGCTAGTTATTACTCCCTCTATCCTCAATAAACTAATTACTAAAATTTGTGTCACCAGTCAATCTTTTTTAACTTTAACTAATTTTATACGAAAATATAACATCTATGATATAAAATGACCACCATAAAAAATATATTCTAAGGTAAATCTAAAGATACTATAAATTTTATTTTTTTTCCAGAAATTCAATTAAAACTCAAAATATTTGATTTAAGATAACTTTAAAAAAATATTCTTTAGACACAGAAGTAACTAATTCATGCAACACTCAGTTTTCAAGACTAGACTAGTGGTTTAGAGTTTGAGTCATGACTAGCATGATCAATTAAGCCATCATTCGGTTGAGATGGATCGATACCACTGGGGAATCTGGTGGGTCACCCATACCTATGCCCGCTTTATTGTCCATCTGCAATTGCCCAGAGAATAAATACCCGCTGTATGTGGATTATCGAATGGGTGACCTCGGATGTGGATGGGAATATGGTCAGTCTCAATCCAATGTTTCAGCTCCTCCTTTTCTATTTTTATGAAACTTCACATAAAAGGAGGCTTTCTCTGAATGCATAGTTTAATGCGATTATCAATGTTTCTTTTTTTTCTCTCTCTCATCTCCACCGTATATTTGTCTTACATGCATGTATCCCATGAAACTAAGAAAGGTTCTAAATGAGGATTTCATACGGTTTCCAACATTTTACATTCAACGCTATATAGTTTCATCACCATTAAACCTTTTCCCTTTCTCCTCATTGTTTCATGCAAAAAAATTACAAATCTGTTAATGTGACACCGTGACGAACAAGATTGACTCCACGTTCTCTTACTAAGTACAGATAGAAATAGATCGTATTCGTGTGGAATCAAATTCGGATATCATCTTTTACTATATCAATTGTATTAGAATTATAAACTTATCATACAAAGCGAGATTGAAGCATTTATGTATACAACATAAACAATCAATTAATAAATTCATATTTTTTTTATATAAATATTATCATTAACTTATAAATTTATATCAAAAAATTACAATAAATAAATAAATAAACAAGAGTATTAAAATAATTTAAAATAACAAATATATTAGGATTGAACTAAGTTAGAAAGATATTAAAAATAATTAATTTTTTATGTATCATTAATATTTTTAAATTAATACTAAAATTTATTTACATATATACTATTATTAAATGGGTTCAATGAATTATTAGTAATAGTAAAATTAATTAATTAGTAATTGTTGAGAGAAATTTTTTAAGGAGGTTCATGATATTTTTTCCAGATATGGAAAGTGCCGGATATTGTCGAATATAGATCTAGAATCAGATGAGAAACACTGAAAAACTAAGACGAATAAAAATCTAATGTGGATATTCATATTACAAGTTTTGGCGGATATGGATCCTGAATAAGATATCCATTTTCAATTTGAATCCTTACTGCTCAGAAAGCAGCCCACCGTCAGCAGCAGGGTGCGGCCCGCTGCTACGCAGGCGGCAATGTGCTCGCCTGCGCCGTCAAGAGCGGAGCCAGTAATCCAACCGTAGGGGCGGTGTTAGATATAGGGGGATCAGGACCTATATAAATACCAAAAGTATTCATATATTTAAGTATTTGATATATAAATCACAGCTTGTTGGGGGTGCCCGGCCCCCCTCAGCGCCCCCCTGTGCGCGGTCAGCAGCAGGATGCTGCTCATGGATGCAGACGCTTGCGTTGAGGAAGCAAAAGAGCTTGTCAGACCTCACCGACACGGCGAGATGGTGCGGGGCGCCCGTGTGGCAAGAGTCGATCTCATAGGAGGCGACCCCTTCCTAGCCTGTTTGTACCTGCTGTTCATCAAGCTATCTCTGAACGAAGACACCTTGCCATCCCAGGCCTGTGATCATTGGCGGATCTAGAAGGGGGTTGGGATGGCTATAGCCCCCACATGAGCTATAATTCTCTATTAAATTACTGTAGCATTACTTCTAAATTATCAATAAATTTTTATTATTAATTATCATCTTTATTACTTAGCTTCCCTCCTGATCTTATCCTGGATCCGTCAGTGCCTTTGATGGCACTGGATCCTCTATCCCACCAGTACCATCCATCACCACCCGTTGGAGGGCGCCCCGGCTAAGGGCACTGGCCGGATCTGGCTCCTATTGCACCGAGGGCAATCCGCGCCTGATGACGAGCTCGCCCTGTGACGGGAGAACAGGACGGTCGTAGCCACCGGGTACATGGGACTGCTCGTCGGTGCATGCAGCGTACAGGTTGGGCTCGCCATCACCATGACCCCTGGTAGCGCCGCCGGCGACAAGAACAGCCTCCTCTCCGGAGACAATTTGAAGTGGCGGGAGTTATATCCCCATATCAATACTTTATCGGTAATCCATACCCTCTCCGGAAACCACATCCAAAATTCTAAATCTAAAGTTATGACGGTGAAGTGGAGTTTTTTCTAATTTTTTTATTCAAAATTTAGTATAAAATTTTGTTATTAAATGTCTTATAGCGAGAATTCTCATATACTATAATGAGTGGTAGTGTTTTACTTACTTAAAAACACTAGGAGCGTTGACACACGTATCGATATAGGTTTGGGCACGGGATATCCATTGACATCCTTAGAGCATCTACAAGAGATTAGTCAAATCGTTTTCTAAATGTAAATTTGGCTATTATGAAAGAAAATATGTCTCCAACAGACTCTGTAAATGACTTTTCAAATTTCGAAGATCTCCATTCCACCTTATTCGTTCTCTATCTTTTGATAGCCTACCTCACTAGCCATTTAGATTCTTCATTTTACAGAGTCTGTTGTGTTAGTTTCATAGGATTGTCTAGGAGCGGATCCAGTGGATAAATACATGTTCGAGTAGATAGTAGATGCAGTTCATGCACAGAGAAGGATAGAGAGAGAGGTAGAACACCGACCGGAGTTGTCGACGGGAACTACAGTGGCGGCGGTGGTGTTCGTGTTGGAGTTGGTGGAGCCACTGCCCGTCATGGTGTTCGACGTAGGCTGCTCCTCCTCTCCTGCAGCGTCGGTGGTCGCGGTAGGCGTGGAAGAAGCCTGCATCCGGGTGCTCGCCGGCGTCGGTGGTACTTCGCGCCGCTGGCAGCGCCCCTCAGATCGGATTAGGGTTAGAGTGTCGGTGGGGAGACTGACGGCTCCGGTGAACCTCGTACGTCGTACTGAGCGCCCCGGCCCCCACCTCATCTATATAGCGCTGTGCGATGGGGGTCCACCAACCACAAGGTTGGGCGCCCCCGATCAGGGCACAGATCTAAGGCCCGTTAGGCCGTTGGGCCTAAACAGTGAGAGATCTAATTTCAACATGTTGGACTAATCTAGTATTATCTATTTTAGAAAGTAACTAAATCACTAAATTTAGCTAGTATGTTTACATAGTCTCTTTAAGATACTCTTAGCTGCAACGCTAGCCTAGAATAATTTCTACAGTAGGATTTAATGTTCACTTTTCCTCTTTCCTGGATAAACAACAGAGGCCCGCTAGTTGTAGATATGGTCGCGACTTGATCGGCAGTTCTAGGTCGTACTCTGTTCTCCCTACTGAAAAACGGGCTGCAACGCAGGAAAAAAGAAGTTCGGCGCGATTCTCCCGGTCGGGCTCGCTGTTGGAACGGTGCTTGCCGCAGTCGTCGTCGCTGGTCTCTTCCTGTATAGACGAAATAAGGCAAACCAGAAGCAAAATTCACAAGGTACACCCAGGCCATGATATTTCACTTTCTCAATTTGATGGACATGCTTTCACTAGATTCCACTTAATTATAATGTCAGTGTCTCCCCAGAATTTGAACTATATTAAGTTCATCTTTTCCTTACGGATATATGTTTTTCTTTGTAACAGACAAAAGTAGTAGCAAAGAAGAGGAGGTTGAATATTTGGAGTCCAAGCAACTTAATCTAGTTGTGATAAGAGCCGCAACAAACAATTTCTCGGATGAAAACAAACTTGGAGAGGGAGGTTTTGGAGAAGTGTTCAAGGTACGCTTTCCTATATATATATACACATAATGCGATGTGCCGATGTTATAACATACTACTACCTCCGTCCTGAAAAGAATACAATTAATTATGGGAATCGTGTCAGTCAAGATAATTCATGTTAACTAACTTTATATTAAATATTATTCACATTTATGTCTCCAAATAATTTTATTATGAAAATATATTCTATAAATAATATAATGATACTTATTTCATACAATGAATACTAGTATTTTTTATATAAAATTAGTCAAAGTTCAAACAGTTTGACTTTTCGAAAAACAAGAATTGAATTCTTTGGGGACGAAGGTAGTACTATATACTTTCAGTCATGATGCACTATTATTGTGAATTGGCAAAGCATAATGTGCAGTACTAGCTTGTCGGGTTGTCACTTTAAATAAGATGTTGAATCAAAATATATGAATGATTCGTCGAAGAATGGTAAAAACAGGTTCTTTGGTTTTCTTTGGAGTTCAAGGGCATATCCCACCTCAGCATTACCATAGACCAACATATATAGCGTTCACTCTTTCAAAAAACATATATAGCGTTCATTACATCAAAACCATAAAGCAAAGTACCTTAAACCATGCTTCCTCGGTCTTAAATTATATTATATGATGTTTGACATTTTTATTGTAAGTTAGACCACACATCTTATTTTAAAATTTATGCAAAATATTACTTATTTTAGGGTCTTGCTTTATTAGTAAAGTTCTTTTAAAATAACTTAATTTATTTATTTTTGCATAAATGTTTTTAATAAGAGGAGCTGCAAAAATTATTAAAAATCAAACGTTTTGTAATTTAGGATAGAGGAAGTACTAAGTACAAAACTAAAATTGAGAAAGCAACAACGCTAAGCTAAACAGTAGTAGAGAACAAACTTTTGGTCCGTATTGGATTTTGTCTTTAGTCTCGACAAATTTTGTGTCTTGAAGTAATAGACGAATTAATCCCGATTCTATATACTGACTGGGACTAAAGTCCACGCGAGGCAGCAGGCTACCTTTAATTTCGATTGATAATACCAATTTGGATTAAAGAGTCTCTTTTAGTCCCGGTTGGTGTTACGAACTGTAACTAAAGGTATAAGGATATTTAGCCCTGGTTGACAATACCAACCCGGACTAAAGGTAACACTGACCCGTATTACTAAAGGACCCCCTTTATTAATCTTTGTTGTGTTACCAATCCAGACTAAAGGTTTCTCGATGGGTTGATTCAAAAGTGAAACGTCTCATCCATTGTTAGATGTGTTACGTAGGTAGGGTGGTAAGCTGCCATCGTTCCACAACAACCCCAAAAAGCATATACTATTCCTCAGTTTCCACATCCCTCGTAGGTTAGCACTTGTTTAGATGTATTTTTTTTTTGAAATTTTAACACCGTAGCACTTTCATTTGCATTTGGTAATTATTGTCCAACCATGGAGTAACTAAGCTTAAAATATTCGTCTCAAAAAATTACAAGCAAACTATATAATTAGTTATTTTTTACCTATATTTAATGCCCCCATGCATGCGTCCAAAATTTTGATGTGACCGAAAATCTTACAAAGTGTTGAAATTTTAAAGGCATCTAAACAAGGCCTAAAAATTTCTAATTGCTCAGCCATATGGTACCTAAAGATACAAAATATATCCCCACCTCTGTCTAAAATCTCAGATATATAGCTCCACAATTGTCTAGCCACCACACACGCAAAGAAAAGTGGTTAACCGATTCAATCTCAGAACAGAACAAGACTGACCATCTACATTTCTTCTAATTAATACTCAAATTATCTCTAGCAGCAACTTATTCTTAGAAAATGGCCAAAGAAAGAAGTGAACCCTAGGAGGAATCTATTTAGATGAAAAAAGGTTTGGAAAAAAGACTAGACTCAACAAATTTGTCTCGCAAATTATAAGCAAATTATACAATTAGTTTTTTTTTTACCCATTTTTAATATTCCATACATGCGTCTAAAGATTCGATGTGACGGAGCTCTTGTAAAATTTTGAAAATTTGAAGGAAACTAAACAAGGCCTAAAGACTCCAGACTGCAGGTACATACACACCACACCCCTAAAATTAATAATTTTGTACAAAGGCTGGAAAGAGTAAAACACCATTATAGTATTAAACTGCCAGGTCAATTAAAGGATCCTCCTCTTAAAAAACTAATAGTAAAGGCTAATGGGGAACCAAGAGATTTATAAGTCTATGGCCCTGTTTGGAACAATTTAAATATTACTTATGTCCAAAATAAGCTGAAACTAACAGCCAAATGGTTCGCTTTTTGACAACTTTTTTTGGCCACGCTTCTCCCACCACACTCATCATTTACACTAAACCGTAGAAACTGGGCCATAGCCGCTTCTCAAATAAGCTCATTTTCTATATTTGTGAACAAATGTTTGTTGAGTATTTTTTCTCGGACACTTGACCAAGACTTGCTCAGTGCTAAATCGACCTTCGACAAAATAAATACTCGGCAAAATCGAGACGGCCCCACCTGCCACCACACGTCAAATTCGCAAGCCATGAAATTTACGCAGCTGGTGGGATTTGAACTAGCAACCTCCCATACGTGCAAACCTCCTCTATCATTATACCACAATGTCACTTGTGTTTCGATTTTATTTTGCTTCCCAATGTATTATACTAAACCGAGTGTAAATTGCTTGTTTGAGCCCCTAAACAAATTTATATAAAAAAAGTTGTTAACTATGAACTTTCATAACATTTTGAGATCCATAACTTTCATTTTGATAGTTTCCCCATCCGTGGTTTATAAAATTTGAATTTCAAATTTGAGAAATTCAAACGTAGTTTTCATTGATAAGATGATTTCAAATCATAAAGTTGTCAACTATAAATTTTCGTAAAGTTTTGAGATCTACAACTTTTATTTTGGCTGTTTCCCCATCCGAGGTACTTTATAGAAAAGTCAAATTTCAAATCTTTGCAAATTCAAACTTCGTTTTTGCTCACAAAATTTAATTGAAATTTAAAAGTTTTCAACTATAAAGTTGTATTACTTTTCAAGATCTACAACTTTTATTTTGGTCATTTATTTATCCAACATGTGGTAGTAACATTGTTCACAAATTTTATATATCTATCTTTTAATTTCATGAAACATATAAGATATAGATTTTGGAAACATCATACATACGTAACAAAATGAGTAAAACCTTCTCAATTTTTTTATCATACGCTCCATGTATGATACCATCACATCATGACAAATCTCATGATTTTTAGTTTTCATTTGCTTTTTCTAGAATTTAAAAACCACTCAGCCACACGTTCGTGGTCGTGTTTCCTAATCAAGATGTTCAAAATTTATTTTCATTTCATTGGTAAGACCTCAAACTTAGCTAAATAACATGAATATCATTTTTCTACTCATTGTATTATATATATTATTTGAACCACTTGCAGTTCAAATTTGACTTATGCAAGAAAAATGCTTGAAATAGAAATTAATTAATTAAATATAGCAAATAGATCCAAAAGTTTACCAAATTTTAAAATGGAGTACCACATGTTGTATGTGAAGTGTAGAAAAAGTTTGAAATGAAGAAGAGGAAAGAAATTATTTGTTTGCCGAGGGAAAAAACATTCGACAAAGACCTTGTTTGCCAACTGCAAAAAAAAACACTCGGTAAACAAGCAAGCTTGCCGAGTGCATAAAAAAAACTCAGTAAACAAGCAAGTTTGACGAGTATTTTTTTCTTTCCCGAGTTTTTTTCGCGTGGGACTAGGCAAAGAGTTTGTTTGTTGAGTGTCCGAAGCATAGCACTCGGTAAACCACCTTGCACTCGGCAAAGAGACGATTTTCGGTAGTGAAAGGTACATTTGAGATTACACCCATCCCAAAAAGTAGCCACCGGTTCTTTGCTTTGTGCAGGGTACATTACAGGACGGGGAAGAGATAGCTGTGAAGAGGCTTTCACAGAATTCCTCACAGGGTTTCCACGAGCTTAAGAACGAACTCGTGCTGGCTGCCAAACTCAAGCACAGGAACCTGGTACAGCTCCTTGGGGTGTGCCTGCAAGAAGAGAAGCTGCTCATCTACGAGTACATGCCCAACCGAAGCTTAGATACCTTCCTTCTTGGTCTGCATCAAACTACTGTTCATTCAGCTGAGAACTCACATGGATTATTCATACTCTGTAACTTTAGTCGTTGTTGTGAACATACAGATCCAGTGAGACGACAGAAGCTGGATTGGAGCAAAAGGTTTGTCATCATATGTGGTATTGCGCGGGGACTTCTCTACCTCCACGAGGAGTCCTGCTTGAAGGTCATCCACAGAGATCTAAAGCCGAGCAATGTGTTGCTTGATGCGGATATGAACCCTAAAATTTCAGACTTTGGCATCGCTAGAGCTTTCCACGATGATCAGTCTAGGGATATAACAAAACGACCTGTCGGAACCCTGTAAGTACCTACGACCAACAGCCAAGCAATAAATGTGCCAACTTTTTTTTAAAGTTTTATTTTAGGGCCAAGCCCAGGTCTTGTTGACTATGAGCAATGTGCCAGTCGATCGATATAATTAATTAATCAGTAAGCTCGATTGATTCTTAGTTACTGATCTTGATATCACATTGTTGATGCATGCATGTAGCGGATACATGGCTCCAGAGTATGCCTACTGGGGGCATGTCTCCTCTAAGTCAGACATGTTCAGCTTCGGTGTTATAGTCCTGGAGATGGTGACCGGGCGAAGGAACAACAGCGCATACGACTCTGAAATAGGCTCCGTGTCTGTGCTGAGCCATGTAAGTGCCAATGTACTTGTTTCTTTTCTTCACATACATATTTACATACTTGTATATATATGAAATCAATGGTCCGTGCAGGTGTGGGACAAGTGGAGAACAGGTTCGACAGCAGATGTGGTTGACCCGTTGCTGGCCGGATCGGGGTATTCAGAAAGCGAGGTCCTCAACTGCATTGAGGTCGGGCTCCTATGTGTTCAGGAGAACCCGGCGGATCGTCCGGATGCCTCCACAGTAGAGCTTATGCTCAGCTGTCCATCCTCCGTTTCCGATGACCGGCGAGCCCCGTCCAGGCCAGCCTTCGCCTTCAGCTCCGGCTTCACTGCTGCTGCCTCAGATGGCCCAAGAGCCGCTTCTTGGAGTTCTGACAGTGTGCTGATTAGCGATCAGCAGCAGCGGTTAGTGGCCGCAGTTTCGGAGAATGAGATGTCTATATCGGAGCTTCAGCCGAGGTAGAGTGGTAGTGGTAGTAGACACGTCCAGCACAGGGTGTAGAGCACAAGTCGCAAGTAGCATGTACTCCTTACCAAATGTTTTACTTCAAAGCTGTTTAAAATCTCCGGCTATGCATGTTACCGCGGTTGATGTTTACAGCGCAGCTATTAGCAGCTATAGCTGGGTATGGCTGCAGCTAAGCCACTTAGCGGTATTGGAAAAAAAATGACCAAAATTCAGTACTAACAAATATACATATTCATTGGTTACTTCACCCGAAATATCACAAGACGTTCAAACAAGCATATGTACAAGGGTACCGGACTTGGGATCAAGGTTTTCAATTTCTGGCTTCACTTAGCGCGGCTATACCTCGCTATAGACTTGTTTAGTCTTTGCTATATAGCTGTTTTAAAAATATTATCCGCTAAATATCTTAGCAGTAGATTTAAAGCTATGCTTGAGAGCACTAGTACACAGAGTACTATAGTGACGGTTAACAACGTATTTCTACTGATTTTTTCAGAACCGTCAACGCTGGAGGCTAATTAGAACCACAATACATGCAGTTTCTTTAGAACCGCCTGCGGTAATGAATTTCCAGAGGTGGTTCACTAAAGAAGACCGCACATGGAAATCTATTTCCACGAGCTGCCTGTGGAAAACCATTTCCACACCGCCTGTGAAAAGATCCCCCTGTTTTGGACACAGTTGGGCTGCTAGGGTTGAGGAATTGCGAGGGAGATGTAGCGGTTGCTGCTACGCAGGGAGGGAGAGAGAGACACGACGGCTAGAGTTTGGGGATCGCTGGGAACGCCGGCCGCGGGGCTCCGCCCACGGCCGACAAGAGGGAAGGGGTTTCCTTCTAATCTCTTGCTTGATTTAGATTGATACATCTCCTCTCATTATATAGAGAGAATTTACTTGGCCCCTAAGAAAGCAACTAATTAACCCTAATAGGCTAAGGCCCAATAGATCCTTGACTCTCCTAACACTACATCCCCTAGATATGCAGCTCGTCCTCGAGCTGCGACCTAACAACGACTCGACGTAACACAAACCTAACACCTAAAAATAAGCCTTTTACATCTTGGCTTATTTTATTATTCTCAACCTGAATTGGACTCTGACTCTTTATTTTGGAAACCTGAAGATAAAGCGGACACCCTTCGCGTGCTGGAGCGACACGTGTGCATCCACCTGAATCCCAAGGACGCCATCTGGACGAAAGGCCACCAGGAATTGGTCGCAACAACGACCTGCGGAGGCGTCCTCGCGGTGGTCGGTGATGAAAAATAGCGGCACTAGGAAAAGCGCTCCTATCGATGTCGAGATAGACGAGGAGGGAAGCGCCTGCCAAACAACCGCCGACGTAGAGGTGGAGTTCGCCGCCTGTGGAAAAAACAGCATGCTCGCGCTTGATGGCAGCGGATCGACGTGGTTGCTGGTCGTTCGACCAAGCGAGACCGTGCTCCCCTGTGCTGAGGTCGACCAATCCGGCAAGGTCGCGCTCCCCTATGATGAGGTCAACCGTCTCGAAGGTCACCTCGTGCATAGGTGAGCGCATCTTCTGCAGCCGCTGGCGCGCTAGGAGGCCACGCGCCGCTGCCTACAACCGCACTGTTGTAGACAACTTACAGGTAAATGACGGGATTGGCGCCGTTGATGGTGGAGGTGGGGGCGCAGGCAGCGGCAGAAGGGCCAGATGGACAAGCCCCGCTTAGGCAACCTGTATCGCGGCAGCGTCGATTTGTATGGCGGCGACACTGATTTGCATCACGGCGAGATTGTGGGCGTGCTGGCTCAATAGCCCCACCCGGGACTCCTCAGAGAGCGGCACCATTGGGGGTGGCGGTGGTGGCGCAGGCTGGACAAACCCCGCCCAAGCAGCCTACATCGCAGGCGCAGGCAGCGGTAGGACGGGTGGCTGGGCAACCCCAATCCAGGCAACCGGCATCACGGGCACAGGCAGCGGCGGTTGGACAAGCCCCGCCTAGGCCGCCGGCATCGCGAGCAACTACAAGAAACCTGTTAATCTGTGACGCTCAATCTGTGACGATATCTAAAAACCGTCACAGATTCTTAAAGAATCAGTGACGGTTTTCAGATATCGTCACAGATTAACAAGTTTTTTGTAGCAGGCAACGGCGGATGGGGCGGCTGGACAAGTGGTGCCCAGACTGCTCAGTCCACTCCACCGCGTGGTGACAGTGCACCTCAGAGTGCCTCAGCAGCTCCCACTTCAGCTTCAGCATCAGTGCACCTTGACTTGAGGGAGCTTACTTCGAAGCAAGTGAAGAAGCTTCGTTTTGTAGAGCATGAGAAGTGGTGCCCAGATCAACGGGACCCTAGAGCTTCCCTAGGATGGCACACACCTCTCATGGAGGACTTCTACAGGGCAGCTCAGCTTGCACAAATTCAGATCCGACCACGGTTTGCTCCTTGGAGAGCATTGTTGAGATTGCTCGTGAGGAGATTCGTCCTTTCCTCACGTACCTTCCGGGACTCGCCGACCTTCTTGGTCATTCCGGGAATTACATTGAGAGGTGGGGCCGAGAATTCTATTCTTCAGTGTGGATTGCGCCAGATCACAACTTTATATAGTACACTTTCAGAGGAGAGCGTTATAGGCTCTATTTGACTCAGCTCAGAGAGGCACTCCACCTGACCTCCACCGCCGGAATTACATTGAGAGGTGGGTTCGAGAATTCTATTCTTCACTATGATTGCTACAGAGGGGTTTCTGTGCCTCGCCGAGCTAGCGGTGGACGCACTTTGACAGTCCAGGAGGTAGCTCCTCTCTTCAGGCCACCCTTCATAGAGGGTTCTCGACGTACTCCGGCAGAGCTACGCCCTACCGTCCACCGGTTGAACGAGGTTCTACGGCGCACACTTTTGCCTCCCACCGGTTATAAGGAAGGCTCGACCAACTTGCAACAGTTCCTCCTTCAGGCCCTCGTCTCTCAGACACCATTTGACATAGCAGATTTCTTAGTGTCAGAGATTGAGGATGTGATTTCTGATGGTATGTGGTCTCGCCGACAGTTTCCTTATGCTCATTGGATTTGCTCTATCATAGCTATACAGCATGAGGAATCCAACCCTAGAGTCCGTGCTTTTCTTGACGAGTCCCCGACTTCCTTCCCACCGTACAGGGTCTTAGCTTCTATCGATAGTCGGTTTGGGAACCGAGTGCTCCGTCTAGTTAGACTCCGGACTGCACCTGCTGACAAAGACGATGTGGATGCTCAGGATGATTCTATTAGAGGCGTTGAGCAGCAGGAGCTCCATGACTTGGATACTGGGGCTGATGTTACACCTGAGGATACTTCCTCTGACAGTTCAGATGTGGAGCGTCATGAGGAGCTGCAGCTACAGGTTCACCAGCGTCACCTTGAGGTGCAGCAGCAGATGCTAGCGATGTAGCTTGAGTCTCAGCGTCTGCAGCTTCAGGCCCAGCAGTTCTAGGCTCAGAACATGGCCTTCATGGCCCATATGATGAAGTGGACGGGTATGCCTGCTGTTGAGTTCCCTGGAGTTCCTCAGATCCAGATGATGAGTCAGACATAGCCCTCAGTGGCCCAATTTCCAGCACTTGGTCCCATAGTGAGCTCCCAACAGACAACAGGTCCTTCAGTGACCCCCTCTGTGTCCCTCGGTCTTTCAGTCACACTCACCCTAGCTGTACAGTCCAGTGGACTTCAGGGTGTCAGTTTGACCACCCCGTTTTAGTGACCGGCGACACAGGTGACACAGTGGTTGGATACGCTCGGCCCCAACTCAGCAGTTCACTCGACTCACTAATGGCTTCACACTAATGTCAGCTTCTTTGGGGATGACTGCTAGAGATCTCTCAGCGTCCTTCAGTGACATCACCGGGCAGCCATCCCCCATTGTAGCGCAGGTAGCCATAGAGCTTCAGGCAGAACTTATTTCACTGACAGCGAGTCAGCACCGCTCCTCAGTAGCTTCGTTTGAGGCCACTCATGACAACCGGGTACCTCCAGTTTCTACTCCTCCTGGGGCTATCGTGACAGATTCCACAGCAGTCACCTCCACTCCTATTTAGCCTGAGCAGCCACCTGTTCTTGAGACTCCAGGAGAGTTCATGCCAGAGGCACACCAGGACACCGCAGCTCCAGAGGCACCGACTGAGTCAGTGGCAGTTGATCCTACTGCAGCTCCAGCACCAGCTCCAGAGTCCTCAGAGGCAGAGGTAGCGGGCACATCAGCTCCTATCCCCCAGACCGCTCCGCTTCAAGCGACAGACACTCAGGGGGAGGATTCAGATGACGAGGCTTACCTGTCAGAGTTCATGGTGCTTGACCGCTCCACGGCTGCTTCCACTCCGCCTCCAGACGCTTAGATTTGGTGCTTCGATGCCAAAGGGGGAGAGGGAGAGTCGAGTAGATGGGCTAGCCTCAGGGGGAGCTAGTAGGATTCGTTCTTTTGATGTGTATTATACTCTATCGCATCATGCATCACGTTTACCGTCTTTATGCATTGTATGATATGTGCGAGATATTTGAGACTTGATGGTTGTGTGACATGTGTGTGGACCTTATATATATCATTTTCTTGGTTGTGCTATATTGCTTCCGCGCTAATCTCTGATCTTTTGGCTATAACATATCATTTGAAATCAAGTACTATTCTCAATTCATATCTTTTGTGCATGTCATGGCTTGAATGGTTTTGGCATGTATATGTCATTCTTATCACTAACCCATGCCTATCTCATGTCAAGTCATGTTTTCTCTTATCACAATTCACTCATTATTCTATACTCGAGCTTGTATTATCGTCAATCACCTAAAAGGGGGAGATTGAAGAATCATGGTCCCTTGTGTTTAGGCGATTAACGACAATGCTTGGTCACTATGACTAACGTGTGTTTTGGAGAGGCAAAGTCATTTGAGTTAGGTCATTAGTGATGCTATGAATGGGCTTAATGGATAATAATGCCCCAAGATGGAAATCATTTTCGGTTTCAAAGGATTGAGCTACAAGGTGAAGACTAGGCTAGCTCTTAGTGCCATGAGGTGTGAGAAGGGCACTAAGTATAGACTAGGACTTTGTTTTTCCTTTGACCGTACTATAAAGGGGGGTATGAGGTTAGTAGCTTGACCTAGGAGAGTTTGGGAATGTCGGTGTATGCACATTTGTCACCACTAGTCCTAGAGAACCTGCTTATAGCCCTTGAGATGGTAGGAGCAAAACCCCTTTGAGAGACTTAGCGAAAAGAATTGAAATAGGGGGAGAAAGAGGCTCCGGACCAGATTGCCTAGGAGGCGTCGAACCATGCAGAGTAGTCCGACGGTCCTGCCTTAGGCGCCAGCTCTGTGTGAAAGAGCTTCGGACCACCTGTCTGGAAGGCGTCGGACCATAGGCGAGTGGTCCGACGGCCCTTGTCAGAGGTAGTGAGCCAGAGAGAAGGCTATGGACTAGTCCGACGGCTTGGCCGACGGCTAGTCCGACGCTTCAAGGCAGAGAAGTGTTCCAACTCAGTAAGGACCCTGGATCCGGACTAGTGCGTCTGACCAGGGCTCTGGACCAAGGAGAGTGGTCCGGAGGTTCAAAAATGGGAATGAGTTTTTACTCAGTGAGCACCCTGGCTCCGGACCAGTGCGTAGGACTAGGGCGTCGGACTATGGCAAGTAATTCGACGGTGCCTGTTTTAGTTGGAGTTTGAACGGAGGAAAGGCTTCGGACAACTCGGCATGGTCCGACGGTCTGGTCTCCGGACTAGTCTGACGCCTACGCAGAAAAGAGAAAAAGCAAGAAACGACTAGTTTTGAAGGTGGGGACTATTTATAGTTGCCCTCTTCGTCCTTGAGACCTCTTTTGGCCATTGTTTCAGCTGAAGGAACCTAGAGAGAGTTCTTGGAGAGCCAAGTGCCTAGTGAGGGAGAGATTTGAGAGAGTTCATCTTGTTCTTCCCTCCTAGAGTGATTAGGAGTGACAAGTGTGCATCCATCCACCTTCCTAGCCTCGAGTTGGTCAAGTGAAGGTCTTGTGCTTGTTACTCTTGGTGTTCGACAGCACCTAGACGGTGTGGTGGTGTTCGGAGGAAGTGATCGTCGGAAGATTGTCGGCGGCTCTTCTCCAAGCTTCTGTGATCGGTTGTGGGCGATTCACCGAGCCAGAGTGGCGAAGAATGCCCGTAGAGAGCACTCTACCCTTGCGCTGGTAGAGGGGGAGCTATACCTTGCGAGGTGCTCCAACAAGGACTATGGGGGAGTGTCGACTCCTCGATACCTCGAGAAAACATCGCCGTGTCACAATTCTCTATCCTTAGCTCTTTTCTTACTTGCATTTACTTTCCTCCTTGTTGTTTAAATTCCTACTATAATTGCTTAGGTTGTCTTTCAATTCATATGCATTTCTACCACTTTCTAGTTAGGACACACATCCGGTAGGCACTAGGGGTTGATTGGCATTGTTAGGTTTTAATATTGCTTTAGAATTTTAAAACAAGCCCAATTCACCCCCCTTCTTGGGCATCTTGATCCTTTCAATTGGTATCTGTTGACACCGTTTTTCGGCATATGTCAAATGAGCTAAGACTTGCATTGATCGGTAGCCATTTTCTATCGGCATCGGAAGGTCATCGGTTAAAATTACCGATGAGAATGAATGCTGCGAAAGGGATAAGTTTGTTGTCGATGAAAGCTGGACAATTCTTGCCGATAGGAGTTAATCGGTGAAGACAAGTTACCAGTGGAGCTGAAAGGTTGCCGATTGGAAGGTATTACCGATAAGGAGATGATGCCGATGGGCACAGGGTGACGATGCCGATGGGCACAGGGTAACGTGGCGGTTGATGTCAGCAGGGGATTGCCGATGGCAATAGAAGGAAGTTGCGGATTGAAGAGTCTGCCGATGGAAAATTTCATCGTTGAAGACTCTTGCATGGGTCATTTATTTTCCTTAAAAATAGAGATGTTTGTTTAGGAAAATATTATTGTTATTTGGGTCCGACTCCTGCGCGGGTCAGTTGTTTCCTTAAAAATAGAGTTTTGTTTAGGAAAGGCACGAGTCGTGTCTGTCTACAACTCCTTTTGCTGGAGTATAAATATGTACCTAAGGGTCGTGAGAAAAAAGGAATCAAGACATCAAAACAAATTTATTACTCTTATTTACTTTTACAGCAATTTACCCTTTTATTGTATTAGAACTAGTTTATCTACGAGTTCTTCAAGCTTCGACGGGCTGCATCTCCTTGATCTCCGTCAACCCTTGCAAGGTCCGCGTGGGTGTAATCTGAGCCTTGACATCCGGGCGCATCGCTGTTGTCTCGTTCAGCTCTGCTCTAGTTATCCTGATCAAGTCTGAGTCTTGACATCCGGGCGTATCGCCGTTGTCTTGTTTGGATCTTATTCTAGTTATCGTCCTTGTCGATTAACTGGTCAAATCGACTGGCACACCTTTGGATATCAAATTTGGGTATAAGCCCGAGGTGTTCGCAGATCCCGACGCTTTTTTGTGTCAACACCTCTTTTGGCACACCCGGTGGGACCAATTAAACATCTATCATGGGTGATCACACTGACGTCAATCAGAGGAACGTCATTGAAGTCTCCGAGGCCGATCTGAAAGATGATCAAAAGCTGGCTATGAAGCAGGCTATGGAGGAGTACAAACAATTGTATCTGACGTCCTTCAGCCTAAGCAGGAGCGGCGAAGCCATCCAGAAGCAAGATTCGTCGTTGCCACAGCAGGTCACGTTTGATGCCAATCCTAGTAAGTTGCAAGAGATGGTTAATTCTGCCTTAAATCAAACATTAATTAGCCACTCCAATGTGTTGTCCAATACTGTCTACAATGCTGTTATGCAATCTTTCAAAGAAGGACAAGCACCTCAGTATGTTGGTCCAGCGTATCATCAGCCTGGATCGGCATCTATAAACCCATCGGTAGCTTCAATGACGTCTTCTACTCCTGTGGATCTGTCTGCCGATATGGCTGCACCGCCAAGGCCAAGTCCTGAAAGCGTTACCAAGCTTAGTGCAGATCCAGTGGCATCGGCAATGTCGGGACCTGCTATCCAGAATCATCCAACTCCTGCCAACTGGTGGGGATACGGTATGCCTTCAAACCCATCTGCTGGTTCCAGTTTAATGCAGGGAGACAGTTCGGCTTGGAAGGGCTCCATGGCATCGGCAATGCAACCGCAGCCGATGATCCCTATGATGCATTACTCTACGTCTTCCCCAACTGTGCAAATGCCATTAGAAGATCTCCAGGTGGTGGTTCCTAAAGTACCTCTGATGCCACCATCGGCAAGCTCTGTGTCGATGCAACACAGTATAGCAACTGGAAGTCAACCTATGATGGTAAATCCTCAAGCCAGAGTACTAGCACATCAAGGTAACCAATTTGTTGATTACTCCAAGGTGCAAGAGCAGCAGGCGCCAGTTAGCCATCAGCCATCGGTAAGTCACATGCCGATGATTTATAATCCTGGATGGACTAGTCAGCCGCCGGTTCAACAGCCTGACGTACTAATGTATCAGTATGGAAGTCCAACAAGCATTCAGAGTGGAGCATCGGTACAGCAACCGATGAATATGATGCCGCAACATAATCCAGTGAATGTGCAGAATTATCCATTGATAAGTCAACCGATGCATAATGTCCAGATGACTAGTGCTGCGCCTATGCCAATTACTCCGAATCATCTTCTACCAAGACCTGAAGGGGCGCATCATCCGGCTCCACCAGTCAACAATCAACCAATGAGTCGGCAAGATCAAGATGCATATTGGACCGATAAGATTGCTGAAGTGATGAAAGAACAATTCAACATTAAACCCAAGGTTAATACATACTCTTATCGGATGCCATATCCTCCATCATATGACTTAATTCCTCTCCCGAATCGGTACAAGGTGCCTGATTTTACCAAATTCTCTGGCCAAGATGCCACGTCAACAATGGAGCACATCAATCGCTTCATTATCCAGTGTGGAGAAGCTGCCAGCAGAGAAGAACTGAGGGTGAGATTGTTCTCATCATCATTGGCTGGATCGGCATTCACATGGTTTATTTCATTGCCTCCGAAATCTATGATTACTTGGGCCGATCTAGAAAAACAATTTCACAAGTATTTCTTCGCGGGCGTACATGAAAAGAAGCTTACCGATTTGGTCAAGTTAAAATAGCGTAATGACGAATCGGTGGAGAGCTTTGTCCAGAGGCTACGAGACATGAAGAACAAGTGCTACAGCTTAGTGCTTGATGGTCGGCAATTGGCAGATTTGGCCTTCCAAGGATTGCTGCCGCACATCAAAGATAAGTATGCGTCTCAAGAGTTTGAAAGTCTAAACCACCTTGTGCAGAGAATTGCCAATCAAGACGTCAAGACTTTTGAGCCTAGAAAGACTTGGAATAAGAAGGTGACCTTCATCGAGCAAGAAGAGGATTCCGATGCGGAGCTAAACATCAGCGCTGCCGAATGGGTGAAAGATAAGAAATTTGTGTTTTGTCTGTTTGGCCAGAAAGAAGCTGAAAGGTTCACCTTCGATATCACCAAGGCCGATAGGATGTTTGACTTGTTACTTCAAGAGGGGCGGATCAAGTTGGCGCCTAACCAAGTAATTCCATCGGCTAAAGAACTCAAAATGATCAGGTATTGCAAGTGGCACAATGCAACTTCGCACAGTACCAATGACTGCAAAGTGTTTAGGCAGCAGTTGCAGTCAGAAATTGAATCTGGACGAATTAAGTTTGAAAAGTCTAAAGTCCAGAAACCTATGAAGATCGATCAGCATCCGTTTCCAAATAATATGGTAGAAACTGATGGAAAAACTAAAGTGCTGACATCGGAAGCTGCCAAGAAGAATGCATCGGTAGATCCTGATCATCAAGTAACTGAACGTGATGTGAAAAAATTTGCCGATGACAGAAAGGGCAAGAAAGTTGCCAATGATACCAGTGGCGCCGGGAGGTCTCATGACATCGTGATCACGCATAGGCGGCCACGACAAGATTATCGACAATCGCAGGAGAAGCGGTATCGGCAGGAAGAGGAAAAGCGCCAAGAGTGGCTTCGGCATAATGACCATTGGAAGTGTCCCTTCTTCGTTCATTGCTGGGAAGAAGGCATCAAGCTACCTACTGTCGATAATTATCCTGAATGCAATGGATACTACCCTACCGATCGGTCGGAAAAGAAGCCTCGCTTTGACGATCGGACATCCAGGTACGCTAGGCCGCTCAAGGAAAAGAAATCGGCACATGACCGACTGGGGGGCAGGCTCAGCGCGCATAACAGGCTTGGTAGGCATGTTGATCAAGGGGGCCTGAGGAGATGGACAATGCAAGAGTGCCTGATGAAGAAATATTCTCCAGAGATCCGAACATAAGGGATAGTGCCGACACAAGCAGTGGAAGGCAACACCAGCCTGTTTGGAAAACTAAGCTTCCTCAATGGTGTCCGAAGGGTCTGACGAAGACTCAGAAAAGAAGAATTCAGCGCGAACGCCGAAATGATTTGTCTGACGATGAAAATCCTTCAAGGGAAAAGCAATGGAGGCCAAAGCGCAAGGATAGGGATCCATCGGCAGAAATCAATATGGTTGTCGTGTTGCCGATGGAGTTCATGGCACCTGTCAGTGACGAAGAAGAGGCTGCTGAAATGACGCAATTGGTGTTGGATCCGATGGCAGCTGTCTTTGAGAAGCCTGCCGATGGTGAAAGGCAGCACCTAAGGGCTCTATTTGTTAAAGGCAAGGTAGATGGGCAGCCTGTAACAAAGATGTTGGTGGATGGTGGAGCGTCGATCAACATAATGCCGTACGTCATGTTCAGGAAGCTTGGAAAAGGTGACCGATACTTAGTCAAGACGGACATGAAGCTTAAAGATTTTGAAGGCAATGTGTCACTAGCTATGAGAGCCGTATGTGTTGAATTAACCATCGGCAGTAAAACTTTGCCGACAACATTTTTCGTGATCAGTGGCAAAGGTACCTACAACTTGCTCCTAGGAAGGGATTGGATCCATGCTAATTGCTGCATTCCTTCTACAATGCACCAAAGTCTTGTGCAGTGGGTCGGAGACAAAATTGAAGTCGTCCGGAGTGAGACCTCGTCGATTATTGCATCTGCAGAATCGGAAACTTATGAGCAAACCAGATGCATATCAGGTGAAACTTGGGACACAAAATTCCTCAAGGTTGCCGATTACCGCATTACACCGATCCAAGCAGTCGGTCCCGAAGAAGAGTTTTAATGGATCGGTTCGCTGATGATGGAAAACTAGGACAGGGGTTCGCATCCGCCGATGATTTACTAGAAATAGATATCGGCGATGGCAGTAAACCTAGACCAACTTTCATTAGTGCTAAGTTAGATTCCCAATGTAAACAACAGTTGACTGATTTGTTAAAGGAATATAAAGATTGTTTTGCTTGGGATTATATAGAGATGCCTGGTTTAGACCGATCAATAGTCGAACATCGGTTTCCTATTAAGTCTGGTTTCCAACCACATCGGCAATCTGCACGCCAATGCAACCCTACTATTCTACCCGACATTAAAGCTGAAATTACAAAGTTAATTGAAGCTAGATTTATTCGGCAATGCCGATATGCCAAATGAATTTCTAATGTGGTTCCTGTGTATAAGAAAAATCGAAAATTACGTGTTTGCATTGATTTCAGGAATCTCAATAAAGCTACGCCGATGGATGGTTATCCGATGGCTGTTGTCGATCTGTTGGTCGATGCTGCTGTTGGACATCAAATCATTAGCTTTATGGATGATAATGCTGGATATAATAAGATATTCATGGCTGAAGAAGACATATCCAAGACTGCTTTTAGATGTCCAGGTCATGTCGGTTTATTTGAGTGGGTTGTAATGAATTTTGGCTTGAAAAACACCGGTGCTACTTATCAAAGAGCAATGAATTTTATCTTTCATAAGTATATCGGCACGATAGTTGAAATCTATATTGATGATGTGGTGGTTAAATTCGGAAATATTGAGAAGCATCTTGCTGATTTGCGAAAAATCCTGGAATGCACAAGGGAGCATGGGTTGAAGATGAATCCTAACAAGTGTGCATTTGGTGTATCGGCAGGTCAGTTTCTGGGTTTTATGGTGCATCAGAGAGGCATCGAGATCGGCAGAAAATCTATTGATGCAATTAACAAAGTAGTTGCTCCTACAAACAAGACTGAGCTGCAATCTTTGATTGGCAAGATTAACTTCATTAGAAGATTTATATCCAACTTATCTGGTAAGATTAAAATCTTTTAGTCCATTATTAAAGCTGAAAGCCGATCAGGAGTTTACATGGAAAGAGGAACAACAGTTAGCTTCAGAGGAGATCAAGAGATATTTGGTAAACCCTCCAGTCTTGGTTCCACCTCAGCACGGGAAGCCTTTCAGGTTGTATTTATCTGCTGATGACAGTGTTATCGGGTCAGCCTTAATCCAAGAATTTGAAGGGAAAGAACGTGTGATTTATTATTTGAGCAGAAGGCTGGTAGATGCTGAAACAAGGTATTCGGCCATAGAAAGATTATGTTTATGTTTATATTTCTCTTGCATAAAATTGAGGCATTATTTATTGTCGGCCGAATGTACTATTATCTGCAAAGATGATGTGGTTAAGTATATGCTGTCGATGCCGATATTAAATGGGAGAATCGACAAATGGATTCTAGCACTTTTAGAATTTGATCTAAGATATGAATCGGCTAAGGCTATTAAGGGTCAGGTGATGGCCGATTTTGTTACTCAACATTGCAATGTGGTAAGCTCTGTAGAGATTGCTCCTTGGACTTTGTTCTTTGATGGGTCTACGTGCAAAGAAGGAGCAGGTATCGGTGTTCTCTTAATTTCACCCCGGGGACGGAAATATGAAATTTCGTTGCCGATTGTTGCTACATCAACAAACAATCAGGCTGAGTATCAGGCTTTAATAAAAGGGTTGAAATTACTCAGGGAAGTGTGTGCCGATGCCGTTGAAATCTTTGGCGACTCTATGTTGGTGATCAATCAATTGATTGGGGTATATGAATGCCGAAGTGAAGTGTTGATTGCACACCATGAGAGGTGTTTACGGTTATTAAAAGAATTCAAAGAATACCGCCTTGAGCATATTCCCAGGTTGCACAATGAAGAGGCCAATCGGTTAGCGTAGAATGCTTCAGGATATCAGTCGATTCAAGGAGTCATGACATGGTGATGGTTGCCGATGACTGGAGAAAAGAAATTGCTAATTACTTAAAAGATCCGTCTAAGAAGGTTGAAAGGCATCTAAGGTTTCAGTCTACTAAGTATGTGCTCCTTGACGATGAATTGTATTATCGGACGATTGATGGAGTTTTGCTCAAATGCCTTAGTAAAGAGGAATCAAAAGAGTTGATGGGCAAGATCTATGAGGGTGTGTGTGGAGCGCATCAATCGGCATTCAAGATGAAATGGATGATTAGACAGAATGGATATTATTGGCCGACAATTCTTGAAGATTGTTTCAGCTATTTTAAAGGATGCCAAGGTTGTCAGAAGTTTGGTATTGTCCAGAGGGCGCCTGCATCGGCGATGAATCCCATAATCAAGCCTTGGTCGTTTAGAGGTTGGGCTATTGATCTCATTGGTCAGATTTATCCGCCATCGAGCAAAGGGCATAAGTTTATACTTGTTGCTACTGATTACTTTACAAAATGGGTTGAAGCCATTCCGTTGAAAAATCTGATATCGGCAAACATGGTAGATTTTGTAAAAGAGCATATTGTTTACCGATTCAGTATTCCTCAAACTATTACCACCGATCAAGGAACCATGTTCACATCGGGAGAGTTTGATGAGTTTGCTGCTGGTATGGGGTTCAAGGTATTGAATTCTTCTCCTTATTATGCCCAAGCTAACGGTCAGGCTAAGGCGACTAATAAAGGAGTTATTAAGCTTATCAAAAGCAAAATTGAAGAAAACCCTAGAAGATGGCATATAGTGTTAAATGAAGCCCTATGGTCGTATCAGATGGCGTGTCATGGTGCAACCAAAGTTTCGCCGTATCAGTTGGTTTATGGACACGATGTTGTCCTGCCTTGGGAAATTAGAACTGGTTCTAGGCGATTGTTTTCTCAAGATCAATTGATAGCCGATGAGTATGATACTCTTATGAAGGATGAGTTAGAAGACCTAGCAAGTCATCGGTTGAGGGCTCTGATCAGCATTGAAGAAAATAAGAAAAGGATTGCCAGATGGTATGACAAGAAGGTGAAGGTGAAAGAATTTGCCGATGGTGATCTAGTGTGGAAATTGATTTTACTGATTGGGACTAAGAGTTCTAAATTTGGAAAGTGGTCTCCTAATTGGGAGGGTCCGTTTCGGATAAATCAGTCTGTTCTTGGCAATGCCTATATTTTGGAAACTCTCGAAGGGGTTGCGTTCTCTAGAGCAATCAACGGTAAATACTTGAAGAAATATTACCCTAGTATTTGGGTAGATGCATAGAATACCCATTGGAATACCGATGGAAGAGAGTGCTATATAAAACATCGGTAAAAACGTACTGACGTTATATTACAAGCAAAATCAAGTATTTGTGTTACGCTTGCCGATACAATAGATTACAATGGATTAAAACAGGGATTGAATGTATGTTATCGCACGTAGGCGAATCTGATTTGCTTCTTCTATCTCTCTGTTGTCATCATCGGCAGACCCTTCGACTGGCTAGATTTTTCTCTTCAGCAGGATAGCTTGTCGAGCATTTGCATCTCTTTCTTGTTGCAAGGCTTTAATAGCATCGGGCAGTTGAGCTTTCTTCTGATCGACCGCGTCTAGCGCTTCATCAACCTTCTTCAGTTCAGCCAGCAACTCTTCCCTCCTTGCCGATAAGAGGACGGTTTTATGATAGTCGGCTTACCATCTTGAAACGGATTTCTTGCCCGGGGCTTGGGAAAGCAGCTGGCATAGCATCATCTTGAAGATCGGCAATAGTTGTCGATGAGCTCGCCTCCGTAGGAGGAATGGTTGGTGCTGGTGATGTTGTTGCTGGTGCTGCTTCTGCTGTGGTGACTGGTTCCTGCGCCGGTGACATTGTTTCCTGGATCAAAGTTTCGTCCACTGGTTGTTCAGGAACAGATGCCGATGGTGGTTCTGCTATTGGTGTGTCAACGGGAGTTGGTGATGCAGCAGGAGTAGCTCGCCTCAGGCGTTTCTTCTTCGGGGCAGCAGTTGGTGAGCCGGCACATTTCAGCTACGAAGCTTGGGGGGCATCGGCAGCATGGATCGGAGAAGTTTGCACATTTGGAGCAGCTGCCGATGACCTCGTTGCATGTAAAAGATATTTGGTGCAAGTTAAATAAAGTAAATGTTTGCCGATGAGAGTTTGTAATCGGTATGAGTGAAATAAATACTTACTGCAAAAGCTCGCGCCAAGATGGCATCTGCGGCCGATGGAGTAGCGATGGTCTTCGCAGGTATCGGTTTAGGCTTGAGGGTAACCTTAGGTACCCTTTGAGGTGTGAAGGCAGCCAATGTAGGAGCCTTGTTGCCGATGACTGATATGAGGTTCATTATTCGAAGATGGAAGGGCTTGCCACTCTTGCTCATTCGGGGGATTGGATCATCAACCTATTAAGTAAAAGAGGGTCAGATGTCGATGATAGAAGTGAATAATAAGAAATGCATTCGAATGAAGAACTTACTGCATCATCGGGGATGATGTGATCGGCGTCGATCAAATGCCGATAGTAGTGTGATGACTTGGCAAACAGTTGGCTTCTCCATTCTTGCCACCAAGATTTGTATGACTCCGTGATAAAAGATGTTGGTGCCCAAGAGGATAGGTCGATGTTTGATGTATCGGCATGAGGAGAAAGATTGACGATCCTGTTCCAATCCATGGCACCGGAGATAATTTCTCTTGGCTTTATCACGTTGGCATAGCTGAGTTTGATCGGTAATTGACCGAATGCCAGCTGCCTTCCTGCTACCGATGGATAATAAAACTCATAAGATGCAGGAGCGTTATTCCCGGTTCAAAAAATGTTGACTGGAATAGCTCGGGGAACAATACTGGCCTTCATGATTATTTCATTTTGAGGTACGTTCCAATCGGTAAGGTTGAATAGCAAGGGGAATTGGTTGTTATCGTCAACATAAGGCCACCAAAGCCATTCTGCAGCAGGGATTCTGTTGTAAAGCTTTTGAAAGAACCTGCCGAATTGATCTTCATTGGCATCGGTTCCTGGTAGCACTATAATGGCTTCCCCAAAATTGAGTGGGGGACGGGTTGCCGATTCGTCATCATCAAATTCATAGTCCTCTGATATGTCCCTTGGGAATTGCTGATTGAATAAGTCAAATTGGAGGACCTTGTACATGTGTGCATTTAACCACATGTTTATGAACCACCAAGGACCCTCGAGGTTGCCGATGGGCTCGCCTAGCAATAGCGTCCTGGACACTTGGTGCAGGAGATGGTATACCGATCCAAGGAGGTATCGGCCGAGAGGAAGTCTTGTTCCATCGGTCAGAAGTTCTGCTACGGGAAGGTACATGGTGGTAGGTCCGACTGTTCTGCCACAGAAGATAAACTTTTCCAGCCACATGTTCAAGAAGATGGCGTGCTCCCTTTGACCTACCGATCTAGTCTTCTGGTTCTCTCGGATGTATCCAGTCCAACCGCCGATATTGCGTGTGTTCACTTTATACTCGGCTTTCCTACCGAAAAGGGTGGAGGGATCGGCAGAAGAGACATCGAGGCCGGTAAGCATATGCACATCGGCAAGGGTGGGAGTAGCTGGGCCGGGTCTGAATAAGAAGGCATTTACTGTATCGGACCAGAAATAAGAAGCGGCCATTATCATATTCTCATTCTTTGCCATATCGGCAATAGAGAGCCTAATGCACTGATCTAAATTGCGCTCTGACCAATACGCTTGTTGTGTTCTGATTACTCTGAGATACCAGTTCTTCCACCCCTTGGTAGGTTTGGGCCATGAACGGAAAGCATCTTTCCATAACCCTAGGCTAAAGCACTCGGATCTGAAGGGGATGCGGTTGATTTCTGCATTAGTGGGATCGGTGTTTCCCATTGGGCCTAGGCAGTTAAAGTTGGATTGCTCAATGGGGATTACTACTTTGTTGTACAGTTCCTAGGTTTCGAAAAAAATCAAAGAAAGAAAGAGGAAAAAGATTATAAAATTGATACGGAAAAGGAACTTGCAGAAGATGAAGTGAGGAGGAAGTAGATTTACTTTGGGGACGTCGAGGTGGATCGCCATTGGAGCTGGGGAAATCCTTACGATTTGTGCTTTCCTTGAGGAAGACACCCTTGCTTGAGTTGCTGGAAGTGTTCTTCAGAGCTACCGTCGAGGTTGAAGATGAGGGCAAATGAAGGTGAATGCGGGCTCAGGGTAAAAACAGATTGGATGGTGGTAACTTTTATAAGCCCGATCAGGGGTATTTTTGGAGTTTTCTTCACAATGAACAGGAATATGGAAGGGTGTGCGATGGATGCGCGTGACAATCGAGGAGATATGATTGGGCTTGCAACTGTTTGCGCTGCAGTCGCAGAATTTTGTTAATAAATTGCGATTTTTCGCGCGATAATCGAGGAGGTTGTGCAAGTATCTTAGAGGGAAAGGTTACAGTAGAGAAAATTTCGGCGCGTAAAATATTCTACACTCCAAAATTGGGGGGCATCTGTTGACACCGTTTTTCGGCATATGTCAAATGAGCTAAGACTTGCATTGATCGGTAGCCATTTTCTATCGGCATCGGAAGGTCATCGGTTAAAATTACCGATCAGAATGAATGCTGCGAAAGGGATAAGTTTGTTGCCGATGAAAGCTGGACAATTCTTGCCGATAGGAGTTAATCGGTGAAGACAAGTTACCAGTGGAGCTGAAAGGTTGCCGATTGGAAGGTATTTCCGATAAGGGGATGATGCCGATGGGCACAGGGTAACGTGGCGGTTGATGTCAGCAGGGGAGATGAAGGTGGCTGCCATAAGGAAGTTGCGGATTGAAGAGTCTGCCGATGGAAAATTTCATCGTAGAAAAGACATAAGGAAACTGGTGATCTTATACCAGTATTATTATAGAAGTTTGAGTCCGACTCTTGCATGGGTCATTTATTTTCCTTAAAAATAGAGATGTTTGTTTAGGAAAATATTATTGTTATTTGGGTCCGACTCCTGCGCGGGTCAGTTGTTTCCTTAAAAATAGAGTTTTGTTTAGGAAAGGCACGAGTCGTGTCTGTCTACAACTCCTTTTGCTAGAGTATAAATATGTACCTAAGGGTCGTGAGAAAAAAGGAATCAAGACATCAAAACAAATTTATTACTCTTATTTACTTTTACAGCAATTTACCCTTTTATTGCATTAGAACTAGTTTATCTACGAGTTCTTCAAGCTTCGACGGGCTGCATCTCCTTGATCTCCGTCAACCCTTGCAAGGTCCGCGTGGGAGTAATCTGAGCCTTGACATCCGGGCGCATCGCTGTTGTCTCGTTCAGCTCTGCTCTAGTTATCCTGATCAAGTCTGAGTCTTGACATCCGGGCGTATCGCCGTTGTCTTGTTTGGATCTTGTTCTAGTTATCGTCCTTGTCGATTAACTGGTCAAATCGACTGGCACACCTTTGGATATCGAATTTGGGTATAAGCCCGAGGTGTTCGCAGATCCCGACGCTTTTTGTGTCAACAGTATCAGAGCAAGGTTGCTCTCAAATTAGGCTTTACCGCCTAGAGCAAGATGTCCCATGGGGATGGACCCCCTCCCATGTTCGATGGAGACGACTTTCCTTATTGGAAGGTTCGTATGGAAGCCTATCTAGAGGCCATTGATGACGTCGTTCACAAAGCCACCACTCTTGGTGGTTCGGTGTTCACCGAAGATCCCTTCTTTGAGAAGAACAATGCTAAGGCGAAGAACATCCTCTTCCGAGGCATTGGTAAGGATGTGTTCAACCGTGTGCAGAATTCCAAAACCGCGCATGATGTTTGGACAAACCTTTGTGCTCTACACGAGGGCACCAAATGTGAAAGAGAAGAGCGCTATCACCTCATCATTGCTAAGATGAATTCTTTCACCATGCTATCTCATGAAAATGCTAATGAAATGTATTCTCGCTTGAATGTGCTTGTAGAGGAGTTGAATGGCCTTGGGCTCACCCAAATGACACTGGCCGATGTAGTTCGCAAGATACTTTGTGTCTTACCAATTATGAACACATGGTGGATAAGTACCCATGTAGTTCAGTTTTGTGATGAGTGATTGCCCAACACTTGAGCGTTTCAGTTTGAGTGGCTTGAACTAACCTCTTTGCGAAAGCAAATGTGTGTCTGTCTATCGGCTTGTGGTGTGTAGGTACTATGCCTAGTGATAGTGTTCAATGGCGTGGAGAAGGTCGAGTAGAGGCTTGCCGTGCCGATGGACTGAGAGCGGTGAAGGGCGGAAGCGGGGCTCGGACCAAGGTACCATGGGCGCCAGCGGACTAGCTGTGGTGGCTAGTACTTGGCATCGGCGAGTGCGAGAAGACATGGAGGTAGACCGAGTCGACCAAGTCAAGACGGTGGACGCGCCAGTCGAGCGGAGGCTCAGGGGACTCGGAGCCCGACCGGGCGAAGACAAGGTGGCTCGAGTTGAGTGGTTTGGTGGTTTGGTCCTCAAAACCATCTGCGTCGGTTTTTGAGTTTGGGCTGCAAAACTCGGGGTTCGGTAGTTGAGCCCAAAGCTACCGGTGGCGGGTTTCCTGGGTTTGGGCCTCAAAACCTAAGTAGAGCTTCCGAGGAAGCGGAAACGGCACGTGGCGGAATCCTGGAGGTTGCGTCGAGGCGACGGAAACTCCTGACAGGAAGCGGGGCCGTCCATTCAAACGAGTGGCTGAGAGTTATCGACTTGGATTACAATGTCTTAGGGCTAGGTAATTCGGTCATATATCAATGGGGTCCTTGGGAAATAGCCAAAGCCCTGTTAAATAGGGGATGAAGGGGTATCGTCATCCCATCTCTTGAACCCTAATCATTTGCCCCAACTCTCTATCTCTCTACCCTCTCTATAGTTCATGAGATCCCTAGGTTGATTTCACCAACCTCTATAAGAACTCGAATCTTTTGGTGGGAATCGGAGGCCCGACTCTCCGAGTGCCATGGCACGGTTAGTTTCTTGATCGAGTCCCCCGGTTGCTTGTGTTCTTCGCATTTTGCTTTTGCTATCTCTTTTTCCCGAGTTGATTTCTCTTTGTTGAGAGTAGCTTTGCAAAATCCACTTGAACCAAGTTGTTCGTATTCGTGAGGAGCATCTTTGCACCGAAGGAATTCAACTCAAACGTCACGAGTGCGTAGATTGGGTGATTTCTTTGCGCCGTTCTTCGTTTTTCCTTTTCTCCCCCAAATCCGAGTGTTCCCGTTTATCCTCTCCAAATTGAGCGATGATTTCTTCGGGGTAGCTCCCCAACTGCACAAGGATCATGCCTAGAAAGTTTGGTTGCAGTTGGAGTTCATTTGGTTGAGTTTTGGGAAGATTTGGCGCAGTGAAATCGGTTTTCGTGGGTTTTCTGTGCTCTGTTCGTGAGCTCCGGACCACCCTCCGGACCACTTTGGACAAGGCTCCGGACCATAGGCGAGTGGTCCTGTGGTCTAGCCGAAAGTCTGCAGAGCAGCCCCTAGCTCCGGACCAAGCTCCGGACTAGTCCTGTGGTACCGTCGGACCACTAGTCCGTAGCTCAGGTACTTCCTGCGTTTGCTGATTTTGAGAAGAAAAAGCGTCGGACCACTCTCCGGACCATAGCGAGTGATCCTGTGGTCTTGCCAAAATATAGAAGTACATCCCCTTGCTCCGGACCTTAGCTTCGGACCACTCGTCTCTGGTCCTGTGGTCACTGACAGAAGTAGTCCTGTGCTCGTTTCTCTCTCGTTCGGACTCTGAATCAAGTTCCGTTTGTTGCATTGGATTCGTATTCATGGTAGGAACATGATTAGGTACTTTTGAGACCAGTTCTCATAAGTATTTTTGGGTGTGTTCTTGCCTCTTCTCTCTAGGCGGTATTGGGCCGAAGCCCTCAGTTCTGCTTGCTATGTTTCCAATCACATTTTTCTCCGAGCTTTCAAGAAAAAGACTTCTTATGAGCTGCGTTTTGGGAGACCACCCAAGGTAAGTCACCTATGGGTGTTTGGGTGCAGGTGCTTCATCCTCAAAAAGGGTGGTAAATTGGATAAATTTGAATCACGGTCTTCTGACGGTATCTTTCCTGGTTATTCTACTCACTCTCGTGCTTATCGTGCACATAACCTTGAGACGAACCGTGTGATGGAGACTTGTGAGATTACTTTCGATGAGACTATGCCCTATGTTTCCACTTCTTTTGAGCTTGCAGGTGATGATGAGGTGAACACTAGCATCTTTGTGGAGGAGGAACAGGATGACGCCGATTGGGGTGATCCCGAGCCAACTCCACTGGCTGCCCCCGTCGACCCTGTGACGTCCACTTTGGCTCACGGTCCCGATCCGACTACTTCCTCTACATGGGGGCCGTTCGAGCAGTTTCCTCAATCGGTGCCCGTTGCACCTGAGGGAGCTCCAGCTGCTGTCGAGGGGGAGGCCACTTCGTCTAGGCAGGCTCCCGGCCACATCCAGCGGCAGCACCCGTCGGAGAACATCATCGACGACATCGACCGTCGAGTCACGCGGTCCAGGTCCTATCTAATGAGGACATGACACCTTTGGATACAACCATAGATTACAAGGTGAGTTCATTTCCTACATTTATACAATGGTTCTTGGTACAACTCACTTGGTTCCACATGTATATGTCAATAGTTGTTTGTAGATACAAACATGTCTCAATGTGCAAGGTCTTCAAAGTTCAACATTCGGTTCGTTGGCAGCCCAATAGCGCTTCATTGGGAAGGCCATAAATCATCCATCCGGAGTGCAATTGAGGTCAATGAGGACTTGATGGAAAGCTTATTTGATAACATTTCAAATAGATCTGGCACCACCTCAATATCACGTCGGCAAGGTCTTGAAATCATCACGACACTCAGCTACTATTTCTGCGGGATGCTACGGTATCGTATTGGGCTTGTCATGCAACCTTGGGACCCTGGCCCCAGTAGGACCACGTCCCAAACATGTGGAGAACAGCCCAAAGATTTTGCAAGATGTCCTCCTCCTTGGACACCACCTTAGGAGGGCAGCAAGGTCGTCCAACACAAGTTGGAGGCCCAATCCAAGTTGATTTCGAGTCTGTTTTGGAGTCCAGAACCAGCGAGGAGTAAAATGGATGCCCAGGTCGCATACGGACTCCGTTTTTGATGATCCACCCATGGTTGGAAAGATAAGTTTATTAGGAAACCAATGGATTTGGTTTGAGGTCCAAATTTCATCTGAGTCATCGGGAAACGTCGAATCAAGTCATCGTCTAGAATCTATTCCGGTGTTGTGTCACTATTTTTGGGTTGTTTGGGCCTTGTAACATGTTAGGACACCTTAGGGACGTGAGTGGGTGCCCTAGGACACCCCTTAGACCATATAAACAGCAGCCGCCGCTCATGTTAGGGTTTGGGTTTTGCTTTAGATCAATCTGTCGTTGAACAGTCTTCGTTTTCGGTTTGTGAAACCCCACATTCGTGATCTTAATCATATATCCACAATTGTCACTTCACTTGAGTTGCATTTTATCTTGTTCTTGCTTGTGTTCTTCGATTCGTAGTAGGGATTAGCCTTCTTGGTGAGGTCAACCGGATTGTGACACGGTTGATAACCAGAGGAGACGTGGTGCTAAGATTGCAGGGTTCGGTCTTTGTGATCTGAAGCCGGATCGGTGTGTCTCTCTCCGAACAAACGATAGTTATCTTGAACTGACGGAAGATCGGGAACCCAGTTCACATCACTATCTCTCTCACTTTGCTCATTCGGCTTTTGTCGCTTCTTTTGAGCCCCGAGATGTTGGACACGCTTTGATGGATCCGGATTGGGTTAATGCCATGCATGAGGAGTTAGAAAACTTTGGGCGAAACCGCGGTTGGGTCTTAGTTCCTCCACCACCTAGTTGCCACCCCATAGGTACCAAATGGATTTTCAAAAATAAACAAAGTGAAGATGGGGTGGTAGTGCGCAACAAGGCTAGGTTGGTAGCTCAAGGCTTTTGTCAAAATGAGGGAATAGACTATGAGGAAACCTTTGCTCCCGTAGCTCGTTTAGAGGCCATTAGAATCCTTCTAGCTTTTGCGGCTTCTAAGGGTTTTTCAAATGGATGTTAAAAGTGCTTTTTTAAACGGCTACATAGAGGAGGAAGTTTATGTTAGACAACCTCCCGGTTTCGAAAATCCCAAGTTTCCAAACCATGTTTTTAAACTTCACAAAGCTTTGAATGGTTTGAAACAAGCCCCTAGAGCATGGTATGATAGGTTGAAAAAGTTTTTGCTTGCTAAGGGTTTTAAAATGGGATCGGTAGATAAGACGTTGTTTCTCCTCAAGCAAGGCAAAGACACTCTCCTTGTCCAAATATACGTGGATGATATCATCTTTGGTGGTTCTTCTCATGCTCTTGTTGCCAAGTTTGCAGATCTTATGAGCAGGGAATTTGAGATGAGCATGATGGGAGAGTTGACTTTTTTTTCTCAGGTTGCAAATCAAGCAAACCCGGGAAGGGACGTTTGTGCACCAAGGCAAGTACATGAAGGACATTCTGAAGAAGTTTGACATGGGTGAGGCAAAGCCTCTTTCGACGCCCATGTCAACTACTACTACCTTGGATGCGAACGAGGAAGGAGAGGCGGTGGACCAGACGGAGTAGCGAAGCATGATCGGGTCGCTTCTGTACTTAATAGCGACTCGACCGGATATTCAGTTCGCCGTCTGCTTGTGTGCACGCTTTCAGGCGTCCCCACGGACTTCGCACAAGCAGGCGGAGAAACACATCATGAGATACTTGCACTCCACTCCCGAATTTGGACTTTGGTTCTCCACTTCTTCTTCTCTTGCGCTTTGTGGTTATTCTGATGCTGAATTTGCCGAGTGTCGTCTTGATCGAAAGTCCACTTCTGGGACTTGCCAGTTTCTCGGGTCTTCCTTGGTTTCTTGGTCTTCTCGCAAATAGTCTAGCGTGGCACAGTCGACGTGCGAAGCTGAGTACGTTGCCGCAGCTAGCTGTTGCTCGCAGTTGATTTAGAGGATTGCCACTTTGAAAGATTTTGGTCTTGTGCTTACTAAGGTGCCTCTACTTTGCGATAGCACGAGTGCAATTAGTGTGGCCAAAAATCCCGTGCTTCACTCTAAGACCAAGCACATTGAGGTCCGCTTTCACTTCTTGCGTGATCATTACGAGAAGGGCGACATTGACCTCCGGCATGTTGAGACCCAAAACTAGCTTGCGGATATTCTCGCAAAACCTTTGGATCAAGCTGCGTTTTCGCGCCTTCGGGGTGAGTTGGGTGTTTGCTTCCCTTTTTAGTTGAGGGAAGTTCTTTGTGTATCATAGTTCTTTTTGGTTCTTATTTGATTTTTCTTTTTCTTTCTTTTGGTGTGTTTATTTTTTAATTGGTGTCATTGCATCTTGCATCTCATTTGCATTTGTGACATAGTTCATTTTAAGCTTCATACCTATAGCCGATATAATGAATCTATGCTCTGTTTGAGGTGCTTTATGTGTCTATGGTGTTGCCTAACTTAGACTCTCTTTGATCTCTTTATATGCAATAGAGCTAAGTTAGAAAAGCTTTAAAACTGAATTTAATTCCCCATGTCACCTCTGAAATGGCACTAGTATGTGTAGGCTTTTGAAGATCCTTCTTGGCTGTTTTGTATATAGCTTGTAACTATGGCTCTTCATTGGTTCATTCACTTCCATTGAGTACCATGATTAAAAAGTAATCTAAAATGAAATTTCTCTCTATTTTGTGAATTGGAAAGATCGAGTTGGGTCTACATTGTGAGCACTTCACCGTGTGTTCGAGACTGCTTCCCATACGGGTGGAACTTGAGCAGTGTTGTATATGACCAAAACCGGTGTGTTAAGTCCTTTGACTTCGCCCGGTTGGTAAGCAGTGGCATCACTTTGTTTATAACCACTCGCATACAACTTAAATGTGCCTAAAACTGAAATTTGGCTGCGAAACTCTGAAACCTGAAAAGTTTATTCAGTTGGGTCATTTACTTGTTGTATGAACTTTTTTAGGGATAGGTCTACTTGCTATACATGAGATTTCTTTGAGATAGATCCTATCTTGTTTGCCATGTTTAGTTGTCTCTAGGAGGTGATACCCATTCCTTGCTCACACATGTAATCTTCTCTATTTTGGCTTCTAAAGTGATCTTTAGCTCAACCTGAGTCTTTGTTGGGCACGTAGAGCTTTTCCTATTCTCACAAGATCACATTACTTAGAGCATCTATTCATTGTCTTCTCTCTATGTATGAATCTTGTTGCACTCATTTTGCATATCATGGCATTTGTGGCCGGATCTTGAGTCTTGAGCTTTGATGAGCTTCATGTGTCAACAAGGGGGAGAAATGTGCATTTCATTCATATCCAACCAAGGAAAACAATGCATTTTCATACTTGCACAAGTCTAGGAGGAGAGATGTGCATCTCTTTGGTTTCATTGGTTTAGAGCTTCTTTGGTCAAGGGGGAGTTTTTGTGCTTCTTTTGGCTTAAGGCGTTTAAATTGGTATCTTGTTTTGGCTCTTCAATAGGTTCTCAATTGGTATCTTGCTCAGGGGGAGTTTTTGCTAGATGTGTTGAGCCGTTGCCTCTTATGGAGGATCTAGCTTTTTTTGTTGGCTCCGACAGGTTTCGATTGGCTTCTTGAGCCTTTTGAGGTTTAATTGGTATCTTTGAGCTCCCTTAGTGCTTCAATTGGTATTATGAGCATTGAGAGTTTTGATTGGTATCTTGGACTTGCTAGCCCGTTTTCTGCCTCTTCTTGAGGGCTAGCTTTGTTTTGCTTGGTTGCGTTGAGTCGTTGCCCATGTCTTTGGGAACCAAGCTTTGGACTTGTTTTGCTTCTCTCAAGTGACCCCGTTTTGGCTTTCATAGTTTTTTGGTCATTTGGAGAGCTTTACCTTGTGGCTCAAATCTGAAATGCACTTGTGTTGACAATGCACTCATCAAGGGGGAGATTGCGAACACATGGTGGATAAGTACCCATATAGTTAAGTTTTGTGATGAGTGATTGCCCAACACTTGAGCGTTTTAGTTTGAGTGGGTTGAACTAACCTCTTTGCGAAAGCAAATGTGTGCATGTCTATCGGCTTGTGGTGTGCAGGTACTATGCCTAGTGATTGTGCTCAATAGCGTGGAGAAGGTCGAGTAGAGGCTTGCCGTGCCGATGGACTGAGAGCGGTGAAGGGCGGAAGCGGGGCTCGGACCGAGGGACCATGGGCGCCGGCGGACTAACTGTGGTGGCTAGTACATAGCACCGGCGAGTGTGAGAAGACATGGAGGTAGACCGAGTCGACCAAGTGAAGACGGTGGACGTGCGAGTCGAGCGGAGGCTCAGGGGACTCGGAGTCTGACCGGGCGAAGACAAGGTGGCTCAAGTCGAGTGGTTTGGTGGTTTGGGCCTCAAAACCATCCGCGCCGGTTTCCGAGTTTGGGCCACAAAACTCGGGGTTTGGTAGCTGAGCCCAAAGCTACCGGTGGCGGGTTTCCTGGGTTTGGGCCTCAAAACCTAAGTAGAGCTTCCGAGGAAGCAGGAATGGCACGTGGTGGAATCCTAGAGGTTGCGTCGAGGTGACGGAAACTCCCGACAGAAAGCGGGGCCGTCCTTTCAAACGAGTGGCTGAGAGTTATCGACTTGGATTACAATGTCTTAGGGCTAGGTAATTCGGTCATATATCAATGGGGTCTTGGGGAAATAGCCAAGGCCCTGTTAAATAGGGGATGAAGGGGTATCCTCATCCCATCTCTTGAACCCTAATCATTTGCCCCAACTCTCTATCTCTCTACCCTCTCTAGTTCATGAGATCCCTAGGTTGATTTCACCAACCTCTGTAAGAACTCGAATCTTTTGGTGGGAATCGGGGCCTGACTCTCTGAGTGTCATGGCACGGTTAGTTTCTTGATCGAGTCTCCCGGGTTGCTTGTGTTCTTCGCATTTTGCTTTTGCTCTCTTTTTCCTGAGTTGATTTCTCTTTGTTGAGAGTAGCTTTGCAAAATCCACTTGAACCAAGTTGTTCGTATTCGTGAGGAGCATCTTTGCACCGAAGGAATTCAGCTCAAACCTCACGAGTGCGTAGATCGGGCGATTTCTTTGCGGTGTTCTTCGTTTTGCCTTTTCTCCCCCAAATCCGTGTGTTACCGTTTAGCCTCTCCAAATTGTGCAATGATTTATTCGGGATAGCTCCCAAGCTGCACAAGGATCATGCCTACAAAGTTTGGTTGTAGTTGGAGTTCATTTGGTTGAGTTTTGGGAAGATTTGGCGAAGTGAAATCGGTTTTCGCGGGTTTTCTGTGGTCTGTTCGTGAGCTCCGGACCACCCTCCGGACCACTTTGGACACGGATCCGGACCATAGGCGAGTGGTCCTGTTGTCTGGCCGAAAGTCTGCAGAGCAGCCCCTAGCTCCGGACCAAGCTCCGGACTAGTCCTGTGGTACCGTCGCACCACTAGTCCGGAGCTCGGGTGCTTCTTGCGTTGGCTGATTTTGAGAAGAAAAAGCGTTGGACCACCCGTCGGACCACCCTCCGGACCATACCATCGGACCATAGCGAGTGGTCCTGTGATCTTGGCAAAATATAGCAGTACGGCCCCTAGCTCCGGACCATAGCGTCGGACCACTCGTCTCTGGTCCTGTGGTCACTGACAGAAGTAGTCATGTGCTCATTTCTCTCTCGCCCGGACTCCGAATCAAGTTCCATTTGTTGCGTTGGATTTGTATTCACGTAAAGAACATGATTAGGTACTTTTGAGACCAGTTCTCATAAGTATTTTTGGGTGTGTTCTTGCCTCTTCTCTCTAGGGGTTGAGAGTACCACTCTCGGTGTATCGGTTTCGAGTTCGTGGCTTCGTTTGGTTCTCCATCTTCTCCGACCGCTCTGATGCACCTTTAGGGGTCTTCCTAAGGTGTCCACCTACTTGTTAGGTCGTGTGCGAGTCGGCTCTTCCGAGGTCAATTTTTGGGTGTGAGTTTGGGACAAGGGCCAAGTCTTTGAGTTGAATTTTATTTGGCTCCCATTCACCCCCCCCCCTCTGGTCACCGTTCTCGGTCCTTCACCAATAGACAAGTATAGCCACATCGTCACGGTCCTTCATCAAGGCGATCTCTCCGCAACTACACCAACACATGTGTTGGGCATGATCAACGCTAATGAGATGTACATGAAGATCAATGATGGTGGTACATCCTCCTCAAAGAAGAAAGAGAAGGAGGGAAGAAGGACTTGGCTCTCAAGGCATCTTCCAAAGAGAAGTGCAAGATTCAATATGTCATTGAGAGCACAAGTCAGGATGATGATGATGAAGACAACATCACTCTTATGGTCAAGAAGACCACCAAGATGTTGAAGAGGCTAAACAAGAATGGAGTCAAGTTTGACTCAAAGAAGAAGAAATTCTTCACAAGCTCTTCAAGGAAGCCAATCTCCCAAATGAAGTGCTACAATTGCGGCACTCTTTGTCATCTAGCTCATGCTTTCCCCGAAGAGGAGAACTTCGACTTCCACAAGAAGAAGAAGGATGGAAAGCTTACATTGTGGGTGATTGGCTCACCGACATTGAGGATTCTAGTGATCCCTCCGATGATGAAAGTGAAGATGAGAGGGTGGCCGCTTTGGTGATTGGTTCTTCGCTTCCACCGCCACCTCCTCGTTCATCATCTGGCTCATCCTCTACACACCTATGCCTCATGGCTAAAGGTGAAAAGAAGGTACAAATAGAGGATGATGATGATAGTGGTGACTCAAGTGGTAGTGACGATGAAGAAACACCATCTTATGATGAGCTAATTAAAATTTGCAACAAGTACGCTAGCATCATAAGGAGGTACAAGGGTAAAAATGACAAACTACTTGAGGTCAAAGAAAACTTGCATGCTAAGCTTGACACCTTGACTAGTGCTAATGATGATTTGAAGCTTGAGATTAACAATCTCACATCTAGCACTAGGGAGCTCAAAGCCTCTCTTAAGGAAGCTAGTGAGAAACGTGATAAGCTTGAGAGGTCAACAGAAGAACTACACACAAGGTATAACTTGCTAAAAGATGACTACCAAAATGTCAAGCAAGAACATGGCACACTAGTGGTAGAAAATGAATTGCTTAATCAAGATCTTGCTACACATGTTGCTATTAACCCGTGTGCTAAGTGTGATAGTGCTACCTCTTGTGATATCTTGATTGATGATGTGGCTCTTGAGCAAAGTGCTAAGTGCAAGGGCAAGAGAGTTGTTGAAGCCGACAAGTATGATGACTATGTCAAGATGAGAGAAGAGAACTCAAAGCTCAAGGAAGAGCTAATCACTCTCAAGTCTAACAAGCCAATTGTCATCAAGCCGGCTCAAGAAGAAGACAAGGATGCTATCACCTTGATCACCTCTCTTAGAGAAGAAATTGCTAAGCTCAAGAATGACAAGACCAAGCTTGCAAGTGGGTTTGAGAAATTCACCAAGGGTCACAACCTTCAAAGTGAACTCTTGATAAACACCGTAGTGAAGGAATGACAAGACCGATACTGGGTTCAAGGAGAACCAAGTCATGCAGGCAAAGGTCAAGATTGAGGCCAAGAATTATTACAAGAACAAGTACAATGGCTACAATCAAGAGTACTCAAAGCCGAAGCCAAGAAGATGTTTTGAGTGTGATCAAGTGGGTCATTTCTCTTATGATTGCAAGACTCAACCACCCAAGACTTTTCCCAAGCACACTAGGCCATTAGCTCATGATGCTCACTATGTCATCAAGAAGGACAACAAGGGTAAACCACTAGTTGTGTTCCTTGGTCCACCAATGAAGAACAAGCCTAGAGTTCTTTGGGTTGCAAAGGAGTTGGTTACCAAGGCTATGGGGCCCCGCTTTGAGTGGGTTCCCAAACAACAAGCTTAACTCCAAGTTGCTTGTGTGTAGGTGAACTACAAGACCGGTGGAGGTCATTGGGTGATTGATAGTGGTTGCACTCAACATATGACCGGTGACTCCCGGATGTTCACCACACTAGATGAAGATTGTGAAGGGCAAGACAAGATTACCTTTGGGGACAATTCAAAAGCCAAAGTACAAGGTCTAGGCAAAGTGGCAATCTCCAATGATCAATCTATATCCAATGTCTTTCTAGTACAATCACTAAGCTTCAACTTGCTTTCCGTGGGTCAACTTTGTGATCTTGGTTTCCATTGTCTATTCACTCCAACCGAGGTGATTGTGACCAAGATTGAAGATTAATCAATGATATTTAAAGGGTTTCGGCACAACAACCTCTACTTAGTGGATTTCACCTCAAATGAAGCCGAATTACAAACATGTCTATTCTCCAAGAGTTCTTTGGGTTGGCTTTGGCATAGAAGACTAGCTCATGTGGGCATGTCAACTTTGAAGAAACTTGTCAAGAAGGATATGGTTAGAGGTGTGAAGGTTGTGGTGTTTGAAAAGGATAAATTATGTAGTGCATGTCAAGCCGGCAAGCAAGTGGCCAACACCCATCCCACTAAAGCCTTCATGTCAACCTCAAGGGTCCTAGAGCTACTCCACATGGACTTATTTGGACCTACCACCTATGCAAGCCTTGGAGGAAATCTCTTTTGCTTAGTGGTAGTTGATGATTACTCTAGGTACACTTGGGTGTTCTTTCTTCAAGACAAAGGAGAGACTCAAGCAATATTCAAGAAGTTTGCAACTAGGTCTCAAAATGAGTTTGAAGTGAAGATCAAGAAAGTAAGAAGTGACAATGGCACCGAGTTTGTAAACACCAAGATTGAAGACTATTGTGATGAAGCGGGGATCAAGCATGAAGTATCCGCCACATATACTCCAAAAAAATGGTGTTGTAGAGAGGAAGAACCAGACGCTCATAACTCTAGCAAGGTCTATGCTTGATGAGTACAACACCCTAGAGAAGTTTTGGGCGGAGGCCATCAACACCACTTGCTATGCGGCAAACCGCCTCTTCATCCAAAGGCTATTGAAGAAGACTCCCTATGAGCTTGTGAATGGGAAGAAGCCGAATATTTCATTCTTCCTGGTGTTTGGTTGCAAAGTGTACATCTACAAGAAGCGCCAACACTTGGGTAAATTCCAATGGCGGTGTGACCTTGGTTTCCTTGTTTGATATTCGCTTAAATCCAAGGCATACCGTGTATTTAACAAAACCACCGGCTTAGTTGAAGAAACGTATGACATGGAATTTGATGAAACTAATGGCTCCCAAGGAGCGCTTAAGGATATTGTTGTAGGTGATGAACCCTTGAGGGAGGCAATGAAGAATATGCCAATTGGTGCTATCAACCCACAAGAGGTGGAAGAAGTAGAAGATGATGGCAATCAAGATCCTTCTCCACCTCACATGCCTCAAGTTGAAGAAGATCAAGTGAGGGAAGCTCAAGAAGATACCTTCATCCCTCAAGATCAAGCCGAGGCCGAAGCAAGCAATGTTGAAGCACCACATCCCCCTCCTCAAGTTCATGATAGAAGATCAACACCTATCCTTCAAGCTCACCCCCATGATCAAATCATAGGAAGACCATCAAAGGGGGTTATGACTCGCTCTAGACTTGCATCTTATGTTGAACATCACTCGTTTGTTTCCTTTGTTGAGCCTACTATTGTTGAGGACGCACTTGCGGATCCGGATTGGGTGAATGCCATGCATGAAGAACTCAACAACTTCACCCGGAACCAAGTGTGGAAACTTGAAGAAAGGCCAAAGGGAGCAAGAATCATTGGCACCAAGTGGGTGTTTAGGAACAAGCAATATGATCAAGGCGTTGTTGTGAGGAACAAGGCAAGATTGGTGGCAAAGGGGTTCTCTCAAGTAGAAGGACTTGATTTTGGAGAGACCTTCGCCCCGATTGCAAGACTTGAAGCCATTCGTATCCTTTTGGCATATGCTTCACATCACAAAATGAAACTCTTTCAAATGGATGTGAAGAGCGCCTTCTTAAATGGTTTCATCAATGAACTTGTCTATGTCTCACAACCTCCCGGGTTTGAAGATCCAAACTTGCCTAACCATGTTTATTGGTTGCCCAAGGCTCTCTACGGATTGAAGAAAGCTCCAAGGGCTTGGTATGAGAGGCTAAGGGACTTCCTACTCAAGAAGGGCTTCAAGATCAGGATCGTCGACACAACACTATTCACCAAGAAGCTTAATGGAGAAATCTTTGTTTGCCAAGTATATGTCGATGCCATTATATTTGGGTCAACAAACCAAGATCATTGCAAGGAGTTTGGTGACTTGCAAGCATACCCGAGGTGGAATACATAGCCATGGGAGCAAGTTGTGCACAAATCTTATACATGACCCAAATACTTCTTGATTACAGCGTTATTTTAAAAGATGTTCCACTCTTGTGTGATAATGAAAGCACCGTAAAGCTTGCTAACAACCCGGTTCAACACTCTCGCATCAAGCACATTGATATTCGCCATCACTATCTTAGAGATCATGTGGATCGGAAAGACATAACACTAGTTGGAGTTAAGAGCGAAAAGCAATTGGCGGATATCTTCACTAAACCACTCGATTAAACAACCTTTTGTAGGTTGAGAAGCGAGTTGAATGTGCTTGATCACTCAAACTTCACTAAAAATGAGATTGTGTGAACCATGTATTCATATGTAATATAATCATGTTTAATCTTTAGTAATGCACATAGGCTTGGCTAACGTGGTCGGGATAACCGCCCTCAAGCGTGTGAAGAAGCCTTACCGCAGTTTAAACTTGCAAGCAACCTAGATTCAAATTCAGTATTGCATAGCATTTGCATGTGTGTTGCTTGTTGCTTCGTTTTCGGTTAAGTTTGATCATCCTCTAGGTTCGTCACTTAGGGGAGCATTTGAAGCTCTAGCTGTAGCTAATACCCCTCTTGTGCCCCTATGGTGATCCTTGGAGCTTTATTGAACTATTTTCCTATGAAAACTAATTCTAGCCTATGGCAAACTATTTCTAAAATTAAGAGTTTGAGAGATGGTTCTTATGCCAGGTCCAACAAGTGTTTCTTTCTGCTCTTTTGTGTTGGTACTTGGCTAAGAGAAAAGATTGGAGAGAAAAACAGGAAAATTCAGAGCAAATCAAGCTTCAGACCACCCTCCACACCACTCTACATGGTCTGACGCTCAGTGGTCCGACACCCTATCCCTCTCTGCGTGAATTCTTCCAAACACAAAATCTCGTCGGACCACTCGTCTGACGCTCCTCCGGACCATAGGCGAATGGTCCGACACCTCGGTCAGCATTCAACAGTTCAGTTAACGGACCGTCAGACTACTTGCGTTAGTCCGACGCTTCATCTGAAGCTCTAGTCCGGAGGTCGGGTGCTTACTGTGTCATTTCTAATTTCTTCCAAAATCGTCGGACCTCCCCGTTGGACCCCCCGTCGGACCATGACGAGTGGCCCGACGCTCGGAAATTTTGTGGATAACCCTCGCGCTGGCAGTTTTGTTCTGGCAATTCTGTTTCTCGCCGAGCCGTACACCGCGCCGCTTATCTCCGCTACCATGCCACCCAAGCTCTGCCCACTCGCCTTCGCCTTCCCCGCCGCTTGTGAACCCCTCATCGGTGCGCCGCCGCTCTCACTACTGCTCTGCACTCCCCTAGCTGCAGCAGCACCACCACCACCGCCATTGCCGCCGCCCGCCGCCTCCACAGAGCTCACCGCCGAGGAGCCCCCTCGCCGGCAACCAAGCCCCACTCCGGCTCCACTACTTCACCCTGCCAAGCTTACAACTCCCCCAAATCCACATTGCCAGCCAAAAGGGATTTCCCCCTAGGGTTTCCTAAACCTAGGGTTTCGAGATTCATCGTCGATTCGCCTTGACGTTTCCTCAATTTCAACCGTCATCGACCACGCTTCATCGTTTCTCTAGGGTATGGTTTTGTTTCATGGCTTCGCGTTTTGTCGAATCATTGAACAAGTCATGTCCTAGATGTTTTATCCATCTTTCCACTCATTTCAATTCCAAATCACTAAATCAAATTGTCAATTGTGATCCACAGTTGGTGAAATCTCTTGTGGAGTGTGGTTTGAAACTTGATGTGCTTTGATTAGATACGCTCGCTTACCTCAGGTACCATGGCAGATTTCACTCTATTCTTATCTAGTGCTTGCTTCCATACGGTATCTCGTCTCTAGCGTTAAATATGCTTATATATATTTCTATCTATTCTATCTAGCAGCGGCAGTGGCAGTTGAAACTCGCGGCAAAGCTCGCGAGTATGGATTGAGGAAAAGCCTTAGAAGGATCAGTCCAGTGGCTTGTAGGCCCCTCTGTCAGTTGATACTTACAGTTGGCAGTTGATTGTACAGAGGCAGTTGATCAGTTGGCAGTGGCTCTCGTTCTTTGTAAGTTGGCTTGTGGCAGAGGTTCTAGCAGTTAGTCCATGTCAGCTTGGGTAGTGATTCTCTTGTTGATCAGTGATGGCTCATGGCAAGGAAGCTACTGTGGGTTCAAGTGATGATGCACCCTCCTCCTCCGCATCCTTCTAAGGACACGGGGAAGAAGAAGATGGTTGAGAAGCCGAAGAAAAAGAAATGAAAGCTTACAGAGGCTGAGAAGGCCGAGGCAGTGGCAGATGCAGCGGACCGCGCAAAGCGAGGTGGTCGCCAAGGTTCCATTCGACTTGGCACCCCTCAGCGGGTTCTACCTTCTACTCCTCCCGCTCAGTCTGAGACAGAGGCAGCTCCTGCAGAGGAGCAAGAGCTTGTCACTGACGTACTTGGCACACCTTTGGCACCTCTTCCCTGGGGGCATGTCACTCGCTCCTAGACTTCTCAGTCCACTCCACCGCGTGGTGACAGTGCACCTCAGAGTGCCTCAGCAGCTCCCACTTCACCTTCAGCATCAGTGCACCTTGACTTGAGGGAGCTTACTTCGAAGCAAGTGAAGAAACTTTGTTTTGTAGAGCTTTGTTGACGGTGAAAATGTCATAATTTTCTATACTCAAAATCACCGTCAATAGCCTCATAATGATGGGACATAAGCATATCATGAGTATATTTTATCCAATAACTAGTTCCACATGTCCATAGAGTATTTCTTGCAGGACTACAGGAAATGGAGAGAAATGAGCTAGTGGGACCCACATAGGGGGGGTCGGCCGACCACCCTATGGGCTCCACCATCCATCCCAAGCACCCACATGATAAAAGGGCCCACATGTCATAGTAGGAGGGTCACTAATCTGCATAGGGGGTCGGCCGACCACCCTATGGGGTCCACCAGCCTCCCACGCTGGCCATGATCCATGAGAAGCACTCCCAAGTGATCCTCCACCCTTGGATCAACTTGTGCTTTCTCTAAACGGCTCATATTCACTTCACATGGATCCATGGGCCCGCAAGAGTACAAACCGACGTCCAAAAGTGGCCCAACTTGTGCACACCCACTCCAAGACATGTGGGCCATCTTCTAGAAGGACTAGGGTGGTCGGCTGACCCTCCCCTAAGGCCTAGGGGGCGTCCACCTCCCTTGCATGGCTGCATGCAAAGAAGCACATGTTGAATTATCTTGCACCATTAATCTAAAGGGCGGTTACGATCTAAGGGCTCTCACCATACATCACGCGGATTGATGACGTGGAAGGGGAGTAGCCCCTACTCCACCTCTCCACTATAAATACCCCCTCACCCCCTCTCATTCAAGACACACCACAAGGAGGAGCTCTCCACTCTCTCTCAAGATGTAGCACTTATAGTAGTGTTAGTGTTGTTAGGAGTTAGAGTGAGCCTCTGGTCTTCAGCTCTAGTCTTCCAGGAGGTCTGATATGCTTCTAGTATTTATTTCTCTCTTTGTAAGACTTGAGTTATTTTATATAGTTATCTTCTCTACTTTGCCTTAGTGCTTTACTTTATTGCAACATGACTAGTTATGTTGTATTGGTTGTTAGCATAGTCATAGTTGTTTGATAGTAAGATAATGGTAGTATACCTTTGCACTGGTTCACCGCCCTTAACCTGGTGCTCTAATCAATTTCACCGGACATCGGATTAGAGTAGTGAGAGATAGTGTAGACATGGTGTCTAGGCTATATGCTTACTTGTGTCTGCGGCTTGTCCAACGGTTTGTTTGTGGTACCTAGTAGGGGTGACAGACCTATCTAGGCTTTAATCCCACCACGTTCGGCCAAGTTCTTAAAGCGTAGGCCTTCTTGTGCTAGGCGTCTTAGCACCCTTCTCATCCCTTTCTGTTGCTAAGCGGCCTAGTGGCCCGAAGTGCAATTGTGTATGAATATTGTTCTTGCTTGATATGACTTGTCTTGCTAAGTTAGAACCATGCAAGTAGAGATAGATATCCGAAAACCTTATGCTCGCTCGCTGTCCTCCTCGCTCACTAAACTACTCTGTATCATTGGAACTTCTCCTGTGTGTCATTACACTTACCATATATATTATTTACCCCTACCATAGTCTAGTTGGTATATTAGTTAGTGGATCACCATAGTTAGCTATTATATTATTGAACCATTGCTTCCCTGAGGATAAATATGATACCCTGGAATACTCCTGGGTGAAATGGTACATCGGTATTTCTATGCGCTTGCGGAATATTCTACATGAGCATAATAATTACCAACAAGCTTGAGATGTGGTGCCCAGATCAGCGGGACCCCAGAGCTTCCCTAGGATGGCACACACCTCTCATGGAGGACTTCTACAGGGCAGCTCAGCTTGCATAGATTCAGATCTGACCACACAGGGTTTGCTCCTTGGAGAGCATTGTTGAGATTGATGGTGAGTAGATTCGTCCTTTCCTCACGTACCTTACGGGACTCGCCAACCTTCTTGGTCGTTTCGGGACTTACATTGAGAGGTGGGTCCGAGAATTCTATACTTCAGTGTGGATTGCACCAGATCACAACTTTATACATTACACTTTCAGAGGAGAGCGTTACAGACTCTATTTGACTCAGCTCAGAGAGGCACTCCACCTGACCTCTACGGCCAGAGAGCTCTGTCTTCACTATGACTGCTACAGAGGGGTTTCTCTGCCTCGCCGAGCTCGCAGTGGACGCACTTTGACAGTCCAAGAGGTAGCTCCTCTCTTTCAGGCCACCCTTCACAGAGGTTTCTCGACGTACTCCGGTAGAGCTACGCCCTACCGTTCACTGGTTGAACGAGGTTCTACGGCGCACACTGCTGCCTCGCACCGGTTACAAGGAAGGCTTGACCAACTTGCAGCAGTTCCTCCTTCAGGCCCTCGTCTCTCAGACACCGTTTGACATAGCAGATTTCTTAGTGTCAGAGATTTAGGATGTGATTTTTGATGGTATGCGGTCTCGCCGACAGTTTCCTTATGCTCATTGGATTTGCTCTATCATAGTTATACAGCATGAGGGATCCAACCATGGAGTCCGTGCTTTGCTTGACGAGTCCCCGACTTCCTTCCCACCGTACAGGGTCTTAGCTTCTATCGATAGTCGGTTTGGGAACTGAGTGCTCCGTCTAGTCAGAATCTGGACTACACCTTGTGACAGAGACGATGTGGATGCTCAGGATGATTCTATTAGAGGCGTTGAGCAGCAGGAGCTCCTTGACTTGGATACTGGGGATGATGTTACACCTGAGGATACTTCCTCTGACAGTTCAGATGCGGACTTCCGCCCTATACCAGATATGCCCCCACGGGCTCACGACACTGAGGCTGGTGGTTCTAATTCTGCTACAGAGTCTATGATGCTGAAGATACTGGACCGTATTCAGGAGCAGTAGGGCTCCCTTGTGACTGCCATCATTCAGGTTCAGCAGGGACATGACGAGCTCTAGAGACAGTCTCAGGAATGTCATGAGGAGCTGCAGCTACAGGTTCACCAGCGTCACCTTGAGGGTGTCGGTTTGACCACCCCGTTTCAGTCACCGGCGACACAAGTGACACAGTGGTTGGATAAGCTCGGCCCGACTCAGCAGTTCACTACACTCACTATTGGCTTCACACTGATATCAGCTTCTTTGGGAATTACTGCTAGAGATCTCTAAGCGTCCTTCAGTGACATCACCGGGCAGCCATCCCCCACTGCAGCGCAGGTAGCCGCAGAGCTTCAAGCAGAGCTTGTTTCACCGATAGCGGGTCAACACCGCTCCTCAGTAGCTTCGTTTGAGGCCACTCATGACAGCCGGGTACCTCCTATTTCTACACCTCCCGGGGCTATCGTGACAGATGCCACAATAGTCACCTCCACTCCTATTCAGCCTGAGCAACCACCGGTTCTTGAGACTCCAGGAGAGTCCGTGCGAGAGGCACACCCAGACACCGCAGCTCCGGAGGCACCGACGGAGTCAGTGGCAGTTGATCCTACTGTAGCTTCAGCACCAGCTCCCGCTCCAGAGTCCTCAGAGGCAGAGGTAGCGGGCACGTCAGCTCCTGTCCCCAAGACCGCTCTGCTTCCAGCGACATACACTCAGGGGGAGGATTCAGATGACGAGGCTTACCTGTCAGAGTTCAGGGTGCTTGACCGCTCCACGGCTGCTTCCACTCCTCCTCCAGACGCTTAGATTTGGTGCTTTGACGCCAAAGGAGGAGAGGGAGAGTCGAGTAGATGGGCTAGCCTCAGGAGGAGCTAGTAGGATTCGTTCTTTTGATGTGTATTATACTCTATCGCATCATGCATCACGTTTACCGTCTTTATGCATTGTATAATCTGTGTGAGATGTTTGAGACTTGATGGTTGTGTGACATGTGTGTGTACCTTATATATATATCATGTCACTTGGTTGTGCTATATTGCTTCCGCGCTAATCTTTGATCTTTTGGCTATAGCATATCGTTTGAAATCAAGTACTATTCTCAATTCATATCTTTTGTGCTTGTCATGGCTTGAATGGTTTAGGCATGTATATGTCATTCTTATCACTAACCCATGCCTATCTCATGTCAAGTCATGTTTTTGCTTATAAAAATTCACTCATTATTCTATACTCAAGCTTGTATTGTCGTCAATCACCTAAAAGGGGGAGATTGAAGAATCATGGTCCCTTGTGTTTAGGAGATTAACGACAATGCTAGGTCATTATGACTAACGTGTGTTTTGCAGCGGCAAAGTCTTTTGAGTTAGGTCATTAGTGATGCTATGAATGGGCTTAATGGATATTCATGCCCCCAAGATGGAAATCGTTTTCAGTATCAAAGGATTGAGCTACAAGGTGAAGACTAGGCTAGCTCTTAATGCCATGAGGTGTGAGAAGGGCACTAAGTATAGACTAGGATTTTGTTTTTCCTTTGACCGTACTTGACCTAGGAGCTTGACCTAGGAGAGTTTGGGAATGTCGGTATATGCACATTTGTCACAACTAGTCCTAGAGACCCTGCTTATAGCCCTTGAGATGGTAGGAGAAAAACCCCTTTGAGAGACTTAGCGAAAAGAGTTGAAATAGGGGGAGAAAGAGGCTTCGGACTAGATTGCCTAGGAGGCGTCGGACCATGCAGAGTAGTCCGACGGTCCTGCCTTAGGCGCCAGTTCTATGTGAAAGAGCTCCGGACCACCTGTCTGGAAGGCGTCGGACCATAGGCGAGTGGCCCAATAGCCCTTGTTAGAGGCAGTGAGCCAGAGAGAAGGCTCCGGACTAGTTCGACAGCTTGGCCGAAGGCTGGTCCGATGCTTCAAGGCAGAGAAGTGTTCCAACTCAGTAAGGACCCTGGTCGGGACCAGTGCGTCGGACCAGGGCTCTGGACCAAGGAGAGTGGCCCGGAGGTTCGAAAATGGGAATGAGTTTTTACTCAGTGAGCACCCTGGCTCCGGACCAGTGTGTCGGACCAGGGCATCGGACTATGGCAAGTAGTCCAACGGTGCCTATTTCAGTTGGAGTTTGAACTGAGGAAAGGCTTCGGACCACTCGGCATGGTCCGACAGTCTGGTCTCCCGACTAGTCTGATGCCTACGCAGAAAAGAGAAAAAGCAAGAAACGACTAGTTTTGAAGGTGGGGACTATTTATATTTATATTTTCCCTTTTCGTCCTTGAGACCTCTCTTGGCCATTGTTTCAGCTGAAGGAACCTAGAGAGAGTTCTTGGAGAGCCAAGTGCCTAGTGAGGTAGAGATTTGAGAGAGTTCATCTTGTTCTTCCCTCCTAGAGTGATTAGGAGTGACAAGTGTGCATCCATCCACCTTCCTAGCCTCGAGTTGGTCAAGTGAAGGTCTTGTGCTTGTTACTCTTGGTGTTCGACAGCACCTAGACGGTGTGGTGGTGTTCGGAGGAAGTGATCCCCGGAAGATTGTTGGCGGCTCTTCTCCAAGCTTCTGTGATCGGTTGTGGGCGATTCACCGAGCCAGAGTGGCGAAGAATCAGCCCGTAGAGAGCACTCTACCCTTGCGCGGGTAGAGGGGGAGCTATTCCTTGCGAGGTGCTCCAACGAGGACTAGGGTGGAGTGTCGACTCCTCGATACCTTCGGAAAACATCGCCGTGTCACAATTCTCTATCCTTAGCTCTTTACTTACTTGCATTTACTTTCTGCCTTGTTGTTTAAATTCCTACTAGAATTGCTTAGGTTTTCTTTCAATTCATATGCTTTGCTACCGCTTTCTAGCTAGGATACACATCCGATAGGCACTAGGGGTGATTGACATTGTTAGGTTTTAATATTGCTTTAGAATTTTAAAAGAAGCCCAATTCACCCCCCATCTTGGGCATCTTGATCCTTTCATAATCTCTTGCTTGATTGCTTGATTTAGATTGATACATCTCCTCTCATTCTATAGAGAGGATTTACTTGACCCTTAAGCAAGCGACTAATTAACCTTAATGGGCTAAGGCCCAATAGATCCTTGATTCTCCTAACACCCCCATTTTCAAATTTTAAACCAGACCCTATATTGAACCATAAACCTATTTGATGATTTTCAATTATAGCCACATAGTATTTAATTATTTCATATAAATTGTTTCATGTTAATAAACATTAAGTCACACTTATTTACATTAAAGTTTCGTGCTCCAGAAACATAAAGTTAAATGTATTTACATCACACACTATATACATCAAAGTTTTCACTAGTGCTCTAATAACTTTATCGACTAAGTTGCAACCTATTGATCTCTGTGAGCACTCTATACTTTGGGCTACTTAAGATGCCGGACTTGTCGTGATATGGTTTCATACTTATATATATGTATATGCTTCATAATATATATGGTTTCATACTTTATTTGTCTAATAATGTTCAAAACTAAATTACAGGTGCACGTATACATATATTAGCAACGAAGAATACGTATTTGAAAACCTAATGTAACCCTAACCAAAACTAATAATGAAATGAAATAGAAACAAAAAAGAAAAAGAAAACACCTTTAGTCACAGTTGGTGATACCGGCCGGGACTAAAAGTGGCCAGCCAGTGACGCATACTGGCGCACCAAAAGGTCGGCCTTTAGTCCCGGGCCGCGGAACCGAGGCTAAAGGCGGGACTTTTGGTCCCGATTTCCTACATCCGATTCCACATACGAGACTAAAGACTCTTGAGGCCCGGGACTAAAGCCGGCTTCTGCAGTAGTGAACCGTCAAACACTTGGCAAAGACGGCTTTGCCAACTCGCTTTTTTGATGAGCAGGCTTTGCCGAGTGTTGCCGAGTGTATACAGGGGCACTCGACAAAACCCCTGAGTCCGGTAGTGAGAAGAACTACAATTCAGAGGGTAGAGCCAAATGGATGTTTCAGAAAACGATCAATGTGGACAAGCTCCTTTAGCTTTCCTCCAAACCCAAAATCATATCTTCTGGTAATACGTGCGGTAAAAGTCTAATTACTTTGTCATTAGACGTGTTGGTGCACTTTGTCATTAGACATGACGTTTTTGTTTTAGATACAATGTTTCCTACTTGTTTTAAATACACAAGGCGACGTTGTCACTTATCTATGGACATGACGCGTGAGCTCGAATACAGATGATGATGCAATCATGACATCGCCATGACATATTTTCCTCTATCAAAATAAATGGTGAAATACATATTGTATACATTTCCTGTATAAAAATAAACTGTGAAATACATAACTTATATGAGTTTTTTTAGAAATATGTTATTTTTATATCTAACAAACGAAGTCCAGTTTGGATAAGATATTTTACAAGGTTATGTATCATCGTATCATCTACAGTTGTGATTAGTTTTGTGAATTTAGATAACTTTTTTTATCATAGTTTACATGATTTTTGACGAAGTTGTAGTTTGCACAGGATACGTTTCCTTTCTAAAGACCAAAGTTGACTCCACACACTCCACCAGTTTTGGCGGAGTTGGAACGGAACGGCTAAATTCCACGCTGATGCAGCGATTTTCTCCACCCTTCACTTTCGAATTTTCCCTTTCTTGCGACGTCTCTTTTGGTCCTCCTATTAGAACATCTTCAAGAGTTTGCCAAATTTTACTTGACAAATCAACTCCTAAAGCTTTTTTCCAAATAAAATTAGAGTCCTTCTCCAACAGTTGTCTATTTTTTATTTGCCAAAACAAAAATGAGGTCTACATACAACTTATTGTTGAGAGCAGAGATGGAAACGATGAGACAGCCAGCATATGATCTTTTTTCTTTTTATGCTGATAGATGCTAACTTGCATATTTTTTATAACTCATGGATGTTGAAAAATGTAAAAAAATCAATCACATATTCTTGACGATAGATAGTATTTTGTGTAATTTTTATATATTTTTTTAGCTAACATATAGATCACTAGAAAAAATTGTGAAGAAAATAAAAAAATGAACACGCACCTACATTATAAGTCACTGTTCTTTCGTTGCAAGGCAGGTACGGGCGTGTCGCGTCAAGTCAAATCCGCACAGCAGCGGTACTGTCCATTGCTTGCATGCGCACCGCAGGAAGACCGGCGTGGTGCGCTGGACAGGATGGCAATCCTCTTCGCGAGGGTGAGAAATTTGTAAATTTCTAAAATTGTAAAGTTAGAAGCTAAACTTGAGGATAATTTTTCTTATTTTACCAAAAATAAAAGAATGTCAAGTGAATTTGACAAACTCTTAAAGATGCTCTTATACTGGAAACCAATGATCCTTTACTAACCCGAGGTAAATCTACCTATTGCCTTCACAGGGTTTGAATTATGATCCGAGATGGACCATGTTCCAGCAATCCAACTCATGTCTATTCTAGTAATAATATCCAAATAAAACGTAGAGCCATAGACAAGATAAGGTTTGTATGGTTTCAGACACATAATTAAGATTTGCTCGGCTATGTGTTTGGTCTGCATGTCCCATCACATTTCGCCACCAGCAACTTATTATATTCAGAACTTAGCCTAAGGCTACGTTTGGTACCACTACTCCAGTAATAATGATTAAAGTTCATCATCGGTCCTTAAACATATATTGTTCTGTCATCCCGGTCTCTAAACTCGCAAATTAACAATTTAACTTGTTCGGCTATGTCGTCTTGATCCCTAAACTTGCAAATCACATATGTAGGTTCTCAAATTTATATAATTGTGTCATCTCAGTCTAAACTTGGTGGGGCACATGAGCGTCGAGGGGGTGGGGGTGCGAAGCCATAGACAAAGGAGATGGCAAAAAAAGTATGAAGTGAAAAGATACGGATTTCTAAATTTTGGGAGAATTAGTTGTGGGACATCTTGAAAGGCGAATAAAAAATTGGCTGGTGCACACCTTCAATTTCAATATTTGCCATAAGGCACTGCAGTTTCGTGTAATTGACTCAATGGACATCGTGACCAGGTTCAAGCCGTTACAAAATAAATATAAAATCATATAAATGTCTGAAAATTATACTGTAAATATTCTATGTTCTACATGATGAGAACTATATAGTAAAAATGTTGTTTCCCACTAAAATGATCATTTTGCTTCTCTTCATAAATAGACAAAGTTAATAATAATTAATTTGTTAATATATTTGTAGGACACTAAAAATCTAGAAAAAACACACAATGCACACACCACCAAATCATGCATGACTATGCTAAAAATATTAGCTTGAAATATATAATAAAGTGGAGGTGTGCACTAACCAATTACACGAAACCATAGTGTGTTATGACAAATATTGAAAGTGGAGGTGTGCATTAGCTAATTTTCGCCTTTCAAGATGTCCCACAACCAATTCTATCCTAAATTTTAGGTGGCTAAATTTAGTTGTCTTTTTAGCGACAATAATTACATATATTGCAATTTTAGTTTGTTGCAATTTGTGTAGACACAATGTGCTACTTTTCATTCTACAGTTAAAAAAACTTGTTAGACAAAACTATAAACTTGATAAAATCTCATATATATTAGCACAAAGAAAATTTAATAATTACAATTATTTCTATAGTTAGACAAGGACAAAAAATTGATATGTTATAGCACAAAGACAAACAACAAATAAATTACAAGAGAGTGATAATTTTCTAGCACTAATTGGTAGTACAAGAGTGTTGTCGCAACAAATCATGTTAAAATTCAGGCACTTGAAATATATGAGATATAGAAAACTAAGACATTATGAGTATTTTTATTTTTATCTACCGTGAGAACTGGTTTATCAAAACAGCTTCACGCCTTGAGATAAAGAAAAAAGAAATGTATGCTCAGTTAGTATGCCATGCACACAGCCAAAATGTTGGTCTACCAAACTTCGACGACCAAATCAAATCGCCTGCCAAGGATTCGCCGTGTATCGACCGCAAAAATAACAGCGCTTTGGCCGCACAAGCTCGGGCGTGTTCCAAATCGGTAGCGTCAATCCAAACATGGCTGGGGAATGGTATGTGACATACCATGTCAATGACTCATGTGTCAGTGACACAGGTTATGGTGTCAATGCTTATGATTGTAAAAAATTAGATGTCCTCAAAATTTTGGTTGCCATCGAGATAACATCCAAATAGGCCTTGCATAGTAGTATGTTCAGCCTTCCAGAATTTTTTTTACTATGATCATCACTTAGTCAGCAGTGTGCTTTTGACCGGCATTTACGTAGACTACTAGCTAGTAGTTTACTCACGAAAGGATAAATAGGCGTGCCTGCCCTGCTAGCCCTCCAAACACCAATCTAATAGAGAGCGCTACACACTTCAGTTCACAACTGCACGCAGTAAGTATACTACATACGCTCCACGATGACTCTCAGTCTCAGGGCAAGCAGGCTAGGCTTGGTGCTGCTGTGCGTCGCCTCTCTCCTCCTCCTCCTCTCGTCGTTAACCTATGGAGCGCATGGTAGACGCCGTACTCTCTCTCTCAATTCTGGAACACGTACCTAATGACCATATACCAATACCAATCTTCTCAAATACAGTAATTTGTAGCGCGCAAAGCGATCGGCATGACCCTGATCATTCCTAAATTTACGTGCAGCAGGAGGGAGGAGGATGATGTATACCATCTGTATACCGGGGCCTTGCCCGAGCCCCCCGGTGGCCCCAACATACGGCGGCACTACAGCACCAACATACGGCGGCACTACAGCACCAACATACGGCCAGCCGGCGCCGGGTGTGCCGTAGTTTGCTGCGCCGGCGGAGGAGAGTGCGTGGGCCATGCGTATAAGCACGTTTATAATATAAATTATATAAGTAAAATAAAATGATCGAAAATCAGCATTGTGCTTGTTTCGATGCACATACATTATACTAGTATAATACCCGTGCTAACGCTACGGACAAATCAAATAAACAAAATATTTGTAAGAATATATTTGTTTGCCAATCAACAAGATCTAAATTGGTAAGAAAATATTTGTTTTCACATGTTTGGCATCATATGCTTGGAAGAATGGCACGTGATAAGCCAATAACCAATACAAGTTTGTTTTCTTTTAATTTGGACTAACAAAAATGATAAGCTGGCTACACACATGCATACCTCTAAAGCAAGGCCAAATCCACAATTGTCTCAAGCTCAAAATACAACTACTAAAAAGAGAAGTGTTTGATCTCTCCTTGAACAGTACAACAATATCAGCCAAATTGATTGATCTTGAAACCGCCTTGAACCACGAGTCTGATCACTCCTTCCTGCGCGCCCCATCCAATTTTGAGCGGAATTTTTGTCAGTGTTCTCCGTATGCAAGCCTGCAAATACCTGCTATTTAATCCAGACTCCTGCAGCTAACCGAGCAGCATATGCAACTTCAAGGGCTCTCGTCTCAGCTGGTCTGACAATAGGGCTGCCTAACAAATAAGCATGCAGTAGGAAGTAGCAAGCTATAGTCAGTCATCCAATGCACAATTTAAGAGATTTTAGTTTTTCACAATTGCAAAGGGGAACTCTTTGGCAACCACACCAATTTTCTCTGAATTACTGATAATCTTTGGCACAATCTCAACATAAACTCCTAATACATCAAGTGTTGGCTTATCCCACCAGCATATTTAATACACTTCAAGGTGTTATCCAGGATTATGGAGCCAAACATATTGGTTGTCTCACGTCACCAGCTAGTACACAAAAGGGAGATACAGAAAAAGAATATACAAATCATAGTAGATGAAGCACCTACTGTGAGCGCCAAGTAAACACAAATGATTCAAGACAATGCAGCATGTAGATAAACTTTAACTAAAACTAATACCAGGAAGATGCCGTAAGGGGAAAATACTAACTGCTCTTTCAATTCCTTAAATTGTATAAATTTGTTTCAAGATCATTCAATTCGCTACTAACTTCTGAATATTGCTTTTCATTCAATATCAGAAGTAACTCCGTTTCATTCTAATATTCTAACAAATAAATTCAACATTTTTGAAGTTTACACGCCCTAAATCTTCCCAAATAATTAGAAGTTAATGTCTGGTGGACATCAATTTGGAAGAAACAAATCTGTCTATCATTTAAAGAAACAAATGTGTCCTAAAAACTTCAGAGCAGCTGAAAAGAAGCTATGAGAACATGACAAGTCGCTGCTCAAACATGAAGAAAACAGAGCTAAGCTATGCAGTGCTAAAATACAGCTTATGCTGCCAACCAGTGGCCGAGCTGAGGCTGCATTCTCAGAGAAAGCTGGGATCCAAGAAAGCACAGCAAGCTGCAGCGTTCAATTGTTGGACATAATAAAGACAAACCAATCAATTAATATAATTATCATGTCATATAGATAACTTAAATTTGAAAACTGAAAGAACACAAAAGCACTACCCTACATTCTGAACATATATAATTTTGTTTGCCAAAAATCTAAAAATAAAACTGACCGATAGAAAGTCAAGGAACAACATATCACCATGTAGGGATACAATCATAGATGTCAATGCACCAAATTACTAACGAGCAATCAAACAAATCTCGATGGTGATGCCGTCAAATGGAGATTGGGGGAAATCAAGTAGATTGGGGAAAATCAAGTAGATACAATCATAGATGCAATCAAACAAATTTTGCATAAAGAAAAAAAAACATTATAATAAGTATTCATGAGATTTAGGGCCTAGATGGCAAACAAATTCGACAAACCTAAATGCCACCACCCTCGGGCCGTTGTCCTTCCGCCATGGCCTGAGTGCCGTTGGGACTCGAAGCAAGTCCACTGTGCCATGGAGCCTGCCTGTGGTACACACCCCATCACCTGCAGTTTGACGTTTTTTCTATGAGAGGTTGTTAGTAGTGATATTGCTACTGCCCAGAAAAAATAGTCTATGAAAATAAAAGAAAAGAAAAGGAAACATTAGTTGTTTACCATCTAAGAAAATGCCAGGCAAAAACGAATTACAAACATTGCAGCTAATGCATGTCAGAAAAAAATCGACAAAGAAGTTGTTCCATCACCAGCAGTTGTGTTACATCTTTCATTCACAATAGGATGGAGCTGAGTTTTTGCAAGTTCCACCAGAGAAAGCCAATAGCCGAGACAAAAGATATACTAAGAGAGCAAAAAAATTATCTATTTTGCAATATCAGCAGCTTCAGGATTCATATGATGCTAGCAAAAAATTATCTATTTTCCAATATCAGCAGCTTCAGGATTCATATCGAAGCCTCTCCTAACGTTTATCAAAATTTCCCCCAAATCTACTTATACTTTAACACAACATATCAGTGGAACTTCTAGATACAAATGCAATAATCTACTACAGGTCTGCATAAACAATATTACTTATTTGTAGATGGCGGCCTCGCATTCTTTGAAATTTGTCCCAAATCTACACCAATAATTTTTGCTTTCCTGAAACTAACATTACGAAGAAAAAAAATTAATATTAATATATCAATTGAATTCAGTAGATCACCTGACTTATCCTGAAAAACAAATGCTACCACCTGAAATGCTTAATGAAGAACCAACTAATAACACACGATTAAGATGCACTTATGAATATTGCATATTAGCCAGCCAAAGAAATGTGACTTTCAGAAAGCCATTTGACAAGTGGAAGAGCAATCGCGGATTGTATAACTACAGATTTTTATTCATATCATTTGACAAGGAAACAAATAAACCCACCTGTTGAATCTGAAATTTCAGGAAAGAGTTACTACTCTGAAGTTTCAAATGCCTTTTCTGAAATTCCAGGAGTAAACACGTGTAATGCTAAAATATTTTATTCATTGACACTACATGCATGCCAATAACACAAAGTTGGATATGACATGGATGCCAGATTGTAAAGCTGCCAGATCCAAGAACATGGCTGCCATTGCTCCTATACACATGCAGTTCGGAGATATTTTTTATTTTACTCAAGGAACGTTGATAGTATTTTTTTATTTCTCATTTCTCATTCGTTTAAACATGAGCTGAAATATGCAAGCACTACAAACCAGGCCTTGAATTATCCATTTGTGCAAATGGGTAGCAAAAACTTACCAATCCACGACCAACTGAAGCTTGGGCTCGAAGTCCTCGGTCTGGCAATCGTGCACACAGTGAACACAAGCAAAGGAGGAAGTTAACTGACCTGCTGGGAGAGCGAGATTTCAAACTGACCTGTAGGCATAACACAAGGATACACATGTAATTGGATAAGATCTGAATACAAATAACCAAATAGCTAGGATGATCGTGCGTGCGGACCTTTGTCGACGGTGAAGAGGAAGCAGAAGATGATTGGCGTCGGGGACAGCGAGCAGCAGCACGTCGGGGAGGCGTCCCTGCGTTGACGATGGAGAAAAGGAAGCAGAAGAAGGCGGCCAAGATGGCGAACAGCAGCAGGCCGGCCTTGCAACAGCCGAACAGCCTCATCATGTGTGCCTGGCGTCGCGCATCCATAGACATCGGAGCGCGCGGCCGCAGCCCTTGCCGTCGCGCGTCTGCAGCGCCGGGCGCGCGCGGCCGCCACCCTTGCCATCGTGGCTGGTGGACGGTGTGAGCCCTGGCCGACGCTCCTCCTCGCCGGGGAAGACGGAGGAACCGGCACAACGACGGCCGGGAAACCCTAGCCGAGTCCACCGCGAGCTCCGCGTGCGCCGCGTCGGGGAGAGGGAAGGAGATTCACCAGTGGGGTGGGGCCGGGGTGCGGGAGAGGGAGCGTCGGGGGAGAGGGTCTAATGCACAAATAAGTGGTGGTATTGTAAGTAAAATACTTTTAAATAGAGTAAGAGAGGTGTATAAATGGTCCGGGGCTTGCCTTTAACAAAGGTGGAGGGAAGGTGGTTTGGGCACTCCGGAAGGTCAGAGCCCTATTCTTCTTCTTCGGGAACTCCCAGCCCTGTTCTTCTTCTTCGGGAACTCCTGGAGCTTGAATCTCCGGTGGGGCTCCTCCTTCCAACTCCCCGAACTCCAACAGTGTCACTCCCTCCGACGATCTTGGATGCATGGATACATGTATGATGATCCAACATATATGGCAAGTCATATTATAAAAATGAGACATGTCTAATGCATATGAATGGATGCTCATGATGAATGTGTTATGCAACAGGTTACACTCGTTGACCGAGTAGGTGCAAATTTCTTTTTCTGTAGAGAAGTTAGCACTTACCTTCTTTAGCAACCTGTAATAGAGCTTCTCCTCTGAGGTAAGCTCTCTTACACCTGCACTTAAACGTAATTATGGTTTAAGTCACTTACTATACTAACACAAGACATACATCACTTATAACATTCACAACAAAGCATATAAACACTTAAAAACATCAGCTGAAAGAAAGCTGTATAGGTGAAGCTACACACAACCAAAAATTACAAACTTGGACATTCTGGAAATCTTATGAAATTGTCTACAAAACATTCCATAAACTCCCCAGCTAAATCCAACATTAAAAAGGCCTAACAGACACATCAAGCAAAGTTGTTTAGAAGAAAACAGGGAAACACAGATTTAAGGCTGAACTTGTAAAATATACCCAGGTCAAATTAAACAGGCTATGGCTGTGAAATTTTAACACTAGATAGATCATCAAGTTATCTACAACAAAGTCAATTGTAGCTACTTCTGAAACCAAACATAAGTAGCTCAAACAATTCTAGCAAGAAAACATGTTCCAGCAGTTTTAATAGATTCCAGATAGCACTTAGAATAGTTCTAAAGCTTTTAACTAACATCCCAGAAATTATGATAACATTAGACAAGCAATTTTGCATAATTATCTACCACTTTGGTATTCACCACATCAACATAAAACAGGGTTAAAATTACTTCCTTGCTGGTGATGAGGAAACAAGCATACTTTGAGCATTAATTACTTAAACAATTTAAAAAGTGCGAAACAACAGATTTCATATTTTTATTAGCTTTTACTGAGCAAGTAACACATGTATGAAAATTACCAAGCACAGAAAACAAATATAACTTAGCTATCAAATTAAACAAGATTACATTTAAATATATAAGCATTTGATCAAAAAAAATACAACATGCAAATAAATTAACGGTTACTGGCACTTTAACATTTTTTATGGAACGTGCATGCTGAGACAAGCTCAACACAACAAGAACCATGATTTTATCACATACCAAACTCCAGATATAAATTAAACAAGTTAAACTAAACATATAAAGCTTGCTTCCTATTTCTATTAAAATAGCACAAAATAAAAGTAACAACAGGTCATATTATAATTTTCATGCATAGATAAAAACACATTAAAGCTAACAAAACTAGTTTCACATTTTTAGCATTTTTCTAGAATTAGTTATGCATTTCCAAATTTAGCAAACAAAACTGAAAAAAGAACAAAACAAAAAACACTTTAGAGTCTATGACAAGCGGGACCCACTGGTCAGCTTCTTCCCCATAGAGCCGACCGCACTGGAGGTGTTCGACCATCAATCCTTCGCTAGCGGCGAGGTTTACGGCCAAACCAACCTCACAACTGTGTTCTCCTACGCAACCCGCATCGAACCATGTAGCTGGTTGTACCCTAGGTTCACCGAAGCATGCTCGACCGCGGCCATGGCAGCACTGCGGCACTGCGACTCTTACGCTGGCCGGCGCAAGGCTCTACGGACCAAATTAGCAGCGGCTACAACTACACGGAACCCTAGCGGTCCGATCTAGTCTAGATTGGGGCCATGCAAGCCCTCCGATGTGCTCGGCCACATGCACAGCGACACGGTGGCGAGTTCACGGCGACGGGGTCTTTCTGTTCCAGAGGTGGCGAGGCAAAACTGCTTCAACCAACTCCGATCAGCTAACTACGAACTAACCAGCTAACCCTAACGCGACTTAGACGAATGCGAGCGACGCTGAGAAGCGCAGCGCAACTCTCGCTGGTGCTGCGGGTGTCGTGCGCTTGCGCGCGGCGGAGTTCCCGTTCTGGCGAACCCTAACCCTAATCTCTTCAACCGACTTCTCGGTGAGCATCTACAACCTCTACGTTACCGCGTACGAGAGCTAGAAGAAAGGGAGAGGGGCTGGATTGGGCTGGCCACGACGGCGCAAAGCTCGACGGAGTTTAGGTCGTCAATGGCGTCTGCGGCTTTACTCGGTTTGGCTCACCTGTGAGGCTAGCGCTGCAACTCAGCGGTGCAAACGGTGGAGTAGAGCAAGGCGATGTTGTGGCTGTGTTTTGGTGGCCAATGCGGCGGTGTGCTGCGCAGGCGAGCTCGGCGACGGCGCTGCTCGGTGATGGGCCGGCTGCTGTGTTTTTGCGCGAGACAGAGAGGAGAGGGAGAGAGTGAGGGCGAGTGTGCAGCGCGGTCGGGCGCTGGAGTGTGTGGGCGTCCAAACTCGCGGCCGGCGCGGCCGTTTCGCTGACGTACGGTCGACACGCGGTGCGCGATGCCTGATGCAGTCGGCCACCGACCGTCGTGCAGCGCTGCTCTGCTCGTTTGAAACTCCATCAGGCCGACTGACGGAGCGATTTGCAACGTGATTATCTCCCTAATCTTCGCGTATTAGCTTCAACCAATTGCACAATGTTGTAGAGCTATAACTCGACTACAACTTTGGTGCAAATTGCTTGAACTGAAACGGCTTAGATTTCAAACTATAGGCATTCAAACATAGCAACATTCAAACTGAAAGTCACTTAGGAAATAGGAGATTTCAGAGAACTAAAACAGCCCCCAAATCAGCCTCAATTGACCAATTAGGGTATTTTAGGATCCAAATCACCTTAAGGTGGTTAAACAAAGTTTGTTCAGAATTAAAAACTCTACAACTTTGCTTAAACCAACTTTGTCATACAAAGTCACTAACAAGGTCAATTTGTTAAATTAAGCAAAAGGGGTTCCTAGGGTCAACATAGAAGCTTAAACCCTAGAAGCCTAATTTGACTTGATCATGAACATAAACATGGTTCCATTTTCATCCCTAAGCATTTCTAGATGGTCATAAGTGATCAAAACATCAAGCACTTGGTTACACAAGCATAACTCATTCAAAGCTAAGTGTAGGTTAACACATACACACATGAAAAACAAGGTGATCACTACGGTTATCATTTCTTGTGATCATGGGTAAGCATGAATGCAATGATGCTTGTGCTCATGCTCATTAAATGATATGCAATGCAAGCTTAACATCTCGGGTGTTACAATCCCAACCGTGTATTTACTATTCACGGTCCCCGGCCTATTTAGGCTATATTCAATTATTTTTGAATGAAGACAAGGACTAAAACGGCAACAAGAGGGGATGAATGGCAGCCTCAAGTTTCATAGCGGAAATATTTAGGCCACTTGTTCCAAACACAAATTCAGGTGAAACCGGAGCAACGAAAGCGCACCGGCAGTGGAGAAATCGAACCGAAAAAACCGAAAGCGAACACTAGTACAAAACCGGCCTCTACTGGCGGTTCACAACCCATTTCTACAGGCGTTTTCCAGCGCCGCCTGCGCTGGGCACCAATAGAAATGGGGCATTTGTACAGGCGGTTCTCTTAGTGAACCGCCTGTGTAAATGGCTCATTTACACAAGCGGTTCACGAACCGCCTGTGAAAATGATTTTCCAATTTTTATTTTTTGGTATTTATATATATTTATATATATATTGTTATTGAAACTAGTAAACCTTATTGGATGATGTTGAAATATAGCAACATGTAATTTAAATACTTCATACATACATCTATCATTACTTCAAAGTTTCATGCTTGCAATAAAGTTACAAGTGTATGGCACCCTATATACATTACTCTCATGCTCACACACATAAAGCTACAAGTGTATCACACACTATATACATCAATAGTTTGCATATGTCCTCTAAAAACCGCCCCGAGTAAGATTTAGGCTATAAACCTCTGTGAGCGCTTTTATACTCTGGCTTGGCTAATTCACTGTTATGATCATGATATTTTCCAAAAGTTGAGATGACCTGTTTGATTAGGAAAAGGCTCACGTCCTCAACTATGTCGTACAACGTGTTTTCATTGATGGTCGTCGCCTTGGTTTTCTTGGAAGGTTTCTTCATGTCTGCTGTCACGTCTCCTCTCATGTGCTCGCACACGTAGTATCCATAGAGGACAGATCCTAGTGGTTGCTTGTGGCACTATATACAAAATAGAAAAGTGGTTATTTATAGATGCTCGCACACACGTGGATTTTATCTCTACCAATATATAATGCACCGATAAAACTTCCCTACAGCTACACCAAAAAATGTCCCCAACAGTCATCTGCTCTCTTAAGTGCACCCAGAAATTACCCCACTAAAATGAATCATTTCAAATAAACGACCTAGATTTACTCTAACCTCTTGTCGGATCTACTCACTTAGATCCAACGGTACATGTTATTTGGATCTTCCCTCATCACTCATCCGCCCTGTCCCGCGCGCCCTCTACGAGCGAATCTCCCTCTCCCTCGACACTCCCTCTCCCGCACCCCGGCCCCACCCCACTGGTGACTCTCCTTCCCTCTCCCCGACGCGGCGCACGCGGAGCTCGCGGTGGACTCGGCTAGGGTTTCCCGGTCGTCGTTCTGCCGGTTCCTCCGTCTTCCCCGGCGAGGAGGAGCGTCGGCCAGGGCTTAGGATGTGCACCGTCCACCAGCCACGACGGCAAGGGCGGCGGCCGCGTGCTCCCAGGTCTGTGGATGCGTGATGCCAGGCACACATGATGCGGCTGTTCGGCTGTTGCAAGGCCGGCCTGCTGCTGTTCGCCATCTTGGCTGCCTTCTTCTGCTTCCACTTCTCCATCGTCAACGCAGGGACGCCTCCCGACGTGCTGCTGCTTGCCGTCCTCGACGCCAATCATCTTCTGCTTCCTCTTCACCGTCGACAAAGGTCCGCCCCGATCATCCTAGCTATTTGGTTATTTGTGTTCAGTTCTTATCCATTTACATGTGTATCCTTGTGTTATGCCTACAGTGGTGAGGTTCTTTCCCCTTGGTAATGGATCTCAGACTCTCAGTTCATTGATATACGGATGGATCGATGGAGGGTGTTTCAGTTGTTTGGAAATCATGGATGTCAGTTCATGGATATATGAATGAATGTCAGTTTACCGGAACAAAATTCTTGTGGTATGAATGTTTGGTCTCTGTCTAGATGATAATTTTTTTGCATAATTGTCAAATTAGTATATGCTTCCTTTCTTTTTTTTAGAAAAAAGAAGTCTAATTGTTCTGGTTGTTTGAAATCTCGCTCTCCCAGCAGGTCAGTTAACTTCCTCCTTTGCTTGTGTTCACTGTGTGCACGATTGCCAGACCGAGGACTTCGAGCCCAAGCTCCAGTTGGTCGTGGATTTGTAAGTTTTTGCTACCCATTTGTACAAATGGATAATTCAAGGCCTGGTTTGTAGTGCTTGCATATTTCAGCTCATGTTTAAACGAATGAGAAATGAGAAATAAAAAAATACTATCAATGTTCCTTGAGTGAAATAAAAAATATCTCCGAACTGCATGTGTATAGGAGCAATGGCAGCCATGTTCTTGGATCTGGCAGCTTTACAATCTGGTATCCATTTTTATATCCAACTTTGTGTTATTGGCATGCATGTAGTGTCAATGAATAAAATTTTTAGCATTACACGTGTTTACTCCTGGAATTTCAGAAAAAGGCATTTGAAACTTCAGAGTAGTAACTCTTTCCTGAAATTTCAGATTCAACAGGTGGCTTTATTTGTTTCCTTGTCAAATGATATGAATAATAATCTGTAGTTATACAATCTGCGATTGCTCTTCCACTTGTCAAATGGCTTTCTGAAAGTCACATTTCTTTTGCTGGCTAATATGCAATATTCATAAGTGCATCTTAATCGTGTGTTATTAGTTGGTTCTTCATTAAGCATTTCAGGTGGTAGCATTTGTTTTTCAAGATAAGTCAGGAGATCTACTGAATTCAAGTGATATATTAATATTAATTTTTTTTCTTCTTAATGTTAGTTTCAGGAAAGCAAAAATTATTGGTGTAGATTTGGGGCAAATTTCAAAGAATGCGAGGCCGCCATCTACAGATAAGTGATATTGTTTATGCAGACCTGTAGTAGATTATATCTACTTGATTTTCCCCAATCTACTTTATTTTCCCCAATCTCCATTTGACGGCATCACCATCAAGATTTGTTTGATTGCTCGTTAGTAATTTCGTGCATTGACATCTATGATTGTATCCCTACATGGTGATATGTTGTTCCTTGACTATCTATCGGTCAGTTTTATTTTTAGATTTTTGGCAAACAAAATTATATATGTTCAGAATGTAGGGTACTGCTTTTGTGTTCTTTCAGTTTTCAAATTTAAGTTATCTATATGACATGATAATTATATTAATTGATTGGTTTGTCTTTATTATGTCCAACAATTGAACGCTGCAGCTTGCTGTGCTTTCTTGGATCCCAGCTTTCTCTGAAAATGCAGCCTCAGCTCGGCCACTGGTTGGCAGCATAAGCTGTATTTTAGCACTGCATAGCTTAGCTCTGTTTTCTTCATGTTTGAGCAGCGACTTGTCATGTTCTCATAGCTTCTTTTCAGCTGCTCCCGGGGCTATCGTGACAGATGCCACAACAGTCACCTCCACTCCTATTCAGCCTGAGCAGCCACCGGTTCTTAAGACTCCAGGAGAGTCCGTGCCAGAGGCACACCCGGACACCGCAGCTCCGGAGGCACCGACGGAGTCAGTGGCAGTTGATCCTACTGTAGCTTCAGCACCAGCTCCCGCTCCAGAGTCCTCAGAGGCAGAGGTAGAGGGCACGTCAGCTCCTGTCCCCAAGACCGCTCTGCTTCCAGCGACATACACTCAGGGGGAGGATTCAGATGACGAGGCTTACCTGTCAGAGTTCAGGGTGCTTGACCGCTCCACGGCTGCTTCCACTCCTCCTCTAGACGTTTAGATTTGGTGCTTTGACGCCAAAGGGGGAGAGGGAGAGTCGAGTAGATGGGCTAGCCTCAGGAGGAGCTAGTAGGATTCGTTCTTTTGATGTGTATTATACTCTATCGCATCATGCATCACGTTTACCGTCTTTATGCATTGTATAATATGTGTGAGATGTTTGAGACTTGATGGTTGTGTGACATGTGTGTGGACCTTATATATATATATATCATGTCACTTGGTTGTGCTATATTGCTTCCGCGCTAATCTTTGATCTTTTGGCTATAGCATATCGTTTGAAATCAAGTACTATTCTCAATTCATATCTTTTGTGCTTGTCATGGCTTGAATGGTTTAGGCATGTATATGTCATTCTTATCACTAACCCATGCCTATCTCATGTCAAGTCATGTTTTCTCTTATAAAAATTCACTCATTATTCTATACTCAAGCTTGTATTGTCGTCAATCACCTAAAAGGGGGAGATTGAAGAATCATGGTCCCTTGTGTTTAGGAGATTAACGACAATGCTAGGTCATTATGACTAACGTGTGTTTTGCAGAGGCAAAGTCTTTTGAGTTAGGTCATTAGTGATGCTATGAATGGGCTTAATGGATATTCATGCCCCCAAGATGGAAATCGTTTTCGGTTTCAAAGGATTGAGCTAGCTCTTAATGCCATGAGGTGTGAGAAGGGCACTAAGTATAGACTAGGATTTTGTTTTTCCTTTGACCGTACTTGACCTAGGAGCTTGACCTAGGAGAGTTTGAGAATGTCGGTGTATGCACATTTGTCACAACTAGTCCTAGAGACCCTGCTTATAGCCCTTCGGATGGTAGGAGCAAAACCCTTTTCAGAGACTTAGCGAAAAGAGTTGAAATAGGGGGAGAAAGAGGCTTCGGACCAGATTGTCTAGGAGGCGTCGGACCATGCAGAGTAGTCCGACGGTCCTACCTTAGGCGCCAGTTCTGTGTGAAAGAGCTCCGGACCACCTGTCTGGAAGGCGTCGGACCATAGGCGAGTGGTCCGACGGCCCTTGTCAGAGGCAGTGAGCCAGAGAGAAAGCTTCGGACTAGTCCGACGGCTTAGCCGACGGCTGGTCCGACGCTTCAAGGCAGAGAAGTGTTCCAACTCAGTAAGGACCCTGGCTCAGGACCAGTGCGTCGGACCAGGGCTCCGGACCAAGGAGAGTGGTCCGGAGGTTCGAAAATGGAAATGAGTTTTTACTCAGTGAGCACCCTTGCTCCGGACCAAGGCATCGGACTATGGCAAGTAGTCCAACGGTGCCTGTTTCAGTTGGAGTTTGAACTGAGGAAAGGCTTCGGACCACTCGGCATGGTCCGACAATCTGGTCTCCGGACTAGTCTGACGCCTACGTAGAAAAGAGAAAAAGCAAGAAATGACTAGTTTTGAAGGTGGGGACTATTTATATTTTCCCTCTTCGTCCTTGAGACCTCTCTTGGCCATTGTTTCAGCTGAAGGAACCTAGAGAGAGTTCTTGGAGAGCCAAGTGCCTAGTGAGGGAGAGATTTGAGAGAGTTCATCTTGTTCTTCCCTCCTAGAGTGATTAGGAGTGACAAGTGTGCATCCATCCACCTTCCTAGCCTCGAGTTGGTCAAGTGAAGGTCTTGTGCTTGTTACTTTTGGTGTTCGACAGCACCTAGACGGTGTGGTGGTGTTCGGAGGAAGGGATCGCCGGAAGATTGTTGGCGGCTCTTCTCCAAGCTTCTGTGATCGGTTGTGGGCGATTCACCGAGCCGGAGTGGCGAAGAATCAGACCGTAGAGAGCACTCTACCCTTGCGCGGGTAGAGGGGGAGCTATTCCTTGCGAGGTGCTCCAACGAGGACTAGGGTGGAGTGTCGACTCCTCGATACCTCCGAAAAACATCGCCGTGTCACAATTCTCTATCCTTAGCACTTTACTTACTTGCATTTACTTTCCGCCTTGTTGTTTAAATTTCTACTAGAATTACTTAGGTTGTCTTCCCATTCATATGCTTTGCTACCGCTTTCTAGTTAGGACACACATCCGATAGGCACTAGGGGTGATTGACATTGTTAGGTTTTAATATTGCTTTAGAATTTTAAAAGAAGCCCAATTCACCCCCCATCTTGGGCATCTTGATCTTTTCATAATCTCTTGCTTGATTGCTTGATTTAGATTGATACATCTCCTCTCATTATATAGAGAGGATTTACTTGACCCTTAAGCAAGCGACTAATTAACCTTAATGAGCTAAGGCCCAATAGATCCTTGATTCTCCTAACACCCCCATTTTCAAATTTTAAACCAGACCCTATATTGAACCATAAACCTATTTGATGATTTTCAATTATAGCCACATAGTATTTAATTATTTCATATAAATTGTTTCATGTTAATAAACATTAAGTCACACTTATTTACATTAAAGTTTCGTGCTCCAGAAACATAAAGTTAAATGTATTTACATCACACACTATATACATCAAAGTTTTCACTAGTGCTCTAATAACTTTATCGACTAAGTTGCAGCCTATTAATCTCTGTGAGCACTCTATACTTTGGGCTACTTAAGATGCCGGACTTGTCGTGATATGGTTTCATACTTATATATATGTATATGCTTCATAATATATATGGTTTCATACTTTATTTGTGTTTAATAATGTTCAAAACTAAATTACAGGTGCACGTATACATATATTAGCAGCGAAGAATACGTATTTGAAAACCTAATGTAACCCTAACCAAAACTAATAATGAAATGAAATAGAAACAAAAAAGAAAAATAAAACACCTTTAGTCACAGTTGGTCATACCCAAAATCATATCTTCTGGTAATACGTGCGGTAAAAGTCTAATTTCTTTGTCATTAGACGTGTTGGTGCACTTTGTCATTAGACTTGACGTTTTTGTTTTAGATACAATGTTTCCTATTTGTTTTAAATACACAAGGCGACGTTGTCACTTATCTATGGACATGACGCGTGAGCTCGAATACAGATGATGATGCAATCATGACATCGCCATGACATATTTTCCTCTATCAAAATAAATGGTGAAATACATATTGTATACATTTCCTGTATAAAAATAAACTGTGAAATACATAGCTTTTATGAGTTTTTATAGAAATATGTTATTTTAATATCTAACAAACGAAGTCTAGTTTGGACAAGATATTTTACAAGATTATGTATCATCGTATCATCTACATGTGTGATTGGTTTTATGAATTTAGATAACTTTTTTATCATAGTTTGCATGATTTTTGACGAAGTTGTAGTTTGCACATAATACGTCTCCTTTCTAAAGACCAAAGTTGACTCCACACACTCTACCAGTTTTCCTTTCTAAAGACCAAGGTTGACTCCACACACTCCACCAGTTTTGGCGGAGTTGGAACGGAACGGCTAAATTCCATGCTGATGCAGCGATTTTCTCCACCCTTCACTTTCGAATTTTCCCTCTCGTGCGACGTCTCTTTTGGTCCTCCTATTAGAGCATCTTCAAGAGTTTGCCAAATTTTACATGACAAATCAACTCCTAAAACTTTTTGCCAAATAAAATTAGAGCCCTTCTCCAACAGTTGTCTATTTTTTATTTGCCAAAACAAAAAAGAGATCCACATACAACTTATTGTTGAAAGCAGAGATGCAAACGGTGAGACAGTCACCATATGATCTTTTTTCTTCTGTATGCTGATAGATGCTAACTTGCATATTTTTTATAACTCATGGATGTTGAAAAATGTAAAAAAATCAATCACATATTCTTGACGATAGATAGTATTTTGTGTAATTTTTATATATTTTTTTAGCTAACATATAGATCACTAGAAAAAATTGTGAAGAAAATAAAAAAATGAACACGCACCTACATTATAAGTCACTGTTCTTTCGTTGCAAGGCAGGTACGGGCGTGTCGCGTCAAGTCAAATCCGCACAGCAGCGGTACTGTCCATTGCTTGCATGCGCACCGCAGGAAGACCGGCGTGGTGCGCTGGACAGGATGGCAATCCTCTTCTCGAGGGTGAGAAATTTGTAAATTTCTAAAATTGTAAAGTTAGATGCTAAACTGGAGGATAATTTTTCTTATTTTACTAAAAATAAAAGGATATCAAGTGAATTTGATAAATTCTCAGAGATGCTCTTATACTGGAAACCAATGATCCTTTACTAACCCGAGGTAAATCTACCTATTGCCTTCACAGGGTTTGAATTATGATCCGAGATGGACCATGTTCCAGCAATCCAACTCATGTCTATTCTAGTAATAATATCCAAATAAAACGTAGAGCGATAGACAAGATAAGGTTTGTATGGTTTCAGACACATAATTAAGATTTGCTCGGCTATGTGTTTGGTCTGCATGTCCCATCACATTTCGCCACCAGCAACTTATTATATTCAGAACTTAGCCTAAGGCTACGTTTGGTACCACTACTCCAGTAATAATGATTAAAGTTCATCATCGGTCCTTAAACATATATTGTTCTGTCATCCCGGTCTCTAAACTCGCAAATTAACAATTTAACTTGTTCGGCTATGTCGTCTTGATCCCTAAACTTGCAAATCACATATGTAGGTTCTCAAATTTATATAATTGTGTCATCTCAGTCTAAACTTGGTGGGGCACATGAGCGTCGAGGGGGTGGGGGTGCGAAGCCATAGACAAAGGAGATGGCAAAAAAAGTATGAAGTGAAAAGATACGGATTTCTAAATTTTGGGAGAATTAGTTGTGGGACATCTTGAAAGGCGAATAAAAAATTGGCTGGTGCACACCTTCAATTTCAATATTTGCCATAAGGCACTGCAGTTTCGTGTAATTGACTCAATGGACATCGTGACCAGGTTCAAGCCGTTACAAAATAAATATAAAATCATATAAATGTCTGAAAATTATACTGTAAATATTCTATGTTCTACATGATGAGAACTATATAGTAAAAATGTTGTTTCCCACTAAAATGATCATTTTGCTTCTCTTCATAAATAGACAAAGTTAATAATAATTAATTTGTTAATATATTTGTAGGACACTAAAAATCTAGAAAAAACACACAATGCACACACCACCAAATCATGCATGACTATGCTAAAAATATTAGCTTGAAATATATAATAAAGTGGAGGTGTGCACTAACCAATTACACGAAACCATAGTGTGTTATGACAAATATTGAAAGTGGAGGTGTGCATTAGCTAATTTTCGCCTTTCAAGATGTCCCACAACCAATTCTATCCTAAATTTTAGGTGGCTAAATTTAGTTGTCTTTTTAGCGACAATAATTACATATATTGCAATTTTAGTTTGTTGCAATTTGTGTAGACACAATGTGCTACTTTTCATTCTACAGTTAAAAAAACTTGTTAGACAAAACTATAAACTTGATAAAATCTCATATATATTAGCACAAAGAAAATTTAATAATTACAATTATTTCTATAGTTAGACAAGGACAAAAAATTGATATGTTATAGCACAAAGACAAACAACAAATAAATTACAAGAGAGTGATAATTTTCTAGCACTAATTGGTAGTACAAGAGTGTTGTCGCAACAAATCATGTTAAAATTCAGGCACTTGAAATATATGAGATATAGAAAACTAAGACATTATGAGTATTTTTATTTTTATCTACCGTGAGAACTGGTTTATCAAAACAGCTTCACGCCTTGAGATAAAGAAAAAAGAAATGTATGCTCAGTTAGTATGCCATGCACACAGCCAAAATGTTGGTCTACCAAACTTCGACGACCAAATCAAATCGCCTGCCAAGGATTCGCCGTGTATCGACCGCAAAAATAACAGCGCTTTGGCCGCACAAGCTCGGGCGTGTTCCAAATCGGTAGCGTCAATCCAAACATGGCTGGGGAATGGTATGTGACATACCATGTCAATGACTCATGTGTCAGTGACACAGGTTATGGTGTCAATGCTTATGATTGTAAAAAATTAGATGTCCTCAAAATTTTGGTTGCCATCGAGATAACATCCAAATAGGCCTTGCATAGTAGTATGTTCAGCCTTCCAGAATTTTTTTTACTATGATCATCACTTAGTCAGCAGTGTGCTTTTGACCGGCATTTACGTAGACTACTAGCTAGTAGTTTACTCACGAAAGGATAAATAGGCGTGCCTGCCCTGCTAGCCCTCCAAACACCAATCTAATAGAGAGCGCTACACACTTCAGTTCACAACTGCACGCAGTAAGTATACTACATACGCTCCACGATGACTCTCAGTCTCAGGGCAAGCAGGCTAGGCTTGGTGCTGCTGTGCGTCGCCTCTCTCCTCCTCCTCCTCTCGTCGTTAACCTATGGAGCGCATGGTAGACGCCGTACTCTCTCTCTCAATTCTGGAACACGTACCTAATGACCATATACCAATACCAATCTTCTCAAATACAGTAATTTGTAGCGCGCAAAGCGATCGGCATGACCCTGATCATTCCTAAATTTACGTGCAGCAGGAGGGAGGAGGATGATGTATACCATCTGTATACCGGGGCCTTGCCCGAGCCCCCCGGTGGCCCCAACATACGGCGGCACTACAGCACCAACATACGGCGGCACTACAGCACCAACATACGGCCAGCCGGCGCCGGGTGTGCCGTAGTTTGCTGCGCCGGCGGAGGAGAGTGCGTGGGCCATGCGTATAAGCACGTTTATAATATAAATTATATAAGTAAAATAAAATGATCGAAAATCAGCATTGTGCTTGTTTCGATGCACATACATTATACTAGTATAATACCCGTGCTAACGCTACGGACAAATCAAATAAACAAAATATTTGTAAGAATATATTTGTTTGCCAATCAACAAGATCTAAATTGGTAAGAAAATATTTGTTTTCACATGTTTGGCATCATATGCTTGGAAGAATGGCACGTGATAAGCCAATAACCAATACAAGTTTGTTTTCTTTTAATTTGGACTAACAAAAATGATAAGCTGGCTACACACATGCATACCTCTAAAGCAAGGCCAAATCCACAATTGTCTCAAGCTCAAAATACAACTACTAAAAAGAGAAGTGTTTGATCTCTCCTTGAACAGTACAACAATATCAGCCAAATTGATTGATCTTGAAACCGCCTTGAACCACGAGTCTGATCACTCCTTCCTGCGCGCCCCATCCAATTTTGAGCGGAATTTTTGTCAGTGTTCTCCGTATGCAAGCCTGCAAATACCTGCTATTTAATCCAGACTCCTGCAGCTAACCGAGCAGCATATGCAACTTCAAGGGCTCTCGTCTCAGCTGGTCTGACAATAGGGCTGCCTAACAAATAAGCATGCAGTAGGAAGTAGCAAGCTATAGTCAGTCATCCAATGCACAATTTAAGAGATTTTAGTTTTTCACAATTGCAAAGGGGAACTCTTTGGCAACCACACCAATTTTCTCTGAATTACTGATAATCTTTGGCACAATCTCAACATAAACTCCTAATACATCAAGTGTTGGCTTATCCCACCAGCATATTTAATACACTTCAAGGTGTTATCCAGGATTATGGAGCCAAACATATTGGTTGTCTCACGTCACCAGCTAGTACACAAAAGGGAGATACAGAAAAAGAATATACAAATCATAGTAGATGAAGCACCTACTGTGAGCGCCAAGTAAACACAAATGATTCAAGACAATGCAGCATGTAGATAAACTTTAACTAAAACTAATACCAGGAAGATGCCGTAAGGGGAAAATACTAACTGCTCTTTCAATTCCTTAAATTGTATAAATTTGTTTCAAGATCATTCAATTCGCTACTAACTTCTGAATATTGCTTTTCATTCAATATCAGAAGTAACTCCGTTTCATTCTAATATTCTAACAAATAAATTCAACATTTTTGAAGTTTACACGCCCTAAATCTTCCCAAATAATTAGAAGTTAATGTCTGGTGGACATCAATTTGGAAGAAACAAATCTGTCTATCATTTAAAGAAACAAATGTGTCCTAAAAACTTCAGAGCAGCTGAAAAGAAGCTATGAGAACATGACAAGTCGCTGCTCAAACATGAAGAAAACAGAGCTAAGCTATGCAGTGCTAAAATACAGCTTATGCTGCCAACCAGTGGCCGAGCTGAGGCTGCATTCTCAGAGAAAGCTGGGATCCAAGAAAGCACAGCAAGCTGCAGCGTTCAATTGTTGGACATAATAAAGACAAACCAATCAATTAATATAATTATCATGTCATATAGATAACTTAAATTTGAAAACTGAAAGAACACAAAAGCACTACCCTACATTCTGAACATATATAATTTTGTTTGCCAAAAATCTAAAAATAAAACTGACCGATAGAAAGTCAAGGAACAACATATCACCATGTAGGGATACAATCATAGATGTCAATGCACCAAATTACTAACGAGCAATCAAACAAATCTCGATGGTGATGCCGTCAAATGGAGATTGGGGGAAATCAAGTAGATTGGGGAAAATCAAGTAGATACAATCATAGATGCAATCAAACAAATTTTGCATAAAAGAAAAAAAAACATTATAATAAGTATTCATGAGATTTAGGGCCTAGATGGCAAACAAATTCGACAAACCTAAATGCCACCACCCTCGGGCCGTTGTCCTTCCGCCATGGCCTGAGTGCCGTTGGGACTCGAAGCAAGTCCACTGTGCCATGGAGCCTGCCTGTGGTACACACCCCATCACCTGCAGTTTGACGTTTTTTCTATGAGAGGTTGTTAGTAGTGATATTGCTACTGCCCAGAAAAAATAGTCTATGAAAATAAAAAAAAGAAAAGGAAACATTAGTTGTTTACCATCTAAGAAAATGCCAGGCAAAAACGAATTACAAACATTGCAGCTAATGCATGTCAGAAAAAAATCGACAAAGAAGTTGTTCCATCACCAGCAGTTGTGTTACATCTTTCATTCACAATAGGATGGAGCTGAGTTTTTGCAAGTTCCACCAGAGAAAGCCAATAGCCGAGACAAAAGATATACTAAGAGAGCAAAAAAATTATCTATTTTGCAATATCAGCAGCTTCAGGATTCATATGATGCTAGCAAAAAATTATCTATTTTCCAATATCAGCAGCTTCAGGATTCATATCGAAGCCTCTCCTAACGTTTATCAAAATTTCCCCCAAATCTACTTATACTTTAACACAACATATCAGTGGAACTTCTAGATACAAATGCAATAATCTACTACAGGTCTGCATAAACAATATTACTTATTTGTAGATGGCGGCCTCGCATTCTTTGAAATTTGTCCCAAATCTACACCAATAATTTTTGCTTTCCTGAAACTAACATTACGAAGAAAAAAAATTAATATTAATATATCAATTGAATTCAGTAGATCACCTGACTTATCCTGAAAAACAAATGCTACCACCTGAAATGCTTAATGAAGAACCAACTAATAACACACGATTAAGATGCACTTATGAATATTGCATATTAGCCAGCCAAAGAAATGTGACTTTCAGAAAGCCATTTGACAAGTGGAAGAGCAATCGCGGATTGTATAACTACAGATTTTTATTCATATCATTTGACAAGGAAACAAATAAACCCACCTGTTGAATCTGAAATTTCAGGAAAGAGTTACTACTCTGAAGTTTCAAATGCCTTTTCTGAAATTCCAGGAGTAAACACGTGTAATGCTAAAATATTTTATTCATTGACACTACATGCATGCCAATAACACAAAGTTGGATATGACATGGATGCCAGATTGTAAAGCTGCCAGATCCAAGAGCATGGCTGCCATTGCTCCTATACACATGCAGTTCGGAGATATTTTTTATTTCACTCAAGGAACGTTGATAGTATTTTTTTATTTCTCATTTCTCATTCGTTTAAACATGAGCTGAAATATGCAAGCACTACAAACCAGGCCTTGAATTATCCATTTGTGCAAATGGATAGCAAAAACTTACCAATCCACGACCAACTGGAGCTTGGGCTCGAAGTCCTCGGTCTGGCAATCGTGCACACAGTGAACACAAGCAAAGGAGGAAGTTAACTGACCTGCTGGGAGAGCGAGATTTCAAACAACCAGAACAATTAGACTTCTTTTTTCTAAAAAAAAAAGAAAGGAAGCATATACCAATTTGACAATTATGCAAAAAATTATCATCTAGACAGAGACCAAACATTCATACCACAAGAATTTTGTTCCGGTAAACTGACATTCATTCATATATCCATGAACTGACATCCATGATTTCCAAACAACTGAAACACCCTCCATCGATCCATCCGTATATCAATGAACTGAGAGTCTGAGATCCATTACGAAGGGGAAAGCAACTCACCACTGTAGGCATAACACAAGGATACACATGTAATTGGATAAGATCTGAACACAAATAACCAAATAGCTAGGATGATCGTGCTTGCGGACCATTGTCGACGGTGAAGAGGAAGCAGAAGATGATTGGTGTCGGGGACGGCGAGCAGCGGCACGTCGGGGAGGCGTCCCTGCGTTGACGATGGAGAAGTGGAAGCAGAAGAAGGCGGCCAAGATGGCGAACAGCAGCGGGCCGGCCTTGCAACAGCCGAACAGCCGCATTTTGTGTGCCTGGCGTCACGCATCTACAGACCTGGGAGCGCGCGGCCGCCGCCCTTGCCGTCGTGGCTGGTGGACGGTGCACATCCTAAGCCCTGGCCGACGCTCCTCCTCGCCGGGGAAGACGGAGGAACCGGCACAACGACGGCCGGGAAACCCTAGCCGAGTCCACCGCGAGCTCCGCGTGCGCCGCGTCGGGGAGAGGGAAGGAGAGTCACGAGTGGGGTGGGGCCGGGGTGCGGAAGAGGGGGCGTCGGCGGAGAGGGAGATTCGCCGAGACAGGGGCGGATGAGTGATGAGGGAAGATCCAAATAACATGTACCGTTGGATCTGAGTGGGTAGATCTGACAAGAGGTTAGAGTAAATCTAAGTCATTTATTTGAAATGATTCATTTTAGTGGGGGTAATTTTTGGGTGCACTTAAGAGAGCAGATGACTGTTGGGGACATTTTTTAGTGTAGCTGTAGGGAAGTTTTATCGGTGCATTATATATTGGTAGAGATAAAATCCACGTGTGTGCGAGCATCTATAAATAACCACTTTTCTATTTTGTATATAGTGCCACAAGCAACCACTAGGATCTGTCCTCTGTGGATACTACGTGTGCGAGCACATGAGAGGAGACATGACAACAGACATGAAGAAACCTTCCAAGAAAGCCAAGGCGACGACCATCAATGAAAACACGTTGTATGACATAGTTGAGGACGTGAGCCTTTTCCTAATCAAATAGGTCATCTCAACTTTTGGAAAATATCATGATCATAACAGTGAATTAGCCAAGCTAGAGTATAAAAGCGCTCACAGAGGTTTATAGCCTAAATCTTACTCGGGGCATTTTTTAGAGGACATGTGCAAACTATTGATGTATATAGTGTGTGATACACTTGTAGCTTTTATGTGTGTGAGCATGAGAGTAATGTATATAGGGTGCCAAACACTTGTAACTTTATTGCAAGTATGAAACTTTGAAGTAATGATAGATGTATGTATGAAGTATTTAAATTACATGTTGCTATATTTGAACATCATCCAGTAAGGTTTACTAGCTTCAATAACAATATATATATAAATATATATAAATACCAAAAAATAAAAATTGAAAAATCATTTTCACAGGCGGTTCTATTAGTGAACCGCTTGTGTAAATGAACCATTTACACAGGCGGTTCACTAAGAGAACCGCCTGTACAAATGCCACATTTCTATTCGCGCCCAGCGTAGGAGGCGCTGGAAAATGCCTGTAGAAATGGGTTGTGAACTGCCCGTAGAGGCCGATTTTGTACTAGTGTTCGCTTTCGGTTTTTTCGGTTCGATTTCTCCACTGCCGGTGCGCTTTCGTTGCTCCGGTTTCACCTGAATTTGTGTTTGGAAAAAGTGGCCTGAATATTTCCGCTATGAAACTTGAGGCTGCCATTCATCCCTCTTGTTGCCGTTTTAGTCCTTGTCTTCATTCAAAAATAATTGAATATAGCCTAAATAGGCCGGGGGACCGTAAATAGTAAATACACGGTTGGGATTGTAACACCCGAGGTGTTAAGCTTGCATTTCATATCATTTCATGAGCATGAGCACAAGCATCATTGCATTCATGCTTTCCCATGAGCATGAGCACAAGCATCATTGCATTCATGTTTTGATCACTTATGACCATGTAGAAATGCTTAGGGATGAAAATGGAACCATGTTTATGTTCATGATCAAGTCAAATTAGGCTTCTAGGGTTTAAGCTCCTATGTTGACCCTAGGAACCCCTTTTGCTTAATTTAACAAATTGACCTTGTTAGTGACTTTGTATGACAAAGTTGGTTTAAGCAAAGTTGTAGAGTTTTTAATTCTGAACAAACTTTGTTTAACCACCTTGAGGTGATTTGGATCCTAAAATACCCTAATTGGTCAATTAAGGCTGATTTGGGGGCTGTTTTAGTTCTCTGAAATCTCCTATGTCCTAAGTGACTTTCAGTTTGAATGTTGCTATGTTTGAATGCCTATAGTTTGAAATCTAAGCCGTTTCAGTTCAAGCAATTTGCACCAAAGTTGTAGTCGAGTTATAGCTCTACAACATTGTGCAATTGGTTGAAGCTAAGATGCGAAGATTAGGGAGATAATCACGTTGCAAATCGCTTCGTCAGTCGGCCTGATGGAGTTTCAAACGCGCAGAGCAGAGCCGCACGCCGGTCGGTGACTGACCGCGTCAGGTATCGCGCATCGTGTGTCGACCGTACGTCAGCGAAACGTCCGCGCCGGCCGCGAGTTTGGACGCCCGCACACTCCAGCGCCCGACCGCGCTGCACACTCGCCCTCACTCTCTCCCTCTCCTCTGTGTCTCGCGCAAAAACGCAGCAGCCGGTCCATCACCGAGCAGCGCCGTCGCCGAGCTCTCTTGCGCAGCACACCGCCGCAATGACCACCAAAACACAGCCACAACATCGCCTTGCTCCGCTCCACCGTTTGCACCGCTCAGTTGCAGCGCTAGCCTCACAGGTGAGCTAGACCGAGTAACGCCGCAAACGCCATTGACGACCTAAACTCCGCCGAGCTTTGCGCCGTTGTGGCCAGCCCAATCCAGCCCCTCTCCCTTTCTTCTAGCTCTCATACGCGGTAACCTAGAGGTTGTAGATGCTCACTGAGGAGTCGGTTGAAGAGATTAGGGTTAGGGTACGCCGGAACGGGAACTCCGCCGCGCGCAAGCGCACGACACCCGCAACGTCGTCGAGAGTTGTGCTGGGCTTCTCAGCGTCGCTCGCATTCGTCTAAGTCGCGTTAGGGTTAGCTGGTTAGTTCGTAGTTAGCTGATCGGAGTTGGTTGAAGCAGTTTTGCCTCGCCACCGCCGGAACAGAAAGACCCCGCCGCCGTGAACTCGCCACCGTGTCGCTGTGCATGTGGCCGAGCACATCGGAGGGCTTGCATGGCCCCAATCCGGACTAGATCGGACCGCTAGGGTTCCGCGTAGTTGTAGCCGCCGCTAGTTTGGTCCGTAGAGCCTTGCGCCGGCCAGCGTAAGAGTCGCAGCGCCGCAGTGCTGCCATGGTCGCCGTCGAGCATGCTCCGGTGAACCTAGGGTACAACCAGCTACATGGTTCGATGCGGGTTGCGTAGGAGAACATAATTGTGAGGTTGGTTTGGCCGTAAACCTCGCCGCCAGCGAAGGATTGATGGTCGAACACCTCCAGTGTGGTCGGCTCTATGGGGAAGAAGCTGACCAGTGGGTCCCGCTTGTCATAGACGCTAAAGTGTTTTTTGTTTTGTTCTTTTTTCAGTTTTGTTTGCTAACTTTGGAAATACATAACTAATTCCAGAAAAATGCTAAAAATGTGAAACCAGTTTTGTTAGCTTTGTTGTGTTTTTATCTATGCATCAAAGTTATAATATGACCTGTTGCTACTTTTATTTTGTGCTATTTTAATAGAAATAGGAAGCAAGCTTTATATGCTTAGTTTAACTTGTTTAATTTATATCTGGAGTTTGGTATGTGATAAAATTATGGTTCTTATTGTGTTGAGCTTGTCTCAGCATGCACGTTCCATGAAAAATGTTAAAGTGCCAATAACCATTAATTTATTTGCATGTTGTACTTCTTTTGATCAAATGCTTATATATTTAAATGTAATCTTGTTTAATTTGATAGCTAAGTTATATGTGTTTTCTGTGCTTGGTAATTTTCGTACATGTGTTACTTGCTTAGTAAAAGCTAAGAAAAATATGAAATCTGTTGTTTCACACTTTTCAAATTGTTTAAGTAATTAATGCTCAAAGTATGCTTGTTTCCTCATCACCAGCAAGGAAGTAATTTTAACCCTGTTTTATGTATGTTTTCTGTTGATGTGGTGAATACCAAAGTGGTAGATAATTATGCAAAATTGCTTGTCTAATGTTATCATAATTTTAGGGATGTTAGTTAAAAGCTTTACAACTATTCTAAGTGCTATCTGGAATCTATTAAAACCGCTGGGAACATGTTTTCTTGGTAGAATTGTTTGAGCTACTTATGTTTGGTTTCAGAAGTAGCTACAATTGACTTTGTTGTAGATAACTTGATGATCTATCTAGTGTTAAAATTTCACAGCCATAGACTGTTTAATTTGACCTGGGTATATTTTACAAGTTCAGCCTTAAATCTGTGTTTTCCTGTTTTCTTCTAAACAACTTTGCTTGATGTGTCTGTTAGGCCTTTTTAATGTTGGATTTAGCTGGGGAGTTTATGGAATGTTTTGTAGAAAATTTCATAAGATTTCCAGAATGTCCAAGTTTGTAATTTTGGTTGTGTGTAGCTTCACCTACACAGCTTTCTTTCAGCTGATGTTTTTAAGTGTTTATATGCTTTGTTGTTAATGTTATAAGTGATGTATGCCTTGTGTTAGTATAGTAAGTGACTTAAACCATAATTACGTTTAAGTGCAGGTGTAGGAGAGCTTACCTCGGAGGAGAAGCTCTATTACAGGTTGCTAAAGAAGGTAAGTGCTAACTTCTCTACAGGAGAAGAAATTTGCACCTACTCGATCAACGAGTGTAACCTGTTGCATAACACATTCATTATGAGCATCCATTCATATACATTAGACATGTCTCATTTCTAGAATATGACTTGCCATATATGTTGGATCATCATACATGTATCCATGCATCCAGGATCGTCGGAGGGAGTGACACTGTTGGAGTTCGGGGAGCTGGAAGGAGGAGCCCCACCAGAGATTCAAGCTCTATGAGTTCCCGAAGAAGAAGAACAGGGCTCTGACCTTCCGGAGTGCCCAAACCACCTTCCCTCCACCTTTGTGAAAGGCAAGCCCTGGAGCATTTATACACCTCTCTTACTCTATTTAAAAGTATTTTACTTACAATACCACCACTTGTTTGTGCATTAGACCCTTACTGCATTATACCTTCCTTGTCCAACGAAAGAACCTTGTAGGCCTAGGATCGAAACCTCTGCTTAGCCATGCTTAGACCGGTAGCGTGGGTGGTCTACCATCCCCCACAAAGATAGGATGCTGGTCATGGTTGGCTATATTTGCTATCGTGGAAAATAATCATGTGGAAGTAATAAATCGAGACCGGGCAGACAAGGTGTATGTGAGCCACTTGACTTGGAGGTCTTGTGAGCGGGTTCTCTCCACCTGTGTCGTTAGGCACTGGATCGTGGTTGGACATCTGCCGAGATTGAACGCATGCCTCCTTCATAGCTGGCCGAATAACTCGTTTCGACCACGAAGCCTAACTCTGTGGGTTTGGGCCGGAATCCCCTCCTAGTTGGGTCATGAAGACCGCGAGCGGAATACTAGACCGTGGGCAATTACCCTGAACATCCTGGCTATGTACGAAGGGCAGACAGTTCTTGAGCTACCTGGCTACCGTGAGTCGCTACTCATGCCTGTAATTGGGGACCTGCGGGCTACCCGATCGATAGTGAAGGTGACCCGAATAAGTGTGTCGGCAGGCATACTTCGGTGTGATTGAGGAATAAACCTCCAGCTATATTGGAATTCGATTCGAATCGCGGTCTCTCTCCGTCAGTGAGAAACTTGAAAGATCTTCCTCCTACTGTAGAAACCTAAATTCTAATAAGTAACCAAAAGATGGTTATATGGTTTTGATGCCAAGCACAATATGACTATTATTGTTTGATAACTCAGTGCTTGCTCTAGTACAGGTGCTAATGTGATCTATTAATGTTACTTAATCTGCTGCCAAATGATGTTTTCTATTTATGAGAATACATGAGTAATTAGGACTGCTCTTTTATGCAAAAGTATGATATCTCATGAGATCCACCTGATAAAGCATTGCATAATCCTTGAAGTGTCTATGGTTATATATTCATCTCTCTGTCGGGTATGTCTAGCTGGGTACAATTGAGTACTCAGGGTTTCTTTACCCTTGTTGCAGATGGTATGGACTATTCTGGCTATTGTCAGGCATGCCTCTATCCTGGATGTGATGATGAGTGAAGACCATGGGCAATGGTGGATTTTGATGTCTCTCCTTGTTGCTTTTGATGGGACTGTACTAAGCATGGCACTGTATTTGCTCTAAACAGTTTGCAATGGGTATTTGTGAAATCTAAACTTCCGCTACATTGATTTGAACTGGTGTTGTAATAACACTCCTTTAAACTCTGTTGTAATATTATCTCGTTTCGAACTTATCACTGTGGATGTGTGGTTACTGAATCGAGTACGATCTCGGGTTGTTACTTATTTGTGGTTTGAAATCCTTCGAGATTTCAAGGACTACCGGGCTTATATGGGCTCTAGTGTGACAGTGTTGTCGAAAACGATGACCATTGCACTAGTGCTCTTATAGGTTGGGCGGTTCCGTGACAGGGAAATAGGCATAACTCATGTCGTTCTTGTTCCCGTAGTTTGGGCAAAACCGAATCTATTCCTGTTCCCAGTGTTCCCAGTCGCAAACCGTTTTTGACCGATTTTTTTTCTGACAAAGATGAAAACGGCCATGAAAAATCTTTAGAGGTTCATGTTCGCGTCAAGAAATTTTAAATCATGTTTACATCCTAGAGGTTCATGTTCGTGTCAAACAGTACATTATTGCTCGACGATTTTAATTTAAATATCTGTGGATGACCTTCAAACCGGACTTTAATTAATTAAATTCAACAAAAATAAATAGCTCATTTATCACAGGCACAAACACCGCCATGCATATATTATAAATGTTCTCTTCATTGCAAGATGCGGCTATATATGTTTGCTAGCTAGTAGTATATATATCATTTGATTACAATAGTTTAGACCAACCTGCTGCCGATCGAGCGTGTGATAGGAGGTATATAAATATCTACCAATATATAATGCACCGATAAAACTTCCCTACAGCTACACTAAAAAATGTCCCCAACAGTCATCTGCTCTCTTAAGTGCACCTAAAAATTACCCCCACTAAAATGAATCATTTCAAATTATCGACCTAGATTTACTCTAACCTCTTGTCGGATCTACTCACTCAGATCCAACGGTACATGTTATTTGGATCTTCCCTCATCACTCATCCCGCGCGCCCTCTACGGGCGAATCTCCCTCTCCCCCGACGCTCCCTCTCCCGCACCCCGGCCCCACCCCACTGGTGACTCTCCTTCCCTCTCCCCGACGAGGCGCACGCGGAGCTCGCGGTGCACTCGGCTAGGGTTTCCCGACCGTCGTTATGCCGGTTCCTCCGTCTCCCCCGGCGAGGAGGAGCGTCGGCCAAGGCTTAGGATGTGCACCGTCCACAAGCCACGACGGCAAGGGCGGCGGCCGAGCGCGCCCGGCGCTGCAGACGCGGGATGGCAAGGGCTCCGGCCGCGCGCTCCCAGGTCTGTGGATGCGCGACGCCAGGCACACATGATGCGGCTGTTCGGCTGTTGCAAGGCCGGCCTGCTGCTGTTCGCCATATTGGCCGCCTTCTTCTGCTTCCTCTTCTCCATCGTCAACGCAGGGACGCCTCCCCGACGTGCTGCTGCTCGCCGTCCCCGACACCAATCATTTTCTGCTTCCTCTTCACCGTCGACAAAGGTCCGCACGCACGATCATCCTAGCTATTTGGTTATTTGTGTTCAGATCTTATCCATTTACATGTTTATCCTTGTGTTATGCCTACAGTGGTGAGTTGCTTTCCCCTTGGTAATGGATCTCAGACTCTCAGTTCATTGATATACGGATGGATCGATGGAAGGTGTTTCAGTTGTTTGGAAATCATGGATGTCAGTTCATGGATATATGAATGAATGTCAGTTTACCGGAACAAAATTCTTGTGGTATGAATGTTTGGTCTCTGTGTAGATGATAATTTTTTGCATAATTGTCAAATTGGTATATGCTTCCTTTCTTTTTTTTTAGAAAAAAGAAGTCTAATTGTTCTGGTTGTTTGAAATCTCGCTCTCCCAGCAGGTCAGTTAACTTCCTCCTTTGCTTGTGTTCACTGTGTGCACGATTGCCAGACCGAGGACTTCGAGCCCAAGCTCCAGTTGGTCGTGGATTGGTAAGTTTTTGCTACCCATTTGCACAAATGGATAATTCAAGGCCTGGTTTGTAGTGCTTGCATATTTCAGCTCATGTTTAAACGAATGAGAAATGAGAAATAAAAAAATACTATCAATGTTCCTTGAGTGAAATAAAAAATATCTCCGAACTGCATGTGTATAGGAGCAATGGTAGCCATGTTCTTGGATGTGGCAGCTTTACAATCTGGCATCCATGTCATATCCAACTTTGTGTTATTGCCATGCGTGTAGTGTCAATGAATAAAATATTTTAGCATTACACGTGTTTACTCCTGGAATTTCAGAAAAGGCATTTGAAACTTCAGAGTAGTAACTCTTTCCTGAAATTTCAGATTCAACAGGTGGCTTTATTTGTTTCCTTGTCAAATGATATGAATAAGAATCTGTAGTTATACAATCTGCAATTGCTCTTCCACTTGTCAAATGGCTTTCTGAAAGTCACATTTCTTTTGCTGGCTAATATGCAATATTCATAAGTGCATCTTAATCGTGTGTTATTAGTTGGTTCTTCATTAAGCATTTCAGGGGGTAGCATTTGTTTTTCAGGATAAGTCAGGAGATCTACTGAATTCAAGTGATATATTAATTTTTTTTCTTCTTAATGTTAGTTTCAGGAAAGCAAAAATTATTGGTGTAGATTTGGGGCAAATTTCAAAGAATGCGAGGCCGCCATCTACAGATAAGTAATATTTTTTATGCAGACCTGTAGTAGATTATATCTACTTGATTTTCCCCAATCTACTTGATTTTCCCCAATCTCCATTTGACGGCATTACCATCAAGATTTGTTTGATTGCTCGTTAGTAATTTGGTGCATTGACATCTTTGATTGTATCCCTACATGGTGATATGTTGTTCCTTGACTTTCTATCGGTCAGTTTTATTTTTAGATTTTTGGCAAACAAAATTATATATGTTCAGAATGTAGGGTAGTGCTTTTGTGTTCTTTCAGTTTTCAAATTTAAGTTATCTATATGACATGATAATTATATTAATTGATTGGTTTGTCTTTATTATGTCCAACAATTGAACGCTGCAGCTTGCTGTGCTTTCTTGGATCCCAGCTTTCTCTGAGAATGCAGCCTCAGCTCGGCCACTGGTTGGCAGCATAAGCTGTATTTTAGCACTGCATAGCTTAGCTCTGTTTTCTTCATGTTTGAGCAGCGACTTGTCATGTTCTCATAGCTTCTTTTCAGCTGCTCTGAAGTTTTTAGGACACATTTGTTTCTTTAAATGATAGACAGATTTGTTTCTTCCAAATTGATGTCCACCAGACATTAACTTCTAATTATTTGGGAAGATTTAGGGCGTGTAAACTTCAAAAATGTTGAATTTATTTGTTAGAATATTAGAATGAAACGGAGTTACTTCTGATATTGAATGAAAAGCAATATTCAGAAGTTAGTAGCGAATTGAATGATCTTGAAACAAATTTATACAATTTAAGGAATTGAAAGAGCAGTTAGTATTTTCCCCTTACGGCATCTTCTTGGTATTAGTTTTAGTTAAAGTTTATCTACATGCTGCATTGTCTTGAATCATTTGTGTTTACTTGGCGCTCACAGTAGGTGCTTCATCTACTATGATTTGTAAATTCTTTTTCTGTATCTCCCTTTTGTGTACTAGCTGGTGACGTGAGACAACCAATATGTTTGGCTCCATAATCCTGGATAACACCTTGAAGTGTATTAAATATGCTGGTGGGATAAGCCAACACTTGATGTATTAGGAGTTTATGTTGAGATTGTGCCAAAGATTATCAGTAATTCAGAGAAAATTGGTGTGGTTGCCAAAGAGTTCCCCTTTGCAATTGTGAAAAACTAAAATCTCTTAAATTGTGCATTGGATGACTGACGATAGCTTGCTACTTCCTACTGCATGCTTATTTGTTAGGCAGCCCTATTGTCAGACCAGCTGAGACGAGAGCCCTTGAAGTTGCATATGCTGCTCGGTTAGCTGCAGGAGTCTGGATTAAATAGCAGGTATTTGCAGGCTTGCATACGGAGAACACTGACAAAAATTTCGCTCAAAATTGGATGGGGCGCGCAGGAAGGAGTGATCAGACTCGTGGTTCAAGGCGGTTTCAAGATCAATAAATTTGGCCGATATTGTTGTACTGTTCAAGGAGAGATCAAACACTTCTCTTTTTAGTAGTTGTATTTTGAGCTTGAGACAATTGTGGATTTGGCCTTGCTTTAGAGGTATGCATGTGTGTAGCCAGCTTATCATTTTTGTTAGTCCAAATGAAAAGAAAACAAACTTGTATTGGTTATTGGCTTATCACGTGCCATTCTTCCAAGCATATGATGCCAAACATGTGAAAACAAATATTTTCTTACCAATTTAGATCTTGTTGATTGGCAAACAAATATATTCTTACAAATATTTTGTTTATTTGATTTGTCCGTAGCGTTAGCACGAGCATTATACTAGTAAGAGTATGTTTTCATACAACTTATCGGCCAGTCATATATAACTTCCAATGGCTCCTTTTCTTTTTTCTTCGACTCAAGCTTTCCACCGTGGATTTTATAAAACCGCCATGCCCTACGAATACAATCACAATGTTAATTATTCTTAAAATCTTATAATGCAAAAGTATACGTGCATATATCTCGACTTACAGCTATAAGTTCTCAATGAAACCTGCATAGTTTGTTGGCGGGTAATTTGCGGAGTCTAGTACCACCACCCTTCCTTTTTTAGGATAAATGATGACACAGATGCAGTGGTCCCTGCATGAATCAAATTCATGATACATTTGTGAATTGAAAATATGTAGTTTGATCACCCAAAGTTATACGGTGTCACTGCCCAAACTCATACTTACCCAAAGTTGTACGGTGCCACAATCGATATCCTATCTTGATACTTCTGCATACACTTTGAAATGTAGAATGCGTACTTGGAATCAAATTGAAACTTTAAACTTTTCTTTTTCGCGGCACGTGCTTCACCTACTAAGCCCTTAAATCGTCGCTTTTTTCCCGATTCTGAAGGTGTGCCTTTCTTTGCATATATCAATTGGGTTTAGATAGCCAACCCTTTGCTCGGCACAATAATCGAATTCCTGGCCGTAAGTCTACTCCTCCTGATCATATAGCCTACAAGGTAGATGCATGTCAGATATTGAATATTGATGCAACAACAATGGATGTGTAACTATGTAACACTTACAATGCAAACATCGTTATGATCTGTATGTCTATCCTCTCGAAGTTCATCATCAACCAAAGGTCTTCAAAGCTAATCACGCACAAATCATGAACACTTTGAAATGCCTTATGTGGTATACGCAGGTTGATGGCGTGAATGCCAGCAGCAGAGGCTCTCATGTACCGGTCATTCAATCTTTTTACATTGTTTGGCACCTTTTGGAGTTTATCCCAGTTCAGTAGAGGCTTTCCCACCACATAGTTTTTAGGCACAGACTTGTAGTCTTCAAAAGTGGGCACCTTGAATGCGTAGGGAATTACCTTAGGCACCGGTTGCGCTAACTTCTTTAGCTCAGACAAGTCGCGGACTTCAATTTTGCGTTTTGTCCCAAGTCCTTTCAAAAATCTAGCCGTGCCAGCTGTTTTCTTCTTTGGCTCGAAGGGGGAAATCAACTTGGGAACCGAAAACTTCTTCTTTGGCGGCGCTGGTGTTTGTTTATTAGAATATTTGGGTTGTGGGGAAGGTGTGAATTTTTGTTGTGGAGGCGGCGGAGGTGATGTTTGTGGTGCAGATGGTGCTAACTGTGGTGGAGGTGATGACTGTGGTGGAGGTGACTGAGGTGGCAGAGGTGATGATTGTGGCGGCGGCGATAGAGGTGGCGGGGGTGTATGGAGGTGGCGGAGGTGATGACTGTGGCGGAGGTGACCGAGGTGGACTCCAATGAGAATGGATTGGTGATGGTGGTGGGTTCGGAAGAGGATCAGTCAGTCCCGATGACTCCTCAACTGGTATCACTTGTGCCGGTTCCATCAGCTGGACGTCTCGCCGAGGCCAAAGAATGAAATTGTTTAGAGCCTGTCCGAGTTTCTCAATGTCTTCGGGACCGAGGATGTCTAAAATCTCATCCTCATATCCTTGGACCACAGTCAATACTTCTACTCTGCAGTAGTCTTTAGGAATGTCAGCACCGTGGTACTTGTTTCCTGAGATCGCTTTGCCTGTGGCTACTTCCCTTGTACGGTGATTGTTAATACCATATCTTATGACTAGGGAGAAAGCCACTGGAGTAACAATGTCGTCAACCGGATATTGAACCTTATTCCCTGTAGACATGACACTGCTTGGTACCTCAGCAACGGTCTGCTGGGACACCACTGGGACTAGCTACATCTGGGGTGCCTGAGTGCTCATTTGTTGATTTGACACCGCACTCGCCAGTTTCTGCATCAACTCAGCAGGAGGATCATCTACCAATTTCTGCATAAACTCTGTGAACTCTTTCTTAGCCTCTGTTGACACAAAAAGTGACGTATTGTGTCTCACACACAGCAAGCCGGGAAGCGTGGCTTCAATCGGGTGCCCGGGTGCTTCGAGAACCAAAAACGTGCTAGTCAGTTTGACCTGAAACTAACAAGGGATGAAAGTCATTAGATACAAACTGGAACATGTTGGATAATACCAGACAGTTCCATATGTACGGCCCTGAAGCCACTTACAACAACATACAACTATGAAAGATATCTGCCACTACAAGACTCGCACAATATTGCCACACTATCCTCCGTGCAACGCCTGAAAATCTGTGGTAAAATGGGGACGTTCTGCAACATTGGTCCAAACCGTGGCAATATGTTATCCCTATAGCAACCCTTTTTTATAAACCGTGGCCATAGGTTTGCACGTTTGCCATGATGACATTTCGTGGCATTAATGTTGATTAGCGTTGCAACTATTTAGTGCTCTTGCAACATAAAGTACATAGTTGCTATTCATTCATTGTATTGCCACAGTCTTGGTGGGTTGCAAGGTTGCTCACGACCATTGCAATTAAGGTGTTGGTTATTGCAACTGAATAATACAACTATGGCAATATAAACCTAGAATCGCCAGACATTTGGTACGTTGTAAGAAGTTCTCAGGACCATTGCAATTAGGGTGTTGGTTATTGCAACTGATTAATAAAACTGATGCAATATAAAGCTAGAGTTGCCACACATTTGGTATGTTGCCATAGATAGTTGTTAATTGCAACATGAGTGTTATAGGCGAGGCAAAAGTGTGTACTATTGCCACAGATGTGTTTCGTTGCAAATAAATCTCGGTTGTCGTTGTGATATACTACTATAGGAAACGTAATATATTTGGCCTCTTTAATTGGGTAAATAGAAAACTAAGGGCCAGACCCATCATCAATCCTCCGCATCCGTTCTGGCTTCGTCGACGGCGGTTCCTCTTGCGGCTTGACGTGCGCGACTCCATCGATCGATCTAGACACATGGATCAAGGGCATTGATCAGCGGCCGGCGAAGAGAAAGAACATCGTGCGCCACTGCTTCGCCAGTGGACGACGTACGCCGGTGATCGACGTGCGCGGCAACAAAAATTAGGTACACATGTGCATGGCCAATCAGTGACATCGTCTTTGGTATGTAATCTTGGATTATATTTGTGTTCATACATGTGATGATGAGTTGTACTTATATATGCGTGCATATACGTTTTGCAGTTTTTTTGCTAGGAGGAGATCGAGCACAAGATAATATCACGGCAATATGGGACAAGTTGGATGCGCATGGACAGGTCTGATCCTGTTTGGCAAGAGAAGTTCAACAAATTTATGGACACCATATTTGTTGGGACAACAACTGCAAAGTGTCCATGTGCTAGATGTCGTTGCATAGTCTACAAAACGTGACGTGAGATTCACCGACATGTTCTGACCAATCGGTTTGATGAGGGTTTCATCAAAGACGGAGAAGTACAATATCATCAAGGTGGCGGCCAACTTGGAGGATCAGTAGACGACGATGATGCTGGTGAAGGAGAAGGAGGTAATAACGAGCTTGAGGAAGGCGAGGAGATGGTTGGAGCATTAATCAGGGCTAGTATACATGGGGACATCATCCAAGGTGCAGATGAAGAGCCAAATGAGCATGCCAAGAAGTTCTATAAATTACTAGATGAGGCAAGAAAGGAATTGTATCTAGGCTGCAAGGAGGCTACTAAGGTTTCTTTTATTGTGAGATTGTTTCAGATTAAGTGCATGCATGGTATGAGTAACGCTTGCCTGGGGAAAATCCTACATCTGTTCTCACTTGTGCTACCTGAAGGTTACTGTGTCCCAAACACATTGGAGAAAGTGCAAAGTGTAGTTCGAGATCTAGGTCTGGACTATGACAAGATACACGCTTGTGAGAATGATTGTGTACTATTTTGGAAGGAAAATGAAAAAAAGTACAAATGTCCAATATGTGATGAGTCTAGGTGGAAGGATGATGTAGGTGGTGCAAAGGGTGGTGATGATGATGATACTAGTTACACCAGTGATACACCAAAGAAGAAGCGTTTTCCACGTAAGATCCTACGTTATTTCCCACTAATTCCTTGGCTGCAGAGACTATATATGCGGGAGACCACGTCAACAGAGTTGAGATGGCACAAGGAAAAATTGCCTAGTGATGGCAGAATGCATCACCCAGCTGACTCCCCGGCATGGAAGCATGTGGATGAGAAATACAAGTGGTTTTCAAAGGAACCTCGTAATGTTAGGCTTGCTCTAGCATCAAACGGATTCAATCCCTTCGGGATGATAAGCACAACATACACGACTTGGCCTGTGATCATAATCCCATACAATTTGCCGCCTTGGTTGTGTATGAAACAACCTTATTGGATCATGTCGATGTTGGTTCCAGGACCCAAGTTCCCTGGAAACAGAATTGATGTATACTTCCGTCCCCTCATCGATGAGCTAAAGGAGCTGTGGGAAGATGGTGTTAGAACATGGGATGCGAAGGTAAAGAAGAATTTTACGCTTCATGCTCTTCTACTTTGGACAATCAATGATTTTCCTGCATATGCAATGTTATCTGGTTGGAGCACCAAAGGGAAGTTTGCATGTCCATACTGCAACAAGGACACAAATTTCTTGTGGCTGAAATGTGGGTCCAAGCATTGTTACATGGGGCATCGGCGCTTTTTGCCACGGATACATAGGTGGCGCAGGAACAAGGTAAGCTTTAATAACATAACTGAAAATAGGGAGGCTCCTCAGCCATTGAGTGGCCAACAAGTGAGGCAACAATTTGAATCTTTTGAGCAAGTGGTCTTTGGGAAAGCAACAAGAAAGAGGAAGCAACGTGAAGAAGAAACAAGATGGCACAGTTGGAGGAAGAAGAGTATTTTCTTTGACTTGCCTTATTGGGACTTGTTGCTTATAAGGCATAATTTGGATGTGATGCACATTGAGAAGAACATCTGTGAGAGCATTTTGGGAACTTTGCTTCAAATTGATGGTAAATGTAAGGATAGTGAGAAGGCCCGGCTAGACATGCAAAGTATTGGTATGAGGAAGGATGAACATCTTGTGATAGAGAATCATAAATATACTATGCCACCAGCTTTGTACACATTATCTAAGGATCAGAAGGAAATTTTATGCAGGTTTCTAGAAGGAGTGAAGATGCCTGATGAGTTTGCCTCCAATATAAAGAGAGATGTTGACGTCAATGGTTGCAATGTTTCTGGTCTTAAAACTCACGACTACCATGTTATTCTACAGAAGTTGTTACCTTTGATTGTACGCTTCATTTTGCCAGAAGATGTTGTGGTCCCACTCATTGATCTTAGTGGGTTCTTCAATGCAGTTTGTTCAAAGGAGCTACTACCGACAGATCTTGATAAGCTTAGCAGTTCCATCGGAGAGACTCTTTGTCGCCTTGAGATGGTATTCCCACCTTCTTTTTTTTGACATCATGATGCATTTGCTGGTTCATTTAGCTAAAGAGGCTAAACTAGGAGGTCCTGTGAGCTTTAGGTGGATGTATCCGGTCGAAAGATATTTACGTACATTGAAAGGCTATGTGAGGAACAAAGTGCATCCTGAAGGCTCGATAGCCGAGGGATATATCTCTGAGGAGTGCTTGACGTTGTGCTCTCGTTTCTTAGAAGACGTTGATACCAAACTGAATCAAGCTGATCGTCATGAAAGTGCCGTTGTAAATGAGCCACCATCTGGGCTCAGCGTATTTAGCGATGTTGATTACAGCAAGAAGGGATTTGTTTTGGAGGTAATTGACAAAGAAGAGTTATTGAAGATGAGGCACTACATAAAAACCAACTGTGAGGAGGCCAGACAATGGGTTGAGTAAGTTCCATATATATTTTTGTTACATCATTATTGTTTGAGTTACATAAGTATATTACTAAATATTTGAATATGTTTTACAATAATGCAATAGTGAGCATATGGATAAAACTCAGGGAAGATGGCATAAGAAACCTTGAAAAATAACACAAGGAGCAATTTATAGACTAGTTTAAGGAGAAAGTGAGTAGTTAATTAATTTAATTTTGTAGTTTCAGGACATGTGTGTTATCCACTGGTAGTTGAATTATATTATTTGCATTGTGTGTTTTGCAGATCACCAAGCAAATTAAGGAAGGCGTAGTTAATGACGTCTTATTGCATGCACTTGCTAAAGGACCGGATCCTCGAGCCCGTGTGTTCACTAGATGCTTTATCAATGGTTTCTTGTTTCGAACAGCTTCTACAGAGGAAAGGCTGACCACGAAAAATAGTGGAATTTGTGTGAAGGGTGATGGCAACACCGGCAATATGACATGGTATGGAGTGATTAAAAAAATAATTGCTCTTCAGTTTGAGAAGGGAAAAGAAGTTATTTTGTTTGAGTGTGACTGGTACGATGTACCAGTTGCATCTACGAGCAAAGGAAAAGGATATAAGAAGGATCAGTATGGGATTGTCGACATCGATACTAGTCGTTCTCGATATTCTGCTGACCCCTACATATTGGCAACACAAGCTGAACTAGTTTTGTATGTTGACATACCAAACAAGCCTCATTGGTGTTCTGTTGTCGCAACGAAGCCTAGCAATTTGTTTGCCATGCCAGAATCAAGTGAAAAAGATGACGGTGACATGGACATATCCTTGCTCGAAGTGGGTGTGCAAGACATGAGTGATGAAGCACGCCAACGTATGGATTTGTCAAGTTGGAGGAGAACAGGATTGGAAGGCTCTACTAGAGATTCAAGTGTTATTCAACTGACGATTGCACAATCTGTTCCTAAACCAGATCAAGCAGCAATTGTTTATGCAGAAGACCATGATGTTGATGAAGAAACATATATTGATGATGGAGTCATTGCACCTGCAGCTACAACTGTTGGCGATCCTGAGGAGGAGGATTATTTCTTTATTTAAGTCTATTTTATTATTAGTGCAGAAACGTACTGTATTAAGGCATGTATTTTTCTTGATGTGGTTTTAACTTGCATATTCATGTATTATGGCTCAGTTTTAACTTGCATATTCATGTATTATGGCTAGGTTTTATATTTCATGTACCTTTCTATAAGTCTACTGTATAAAATAAGATCAAAATATAACATCCAAATAGATACAACCATATATTCAACCGAGATAACATATAACATCCAAATAAGATCGACAACCATGTATTCAACCGAGATAAATAGATAAAAGATATATATATATATATATATATATATATATATATTTAAGGAGTGCTTAACACAGTACTACTTAACTAATTAAGGAGTGCTTAACAGTAGTACTTAACTAATTACACAAGTGCTTAAGTCATTCTACATAAGAACAACCATCCTAGCTACTGAGCATTTTTTGACAGTCCACTATCCTAGTTAATTGCCAATGGAGGGGGAAGAAGAGCACGAGGGTGACGGCTCGTTGAAATACTTGCGCTTTAGGAGGACACAAATGTTCTCGCCCTTTTTTCTTATCTGTCAATGCACAAAGGTGTCCGACCGTTAGCATATGTATATATATTTAAAATTTAGGAATCTTAGGTGCAGGAGCCAATGTCACCTCCTTGGCCCTAGGCCACGGCCAATCCTTTGTCTCCTCATCGCTGTCATGAGAAAATGTGCAATGGACTGTCATCTTCTCGTTGATTTTGAACACGTAGGGGGAACCAGCTTTCTTCATTACAAAAACAGAGTTATGATTAATAAATGTGACATAAAGGGAGACATTGGCTATTAGAAGAAGGCAGATTAAACACATAAATATGTTTATCATATTTGCTCTCAAACTTAGTTGATGATTAAAGATCCTTGACAAAAGTGACAGACAATCTTACCAAAATAACAGTAGGATAAAAGTACACAACATTAAGAGTTAAGAGCCTAAAAAAGATAGAAGTAACCAGGAATATATCAGTACTCAAGATTAGTACACAACAGTAAGATCACAAGTTCCACGGGTTATATGCTCACAGAAACAACACGGGTTATCCGCCCAATATATAGTGCAATAATCACAAGTAAAAATATCTCAAATGTAAACCCAACAAGGAAATTCATTACTCACAGCTACTCAATGATTGGAATTAACAGATAGGCCGAGAGCCACTGATTGGAAAACATTTGAAACATACTAAATCTAGGCCGAGCCATTGATTGCAAATAAATCAATAGCCACTGATTGGAAGTGCTAAATCAATCTCAATCAATTCAAAACATACTATATCTAGTCAGTTAATGAATTTAACAAAAGAAAACCCTAACCTTTGGGGGGGGGGGAACCTCCTCCGCCTGTACGGGATGCAGCTCCTGCGCCTGGACGGGATGCCTCTGGAGGTGGTGTTCCTGGAAGTCAGGAGGCACATCAGGAATCGCCGTCGCTTCCTTTTGCGCCGATGTAGTGGTCCTCGGCCGATTCGCCGGCAGCAGGATCCTTCCCCTCCTGTCGTGCTTCCGCTTCGGCGACTCATGCTTCCCTGCCGCAGTTGCCCCAATGGCGGCAGGGAATGGAGAGCTATCCGCGGAGGAGGTTGCACCGGCCATGTGAGCGGACGAGGGGGAGGATGCGGCGAGTGACGGGGGAGAGGATGCGGCGGTGGAGGCGATGAGGGCGAGGATGCGGCGGTGGATGTGGGGAGGGCGAGGATGCGGCAGTGGAGGCGAGGATGCTACGGTGGATGCGAGGATGTGACGGTGGAGGAGACAGGGCGAGGATGCGTCGGTGGAGGCGACGGGGTCGAGGATGCGGCGGAAGTGGAAGTGACAGTTGATGTTGGGGACTGGGGAGACGAAGGGGCGAGACGTAGGAAGTGGAACCGCCGCTCCTGATTTCATGCATTTATAAACGACATGTGTGAGAGATGTGCGCGTGGGCCTGCTAATGGGTCGGGTTCAAACCGGTTTCGTGGGTAGACTTTGGTCAATTTATTTTTTTGGTCAAATTTAGAAAAAAATAACACAGATTAGCTTCATTATATTTTAAATTTAATTTAATTTAGTTTGGTCAATTTCGATAATATTTTATAATGTGAATGCGAGCTTTTATCTCTAGGGTCCGGCTTGGAAAAACTAAGTCACATGAAAAAACACCATGACTACAAGTTGTACATCTTGATGAACCTAGCAACTTTCCTCATAAGCAATGTTGGAGTATCCCTTTTGAACTCACAAACACTTAGTGAAATGGAAGGCCGTTTTGCCTCTGTCTCTGGGGGTCTTGGGGTCGAGCCTTCACCAGCACCTTTTTTTTGCCTTTCTTTCATTTTTTTCTTTTTCTAGTCCTTTTCCCTTCTCATCCATCTGCAAACAAACTTGGTAGTGTTTTAACAAACTTGATAGTGTTTTAACAAACTTGATAACAGTTTGATAACAACAACAATATAGATATATAATATAGGCAAATTGGTATAGCCATAGAGGCTAGATTGTCTTCACCACTACTACTACAGCTAAATTAAAGTGCTTAACATGTCTACCAACTTGATCATACATATTTGTACAGCTAAAGTGGCATCGGTTCACTTCCTAGTGCTTCGGAGGCATGGTGCTATCCACTAGCCGCTGTTGTCATCTTCTGGGCAATGGTCTTGACCTCCTCAGCATCTCCTGCCGTCTTCTCTACCTTTTCCTTCATGTCGTCGACAGTACACTGTAGACCTCTAAGCTTGTTCATTATTGGTTTAGTAACCACTACATCCAGGGCCTCCATGAGGGTGAGGTTATTCACTAGTGCCTACATATATGAAACCAAAGAGCTACATTCAGAATATTATCACATTAACAGTTTCAGAGCACACTCATAGTAGTAATAGTTAGTACTAGTTCATGTACACAAGATTGCAGCTACTCACAGAGAACTAAAACTTGCAAAGAAATGTTTACTTCACTATCCTTTCTTACAACTATCCACTGAAAATCAAGATTGTTCACTGGATTGTTCATTTAAGCAAGAAGGCAAAATCATATTACTACTACTACACTGGATTGTCCATTTAAAAAAGATTGGAAAATCAATTGAGAAGTAAACAAATTTCATGAATACAATTAAATTGAGATCGACAAAATCAGAAAATATATGTTATTACCCTGCTGATGGTGGCGCCGACGTTGGTGGGCTGTTCCCCAGCACTTGGAGGGCACTTGTCACCTCCATGAAGCCAGTAATGGCAGAGGTGCTTTCCCTCCCAGCAGTTGCGGCATTGGCCCATGACGTAGCCTCTGTTGGTGGTGTCGACGAAGCCGCTGCTGGTGGTGTCGACGGAGGCACTGCGCTCCAGGGGCTCCTCCTTTATCTCTGCCGAGGACTTGTTCCTCGCCGGCGCGGATGAGGCGGCCATGCCCTTCCTTGCTGGCACAGAGGAGGCGGCCACGCCCTCCCTCACCGGCGCGGATGAGGCGGCCACGCCCTTCCTTGCCGGCGCGGAGGAGGCGGCCACGCCCTTCCTCGCCGGCGTGGAGGAGGCGGCTACTCCCTTCTTGATGACCCGTGCAGAGGAGGAAGGGGCGAACCTCCCAGTACCTGCCTCCCTTTGGCAGGGGCGCCTCTCTGGCCTCGTCATCAATGTAGGCGGCAGTGGTGGAGAGGATTGCATGCGGCGGAGGATGCGGCGGTGGATGTGGCGAGGAAGTCCGTGCTGCGAGGATGCAGCGGTGGAGGTGGGGATGAGGTGAAGGGAAGCGACGGTGGTAGAGAGGTTGCAGGGTGAAGGAGACGCGGCGGTGGTGGAGAGGATGCGGGGGAAGAATAAGGGCCGGCGACGTTACAGGTGTAACTGGCGTCCAAAATGGGGAAATTTTGCATTTGAGAAATATTTAATGATTGAAACTTTGAATTTCGTAACAATAACATCTTAAACCTTTTTGAAATCCTAAAATTTTTCAAATAGAAAAGTCATGAATACCAAGTCTCATCAATTATATACTACTACTATATACTACTACTATATACTACCATTTCTCACACATACCCTTGTCACTCAACAAGAGATGTTCATCCTTGTGGGGAATGTGTAGTACGACTTTCTCCGAATCATTTGAAACTTTTTTGGGATGATTATGGAGGCCTCCCATTATGTTGTGTGCATTTGTGAAATTTACCTATTAATGTGATTAAATTTTGATTTAATGAAACATAAATGGGAAAAGCCCTAAGTTAAGTAGAAAAATCTGAAAACTTGCATAGACACTTCATTGTGATGTATAATGTTGTACAAAAAAGTTTAAATCAATCTGATAAAGTGGTGATGCACATCCTCACAAAGTCACCCATCGCTCACACATACCCTTGTCACTCAAAAAGAGATGTTCATCCCTGTGGGGAATGTGTAGTACGACTTTCTCTAAATCATTTAAAACTTTTTTGGGATGACTGTGGAGGCCTCCCATTATGTTGTGTGCATTTGTGAAATTTTAAGAACTAGTTTACCTATTAATGTGATTAAATTTTGATTTAATGAAAAATAAATGGGAAAAAGCCCTAAGTTAAGTAGAAAAAATTGAAAACTTGCATAGACACTTCATTGTGATGTATAATATTGTACAAAAAATTTCAAATCAATCTGATAAAGTGGTGATGCACATCCTCACAAAGTCATCCATCACTCAAACATACCCTTGTCACTCAACAAGAGATGTTCATCCTCGTGGGGAATGTGTAGTACGACTTTCTCCGAATCATTTGAAACTTTTTCGGGATGATTATGGAGGCCTCCCATTATGTTGTGTGCATTTGTGAAATTTTTAGAACTAGTTTACCTATTAATGTGATTAAATTTGGATTTAATGAAAAATAAATGAAAATTTTGGGTTGCCTTTCTCCCCAGGAAATTTTTTCAATGAAATTTCAAAATTAAAGAGGTCGAAAATTTTGGGCTGCCTTTCTCCCCGGGCAATTTTTCCCGCGCATTGTGTCCCGAAACTTTTTCGGCCTCCCTGATATCTCCGTCCCTTCTCGACTTGTCACTCCAAATCGCAATTAGCGCCACCACTAATCTATTCCCCAGACTAAGCAGCCGCCAGTTAGGGTTTACAAGGGAAGGAGATGGAGACCTCCCCGACAGCTCAAGGGATAACGGAGACGGGCAGAGTCATCCATCCTCGGAGACGGCGCGGAATCATCCATCATCGGCGACGGCGCAGAGTCATCTATCCTCGGCGACGGCTCGGAGTCATCCATCCTCGGCGACCCCAGCATACACGAGGCCACCGGGAGCAAACAAGACGATGAATCGTGGTCGCGGGGCCTCGGCGTCGCTTTTCGCCGATGAGGAGAGGACACCGAGTCACCATGCTTTCTCCGACCACACCGACTCAGACGACGACGGCCGTCAATACTCTAATATCAGTGCAAAATCATAGGGTTTCAAGCCATTTGATGAGTCACAAAATATGTATGTAACCACTGACACTGGTCACACCCAACATCCTTCATTCTTGTACTTGTGAGCATGTCTCTATCAAAATAAGATCATTGAAACTGTTGATTTTCTTCTTGTTCAAGAATCAAGGATTTAGCCTTGCTTTTATTTTTTCAAACTTAGAGGCTTGATTGTTCAGTATATATGCACTATTGAAATAAGTACATTGTTTTTTTCTTTCATTTTTATCATGCTCACAATTATATTCATATTCTTTCCATTAATCAACATATGTCAGGGTTGATTTGACGCCAGAACAAGAAGAAATGTGGTCTCTGTATATTGACCTCCAAGGGGCACCAAAGGGAAAGGACTATATTAAAATGGATATAAGAAGGATCGATCCCACCTATGGAAACTTGCTAACAATGAAAGGATGTTTTGGGCACTCTTTGAGGGATTTCTTATACTATAAGAAACGAGAACGTAAAAATATTGCAAAACTAGTAGAGATTGAAAAAGAGCTACATTCAGATAATATGATAGTAGAACACGATGAGGAGTGCGAAGTTAGATTAGTTCTAAGCCGGACTAAAATTACCGACCTGACTGTAAACATAACACCAAAGAAAGTACCACCAGGTACAATATTTCATGAAGACTTCTCAAATGAGCCAGTTGATGAATACAAGTCATGGCTTGAAGAACTGCATGAAATGGGCAAAGGCAAAGGTAAGTGAAATTTATACACTCTTGTCCATAACTGTATCTTAATTAATTCATTGTTATATCCAATTCATTCATGTATACATGGTTGCAGAATTGAAGGATATCGTCAGGACTGATACGGTCAAAGTATATACCGAGTGGCTACGAGATCAAGGACTATTAGACGAGATCGGTAATTTAATATCTCTCTCTAATTTGTCAGTCATTTTACTGACCAATTTTAACTTAAGTTTTATATTATGAAGAGGCATATGAAGGAATGAACTGTAGTCAGTCAAATGTAGCCAGCAATCCAACACCTCTAACAGAGTGGCCAAGTCATGCTCGGCGTTTAAAGCATCAGGACATTTCTGGTAAGTTGTTTTTTTTTCTAAAACCATTTTTGTAAGCCTCACAATTAGGTTTCACAGCGTTAACGAGAACATATATTGCATTTCATTGTATGTTGCACGTACAAGTAGGAAGTGCAAAGAGGAAGTACAGAGCACGTGGGCTGTTGAAAGGTTTTGCTGCATCAAACAAGAGGCATAAGCAAGGCAATCGGAAAATGAAAATCCAATTCTCAGAAAGACTAGGAGGGCCTGTAGGTGGTAACCAACGAGCTTTTGTTGACAAAATCGTTATGTTCACAAGAATACATGCTCCACTTATTAGTGTCAAAAAATGGAAAAATATTGATGATGATGTTAAAGAAGCGATAGCCGCTGATGTAATGGTAATAAGCTTTCATACTTTCTTTCCACCATACCCATCTTACTTATTCTTACATATCAAATAGTGTAAGAATTGATTCTTTGTGTGTAAATTTCTTTTGAACAGGACAAGTGGGACCTTGAAGAGAATGATGAAAACAAGAAAATTATATGGACCATAGCTAATGAACGCTATAAAGGATGGCCATCAACATTCAGTGCCACATATAGGGCATGGGACTGTTACGATTTGAGAATGAGGCATAAGCCAGAAGACCTCCATATTGTTGAATGACACTATCTCATATTGTATTTTGGCACTTCAGACTTCCAAGTTTGATGCATTTCACTTCTTAGTTTGCAATGCAATTGTAGAAAGAATTGTGTTGTTTTGAGGATTGTTTTTTAAAACAAACTAGTATATATGCAGAAAATCAGCACCATGAATTCTGAAAACCGTGCGATGCAAAAAACATAGCATATGATGGGATCAAAACCTTTCTCTTAGATTAGCTATGAAATGGTAATGACTATAGAGAAGCACATGCATGCATGTGCTGTTTGAATTTAGTAATTGTTGAAATATTCATTTGTTTTTTTCTGGGCAAAATTAGAGACCCAGATACTAGGAAGAGCCAAATGATTTGGATCTATGGGTGCAAACACACAGTAAGGGAGAGAAATGGTCAAATGCTGCATCTAAGGCTGTCTATGTAAGTATAATCTACTTTCCAGAAACCTTACTAATAAATGTATCATAGTCGGCCTCTTAAATTCCAAGTTTAGTTAAGCACTTTCGAATGTCTTATATGTGTCAGGAAATTGCTTGCACCCAAATTAGAAACAAGGAAGTAGACTCAACATAGCACTTTGTTCCTTCAACAGAGAGAAACCATATTTTCCAGAAAACATACAAGGAAACTACTAGATGCAGATCATCCAAGGTTCACAGCAATGGGTATATGGCAAGGTACCAAGTAGAAGGCAGCTAATGCTAGAACAAAATGAGGAACATGCCCATTCTGAAATAGCATCACACAAAGAAAACGCATCACACAAAGAAAAAGAAGAGCTGAAGGTTCAACTAGTGAAGGTCCAAGAACAACTCCAAAGCCAAGTTACTCAAATGGAAGTCGAGAAGGCAGAACACAAGCGTGTGATGGAAGAGCAAAAGCGTGAGATGGAAGAAGCACTACAGAAAGCTAGGGAGGCTGACAAAGAAAAGCTTAGGAAAGAGTTTCTAGAGCTTCTAGAAGCACGAGGGCATGGAGCATCAACACAGGTAATAGTAAAGATCGGTTTTAACTTGCATATTCATGTAGTCATGACCCTCATATAAGCTTGCTCAAGATCATTAAAGGTATTGTATGAAAGCTAAACAACAGTACTAATGAGATTTTATTGCAGGTTAACCAAAGTACAAATGCAACAGCAGCTGATCAAACAGGAGCGAACGAGCCACCCTTAGGAGCTCCGGAGGAGAACCAACCAACAACTGAGTTTGAAGGAACAATAGAGCAGGTAATGTTTTATTCAAAAATGTTTCATTGTTCATGAACTAGTCCATGGTATGAGTCATATGTTAATTATTTGGCATGTATATTTTTGGTTTTGCAGAATAACCAAGTAGTTATCAACAATCAACTACCTGCTGGTAAGACGGGTGCAGCGGCCAGTGTGCGCAACACCAGGAGTAATAACACAAATCAAGCACTTCACAAAGACGGGAACGACACTATTCCACAATTTGTGAGTACAAAACAATTGATGCAAACTTTGAATAACAAGAAGCGAGCAGCAGGAACCAAAAAGAACTGATAAATGGAGTGGTTGGGTCATGATAAAAAAGGAGTGCTGAGATCAAGTTTGAGATGTCATGAAACAGAGTAGTAAATTTAAACTTTGTCTGTTATCTTCCAAAGTCTTTCATGAGACCATTTGCCTTTGTGGTACGACATACTATATTACAATGGGTTGTGTTGTATTTAATGCATGGTTGCCTATTCTCATTAAGTGGCTATATATATTCTCATGATTTGCTCATTTTAATTATTGATTTATGAATTATTAAATGACGCTGAAATATTACCTGGTGGTACCAAACAAATGGCGATGTAAAATAGAATATTTGCAACCAAATTTAGTGTGGCAAAACATACTATAGCAACGCAAATTCCTCGTAGTAATAGCATCTGCCCATGTAGCCACCAATTTTTAGTGTTGCGACATAAACTGAATTGCCACAATGTTTTTGTGTAGCAATAGAGAAGTCACGTATAGCAACACTATCTTGTGTGTGGAAAATCAACATGTTGCCACCATTTTTTTGTGTTGTGATACAACTTGACTTGCCACACCAGTTATACGTAGCAATAGCAAAGTCACGTATAGCAACACTATCTTGGGCGTGGCAAATCAACATGTTGCCACCATTTCTTGGTGTTGTGATACAACCTGACTTGCCACGCCAGTTCTACGTAGCAATAGCAAAGTCACGTATAGCAACACTATCTTGGCCGTGGCAACTCAACATGTTGCCCTGAGTTCTTGGTGTTGTGATACAACCTGACTTGCCACACTATCTTGGTGTTGTGATACATTGTCTTGCAACCCTCATCAGCGTTGCGACTGTACCATTTGCCACGGCATGATCACGTTGACATTGCTTGTTCTAGCAACGTCTCAAGCGTTGCATTAGCTGCTGTTACCACACTTGAAAACATAGCAACAACAAAGGTTGCAACGCCCCAACTGTTGCGATTCAACGTCTGAATTTGCAACACTACATAGAAAAACATTGCGGCAGCCTCTTGTCACAGTTTGTCTTGCGACGCCTCGCAACGTTTTTCTACCGTTGTCATTCCGGTTATAGCAACGTTTTTGGGTCTTTTACCACAGTTTTGACGCGTTGAAATTTTGTGCGAATCTTGTAGTGTGCCAACAGGTTTTATGGAACATTCGGCTAAAACAGACATAGAGCACGTAAACCACCGATTGACGAACACGCATGCATGAGAAAAGGACGTACAAATGAATCATAGTTGAATATGGATTAAAGCATAACCAAGCTCAACAATCAGCCGAATTGGGGTCCTTGATGAAGGAAACACATAAGCAAACATGATTAAACTAATCAACAGCCTGCATCTGCCGCACAATACCTAGCATCATCGAAGCTTAAACATGGATGACATGTATGAACCCGCAACATGTAACAATCTAGATTCAAATTAATTCGGCTATTATAAATATACGATCTACTTATAGGAACAACATGAAAGCAACAAGTCGTTGTAACATGGATAGATCTATATAAATTAACAAGAGCCGAACTGTGTTAATCTAGATTGAGCAAAAGAGTGTTTGCAAATATGTAAAGATTATCTAAAACATGCAACATGATAACTTAATGAATCCAATAGATCTTGCCAAATCTACGAGAGCCGATAACTATCTTGCTTATGCTAAGCATATCGAGCAAAACACCCGCCGCACGGTATTTACTTGCAAACAAAACATAAGTAAAGACTTCTTGATCATCAATCAAGGATCCGCCGCACGATCATTGACAATAAACAAGACTACTTGCATCAACATCTAAATCCACCGCATGATACTAGACATGATAACAAGGTTGCCAAGACTTACGGAGGTCGACGGATCGATGATTCCTCTCGAAGAACTCGACGACACGACAAAAAGACTCGAAGTTGGCATGGGGCTGGTTGTATTGATTTGGTTGTGAACCCTTTTGACAATAGCTAAGGGCTTATATTTATACCCTGGCTATGACATGAGTCCTAAGAGGACACGACTAACAAATATATTAAAGGAAAAAATACAAAATTTTGACTTTGGTTTCCTTCGGAGTATTCATTGCCTTAATTATTGCAGCTATCGTTACTAATTCGGCTCTCACTTGCTGCCTTTGTCGCTCTGATGGAAACCGCCCTTCTTCTGATTAACCGATTGTGCGATCGATCGCCGAATCTGGGAATTAACCGACCGCACGGACTTTTCCAAATGCCCTGAGCATCTATCTCCGCCAACTCGCCATGCACTGGCCCACTTGTCATTGTGCAAAAATCCGGTGTTAACACATGCCCCCTCAATTTCGGGATAAAAGCCGTTTATTCTGAAATTGACCGCAAGCTTCCTTCTTCCCCTTAGGTTTATACTGTTCAACACCGTAGCTGCCACCCAAGAAATCCATACTTCGGCATTCTCAAATCTGCATCGAACCCTCAATGGTGACCCAGGACGAGATCCCAGAGGTAAAATTCCAACTCATTTTCTCGTGTATTCGGCAATCCCTGATCGGTTTTCCTGGTTCCCTCCTAACTCATTTGTTTTCTCGATTCCTCTATTCGAAGGAATACAAGAATGAGATTTTGATTCCTTATGCTGCAAACCCTGATTCCTACCTCCTTGGTCCCATGGGCAATCCTAACCCAACTGAGGTTATTGAGAAGGAAACCTTGAGGATTCCTTTCAAATCCGCAGTCACCCCGGCAAACCGATGGCCAAACATTTTCAAGACTTGGCCGCTTCCCTCAATAGCCGGATGGCGAAATTGGTACCGAAGGATGTTAGATAAGGCTAGCAGCAGCTGGGATAGCTAATATATCACCCACTGTCTAGAGTTATCTCTATCGGAAATGCCCATAAACGAACCCCTCCTGATAGCAGCCTCTCACTTCTGGTCTGACGCTATCAATGCTTTTGTCTTTGGCCACAGTATGATGACTCCTACTTTGGTCGACATATTCATGATAACTGGCCTGAATGTGTCCAAGCCAGTACGCTCTTGCCAGTATAAGGGCAAAAGCAACCAGAGAGTTGTTAAATCTGGAGGTGGATGGGTTGGGTACATTCAAACTTACATGGAAGCAGCTGGTGTTGTGTCTGAAAAAGAAAGCAGAGCTTTTATGAACATGTGGCTATCCAGGTTCATCTTCTATGGAACATCCAACGAGCCAACCCTAAATCACATGATAATGGCTGAGGAGTTGGCTGCAGGCACACTAATCCCTCTCGGTAAATATCTTTTAGGATATGTTTACCATATGATGCATCAAATTACTATTCAAATGTACCATGGCAAGGATATATCCTGTGTGAGTGGCCCCTGGTGGTTCATTCAGATGTGGTTGCAACTCTATATGCATCAAGTAGTGTTTGTACCTCTTCATAATTTAAGCTTCCCTTTGGTTAATTATGCCGAGGGTGATCCAGCAACAACCAAGAGCTGCCAAACCTATGGAGAAGCATCATCATCCATCAGCATTGACATGGATATTGGTCATCTCTTCAAGCTATTCTTCAAAGGTTTCAATAATATGCTCTGGCTTCCCTATAGAGAAAATGATGATTTGACCTTCCCTTACAAATTCAACTATGAGTCTGGCTATTCTGATAATGTATTCACTGAAATTTTCAATTCCTTCATCAAGCCATGTATCCTACCTGCTGAATTTCATCATGGGAGAATGGTGAATCCCATATATGAATTCTACAATCCCAACATGGCATCTAGGCAATTAGGATGTGGACAGCTGCCCCCAAGACTCTTCTTCTCATCAATCATAAGATACAAGGAGCTGATCACTAATGAAATAGAAGCTAGAAAAGTTTTTGAGCTTAGACAAGATTTGCCAACATATGAACCTTCCCCATTTGGACTAGTGGATGATGTCCATCCCCTTTGCTTTGCTTGGTGGCAAGAGTGGCACAACCACATCTTCAACATACCAGTTCATCCCTTGTGCCAAGATTTGTATCCTCAATTTGCTCCTGATAGTGAGGTAATCTCATTGCACTAGTTACCTCCTGTTTCTAATTTTATCTCCCATTCTAAAATATGGCCATGTATAGGATTTCGAGCCTACTCCCCCTGATAAAGTAGTGGAGTATTATAAAGCTGGACCTAAACTTGCATTAGGCTACAATGCTCCCACTTTAAAAATCTTCATGAAGACCCCTGTAGTGTTAGCTACTGCCCTTTAGAAGTAAAAGGCAAGAGGAAAATACTTGAGGACATTCATGTGACCAGAAATGTGAGGTCCAAGAAAGTTTAGAGATCTCCCAAGGTATGAATTTTATCAGTAATAAACTTCACTTTGGAATATAACTGCCTGTTGTTATATTAACCATCTTCATTGCAGCCACATGTCGACATCCCCAGATCAAGCAATGCTTCATCGACAGTGGAAACTGATAAAATTTTAGACAATTTAGCAGGAGAACACTCTTCTGGTCCGGCTCCAGATTCACCTCCTCAGGGCACCCAGTCAAGTCAACCAGGCCAAGGCACATCACATCCTAAGGCTCAACCAACCCAGCAGGTAATGCACTACCTTAAACCATCTTCTTCAGCAATTTTTACCCAATCGACTAACACTCCTTTTCTCAAGAATACTTCCAAACCAACCACCATCTTTTCTTTCACTGTCAAAGATTTCATCAGTGAAAAAGGGGAAGAAGCTACCTCCCAGCAGGTTTTATAAGAGGAAAATCAAGCTCGGCTGCAGGACATAGCTCACCTGCTGAATAAGGACATCAACATCCTGGTCCAAGATTCAGATCAGATAAAGGATATCCTCGAGCTGATTAATCAAGATCTCCCATCTGCTCTCAAGGCTTCTTTGGAGTCTGCAGCCAGGCTTGATGACTATTTTGGCATAGTGAAGAGAGCAAACAAAAATATAGCCTTGAGGACAGCTCTGCAGGATAGTAAGTTTATGAAGAAACAAGAACCTAAAGCCTTATACTCCTCTCTTCAGGACGCTAAGGATTCACTGATGACTCTGGAATCTGAGTTGAAAGTTATGAAGGATGAGAGAATCAGACTAGAAGCCCAATTATCTGAACTGAATGCCAAAATCCAATCTCATGAAGCCAAGATGACAACTTTGCTAAGCTCTATAGAAGCAAGTTCATCACGAATGTCAATCATTTTGAAAGAAAATCAACAACTCAAAGAAAAGCTATCGAGCATCCAAAGTTCTGAAGATGAAGACCAAAAAGCATTGGATGATGTCAACCGAATCATGGCTGAGGCTCTGGATGCCATCAATCAGCTCTTGCATCGGTAGAGATATAGCTTGTAACAGATCAAGAGTAGCACATTTTTGCTCTGAACAATTGATTGTTATTACTGTCTTGCCTTTTATATATTCCTGCTTGTATGATGGTATAATCGACTCTGTTGTTCTTCCCGATCACAGCATAGCCGATTCGTCCCCAACTTTCAAATAACCGATCGTTGTCAGTTTAGGGATATAGCCGATCATCCTTTGATATACCCGAGCCTGGCCCATTCCACCAACGGCCCATCGAACGGAAACAACCCTAACTCGCCTCTTGGTATTCTTACTTAGCCTATAAATGAACCTACCTTCTTCTGCCCCTGTCAACGGTTCCAGTCAAACATTCTCGCCTTCGTTTTCACCCTTTCTGTCAAAACCAATCCAGAGGTAAACCCTAGCTCCAACAGTAACAATGGTGGGAGACGACAAACGCGGCAAGCGTCCTGCCGAAGGAGCACCCGAAGGGAGCCGAGCATGGCGCAATCGGCAACGCGGGTAAGAATCAGTTCCTTGCCCCCTTGCATCTTTGCTCTCTGTTTATCCTTGTAGCCCTGATTTCTATTCCTTATTAGGATCAGTTCCATCTCCACCAGCCACAACATTCCTTTTCCGGGGAGTCCATTGCCTCCTCTGGGTCTTCAGACTCCTACCATTCCAACCCCTAGGACTTGGGTTCGGGTTTAGACGCCTCGGATGTCCCCTACACCTTTGTGGAGGCGGTCACCTTCAGGGGTGAGAGAGATGAGGCCCGCACAGAGTTGGAGAAGATCTCCAAACAATATGGCATTGATCAACTCGAGTGGGAGGACTAGCGGAAGCAGCTCTGCGACGCTATCAGGGGTTAGCCGAAAGCAATTGTTTGACTTTCTCTTTCAATCCTTTCTGCTCATCTGATTTGCATCTTCGTTCAGCGCTTTCTGCAGAGAATGAGCACCTGAAGGCCACGACGAACAAGATCGTTGACAAGGTCAATGCCCAAGGAGAGACCGCCGAGGCACACCTTGACAATGCGAATGACCGCATCAATCAAGTTGCCATCCATGGTGTGCACCATGGCGTAACTCTGGGGCTGTCGACAATGACCATCCAACGTGGTGAGGACTTCTCTGTCTAGCCAACCGGCTTCCATGGTCAAGTGCCTCCAGAAAATGTCGAAAACATCGACAATCTTCTGGAGAGCTATGAAGATCATGCGACCGCCCTTGCTGAAGTCACAGACGCCCAGACGGTCATCAACAGGCCGTTTGATGAGTAGTTTGTATTTAGGAGCTTTATGTAAAAATAAACTTGCTCTGTGAAATATTCAAGACCCCTACTGGTTTTCTCCTTGTTTGAATTTTTCTGAGAACGGCCAATCTGGAGAATGCTTGCACGATGTGTTTGATTTTTTACTCTAAAGGCGACACATGCCGTGTCGGCTATTTTCTGAGCTTATCATGGAATTTTTTCGGCTGAAGGCGATATCACCGTATCGACTAACTGTGCATAAGTTTCTTTAAATCCGTTTATGCACCAACCTCAACACTATGATGAAATCTCTTAAGAAACCTTCCATTGATAGCTCTAGCGAATTCTTCTTCCAATAGAGTTTTCAAGATATACGCATTGTCAGGCGCACACCTTACCACTCCTAAAGGTCCTTCCCAATTTGGAGACCATTGGCCAAACGCTCTGTCATTGATCCCGATCGGCAATACAGTTTTCGAAACCAAATCTCCCTCTGCGAATTGTTTTTCCTTAACCTTCTTGTTATAATACCTGGCAACACGTGCTTTATTTTTCTCAATATTTTCCAATGCTTTGAGACGAACTAAATGCAAATCTTCCAATTCGTCCATCATCAGATTATTGTAATCTTCTTTCCTCAAATGGTTCTGCAAAGTAACCCGTCTTGATCCTGATTGCAATTCCCACGGTAGCACAACATGATGCCCATAAACCAACTCATAGGGAGATGCTTGAGTAGATCCATGGCAAGCCATTCGGTAAGCCCACAAAGCCTCATTAAGAACCGAATGCCACTTCTTCGGCTTTTCATCAATTTTCTTTTGAATAATTTTGATCATGACCTTATTTGATGATTCAACTTGGCCATTGGCTTGCGCATAATAAGGAGAAGAATTGTACAATTTTATTCCCATCTCCTCGGCAAAATCACAAAACTCGGACGAAGTAAACTGAGTCCCTTGATCTGTTGTTATGGTTTGAGGAATCCCGAATGTGTGAATTATATGCTCCTTAACAAAATTGACCATGTTTTCTGATGTAACCTTCTTCAGGGGAATAGCTTCAACCCACTTTGTGAAATAATCTGTGGCAACCAGCACAAACTTATGTCCTTTGCTAGAAGAAAGATGAATTTGACTGATCAAATCTATGCCCCATCCTCTGAACGGCCAAGGCTTGACAATTGGATTTAAAGCCGACGCTAGAGCTCTCTGAATATTACCAAATCTCTGACAGTCTTGACATCCTTTGTAATATTCAAAACAATCCTCAAGCATGGTTGGCCAAAAATAACCCGTCCTCCTTATTATCCATTTCATCCGGTAAGCCGACTGATGTGCACCACATACGCCTTCATGCACTTCATACATCAGCTTTCTGTACTCCTCTTGATTCAAACATTTAAGGAGCACTCCATCCATGGACTTGTAGTACAACTGGTCATCAAGGAGCACGAACTTGATATCCTTATATCTGAGTTTTCGGGAAAATTTCTGTGATGCATTTTTTAAATAATCGGCAATTTCATTCCTCCAGTCATTAATTACCCGATCTTCATCCAAAGCATGAATTTCCTGATCTTCTCGGTATCCCGAAGCACTTTGAGCCAGCCTGTTTGCTTCTTCATTCTGCCCCTAGGGATATGATGCAAGGTGGCTACCTGGAAACGCTTCAGAAGCTCTCAGCACTCTTCATAATATCCCTTTAACATATCACTCTTGCATTCATATTGGCCGATCAGTTGGTTAATCACCAGCTCAGAATCCCTGAAAACCTCAACAGCAACAACCTTTATTTCGACAAGTAGTCGGAGCCCTTTAAGAAATGCCTCATATTCTGCTTGATTGTTAGTAACCAAGAATCCAATAGGGATGGCATACTCAAAAGTCAACCCTCTAGGAGAAATAAAGAGAATACCAGCACCACCACTTTTGCTACAATACGAACCATCAAAAAACAAAGTCCAAAGTGCAATGGTCACCATCCTAGCAGAAGGATCACGGTGTTGGGTAACAAAATCGGCAATAACCTGACCTTTTACTGCTTTTGCCGATTCGTACCTCAAATCAAATTTGGATAAAGCTAAAATCCATTTGCCAATTCTTCCATTTAAAATTGGCATTAATAACATGTGTTTTATCACATCGAACTCAGAAACCACTACACATTCTGTATTTAACAAGTAATACCGAAGCTTGGTACACGAGTAAAACACACATAAGCAAAGCTTTTCTATAGCCGAATACCTTGTCTCTAGATCCAGCAGCTTTCGGCTAAGGTAAGCTACTACTCTTTCTTTCCCTTCAAACTCTTGCATGAGGGCCGACTCTATTGTCAGGTTGTCGGCCGCAACATACAACTTAAAAGGCTTGTCAAGTTGCGGAGGTACCAAATGGGTGGTGCCTTCATGTACACTCTGATCTCATCAAAAGCCTCCTGTTGTACGTCACCCCACACAAACTCTTTGCGAACACATGGTGGATAAGTACCCATGTAGTTCAGTTTTGTGATGAGTGATTGCCCAACACTTGAGCGGTTCAGTTTGAGTGGCTTGATTCTAACCCTTTGCGAAAGAAAATGTGTGCCTGTCTATCGGCTTGTGGTGTGCAGGTGCTATGCCTAGTGACAGTGGTCAATGGCGTGGAGAAGGTCAAGTAGAGGCTTGCCGTGCCGATGGACTGAGAGCGGTGAAGGGCGGAAGCAGGGCTCGGACTGAGGGACCATGGGCATCGGCGGACTAGCTGTGGTGGCTAGTACTTGGCACCGGCGAGTGCGAGAAGACATGGAGGTAGACCGAGTCGGCCGAGTCAAGATGGTGGACGCGCGAGTCGAGCGGAGGCTCAGCGGACTCGGAGTCCGATCGGGCGAAGACAAGGTGGCTCGCGTCAAGTGGTTTGGTGGTTTGGGCCTCAAAACCATCCGCATCGGTTTCCGAGTTTGGGCCACAAAACTCGGGGTTCGGTAGTTGAGCCCAAAGCTACCGGTGGCGGGTTTCGCGAGTTTGGGCCTCAAAACCTGGGCGGAGCTTCCGAGGAAGCGGGGATGGCATGTGGCGGAATCCTAGAGGTTGCATCGAGGCGACGGCAACTCCCAGCAGGAAGCGGGGGCCGTCCATTCAAACGAATGGCTGAGAGTTACCGACTTGGATTACAATGTCTTAGGGCTAGGTAATTTGGTCTTGTATCTAGGGGGGTCTTTGGGAAATAGCCAAAGCCTCGTTAAATAGAGGATGAAGGGGTATCCTCATCCTTACCTCTTGCATTACTCTCTCTCCCACCTATTCCTAGGTTTTCCCTTCCCTAGCTTCTTCTTGCTTGAGATCCATCGTGTCACCGGTGTAAGAATTTGTGATTGTTGCGAGGAATCGGAGGCCGTAACCTCCGTAAGCCATGGTGACTTCGCTTTCGTGATCGTGTCCCCGTTTTGCTTGTGTTCTTTCCGTTTTGCATTTGCTCTCTCTTTTTCTCGAGATGTTTTCTCTTTGTTGAGAGTAGATTTGCAAAATCCATTTGAACCAAGTTGTGCGTACTTGTGAGGAGCATCTTTGCACCGAAGGATTTCTCCTCAAACCTCACGAGCGCGTAGATCAGGCGATTTCTTTGTGGCGTTCTTCGTTCTTCTCCTTCTCCCTCAAATCCGAGTGTTCCCGTTTATCCTCTCCAAAATGGAGCGATGATTTCTTCGGGATAGCTCCCCAACTATACAAGGATCATGCCTACAAAGTTTGGTTGCAGTTGGAGTTCATTTGGTTGAGTTTTGGGAAGATTTGGCAGAGAGAAATTGGTTTTCGCGGGTTTTCTGTACACTGTTCGTGAGCTCCGGACCACCTTGGACAAGGCTCCGGACCATAGGCGAGTGGTCCGGTGGTCTAGCCGAAAGTGTGCAAAGCAGCCCCTAGTTCTGGACCACCCTCCGGACTAGTCCTATGGTACCGTCGGACCACTAGTCCGGAGGTCCAGAGCTCACTATGTTGCTGATTTTGTGAAGAAACAACGTCGGACCACCCTCCGGACCACCCTCCGGACCATAGCACCATACCATAGCGAGTGGTCCGGTGGTACAGCCGAAAAAACTACAGCAACACACCTAACTCCGGACCTCACCTTCGGACCTCACCACCGGACCAAGGCGAGTGGTCCTGTGGTCACTGTTGATCGCTGTTTTGGTCGTTTCTCTCTCGTCCGGACTCCGAATCAAGTTTCGTTTGTTGCGTTGGATTCGTATTCACATAAGGAACCTGATTAGGTAATTTTGAGACCAGTTGTCATAAGTATTTTTTGGTGTGCTCTTGCCTCTTCTCTCTAGGGGTTGAGAGTACCGCTCTCGGTGTATCAGTTTCAAGTTCGTGGCTTTGATCGTTCTCCATCTTCTCCGACCGCTCCGCTGCACCTTTAGGGGTCTTCCTAAGGTTTCCACCTACTTGTTAGGTCGTGTGCGAGTCGGTTTTTCCGAGGTCAAGTTTGGGACAAGGGCCAAGTCTTTGAGTTGAATTTTATTTGGCTCCCATTCACCCCCACCCTCTGGTTGCCGTTCTCGGTCCTTCACTGTTGATCCTTTTTAAGCTTCAATAGTGGAGAGAAAGGCAACACTCTTTCTGACAAGTTAGATATGAATCTTCTCACAAAATTAATCTTGCCCAGTAGTGATTGCAACTTCGTGAGATTGGATGGGGGCACCACCTTGCCCATTGCTTCCATGCTCTTCTTGCCGACCTCGATCCCTCCTTTATGGACTAGAAAACCCAAAAACTCACCAATCAAAACTCCAAAGGCATACTTGTTCAGGTTCATCCTCAAGCCATGCTTCCTAGTGCACTCCAAGGTCTTCCTCAAATCGGCCAAATGCCTTTTATGATTTTTAGACTTGACCACCACGTCATCAATATAGATTTCCACAATCTTGCCGATCAACTCGTGAAAAATATAGTTCATAGCTCTCTGATAAGTTGCACCGGCATTCTTCAAACCAAAAGTCATGACAATCCATTCAAACAGACCAATATGACCAGGGCATCTGAAGGCTATTTTCGAAATATCCTCTATTGCCATGAAGATTTGGTTATAACCAGCATTACCATCCATAAAGCTAATGACTTCATAACCAGTCGACGCATCGACGAGCAGATCGGCAACTGGCATCGGGTAACCATCCATAGGAGTAGCTTTGTTGAGATTTCTAAAATCAATGCAGACCCTAATCTTTCCATTTTTCTTGTATACCGAGACTATGTTTGAAACCCAATCTGCATATCTGCATGGCCGAATGAAATCTACCTCCAATAATCTTTCAAATTCTTTCTTTACATCGGCCAATACCTCCTCTTTGTAAATCTTTCGAGGAGATTGTTTGAAAGGATGGTATCCCGGCTTGATCGACAATTTATGCTCAACGATGGAACGATCCAGTACGGGCATCTCTGTATAATCCCAAGCAAAACAATATTTAAATTCTTTTAGCAGATCTATCAGTTTCAATCTATGCTCTTGGTCTAAATTTGCACTGATAAACATCGTCCTTGGTCTGACATCATCACCAACATTTATCTCCTCTAGTTTATCGGCCGAAATGAAGCCACGTCCCAGCTTCCCTTCGCTGTCATCAATCGTGTTCCCCATTAAAAATTACTCTCAGAGCCGATTGCTTGGATCGGTTGTTGGCCCTTTCCTGAGACATTCACAGGACCTTCTCTCCAAATTTTTCCAGATAAACAATCGAAGCCATCATACTCCCAGTAGACAGGCTCTGTGGCAGCAACACTTACCGAATCATCGACCTGAACAATCTCAACATCATCTCCAACCCATTGAATGAGAGCCTGATGCATGGTTGAAGGTATGCAGTAGTTAGCATGGATCCAATCTCTTCCCAACAACAGACTATATGCCCCCTTGCCATCTATGACAAAGAAGGTAGTGATCAGAGTCTTTGATCCAATCATCAACTCGACGTGTACTGCCCCCTGAGTGTCGGAAGGATTGCCAGCAAAGTCTCTGAGTACCAAGTCGGTCTTCAACAACTCCTCATTGGTCATTCCGAGCTTCCCGAAGGTAGTATACGACATGATATTGATGGCAGCCCCTCCATCAACCAACATCTTGGTCAGGGGCTTGCCATTGATGTATCTCTTCATGTAAAGTGCCTTCAAGTGTCGATGTCTAGCCGGTTTGTCGAACACTGCTTGTTGAGTCAGGACAAGCTGGGCCATTAGGTTTTGATACTCGTTCTCATCATCATCTGAAGACACTTCATCTTGGATATCTTGGTCCTCAGGAGCTATAAATTCTGATGGAATGAAGAAGGCCATGTACGTATCAGCCGAACCGTCATATCCATTGGGTCTTCCCTTAGGACGCCATGTTGGTTTCTGTTCGGCAGTCACTTGTGCTAGCTCTCTGTTCCTCAAGCACTGCACCCTCCTTTTCTGGCTCTTCTTCAGACCTGGTGGATACCACTGCCCATTCTGCCATGCATACTCCCGATGCTCTTGCTCCTTAGAACGGACCCATTCTTGATCGACAAACCTTTTACCACGCCGATTCTCTGAGTCGCCTATTTTTAAACGTCGATCATCCCCAGGAGCATGTGCTCCAAGCCTTTCATGGACCGGCCGGGGGTTGACCCGGGACTGCGTATACCCTAAATACTGATCACTGCATTTGGGGCAATTATCTCTAGTAGGCAGCTTTAGGCCTTCATTCCAACAATGTTTGAAAAACGAGCATCCCCAATGAGACTGCTCCTGCTCTCTCAAGCGCTCTTGTTCTCTCTGATACACTTCTTTCTCATGCCTTTGACGTTCCTCTATGAACCTCTGCTCCTCATAATGCATCTGCCTCTGATACTACTCTTACTCCCGTTGCCATTTGTTTAACAGGATCCGCGTTGTAACCCTGGGTTTGGAAGCTTCCCCTCTTTCAGTTCGGCTACTCTGGACCTGTCCTCGTTGCCGAAGCTCCTCATCTATAATCTACCGATTAGGGTCAATAGCACCAGTCTTTTTCGCTCTATCTGAGGTCAGCACTTTCATCTCACCCTAGCCTTTGGAATCTTCCACGGCAACCATATTCACAGAGAAAGATAATGTGTTATGTGCAAAAGGATTAGAGTCAATCTTCATCTTGCCGTCAAACTTCAAATGTCCCTCCTGAATAGCTTTCTGGATCTTCATTCTGAACACTCAGCAATCATTGATGGCATGAGAGTTGGTGTTGTGGTAGCCGCAAAATCTCCTGTCCTTTACTCCTTCAGGACGCAGCATAGGGTGCCCCTCAGGCAGCTTGATGCGTCCTTCTCTGAGCAATAACTCGAACAACTTGTCTGATTTGGATACATCAAAGTCGTAAGTACCTTTCTGCTGCCTCAACCATCGCTGATTGACTTGAGTTGGTTCCTTTGCCCAAATCAGTTCGGCTGCGGCGACCTCATCCTCGTCTTCAAACTTCGTTGCCTCTTCCAGGAATGTATTAGTCATATCACCTTTCTGAAAACAGTTGTATCTTCTGAACCCTTGAGCCTGGTTACTCATCATCGCCAAACGTTGTGACAACTGATCAAGGTCCTCGAAGTCCATGCCGAACAACTTCTCTCTGATGTTCGGCTGCATGCCTGCCACTGCCATCCCCGACAACTGGTCATCTGGTAAATTCAGAGAATAGCAGAGGTTTTTGGTTTCCCTGAACCTATGGAGATACTCTTGAGGCGTTTCATTAGCCTTCTGTCTCAAGCCCATAAGATCGACTAGTTTCTTCTCATTGGTGCCTGTGAAGAAGTACGCATGGAATTTCTGCTCTAAATCTGCCCAGCTGCCGATGGAGTTTGCCGGCAGAGAGACGAACCATGTGAAAGCTGGTCCTATCAAAGACAAAGGGAAATAACGAATCCTCCAAGCGTTATCCGTGGATGCTTCTCCTAGCTGCATCAAGTATCGACTGATGTGCTCTATAGTGCTGGTGTCATCTTGGCCAGAAAACTTGGTCAAATCTATGGGAGATTTAACCCTTGGAGGGAGAGCCACTCGGTTGTACCATTCTGGATATGGGACTTGTACGCATAGGACTGGTTCTTTGGCTTTAAGCCAAACTGATTCTTCATCATGTCTACCATCCTGTCCATGATGAGATCAACATTGGCATTAGGAGCTCCACGTGCATGCCCTTCAAAAGGCAGCCCTGCTGGGTTTTCGTATCCCGGATTTGGGAGAGCGTTGATGGCGCTGTAATCGGCAAACTCTTGATATCCGCCCCCATACATATTTTTCTACAGTCTGTTTGCTACTGGAGACACCTTGGAAGCGAAATGTGGGATTTCTCCTGTTGTGCCGAACGTGAGCTGGCCGTAGGTTGGCTGTTGCTGATGAGGAAGCAATCCCCCTTGGTTCATGCCAGCTGCTCCACCATCCTCGGCCGCTTTCTCCTGGCGCTTTGGCACAGTGAACAACGTTGGTCCCTGAATCGGGCCAGCAAACTCCTCAAAGCACCTGTCAACTGCCGGACCGAATGCATTAACCATGATTGAGCGAAAGGTATTCAGGAAAGCGGTGTGATGGTTCCTTATAGTATCGCTTAAGGCCTTGTGAACCACTTCAACCACTTTCCGTGCGTCCTCTTCCTCAGTGTAGTCAGTCTGATGCGGGAGGAGAGTTCTCGGGAGAGACTACTTCTGAAAAACCTTGCTGCTTTTGTTCCTTGAGAAGGACGGCAAGCACTTGTCCTGAAACTCATCGCACGCCTTTTGAACCGCGAGCCTCATCTCCTCAGGCAATTCCTCAATGGTTACATTCAGAATCTCTACATTGTTGATTTCAGACATCTTGAAAATATGGTGGGTCCCACCGAGTGTGCCAAAAAGTGTGTTGACACAAAAAGTGACATACTGTGTCTCACACACAGCAAGCCGGAAAGCATGGCTCCAATCGGGTTCCCGGGTGCTTCGAGAACCAAAAATGTGCCAGTCAGTTTGACCTGAAACTAATAAGGGATGAAAGTCATTAGATACAAACTGGAACGTGCCGGATAATACTAGACAGTTCCATATGTACGGCCCTGAAGCCACTTACAACGACATACAACTATGAAAGCTATCTGCCAATAGGTTTTATGGAACATTCGGCTAAAATAGACATAGAGCATGTAAACCACCGATTGCCGAACGCGCATGCATGGAAAAGGACGTACAAACGAATCATAGTTGAATATGGATTAAAGCATAACCAAGCTCGGCAATCAGCCGAATTGGGGTCCATGATGAAGGAAACACGTAAGCAAACATGATTAAACAAATCAAAAGCCTGCATCTGCCGCACGATACCTAGCGTCATCGAAGTTTAAACATGGATGGCATGCATGAACCCGCTACACGTAACAATCTAGATTCAAACTAATTCGGCTATTATAGATATAAGATCTACTTATAGGAACAACATGAAAGCAACAACTCGTTGTAACATGGATAGATCTATATAAATTAACACGAGCCAAACCGTGTTAATCTAGATTGGGCAAACGAGTGTTTGCAAATATGTAAAGATTATCTAAAACATGCAACATGATAACTTAATGAATTCAATAGATCTTGCCAAATCTACGAGAGCCGATAACTATCTTGCTTATGCTAAGCATATCGAGCAAAGACCCGCCGCATGGTATTTACTTGCAAACAAAAAATAAGTAAAGACTTCTTGATCATCAATCAAGGATCCGGCGCACGATCATTGACAATAAACAAGACTACTTGAATCAACATCTAAATCCACCGCATGATACTAGACATGATAACAAGGTTGCCAAGACTTACGAAGGTCGACGGATCGATGATTCCTCTCGAAGAACTCGATGACACGACAAAAGGACTCGAAGTTGGCACGAGGCCGGTTGTATTGATTTGGTTGTGAACCCTTTTTACAATAGCTAAGGGCTTATATTTATACCCTGGCTATGACATGAGTCCTAAGAGGACACGGCTACAAAATATTATAGGAAAAAATACAAAATTTTGACTTTTGTTTACTTCGGAGTCTTCATTGTCTTAATTATCGCATCTATCGTTACTAATTTGGCTCTCACTTCCGCCTTTGTCGCTCCGATGGAAACCGCCCTTCTTTTTATTAACCGATTGTGCGATCGATCGCCGAATCTGGGAATTAACCGACCACACGGACTTTGCTGAATGCCCTGAGCATCTATCTCCGCCGACTCTCCGTGCACTGGCCCACTTATCATTGTGCAAAAATCCGATTTTAACAGCCTCTTCCTTCCAATAGCTAGGAATTTCTTCCTTGTATTGATCACGTTTCCTATACTCACCTTCCCACTGAGGGCCAAATCCCTCCTTCCATCCTTCTTTGGATGACACGCCTCGAACACGGCCGGATGCTCAGGGTTACCCAGGCCCTCGCTAAGGATGTCCCTCTCTCTTCGTGCCTTGAATTTACCTTCCTGCTACTTGGCTGCCACCGCAAAGATGTTCTTTGCTACTTGTTCAACCTCAGGGTCATCAAAGGACAAACCGCTCTCGGTTTCCATTGGTTTTCGAGCCCGAATCCAATTCGCGAACCTTTCACCAACTTGTTCGGACAGCGCCGGCAACCCTTTCGCCTTCAGCGTAGCATCTTCTTGTTGCCATTTGGGAGCCTGACGCTGATAACCACCTGAGCCTAGATGGTGGTGGTACTTATTCTTCTTAGCGAGAGCGGAGTTGGCTTCGCTCATAGATATGAAGTCTGCCTCTTTGTTTTGCTCTAGAAAGATCGCCCACTGCCCTTTAGAAATCTGGTACGTTGTTGTAGGGTCCAACCCTTTCTTGGCAAACTTGTTATTCAAATCGGACCTCCAGTTTCGAAAATTGACCGCACACTGCTTCAATGTATAGTCCTTTACCAGTGCCTTTGGTATGACTCGAGGAAACTGGAACCTCATCTTCACTTTCCCCAAATTTTCGTCTTGTCATCCTCCGACACACTAGACCATTTTCTTGATAGTCATGTCAAGAAAGTCCCAAACACAGAAGCCAATTGCGTTCTGGTACTTGGCTAGGGCCTCCAAAGGAGCCGTGGGCTGTCTGGTCAGACTGACTTCTAAGATGGCATATACGTTGTCTGGAAACTTGTTCAATCCTCTCTCGCCTCGTTTGGCACCACTCCGCTTCCTCTTCCTTGATCTCTCAGTAGTCATCGCCGCGGTCGGTTCGGGTGCACCTTCGGCACGTTCCGCGGCATGTTGCGAGATTAACTCTTGCATATGAGTCAATGCCCTCTGAATATAAACGTCATATCATATAATAATAGGCATAATATAATTACCTCCTCGGCTTCTTGATCATAATCAGGGTCTTTGCGTAATTCACGCTCAACTTGTTCTCGAGCCTTCCTCACTTCGGGAGGCTTGAAGTCGTCGCTCGAAGATGATTGTTTCCCTTCTTCTTCCTCCATGGGGTCGGACGACCCCAGGCCTTGCCCCGTTTCATGGGTATCTTGTACTTGCTCCATGAAGTCAGACGACCCCACGCCTTGCCCCGTTTGGTGGGTATCTTGTAGTTGCTCCGTGGGCTCGGACCCTGGGGCATGTTCCGTGTGAACGGGCCCTTGTGCTTTGTCTCCGCTTGTAGATGCCATCTATATAAAGGATATGCATCTATATAAGCATACTTATAAGCATTTAAATAAGCATTTATATATATAAAGAAGCATTTATAGATATAAGTATTGGAAAAGCATTTATATATATATATATAAAGAACCATTTATAGAAATAAGTATTGGAAAAGCATTTATATAAGCATATATATATATATAAAGAACCATTTATAGATATAAGTATTGGAAAAGCATTTTATATATATATAAAGAACCACTAGTATACAAAAAGAGAAAATAGATACAAAAAGTAAATGAAAAAAAGAAGAAAAAACCCTCCTCCGCCTTCCCCCTCAGCTTCTGGCCCGAAGGCCCAGCTCAACCTTCCCCCTCTCCCCTTCTCTGCCGCGCGGCCCAGCCCCAAGGCCCAGCTCGGCCTTCCCCCTCTCCCCGCATGTTCGGACAGCCGAACATCTTCCCCCTCTTCCCTCGCTGAAGTGGTGGTCCCACGCGTCAGCCGCGCCTGCCCGCACTGCCACACCAGCGCCGCCGCGCCCGCACCACCACGCCGCGCCCTCCACGCCGACGTGCCCGCACCGCCACGCACACCACCAGCGCCGCCGCAACCGCCCGCACTGCCACACCAGTGCTGCCGCGCCCGCACCACCACGCACACCACCAGCGCCGCCGCGTGCACACAACAGAGAGAAGATAGAGCACGGTGGAACTTAGCACGGCCACGCGTGGTGCGGTCGCGACGAAGATGGATGGAGCAGGAAGGGCGGCGGTGGAGAAAATGGGCAGCCTGACAACGTCGTTTTGAATGAACTTGCGCCTTCGGACTTAGAATTTTTTGGGCGGTTCGCGCGGGATATTTATACCGAGTGCATTTCTATAGACGGTTCCCATTGACAACCGCCTGTGGAAATGGTTTCTATTGTTGGTTCCTATTGAGAACCGCCTGTAGAGATGCATTTCTACAGGCGGTTCTCAATGGGAACCGCCAGTAGAAACATTTGTTCAAAAACAATTCTAAAACATTTCTAAAAATCATATCTTGAGAAATATTATTCCAAAAATTGTGAATAAAATTTTGTGGTGTTTGTATTGACAAGATATACATGCTAAAAATATGAAATGACATGTTTGGGATACTTTTATATGTATCTATATTTATATGCCTAATATATCGATTAATACATAAGCTTCAAAAATCATATCTTGAGAAATATTGTTCCAAAAATTATGAATTAAATTTTGTTATATTTGTCTTGAAAATATATATATATGTTAAAAATATGAAATCACATGTATGAGATACTTTTGTATTGAACTAGAGTTTAGCTAGGGTTTAGTGTTTAGGGTTTAGGGTTAAGGGTTAAGTGTTTAGGGTTAAGGGTTAAGTGTTTAGGGTTTAGTCTTAGGTTTCAGATTTAATGGTTTAGGGTTTAGGGTTAAGTGTGTAGGGTTTAGAGAAATATATTGCAATTATGTGAAATAAGCATAGGGTCTCCACATGTTCAAACATAAATAGGGTCTGACATTGTAACATAAATGGATTACATGGCAAATAACAAAAACAATCTAGGCAGCTATATTGTTCTTCCTTGTCCATCGTGGCGCACCCAAGATAGCGATTTTTGTGGGATGCTTCGCTCAACATTCCTTATTTTTAGTGGATGGTCATCTACAAAGAGACACATGTTGCTGAACTCATTAAATTCATCCAGGTCAGATACACCATCAACCCCTATAGCTTCTTGCTTTCCAGGAATAACTACATGCTCTTCGGCTTGTCGGTACTTTTCTTCTCATTAGGACAAAGGATCTGTTCAACATAGAAGAACAGTACAGCACGGTTAGCCATTATTCACGGATCATCTTTGTAGCCTATCTTACTTAGATCAAGGACTCTGTCCCCATAGTTGTTCACTGTGACATGTTTGTCTTCAACCCATTGGCATCGAAACATAGGGACCTGAAATGTACCATAGTCTAGCTCCCATATGGCATCAGCGTAGCCAAAGAACATATTTTCATCCCCAGTTTCAGAATCTAAGGCATCACATCGAACTCCACTGTTTTGTGCAATGCTCTTTTGGTCCTTGGACTTGGAACAGAATGTGAAGCCACTAATGTCATAGCTTTGCCATGTTGTGACCTGGCGTGATGGTCCAGAAGCCAACACCTTGATGGTGCATTCCTCAATTGTTTCCCCCTCTGGAATGTCAAGCTCCTTTATCCATGAGGTGAACTTATTCTTGTGTTCCTTCATTAACCACTCATCTGTGTGCCCATGATTTTGTTTGCTAAGCTCATCAATATGTTGCTCGATGAAAGGCTCAATTATTGAGAGTTGTTGAAGTATGCTGTGATGTGCCTCGAGGACTGAATTGTAATCTTGCGGGACTAATGATTTCTTTCCCATCCTCCCTCTTCCATTCAGCCTACCATCATGTCTTGACGGAGGCAAACCTATTGCATCCTAGTCTTTTAGGACGCTGTTGCAGAATGGACCACCAGACTCAATTGCCTCTTTGGTTAAGTACCCCTCTACCATGGACGCCTCAGGACGAGCACAAGTTGATATGTAGCCATTAAGTGTTGACATGAAACGCTCATACGTCCACATCTCATGCAAATACATGGGACCCAGTGCCTCTATCTGTGGAACCAAGTGCACCACCAGGTGAACCATAATATCGAAGAATGCTGGAGGAAAACACATCTCGAACTGTGAAACTATCTCTGTTGCAAATTCCTTAAGAGATGTCAACTCATCACAGTCGATCACCTTCTGTGAGATCCTATTGAAGAAGTAGCACAACCGTGTGACTGCAACCTTTATCCACGCTAGATTTATAGCCCTGATGGCAATAGGGAGGAAAGTAGTCAGCATGGTATGACAATCATATGAGTTGTAGTTGGTGAGTGTAAGGTCTTTCATTGACACAATACTTCGTATGTTAGAGCAGAATCCAGATGGGACCTTCAGATTCTTCAACCACACACACATTGAATGTTTCTCATTATTGTTGAGGTTGTAGCTTGCTGCCGAGAGATGGTACTTCCCATTTTCTTGAAGAACAGGGTGGAGTTCTTTTTTTTATGTCTAACTGTACCATGTCTAGATGTGACTTTAGTCCTTCCTTTGTCTTGCCCTTTATGTCTAGCAAGGTTCCAATTAGGCTTTCAAACACGTTCTTTTGAACATGCATACCATCGATCGCATGCCATACGTCTAACTCAAGCCAGTATGACAAATACTAGAAGAAAATAGATTTCTTCTTGAACGTAGCCTCTGGAGTTGGTTTGACATTCTTTCTTGGTTTTCCGTCTATTGTCTTCTTCCCGAAAAAAAATTAAGGTTCTTGACTAGGATGAAAACTCTTTTGCCTTTACTGTTGTCTAGTGGGGCAGTAGACTGGAGTTCAACGTTATTATCGAAGTGCTTATCCATCTTCTTCTGGCGGTACCTGTGTCCTTTCGATAAGAAGCGTCTGTGCCTCATGTACACTATCTTCTTAGATGCAGTAAGGGACACGTGAGCAGTTTCATCTATGCATACCACACAACCAACCTTTCCCTTAAACTGCCCTGATAATTTGAAGAGAGCAGGGTAATCGTTGATGATAACAAAGATAATTGCTCTCAACGTGAATGATTCTTGGCGGTACTCGTCACACATTTTCACACATGTTTCCCACAATATCTTCATGTCTTCCATTAAGGGCTCCAAGAAAACATCCATGTCAACTCCAGGCTGTGTAGGTCCAGAGATAAGGATGGTTAGCATGAGATACTTTCGCTTCTCCATCAACCATGGCGGAAGGTTGTAGATGGTGAGGATCACCGGCCATGTGCTGTGCGTGCTACTGCTCTCAGCAAATGGATTAATTTCGTCAGTACTCAGTGCAAACCTAACATTTCTTTGTTCTTTTGCAAATTCTTCGTGGTTGTTATTGAAATATATCCACTGCTTGCCATCGGCTGGGTGCCAAAGCTTCCCATCGTCTTTGATGTGCTCATTAGAAGCATGCCCGCTCATAAGTTTGGAATCCTCTGGGTTAGCAAACAAACACCTCAATCGATCGACCACAGGCTGATACCATATCACCAAAGCAGGAATCTTTTTCAGCGCATAATAGTCTACTTCTTCTTTTTCTTTGCTCGTGGGTTTTGAACTCTGTTGGGTCTTCTTTCGCTTCTTTCCTTTACACACCACTGAGGCAGCACAGTCTTCCTCTTTGTAGTCATTATTTGTTTTATACCTACTTGCATTACACTTTGGACAGCTCTCCATGTCCTTATATTCGTCACGTCGATATAGGATACAGAGATTTCTACAAGCATGGATCTTCTCAACACCCATCGTGAGTGGACTGATTAGCTTCTTTACATAGTACGTGTTAGCAGACACTTTGTTTTCCTTTGGAACCATGTCTTTGATAATACTCAAGAATGCATCAAAGCCAGCATCACAAATACCAAACCTAGCTTTGCATACCAACAACTTTAGCACCGAACGCAAGGTCGTGAACTCTTTGGTGCAACCCTTAGACTCATCGTACAAAGGCTCTTTTGCTGCTTTCATCAGGACCTCCATACCTTTCTTCTGCATGACGACGCAACATTGCCTCCAGGAATTCTGCATCTTCTGTAGCCATATTATTTTGCATCACATCAGTTCTAACGCCTTCAATTCCTCCAACGAAATCATGATCAAGACCATCGGTGACATGTTGTTGTGTCTCATGTACTAACTGAAACCCACCGTCAACAAGCATATCTGGACCATCGGTGTCGATATTTGCACGGCTAACAGTTGTATAAGGCACAAAGCTCTCCTCTCCATGCTTTGTCCAAATCAAGTAATCCTTCATAAATCCTCGGAGGACAAGATGAGAAAGGATTTGTTGATGGTCATCAGATACAACAACATTTCTACAGTCCATGCATGGACAATGTATGTGCGTATTCTTTGTTCTCGAAGCATGGTTCTTAGCGGCATCAATAAACTTATGAACCTCGGGTATGTATGCTGCATCTAGTCTTGATAACTTATACATCCAGAATGACCTCTCCATCGATCAATATCTGATTTTCAAAAGGGACAGACGACAAATATTATGTAACCATCTTAATCAACCTGACTTGAAGAAAATGGATTAGAACTGACCTTTCTTAGAAATCTCCTTCCAAGAAATGAGGATGAAAACCTCCCCCCTTGTAAATGTAGCTCTCCAAAATCACCTCCTTCCAACAGTCCTCAAATCAAAATGCCCCTTTGTCTATGTAAATGAAGATAGGGTTTAGGGTTTAGCTAGGGATTATTAGCTAGGGTCACTGGATTATTTAGCTAAGGATTTATGATTTACCTAGTGATTATTAGCTAGGGCCACTGGATAATAAATTTAATCAACCTTACATGAATAAACAAAGAAAATAACCTAGGTGTTTGAAGGACCGTGAACGGCGACCAGAGGGGGGTGAATGGGAGCCTCAAATTTCCCTCGAAATATTCGGGCCACTCTTCCCATAAACCAAACCCAGTTGCTGGGTGCTCAACCTCAAAATAGTGGTTTTCAACCTCAAAATATTCAGACGAAATCGGAGAAATGAAAGCTCACCGGCAGTGGAGGAAAATCACCGGAAACCCCAAAACACAGGTTTTCAACCCCTAGGGAAAAGAGGCAAGAACCTAGGCAAAACGGGAGAAAACAGCAACCAACAGGAAGCTCCAGACCAAATGGGATAGAGCCACCGAACTAACGCAAGTAGTCCGGAGCTATGGTTCGACGCTGGCCAAGCCGAGACAGAGAAGTGCAGGGAGCACCCGACCTCCGGACTAGCTGCTCCGGACTAGTCTGGTGGTACGGGAGACTGGTCCGGTGCTCACTCACCCAGAAGTCTAGTAAGCTACCGACCTCCGGACCAGACCACCGGACTACCCCGTTGGACCAAGGAGAGTGGTCCGACGCGTGGTAGCGTTCCTCAGTAGAGCCATCGGACCACTCGTCAAAGGTCCGGAGCTCAAAAAATCGGGAGGTCCAGAGGGTGGTCCGACGCCCCTTGCTACTTGACACGGGAAAGGTCAAGAGAAGGGAAGTGGTCCGACGCTCACAACCAGAAAACTGTTCCTCGCGAAAATGAACTTCTCTCCGCCAAATCTTCCCAAAACTCAACCAAATGATCACCAACTGCAACCAAACTTTGTAGGCATGATCCTAGTGCAGTTGGGGAGCTATCCCAAAGAAATCATCGCTCAATTTGGAGACAATAAAGGGGAACACTCGGATTTGGAGGAGAAGAGAGCAAAACGAAGAACGCCACAAAGAAATCGCCCGATCTACGCACTCGTGAGGTTTGAGGAGAATTCCTTCGGTGCATAGAAGCTCCTCACGATTACGCACAACTTGGTTCAAACGGATTTGCAACAGCTACTCCCTACAAAGAGAAATCATCTCGGGAAAAGAGGGAGCAAAAGCAAAACACGAAGAACACAAGCAAAACGGGGATACGATCAACAAAACGAAGCTACCAGGGCTTACGGAGGTTACGGCCTCCGATTCCTCACAACAATCACAAGTTCTTACACCGGTGACACGGTGGATCTCAAGCAAGAAGAAGCTAGGGAAGGGAAAACCTAGGAATAGGTGGGAGAGCGAGTAATGCAAGAGATAGGATGAGCATACCCCTTCATCCCCTATTTAACAAGGCTTTGGCTATTTCCCAAAGACCCCCTAGATACATGAGTGAACTACCTAGCCAAAGCATTGCAGTCCAAGCTCCGGAAAATATCTTCCTCGATTTGAATGGACAGCCCCGCTTCCTGCCAGGAGTTGCCGTCGCCTTGATGCAACCTCCAGGATTCCGCCACGTGCCATCCCTGCTTCCTCGGAAGCTCCGCCCGAGTTTTGAGGCCCAAACCCGGAAACCGACGCGGATGGTTTTGAGGCCCAAACCACTCGACGCGAGCCACCTTGTCTTCGCCCGGTCGGACTTCGAGTCCCTTGAGCCTCCACTCGACTCGCGCGTCCACCGTCTTGACTCGGTCTACCTCCATGTCTTCTCGCACTCGCCGGTGCCAAGTACTAGCCACCACATCTAGTCCGCCAGTGCCTATGGTCCCTCAGTCCGAGCCCTGCTCCTGCCCTTCACCGCTCTCAGTCCATTGGCACGGCAAGCCTCTACTCGACCTTCTCCACGCCATTGACCACTGTCACTAGGCATAGCACCTGCACACCACAAGCCGATAGACAGGCACACATTTGCTTTCGCAAAGGGTTAGAATCAAGCCACTCAAACTGAACCGCTCAAGTGTTGGGCAATCACTCATCACAAAACTGAACTACATGGGTACTTATCCACCATGTGTTCGCAGAAAGAAGTCAACAAACAAAAAGAACTCGGAGAATGCACACTATACACATGGCAGAGCTGGAACCTTATTTAGAGCCACCACAAATACCTGATTTAAAGTTATCAGATGAATCAGAAGGAGATATCTCAGACGATGAAGAAGGATACGACAATGAAACCAATGATCACAAAGCTGCAAGGTTGAAAAAGAACAAGGCTAGAGCAGGAAGAAGAAATCGCGCTGCCCAGAGAAAATAAATCTAGAACAGATACAAAGCAGAGTTGATGGAATATAACAAGAATAAGACAGAAAAAGAATCCATAAAAAAGTGAAGAGAGAAAGAATTGAAGAATTTACAAAAGAACTAAACATCCTCACCAAAGAGGAAAGAATCACAGATGAGCCAATGAAAGAAGACGGGGATCACAGCAAACAACCTGAGGACAATATACCTCAAGAAGGACAAGGGGATAAACAAGAAGAACCACCCAAGAAGTCGACATTCCACAGACTAGGGAAGTCAGGGGTACCACAACCATCGGAAAGACATGAACAACATCTCGGTTTGGTAAAACAAAACAATCCGGATTGGGATTAACGCTATTTGGAAGACTATGGTGAATCTGAATACAGAGGAGACAGAGATTATTACAGAAGAGATTGGTCACCAGGCTTCAATAGAACAGAACAATATGACAGATTCCCATGCTTTGCAGGAAGACTACAAACATTAAAATTACCACACAAATTCAAGCCGGCAAATCACTCCAAGTACAATGGAAAAGTGGAACCCATATAATGGATAAGAGTATATTCCCAATCCATTGAACTCGCAGGAGGCAACAATGACATCAAAGCCTTATACTTACTAATGGCACTCGAAGCCATGCCTTTGCAATAGCTGAAACCAAGATCAATCAAATATTGGGAAGATTTGCAAAAAGCTTTCAGCAATAACTTTGCAGGAATAATAACACACCCCATGACAGCGGCAGAGTTGAAGAATATAAAGCAAAGAAGAGGAGAAACTCTAAGGGAGTATTATCCTCAAATTCACGACATCACCGACAGGGAAGTAATAGAGTCATTTGCAGATGGAATTATAGCAAATTGGCAGTTCAAAGACTATTTCAACGAAAACCCAAGATCTAATGAAGACTTCAAAAGAGCTGTCGGAAAAATGATATCATCATAAGAAAGAACTCGACACAGATTCACTTGAGATTTTCACGAAAATAAAAACCAGATTTTAGACCAAATGACAAGAGACCAAGACAAGACAACATGGTAGCAGCAACAGACAACAAAAGAAGATACAACGACAACAACAAAGGAGGATACAACAACAATATCAACAACTATAACAACAATAGAAACACAAACAATAGATACTCAAACAATAACTACCAAGGAAACACATACACAAAAAGACCAGCGGAAAGGATAGAAGATCTACCCTGCTACATACATCCTAATGCAAGCCACAAGCTAGTTGAATGCGACGTCTTCCAACGAAGATTTACAAAGAAGGAAGATACACGATCAAACAACTCGGAGCAAAGAACAGATGGATCAGGGAAGGATACAAAGAAAGCAGAGGGGAATCATCAAGAACCCCAACGATAAATAGCAGTAATCTTTTCTGGAGCATTGTTGGTATTTCTTATGACTATTGGATAAATCCGCAAGCGCATAGATTATACCGTTGTAGCACTTCACCAAGGAGTATTCCGAGGTATCGTAATTTATATTATCCCAAGGGAAAGCTAGCTAGAAATGATAATTAGAGAGAGATCCAAGAGAGCACCTCAACCTTAGTACCAACTAGTATAGGGGGTTAAATGATAAAAGTGATAGGAAGGGGTTGATGAATGAAGAATCTACGGTAAAGGATACTTAGAACGGACCTCAGAGACTAGCTAGGTGGGATGATAACGAGAAGAGAACATGGACTCCTATGTACTTCTCTCCACTTCAATATAGTTTGTCTCCTCAATACAAGTATGCTAGGCGAGGGGATAGATCAGTAGGAGGACACTATAGTTTGTCTCCTCAATACAAGTATGCTAGGCGAGGGGATAGATCAGTAGGAGGACAAAACTCCTACCAGACCACGCCCTCTTCTTACGGGAGCCTTAGCTTTTAAGAACTTGCCTATAAACACGTGGTGGAATACAAAGACTAGACAAGGCTGTCACCTCTTGCTAGCTACCACAAACAATCCGTGCAGCAAGCGATAACCAAGGATAAGATGATGTATAAGCACCATGCTTACACACAAATTACTACTTTGACTTTGATCAATAACCAAAGTACCCTATGACAGGCAATGATCGCATACAGGAAAGGTCACAAGGATCACAGACTATGGGTGTGAAGGCTATTAAAGAGCAGAAGCATATAGCAAGACTATATCTAGTATAGAAATGCTCAAAGTAAATACTAAGTAAAGTAAAGAGAAAGATATATATTGAATAAGATAAAGTCTTACAAAGAAGGAAAGATACAAGAGCTATATCAGACTCTCCAGAAGACGACTCCAAAAATCCCGAGCACAGCTCGACTCAACTCTAACTCCCACTCTAGACTAACTCCTAGAACAATATAGGGAATAGAGCTTGTAGGCTTCTTCTTCATGATTAGAGAGGGGGGTGTGACCCTCTATTTATAGCAGGAGGCGGAGTAGGGGCTACTCCGGCACCACGTCAGCGATCCAGGGCCTTCCATTCTCCACCCTTAGATCCAACCGACCTTGGAACCGACCAAGGCATGGATGGTTGTGATCCAACACGTGGGGAGAAGCTATGGCGGTTGGAGGGATCCCAACCGACTTAGGGGGCATTCGGCCGAATGCCCCTATGGCCAGTGGGCCCTCCCCTGCCTCCTTGGATGGGGTCCCACGAGTTAGGACTGAGTGGGACCCATTTGGGCCTTCTTGAGGTTCGGCCGAATCCCCCCTTGGGGGTTCTCGTCCTCCTCTACTTCCTGGTGCTGGTCCCACTCGTCATGGGTGTTGGATGTTGGTCCTGAGGTATTTTGTCACGTTTATCTCCTTGGTGTGGGTCCATGGATCCACGTGCTTCGCTTGTGAGCTGTTGAGAGGAAACATAGAGTGATCCAACGGATGGATTCTACTCTAGAGTGCCTCTCTTGGATCATGGTCGAAAGGAGAGAGCATGGTGGTCCCATATGGCTCCCCTTTGCTCCATTTGTTCATTCCTGCACTCAAACACTCATGGACATGTGGAACTAGTTATTTGATAAAGAATGCTCATGATGTGTTTGTTTTATCTTGATCCTTGGATTAGTGGCACCATTTTAGCTATGTAAAAGATGGTCATAATTTGTGCCAACAAGCATCATACACAAGAAATAAAAGTCAGGAAAAGCTAGCAGACAGAACCATCATGGCAGCAGAACCAGCTACCCCAAGATATCTGGATTGGTCAGAGTACCCAATTCAATTCACAAGAGAAGATCAATGGACAAGCGCAGCAAATGCCGGTTATTATCCACTAGTAATGGGACCAAAAATAGGAGGAGTGGCAGTCTCCAAAGTTCTCATCGATGGAGGAGCAGGATTAAACATAATCTTCACAGATACCCTGAGAAAGATGAATTTGGACTATGAAGGCATGATCACACCGACAAATATTCCTTTCTATGGGATAGTACCCAGAAAAGCTTTCATACCATTGGGATAAATCACCTTACCAGTCACCTTTGGGACACCCGACAAATATCGAACCGAGTTCATTAAGTTTGAAGTAGCCGACTTCGAATCATGTTATCATGCAATCTTGGGAAGACCAGCACTCACAAGTTACATGGAAATACCCCACTACCTATATTTACTACTCAAGATGTCGATAACAAAAGGAGTTCTTTCACTAAAAGGAGATCTAAAGAGAGCATACGATTGTAATGTACAAGCCACACAAATATCAGAAAAGCTACAAGACTACAAGGAAAAAGAAGATATTGTGAAAGCAGTTCACAAAAAGGAACCCGGATGAAATCCAAATACCGGCAAAGAAGCCAAGCACCTTCACACCTCCTAAAGAAGCAGCCACGAAGACAATTGATCTACTAACTGGAGATCCAGAAAAGACAGTAATAATCAGCGCGAGTCTGGATCCTAAATAGGAACTCGCGCTCACCAACTTTCTAAGGGACAACAAAGATATATTCGCATGGAAGCTAGTAGATATGTCAGGAGTCCCAAAGGAGTTGGCTGAGCACAAAATTGATACAAATAACAGTTCAAGACCAATAAAACTGAAGTTACGCAGATTTGCACCAGACAGGAAAGCAGCAATCAAAAAAGAAATTACAAAATTACTACCCGCAGGATTCATCAGAGAAATAATCAACCCAGACTGGTTGGCTAATCTAGTTTTGGTGGAGAAAAAGAACTCGAAAGAATGGCGTATGTGTGTGGATTACACAGATCTCAACAAAGATTGCTCAAAAGACCCATATGGGCCACGAAGAATTGACCAAGTCATAGACTCAACAGCTGGATCATCACTACTATCGTTCCTCGACTGCTATTCGGGATATCATCAAATATCACTGAGAGAAGAAGATCAAAGCAAAACATCCTTTATAACACCCTTCGGGGCATATTGCTACAAGTCAATGCCATTTGGACCAAAAAACGTAGGAGCAACATATCAAAGAGCAATACAAACCTGCCTTGGAGATCAAATCGGAAGAAACGCTGAAGCCTACATTGATGACGTAGTAGTCAAAACACAAGAACCAGAATCACTATTGAAAGACCTAGAAGAGACCTTCAAGAACCTGAAAGCATGGAAGTGGAAACTCAATCCCACAAAATGTGTCTTTGGTGTACCATTAGGACAACTACTCGGCTTTTTAGTCAGCAATAGAGGGATTGAAACTAGCACCAAGCAAGTCAAAGCAATAATGGATATGAAACCACCCAAAAAGGTCAAGGACACACAAAAGCTAACAGGATGTATGGCAGCTCTCAACAGATTCATATCGAAATTAGGAGAAAAAGGACTACCCTTCTTCAAACTCCTAAAGGGAAAAGAGAACTTTGAATGGACAGAGGAAGCAAATCAAGATTTCATCAAATTAAAAGAATACTTATCATCATCTCCAGTAATGACACCGCCATGAAATAAGGAGGACATGATGCTATACATCACAACAACAAAAAATGTAGTAAGTGCAGCAATCATCGTGGAAAGAGAAGACCCCAGACACATTTACAAAGTGCAAAGACTAGTATACTACATCAGCGAAGTACTCACAGTCTCGAAAATCAGATACCCGCACGTACGGAAGCTACTGTACGTAGTACTCATATCAACAAGAAAATTGAGGCATTATTTCCACGAGCATAAAGTAACAGTAGCAACCAACTTTCGATTACAGGACATACTCAGAAACAAAGATGCCACAGGCCGAATATCAAAATGGGCAGTAGAACTCAGATCTCTAAATATAGACTTCAAACCAAGGACAACAATCAAGTTGCAGATATTACCCGACTTCATCACAGAATGGAGTGAAATTGCACAAAAAGAACCTGAACCAATACGAGACCACTGGAAGATGTACTTCGATGGTTCTCAAAAGCTTGGAGGAGCAGGAGCAGGGGTGTTACTGATCTCCCCAGAAGGAAGACAATTAAAATACGTGTTGCAGATATTATGGCAAGCAACAAATAATGAAGCATAATACGAAGTACTCATACACGGATTAAGAGTAGCAACTACTCTAGGAATCAAAAGAGTTCTCGCCTATGGAGATTCAGCAGTAGTAATCAACCAAGTAAACAAGGAATGGGACTGCACAAAAAACAACATGGACGCATACTGTGCAGAAGTAAGGAAACTCGAGAAGAATTTTGAAGGACTAGAAATTCACCACGTCTTAAGAGATTCAAACGTGGCAGCAGATATCTTATCTAAGTTAGGATCAGACAGGGCAAAAGTACCACCGGGAGTATTCGTAGAAGAACTCGCAAAGCCATCAATCCAAGAAAGCAGTAAACAAAAAGAAGACCCAATGGACATAGACAAGACAAAAGAACCCAATAGCTCAAGACAGATCCTCAACATAGAAAGCGATTGGAGACAACCATACATCGATCATAAAAGTTAAAACAAACTGCCCGGAGACAAAGCAGAAGCAACAAGGATAGTAAGAAAAAGCAAGGCATACGTTCTCGTAAAAGATAAACTATACAAGAGGGCAGCATCTTCTGGAGTATTATTAAAATGCGTATCCATGCAAGAAGGAAAAAATATATTGGAAGAAATCCACTCGGGATGCTGTGGAAATCATGTAGGATCTAGAACGCTAATCGGCAAAGCATTCAGAAGCGGATTTTATTGGCCAACAGCACTCAAGGATGCAGAACAATTAGTCAAAACATGCAAGAATTGTCAAATGTTTGCAAGACAATCCCATGTCCCAACACATAACCTAATCTGCATATGACCAGCCTGGCCGTTCTCATGTTGGGGACTAGATCAAGTCGGACCCCTCAAAAAGGCAAAAGGAGGATTCGAGTACATATTCGTGGCAGTAGATATATTCACTAAATGGATTTAATACAAACCACTAGTCAAATACATCGCAGAAAAGGCAACAAAGTTCATATAAGACATCATGCACAGATTCGGGATGCCCAAAAGAATAATCACAGATCTTGGATCACCGTTTATAGCAAAGGAATTCCAATATTGGGCAAGAGATTGTGGAATAGAGATAGACTATGCATCAGTAGCTCACCCCCAAGCAAACAGACAAGTTGAAAGAGCCAATGGGCTATTATTACAAGGCCTAAAACCAAGACTATATGAAGACCTAAAAGACTACGGAGGTAATTGGATAGAAGAATTACCAAAAGTGGTATGGGGCTTAAGAACTCAAATCAGCAGAGCAACAGGATAAACACCTTTCTTCTTGGTATACGGATCAGAAGCCGTATTACCAATTGACTTAATATGGCAATCACCAAGAATCGAGCAATACGACGAAGGAGAAGCTCAAGAAACAAGACAACTAGAGATCGACACAATCGAAGAAATAAGAGACAGTTCAGTAATACAAAACGCAAGATACTTACAAGGCTTACGAATACATTACAACAGAAATATGCATCCAAGAACACTAAAACAAGGAGATCTGGTACTACGGTTAATTCAATAGAAAGAAGGAAGACATAAACTACTCAGCCCATGGGAGGGTCCTTTCATCATCAAGACAACGATACAACCCGGAACTTACGAGCTAATGACAGAAGAAGGAATTCAACTAAGCAACACTTGGCATATCAACCAACTCAAGAAATTCTACAACTAAAAGTACAAGATACAAGACATCAAGAACAAACCGGTAGTTTGCACAATGAGAGGCACTGTCTGGAGTCAGTTGTTTGATGAGGCAACTTGACAAACTAACTGCTTTGCACCATGAGCGGCACAGTATGGTTCATATATATAAGTCTACCGTTTCGTGAGGCGGCATGACAAATATCAAACTACTCGACATGACAGAAAATATCAGCCTACTTCGACGACATCAAGATCAATCACCTGCACAAAGTGACACAACACAACATCTTGAATAGCAATACAACTTCGGCGCAACAAAGACTGCAAACCGAATACTACCATGTCAGGAAGTGACATCTATTTCATCAACAAGTGAAAACTACTCATCAAAAATGATTATATTACCTCAAAACTACTCGGATATCAGTTGAAGATAAAGATCTACGAAGCTTAACTCAAAAGCACAAGGCATTTTATGAACAACACATATCTCCAGTATAGTTATCAAGGCACAAAGGCCAATAATATTACCTAGAAAGAACTCTTCAAAGCCTAATACAGAGCCACACTACTTCGTAAGGCAGTCAAAAGAACTCGACATAATAAAAAATTCGGAAAATAAGACATTCATCAGAAGGACAAACATATCAATCAGAGAGCAAACTACGCATCATCGTCACAAGGACATTACAATATTAGGACGAAGCCTGACAATATATTAAGCAAACAAATCATTCTGAGTATGTTACAAGACCATCAAGGATAAAAATTCTGTTGTTAAGGAGAAGAAGGGGGCAATACTTTCATCTGACCATGTATCTCACTACAAAGAACCTTAACCTCAGGTTTCGATTGCTCCCACCTAGTTAAAAGATCGGCCTCCATAGGATCTTCAAGAATCCGGGCCACGGGGACATCATGGGAAAGAGCCCAAACAAAGGAAACAACATTTCCAATGCAGCGTTCAAATCCATTTTGCACAAACTTAGGGAATCGAGAAGGCAACACTAGGATTATGCTATCTATACCAGCATTATTATCTCCAAGATGATAAACAGTAGCAATAATAGGCTTCACTGCCTCAAGCAGAGATTTAAGTTGCGCCCGAACAGAAGTCAACTTCCCTTGCAAAATCTGGACAGATTGTAAGGCCTAAACAAGATCAGGATCAACACCGCTTCGAATCAACCGAGCTTCAGCTAGCAAATCTTGAGTCTTTTTTAAAGTGTCATCAGCAGATTCACTTACATGCTCAGCCTTGTTTTTAGAAGATCAAAGGGTCTCAGTCATCACCTCTAGATCCTTTTTCCAAGCTTCACGTTGGCATTTAGCATCTAGCAAATATCAAACCAATAAACAAAAGGTAATCTGACAAGACCAAAAGCAAGTAAGTAGAAATACAAAAGTTACCAACAAGCAGAGACTTCAAATCAGCAATTTCGTCAGAAGCTCGGGTAGCAGCTGTTGATGGTAATTAAGAGCTATTTTGTCACCATCAAAACACCGTCAACATCCTCATTTTCAAAGGAAAACAAGCATAGTCTAAACATATTGTGCCAAATAACTAGTTCCACATGTTCCTTGACTATTTGATGCAGGTAATGACAAATGGTGACTTTTGGGAGCCAGTGGGCCCACTTAGGAGGTCGGCCGACCACCCTGTGGACCCACTTGGCATCCTTAGCCCCCATGATCCATGAAACCCCCTCAAGAACACTATCTACCCTTGGATCCAAGTGTGTTACCTTCCAATGGTCCAGATTCATAGCACAAGGATCCATGGGCCCACATCAAGAAGATTAACGTGACAACTCAACTCAGAACCAACATCCAAGGCATATGACAGGTGCGACCAGTATCTAGGAGGCAGAGGTGGGCCAGAACCCACTATAGGGGTTCGACCGAACCATAGGTGGGGCCCACCAGGCCCCACTTAGCCCCTGAATGGTGGGCCATCTTCTAGAAGACCCAGGAGGGCTCACAGGCCAGTAGGGGGTTCGGCCGAACCACCCCTATGGCGGTTTCACCCCCTCAACCGCCTAACTCACTCCCCACATGATGGAAATGAACACCATCCATGCCTTGGTCAGTTTCTAAGTCGGTTGGATCCAACGGTGCTTGATGAAGGTGACGCGGATCGCTGACGTGGCACCGGAGTAGCCCATACTCCACCTCTAGCTATAAATAGACCCCTAGAGCTCCCTATTCATTTCATGCATCATTGGAGAAACTACTCTCTAGCCTCTTAAGCAGAGCTCTTCAGTAGTGTTATGCTAGTCTGAGGAGAGTGAGGAGCCTTCTGGAGAAAGCCCCGGGTCTGTCGAGAATCTTCTCCGGAGTTCTTCCTCAGCGGATGCGAGTCTCTTGTAAGTTTAGCACTTGTAAGTGACTTCTTTTGAGTTCTTTATAGTATTCAATGTTCTAAATCTGGTTTAGCTGTTATACAACTTTTCACGCTTGATCATCGCTTTGCTCTGAGTAAAGTGCTTTAATCTAAGGCCAAGGTTAAAGTAGTAAGATTAGTGTAGACGTGGTGTCTAAACTTAATCTTGCCTTTGTAAATCGCTTATCGCACAGATTGTTTGTGGATGCTAGTAGAAGGTGACAACTCTATCTAGTCTTTGTATTCCACCACGTGTGTAAGATAAGTTCTTAAAAGTTAAGGCCTCAATACAACATGATGGCGCGGTCCGGTTAGAGTTTTGCCCTCTTTCTGATCTATCCCATCACCTCCTGCAAGAGAAGGGCCGATAAGGCCGGTATAACCAGCTATCCCTTGTTAGACATCTGTGCTATCTTGAACCTCTCAACCTAGTTATCATAGTCTCCCTTGACCATCATAGGACATATCTTTAATCCTAGTTAGATCACTATCGTTCCCTGAGGAAAATACGATACCTGGAATACTCCCGTTGAAGTGCTACATCAGTATAATCTGTGCGCTTGCGGATCTATCCAATAGTCATAAGAAATACCAACAGCAGCAGAATCTCGCATCTCTGTCATTTGAGCCAACTCAGCTTTTACACGAGACAACTCGGCCTTAGCTTTACCAAGACTACCCTGAATAAGGGTAGCCGACCTCTCCTCTTGAGGATCAAACAAAACATCTTGATCCTAATGAAAAGTCTGCTAACAAAAATAAAGATAAGAGGAAAACACAAAGAAAAATGGGAATACAAAACGAATATTATCAGAAGCACCTTGAGCTCAACACCATATTTTGAAGAAAAAGATTCCCAGGTTGAAAAAAACCGACCAATCCGCTCCGACCGAGCAGACAAAGGAATACAATGATCAACCGCTGGAATAGCTTGGGCATCAGGCTGGGAAGTCAAGAAAGATCTCCCAAAAGACACCTTAGCCACACTAGCATCATGGAAAACTGCCGGAACATCTATAAATTAGCACAAAGATATATACCCAGAAGAGCAGAAAATAAATATACCTCGAGAAGGCAGCAGCAAATCTACAACAACTTTAGAAGAAGAGGAGCCATCTAAACCAATACTGCAGCCAAAAATATCACAAATCTTCACAAAGAACTAGGTAAATATCAAAGAAAAAAGTAGAAGAAAAGACATATACCTAGAAGATTTCTTTATTTCAACCACAGTTCGGGAGAAGGATAACTTAGGAATAGCAAAATCAAAACCATCATCGAAATATGGTAAGGCAGAAGAAGAGGGTACAGCGGAGCTAGAAACAAGGGGAGCATCAGCAGACACCCGACTACATCAAAAGAGAATAAGGATCAGCATACATCATGAAAAAACAGAAAGAAGGGTAAAGAAAATTAACTTACCCAGAAGGACTCAGAGGATCAACACACTCATCTTCAGTCGAAAGGGCTGAATGCCCATCTGTAAAATAAAAGCAAATTCAAAAAGATAGAAAGGCAACAACAAAAAAGAATTCGGCATAAAGATAACCTGACAAAGAACCCAGACGGACAGACCACCTCCTTTTTGGCCGAGGAAGCCCAATATCAGCATCTAAATGACCTCGCTTCGGAGAAGTGGCGCGAGACCCAGTACCAACATCAGTATCATCATCAGCAACAGCATCTGCACCGTGAATAGCAGCAGGAACATCGGGAGCAAAATCATAGCCAAAACCTTGCAAAACAAATTCATCAGACAAGGACAACATAAGCAATAATAGATCAAAGACATAAAACACTTACAACAGGCGGAGGATTGGCAGCACTATACTCTTGAATTACGATAGGAAGGATAACAACACCACCCAACACTCTATTCATCATCTCAAGAACAACATCATCTGAGAGCTCAGTCTCAAGGATAAGACGAGACGAATCAGAAGGACCACTATATTCAAAACCTAAACGATCCCTTTTCATCAAAGGCTGAATCCGGCGACATAAGAAGCTAGCGACAATACCATTTCCTATCAAACCAGACTGCTTCAAGAAGCTAAGGCAAACAATTAAAGTCTTAAGAGCTCGCTTCTCGGAAGAAGTAATCTTCTCATACCAACAAGGAAGAGAAACCTGAAGAGAGGACAGATCAAAAGGCTTAGGAAAGAATGGTTGAGAAACATAGAACCACTTCTCAGCCCAATCACGAATAGAATTAGATAAGGATAAAGAAGGAAAGGCATTTTTATGGCTCTGCCTAGACTGAATCATGCAACAACCACAATCAGGAACTTTCGACCTACCAGTAAAACGGACTCGAAAGAAGTAGCGGAAGAACAAGAGGCAAGGAGGAATTCCTATGAAAGCCTCACAAAGATGAACGAAACAGGAAAGGAAGAGGATAGCATTGGGAACAATATGGTGAAGCTGGAGACCATAGAAATTGAGAAACTGAACTAAGAAGTCAGACGGAGGAAAACAAAGTCCAGATCTGACGTAAGAAACAAAACGAAGAGATTGATTGTTGACGGTAATTACAAGCTATTTTATCACCATCAAAACACCATCAACATCCTCATATTCAAAGGAAAACAAGAATAGCATGAACATAATTTACCCAATAACTAGTTCCACATGTCCCATGACTATTTGATGCAGGTAACGACAAATGGGGTCTTTTGGGAGCCAGTGGGCCCACTTAGGGGGTCAGCCGACCACCCTATGGACCCACTTTGCATCCTTAGCCCCCATGATCCATGTAACACCCTCAAGAATACTCTCTACCCTTGGATCCAAGTATATTCACCTCTCAATGGTACAGATTCACAGCACAAGGATCCATAGGCCCAACATGACATATTTCCAAGTATGGAAAATGTGCACAAGGCATACACCATCATGATGGGCATTACGTCTAGAAGCCACCTGCGAAAGATGAGCCCATTTGGCCACAAAAGGCATTCGGCTGAATGCCTAGGTGGGGCCAGAGACCACCCACAGGCCCCCTGACTAGTGGGGTCAACTTCTAGAAGAAAAGTGGTAGCGCCCACCTGCCATAGGGTTCGGCCGAATCACCATATGGTGGTTCCAGCTCCCCACCGACTTCCTGCATGCCTCCATGCATGCACTCGATCTCCTCCGTTGATTTAAGATGGTTACAATGACGGTTTCATCCTACGGTGGCTGATGGAGGTGGCGCGGATCGCTGACGTGGCATCGGTGTAGCCCCTACTCCACCTCTAGCTATACATAGACCCCCTAGGCCCTCACTCTCACTCATGCCTCATTGGAGAAACTACTCCTTAGTAGTAGTGTTTATACTAGTTGGAGGAGAGTGAGGGAAGTCTTCTGGAGAAAGCCCCGGATCTATCGGGAATCTTCTCGGAGCTCTACCTCAGCAAATGCGATCCTCTTGTAAGTTCAGCACTTGTAAGTGATACATCCGAGTTCTTTATAGAAATTAATATTCTAAATCTGGTTTAGCTATTATACACCTTTTCACGCTTGTTCATCGCTTTACTTTAAGTAGAGTGCTTTATCCTAGTAAGAATAGTGTAGACGTGGTGTCTAGACTAGATCTTGCCTTTGTAAACCGCTTATTGCGCAGATTATTTCTGGATGCTAGTAGAAGGTGACAGCTCTATCTAGTCTTTGTATTCCACCACATGTGTCAGATAAGTTCTTAAAAGGTAAGGCCTCAATACAACATGATGGCGCGGTCCGGTTAGAGTTTTGCCCTCTTTCTGATCTATCCCATCGCCTCCTGCAAGAGAAGGGCTGATAAAGCCAGTATAACCAGCTTTGCCTTGTTAGATATCTTTGCTACATAGAACCTCTCAATCGAGTTATCATAGTCTCCCTTGATTCATCAGGACATATCTTTAATCCTAGTTAGATCACTATCGTTCCCTGAGGAAAATACGATACCTGGAATACTCCCGATGAAGTGTTACATCGATATAATCTGTACGCTTGCGGATTTATCCAATAGTCATAAGAAATACCAACATTGATCAGGAGAAGGATTCAGGGACAGTTGATCACCAGGCAATTCACAAGAAGAAAGAACCGATCTTGGAAGAAGTCCTTGCGCAACCAACAGATCAAGATCACCCTGCTGAATAGAAGACTTCGGAATCCCTCCGCCCTTCATTGCAGAATTATCACAAGAAGAATGACAAAACAAGGTTAAGCTGAAAGCAAAGAGCAGAGATTTCAAGATTAAGAGAAGGAAAAGATAGTAACGAAAGGCGAAGAAATTTATATAAGATTAGTTACCATATTAAAGGTCACCAAGAAGCGATAATTACGGGAAAATAGCGGAACAGTTACCTAAACAGTTGCTCCCAAAAATCATACAACAGAAAAGGAAACGGTCGGGTTAGCCCAGATACAATCGCACTTAGCAGAGTACAACATGACAAAGAACCAGCGATTCAAATATGAAAAGAACTCGGCAATGCATAAGAAACATAAAGATCAAAGAGAGTCCTTTATTAACAAATATCAACACCAGCACACCGCTGAACTACACCAGAATACAGTACCTCAACGGATACAAAAGTACCCTGAGCAGCAGTGAAAAGATGAAAATTACATAAATCGGAACCGGTAATCGTCATACAGGAAGCAGCAGCTTGGAAGTACTTGATTTCATACGAGAAGGAGCCCATCCTTGTTGATCGTAGGCAGTAAAGCCAAGAAGTCATCCAAGACGAGCTCATTAAGGGCAGCAAATCCAGAACAACCCGGAGGGAAACACAAACAAACAACTGAAGGGCGTCCACGATAGTACACACCAATACCATCACAAGGCCTACACCATTTGCTTCGATTTCCTCCGCAAAATTTTACTACCTTGAAATCAGCTATCTGCTAATTTCTATTACAAGAGCTACACAATTCACCAGATTACAACCTAGAAGAGAAAGAAAGAGGCCTGGGGGCTCGTCAAGCTCGCCAACTACAATATTCATGATACAACAAAGATCTTAACAAGAGAAGGAAGAAGACATATGACAAGACAACTATACTATAGATATTTATAGAAGAACAAGGGGTACACATACATCAAGTGCACGAAGAAAGGGCAACAACAGCAATAATACATAAAGGAAGCAGTAAAGGCAAAAGATTCTACAAGGACTACATTGATGAGATAAAAAAAACAGCCACAATAAAGGCAGTACATCACGGTACTATACAAAATATCCGGAAGTATATTCCAAGGACAATCATACAGCCAGCAACAGCTCTACAGGCTATGAAAAACAACTCGGCCGATAATCATACAAGACCAAGCTAAGCTACATCTACAACAAAAGACCATAACCAGGATTATATCAGGTCTACCACCAAAAAAGGCTTGATGCTCGAAATAATAAAACAAATCAGTCAAGGATGCAGCGGTACGATCCTATAGATAAGCATGGGATCCTTCTGGTGGAGAGATGTTTTTAGTCTTAAAGACCTATATGCTGAAATCACCATCATTCAAATTCAGGATGGTTCTTCCACTCTTTTTTGGAAAGATAAGTGTTGACACAAAAAGCGTCAGGATTTGCGAACACCTCGGGCTTATACCCAAATTCGATATCCAAAGGTGTGCCAGTCGATTTGACCAGTTAATCGACAAGGACGATAACTAGAACAAGATCCAAATAAGACAACGGCGATACGCCTGGATGTCAGGACTCAGACTTGATCAGGATAACTAGAGCAGAGCTAAATGAGACAACAACGATGCGCCCAGATGTCAAAGCTCAGATTACTCCCACGCGGAACTTGCAAGGGTTGACGGAGATCAAGTAGATGCAGCCCGTCAAAGCTTGAAGAACTCGTAGATAAACTAGTTCTAATGCAATAAAAGGGTAAATTGCAGTAAAAGTAAATAAGAGTAATAGATTTGTTTGATGTATTGATTCGTTTTTTCTCACAACCCCTAGGTACATATTTATACTCCGGCAATAGGAGTTGTAAATAGACACGACTCGTACATTTCCTAAACAAAACAAACTCCTATTTTAAAGGAAATAACTGACTCGCGCAGGAGTCGGACCCAAATAACAATACTATTTTCCTAAACAGACACCTCTATTTTTAAGGAAACAAACGACTCGTGCAAGAGTCGGACTCAGACTTCTATAACAATACTGGTATGAGATCACCAGTTCCCTTATGTCTTCTCTTTGATGAAACTTTCCATCGGCAGACTCTTCAATCCGCAACTTCCTTCTATGGCCATCGGCAATCCCCTGCTGACGTCAACCGCCACATTACCCTATGCCCATCGGCATCGTCACCCTATGCCCATCGGCATCATCTCCTTATCGGTAATACTTTCCAATCGGCAACCTTTCAGCTCCACTGGTAACTTATCTTTACCAATTAACTCCAATCGGCAAGAATTATCCAGCTTTCATCGGCAACAAACTTATACCTTTCACAGCATTCATTCTCATCGGTAAATTTGACCGATGACCTCCCGATGCCGATAGAAAACGGCTACCGATCAATGCAAGTCTTAGCTCATTTGACACATGCCGAAAAACGGTGTCAACACATGCCCCCAAATTTTGGAGTGTAGAATATTTTACGCGCCGAAATTTTCTCTACTGTAACCTTTCCCTCCAAGATACTTGCACAACCTCCTCGATTATCGCGCAAAAAACCGCACTTTATTAACAAAATTCCGCGACTGCAGCGCGAACAGTTGCAAGCCCAATCACATCTCCTCGATTGTTGCATATATCCATCGCACACAATTCCATATTCCTGTTCAGTGCGAAGAAAACTCCAAAAATACCCCTGACCAGGCTTATAAAAGTTACCACCATCCAATCTGTTTTTTCACCCTGCGCCCACTTTCACTTTCATCTGCCCTCATCTTCAACCTCGGCGGCGGCTCCGAAGAACAGTCCCGTGAACTCAAGCGACGACGATTCCCCCAAGCTGAGTACGAATCGCAAGGACTTCCCCAGCTTCAATGGCGATCCACTTCGACGTCCCCAAAGTAAATCTACTTCCTCCTAACTTCATCTTCTGCAAGTTCCTTTTCCGTATCAATTTTGTAATCCTTTTCCTCTTTCTTTCTTTGATTTTTTCCGAAACCTAGGAACTATACAACAAAGTAGTAATCCCCATTGAGCAATCCAACTTTAACTGGTTAGGCCCAATGGGAAACACCGATCCCACCAATCTGATCAATGCAGAAGTCAATCGCATCCCCTTCAGATCCGAATACTTTAGCCTAGGGTTATGGAAAGATGCTTTCCGTTCATGGCCCAAACCTACCAAAGGGTGGAAGAACTGGTATCTCAGAATAATCAGAACACAGCAAGCTTACTAGTCAGAGCGCAATTTAGATCAGTGCATTAGGCTCTCTATTGCCGATATGGCAAAGAATGAGAATATGATAATGGCCGCTTCTTATTTCTGGTCCGATAAAATGAATGCCTTCTTATTCCGACATGGCCCAGCTACTCCCACCCTTGCCGATGTGCATATGCTTACCGGCCTCGATGTCTCTTCTGCCAATCCCTCCACCCTTTTTGGTAGGAAAGCCGAGTATAAAGTAAATACACGCAATATCGGCGGTTGGACTGCATACATCCGAGAGAACCAGAAAACTGGATCGGTAGGTCAGAGGGAGCACGCCATCTTCTTAAACATGTGGCTAGAAAAGTTTATCTTTTGTGGCAGAACAGTTGGACCTACCACCATGTACCTTCCCGCAGCAGAACTTCTAGGCGATGGAACAAGACTTCCTCTCGGCCAATACCTCCTTGGATCGGTATACCACCTTCTACACCAAGTGTCCAGGAAGCTATTGCTAGGCGAGCCCATCGGCAACCTCGGGGTCCTTGGTGGTTCATAAACATGTGGTTAAATGCACACATGTACAAGGTCCTCCAATTCGACTTGTTCAATCAACAATTCCCATGGGATATATCAGAGGACTACGAATTTGATGATGACGAATCGGCAACTCGCCCCCCACTCAATTTTGGGGAGGCTATCATAGTGCTACCAGGAACCGACGCCAACACAGACCAATTCAGCAGGTTCTTTCAAAAGCTTTACAATGGAATCCCTGCTGCAGAACGGCTTTGGTGGCCTTATGTGGATGATAACAATCAATTCCCCCTGCTATTCAACCTTACCGATTGGAACGTACCTCAGAATGAAATAATCATGAAGGTCAGTATTATTCCCCGAGCTATTCCAGTCAACATTTTTGGAACTGGGAAGAATGCTCCTCCGTCTTATGAGTTTTATTATCCATCGGTAGCAGCAAGGCAACTCGCATTCGGTCAATTACCGATCAAACTCAGCTATGCCAACGTGATAAAGCCAAGAGAAATTATCTCCGGTGCCATGGATTGGAACAGGATCGTCAATCTTTCTCCTCATGCCGATACATCAAACATTGACCTATCCTCCTGGGCACCAACATCTTTTATCACGGAGTCATACAAATCTTGGTGGCAAGAATGGAGAAGCCAACTGTTCGCCAAGTCATCACACTACTATCGGCATTTTATCGACGCCGATCACGTCATCCCCGATGATGCAGTAAGTTATTCATTCGAATGCATTTCTTATTATTCACTTCTATCATTGGCATCTGACCCTCTTTTACTTAACAGGTTGATGATCCAATCCCCCGAATAAGGAAGAGTGGTAAGCCCTTCCATCTTTGAATAATGAGCACTATATCAATCATCGGCAATAAAGCTCCTACACTGGCTGCCTTCACACCTCAAAGGGTACCTAAGGTTACCCTCAAGCCCAAGTCGACACCTGCAAAGACCAGCGCTACTCCATCGGCTGCTGCTGCCATCTTGGCGTGAGCTTTTGCAGTAAGTTTTTACTTCACTTATACCGATTACATACTTTTATCGTCAACCATTTACTTTATTTAACTTGCACCAAATATCTTTTGCAGGCAATGAGGTCATCGGTAGCTACTCCAGATGTACAAGCTTCTCCGATCCATGCTGCCGATGCCCCCCAGGCTTCACAACTGAAACGGGCTGGTTCACCAACTGCTGCCTAGAAAGAAGAAACGCCTGAGGCGAGCTACTCCAGCTGTATCACCAACTCCCGTTGACACACCAATAGCAGAACCACCATCGGCGTCTGTTCCTGAACATCCAGTGGACGAAACTCCGATCCAGGAAACAATATCGCCACCGCAGGAACCAGCACAGGAGCCAACCACCGCAGCAGAGGCAGCACCAGCAACAGCACCAACCGCTCCTCCTACGGAGACGGGCTCATCGGCAACTATTGCCGATCTTCAAGATGATGCTACGGCAGCTGCTTTCCCAAGCCCTAGGCAAGAAATCCGTTTCAAGATGGTAAGCCAACTATCATAAAACTTGCAAGATAAACTTATGATCGACAAACTCTAATCTTCTTCTTTTTAGGCCTAAGACTCTCCAAACAGTCTGTTCTCTTTCGCCGTCGACCTCCCAGAAGATGGTGAAGAAGAGACTTCTACTCAAGCTTCAATCACGGTATCGGCAGAATTGAAGGCCAAACTCAAAGCATTGTTCCTTTTACTGCAACAAGATACTTCGCAATTAATCCAAGATTCCAGCGCAGCAAAAACAGCCTTCAAGGAGATCCAAGATCAACTGCCTACCGATATTGAAGAAACACTCTTCCAAGCGGCATTCCTTGAGAGTCGACAACTTCAATATCAACAGGCCTCTTGTCGTATTGCCGATAGAACCGTCCAATCAAAGCTCGAAGAGGAAATGCTCCAATTCAAACAAGTTGCCGATGAGAAGCACAAGGGCATCGGCCATTTAGAAGCTTCTGGCACTATTTTTGAACAAGAAACTGTCCTCTTATCGGCAAGGAGGAAGGAGCTGCTGGCTGAACTGAAGAAGGTCGATGAAGCGCTAGACGCGGTTGATCAGAAGAAAGCTCAACTGCCCGATGCTATTAAAGCTTTGCAACAAGAAAGAGATGCAAATGCTCGACAAGCTATCCTGCTGAAGAGAAAAATCAAGCCAGTTGAAGGGTCTGCCGATGATGACAACAGAGAGATAGAAGAAGCAAATCAGATTCACCTGCGTGCGATAACATCCATTCAATCCATGTTGTAATCTATTGTAATCTATTGTATCGGCCAGCATAACACTGATACTTGATTTTGTTTGTAATATAACGTTAGTACATTTTTACTGATGTTTTATATAACACTCTCTTCCATCGGTACTCCAACGGGCATTCTATGCATCTACCCAAATACTAGGGTAATATTTCTTCAAGTATTTACCATTGATTGCTCTGGAGAACGCAACCCCCTCGAGAGTTTCCAAAATATAGGCATTGCCAGGAACAGACTGATTTATCCGAAACGGACCCTCCCAATTAGGAGACCACTTCCCAAATTTAGAACTCTTAGTCCCAATCGGTAAAATCAATTTCCATACCAGATCACTATCGGCAAACTCTTTCACCTTTACCTTCTTGTCATACCTTCTGGCAACCCTTTTCTTATTTTCTTCAATGCTAATCAAAGCCCTCAACCGATGACTTGCCAAGTCTTCTAACTCATCCTTCATAAGAGTATCATATTCATCGGTTGTCAATTGATCTTGAGAAAACAATCGCTTAGAACCAGTTTTAATTTCCCAAGGCAGGACAACATCATGTCCATAGACCAACTGGTACGGCGAAACTTTGGTTGCACCATGACATGCCATCCAATATGACCATAGGGATTCATTCAACACTATATGCCACCTTCTAGGGTTTTCTTCAATCTTGTGTTTAATAAGTTTAATAACTCCTTTATTAGTCGCCTCAGCCTGACCGTTAGCTTGGGCATAATAAGGAGAAGAATTCAATATCTTGAACCCCATATCAGCAGCAAATTCATCAAACTCTCCCGATGTGAACATAGTCCCTTGATCGGTAGTAATAGTTTGAGGGATACCAAATCAGTAAACAATTTGTTCCTTTACAAAATCTATCATGTTTGCCGATGTCACCTTTTTCAAAGGAATCGCCTCAACCCATTTTGTAAAGTAACCGGTAGCGATAAGTATAAACTTGTGCCCCTTGCTTGATGGCGGATAAATCTGTCCGATGAGATCAATAGCCCATCCTCTAAACAGCCAAGGCTTGATTATAGGATTCATTGCCAATGCAGGTGCCCTCTGGACATTACCAAACTTCTAACAATCTTGGCATCCTTTAAAATAACTGAAGCAATCTTCAAGAATTGTCAGCCAATAATATCCATTCCGTCTAATCATCCATTTCATCTTGAATGTCGATTGATGCGCTCCACACACTCCCTCATGGATCTCGCCCATCAATTCTTTTGATTCCTCTTTACCAAGGCATTTGAGCAAAACTCCATCAATCGTCCGATAATACAATTCATCATCAAGGAGCACATACTTAGTAGCCTGAAACCTTATTCGCCTTTCAACCTTCTTAGACGGATCCCTTAAGTAATCAGCAATTTCTTTTCTCCAGTCATCGGCAACCATGACTTCTTGAATCAGCTGATATCCTGAAGCGTTCTGCGCTAACCGATTAGCCTCTTCATTATGCAACCTGGGAATATGCTCAAGGCGGTATTCTTTGAATTGTTTTAATAACCGCAAACATCTCTCATGGTGTGTAATCAACACTTCACTTCGGCACTCATATACCCCAGTCAATTGATTGATCACCAACATAGAGTTGCCAAAGATTTCAGCGGCATCGACACGCACTTCCCTGAGTAATTCCAACCCTTTTATTAAAGCCTGATACTCAGCCTGATTGTTTGTTGAAGTAGCAACAATCGGCAACGAAATTTCATACTTCCTCCCCCGGGGTGAAATTAAGAGAACACCGATACCTGCTCCTTCTTTGCATGTAGATCCATCAAAAAACAAAGTCCAAGGAGCAATCTCTACAGAGCTTACCACATTGCAATGCTGAGTAACAAAATCGGCCATCACTTGACCTTTAACTGCCTTAGCCGATTCATACTTCCGATCAAACTTTGAAAGTGCTAGAATCCATTTGCCGATTCTCCCATTTAATATCGGCATCGATAGCATATACTTAACCACATCATCTTTGGAGATAACAATACATTGGACCGACAATAAATAATGCCTTAATTTTACGCAAGAGAAATATAAGTATAAACATAATTTCTCTATGGCCGAATACCTGGTCTCAGCATCTACCAGCCTTCTGCTCAAATAATAAATCACACGCTCTTTCCCTTCAAATTCTTAAATTAAGGCCGATCCGATAACACTGTCATCGGCAAACAAATACAACCTGAAAGGCTTCCCGTGCTGAGGTGGAATCAAGACTAGAGGGTTTACCAAATATCTCTTGATCTCCTCCAAGGCTAACTGCTGTTCCTCTTTCCATGTAAAATCTTGATCGGCTTTCAGCTTCAACAATGGACTAAAAGATTTAATCTTACCAGATAATTTCGATATAAATCTTTTAATGAAATTAATCTTGCCGATCAAGGACTACAACTCAGTCTTGTTTGTAGGGGCAACTACTTTGTTAATTACATCAATAGATTTTCTGCCGATCTCGATGCCTCTCTGATGCACCATAAAACCCAGAAACTGACTTGCCGATACACCAAATGCACACTTGTTAGGATTCATCTTCAACCCATGCTCCCTTGTGCATTCCAGGATTTTTTGCAAATCGGCAAGATGTTTCTCATAATTTCTGGATTTAACCACCACATCATCAATATAGATTTCGACTATCGTGCTGATGTACTTATGAAAAATAAAATTCATTGCTTTCTGATAAGTAGCACTGGCATTCTTCAAGACAAAAGTCATTACAACCCACTCAAATAAACCGACGTGACCTGGACATCTAAAAGTAGTCTTGGATATGTCTTCTTCAGCCATGAATATCTGATTATATCCAGCGTTACCATCCATGAAGCTAATGATTTGATTTCCAGCAGCAGCATCGACCAACAGATCGGCAACAGGCATCGGATAACCATCCATCGGCGTAGCTTTATTGAGATTCCTGAAATCAATGCAAACACGTAATTTTCCATTTTTCTTATACACAGGAACCACATTAGAAATCCATTTGGCATATCGGCATTGCCGAATAAATCCAGCTTCAATTAACTTTGTAATTTCAGCTTTAATGTCGGGTAGAATAGTAGGGTTGCATTGGCGTGCAGATTGCCGATGTGGTTGGAAACCAGACTTAATAGGCAACCGATGTTCGACTATTGATCGGTCTAAACCAGGCATCTCTGTATAATCCCAAGAAAAACAATATTTATATTCCTTTAACAAATCAGTCAATTGTTGTTTACATTGGGAATCTAACTTAGCACTAATGAAAGTTGGTCTAGGTTTACTGCCATCGCCGATATCTATTTCTAGCAAATCATCGGCGGATGTGAACCCCTGTCCCAGTTTTCCATCATCAGCGAACCGATCCATTAAAACTATTCTCCAGGACCGACTGCTTGGATCGGTGTAATGCGGTAATCGGCAACTTTGAGGAATTCTGTGTCCCAAGCTTCACCCGATATGCATCTGGTTTGCTCATAAGTTTCCGATTCTGCCGATGCAATAATCGACAGGGTCTCACTCCGGACGACTTCAATTTTGTCTCCGACCCACTGCACAAGACTTTGGTGCATTGTAGAAGGAATGCAGCAATTAGCATGGATCCAATCTCTTCCTAGGAGCAAGTTGTAGGTACCTTTGCCACTGATCACGAAAAATGTTGTCGGCAAAGTTTTACTGCCGATGGTTAATTCAACACATACGGCTCTCATAGCTGGCGACACATTGCCTTTAAAATCTTTAAGCTTCATGTCCATCTTGACTAAGTCTTGGTCGCCTTTCCCAAGCTTCCTGAACATGACGTACGGCATTATGTTGATCGACGCTCCACCATCCACCAGCATCTTTGTTACAGGCTGCCCATCTACCTTGCCTTTAACAAACAGAGCCCTTAGGTGTTGCCTTTCGACATCGGCAGGCTTCTCAAAGACAGCTGCCATCGGATCCAACACTAATTGTGCCATTTCAGCAACCTCTTCTTCGTCGCTGACAGGTGCCATGAACTCCATCGGCAACACGACAACCATATTGATTTCTGCCGATGGATCCCTATCCTTGCGCTTTGGCCTCCATTGCTTCTCCCTTGATCAACACGCCTGCCAAGCCTGTTATGCGCGCTGAGCTTGCCCCCCAGTCAGTCATGTGCCGATTTCTTTTCTCTGAGCGGCCTAGCATACCTGGATGTCCGATCGTCAAAGCGAGGCTTCTTTTCCAACCGATCGGTAGGGTAGTATCCATTGCATTCGGGACAATTGTCGGCAATAGGTAGCTTGATGCCTTCTTCCCAGCAATGAACGAAGAAGGGGCACTTCCAATGGTCCTTATGCCGAAGCCACTCTTGATGCTTTTCTTCTTCCTGCCGATATCGCTCCTCTCGCGATTGCCGATAATCTTGCTGTGGCCGCCTATGCTTGATTAAAACACCATGAGACCTCCCGGCGCTACTGCTATCATTGGCAGCTTCCTTGCCCTTTCTGTCATCGGCAAATTTTGTCACATCACGTTCAGTTACTTGATGATCAGGATCTACCGATGCATTCTTCCTAGCAGATTCTGATGCCAGCACTTTAGTTTTTCCACTAGTTTCCACCATATTATTTGGAAATGGATGCTGATTGATCTTCATCAGTTTCTGGACTTTAGAATTCTCAAACTTAATTTGTCCAGATTCAATTTCTGACTGCAACTGCTTCCTAAACACTTTGCAGTCATTGGTACTATGCGAAGTTGCATTGTGCCACTTGCAATACCTGATCCTTTTGAGTTCTTCGGCCGATGGAATTACTTGGTTAGGCGCCAACTTGATCCGCCCCTCTTGAAGTAATAGGTCAAACATCCTATCGGCCTTGGTGATATCGAAGGTGAACCTTTCAGCTTCTTTCTAGCCAAACGGACAAGACACAGATTTTTTATCCTTCACCCATTCAGCAGCGCTGATGTTTAGCTCCTCATCGGAATCCTCTTCTTGCTCGATGAAGGTCACCTTCTTATTCCAAGTCTTTCTGGGCTCAAAAGTCTTGACGTCTTGATCGGCAATTCTCTGCACAAGGTGGCTTAGACTTTCAAACTCTTGAGACGCATACTTATCTTTGATGTGCGGCATCAATCCTTGGAAGGCCAAATCTGCCAATTGCCGATCATCAAGCACCAAGCTGTAGCACTTGTTCTTCATGTCTCGCAGCCTCTGGATAAAGCTCTCCACCGATTCATCATTACACTGCTTCAACTTGACCAAATCGGTAAGCTTCTTTTCATGTACGCCCGCGAAGAAATACTTGTGAAATTGTTTTTCTAGATCGGCCCAAGTAATCACGGAGTTCAGAGGCAATGAGATAAACCATGTGAATGCCGATCCAGACAATGATGACGAGAACAATCTTACCCTCAGTTCTTCTCTGCTGGTAGCTTCTCCACACTGGATAATGAAGCGGTCGATGTGCTCCATTGTTGACGTGTCATCTTGGCCAGAGAATTTGGTGAAATCAGGCACCTTGTACCGATTTGGGAGAGGGATTAAGTCATACGCCGGAGGATATGGCGTCCGATAAGAGTATGTATTAACCTTGGGTTTAATGCTGAATTGTTCTTTCATCACTTCGGCAATCTTATCGGTCCAATATGCATCCTGATCTTGCCGACTCATTGGCTGATTGTTGACTGGTGGAGCCGGCTGATGCGCCCCTTCAGGTCTTGGTAGAAGATGATTCGGAGTAATTGGCCTAGGCGAAGCACCAGTCATCTGGACATTATGCATCGGTTGACTTACCAATGGATAATTCTGCACATTTACTAGATTATGTTGTGGCATCATATTCATCGGTTGTTGTACCGATGCTCCACTCTGAATGTTTGCTGGACTTCCATACTGATACATTAGTACGCCAGGCTGTTGAACCGATAGTTGACTAGTCCATCAAGGATTATAAATCATCAGCATGTGACTTACCGATGGCTGATGGCTAACTGGCGCCTGCTGCTCTTGCACCTTGGAGTAATCAACAAATTGGTTATCTTGATGTGTTAGTACTCCGGCTTGAGGATTCACCAGCATAGGTTGACTCCCGGTTGCTATGTTTTGTTGCATCGGTACAGAAGTTGCCGATGGTGGCATCAGAGGTACTTTAGGAATCACCACCTGGAAATCTTCTGATGGCATTTGCACAGTTGGAGAAGACGTAGAGTAATGCATAATAGGGGTCATCGGCTGTGATTGCATTGCCGATGCCATGGAGCCCTTCCAAGCTGAACTATCTCCCTGTACCAAACTAGAACCAGCAGATGGATTTGAAGGCATACCGTATCCCCACCAGTTGGCAGGAGTTGGATGATTCTGGATAGCCGGTCCCGACGTTGCCAACGCCACTGGACCTGCACTAAGCTTGGTGACGCTCTCAGGACTTGGTCTTGATGGTGTAGCCACATCGGCAAACGGATCCATGGGAGTGGAAAACGCCATTGGGGCTGCCGATGGGTTTATAGATGCCGATCCAGGTTGATGATAAGCTGGACCAACATACTGAGGTGCTTGTCCTTCTTTGAAAGATTACATAACAACATTGTAGACAGTATTGGACAGCACATTGGAGTGGCTAATTAATACTTGATTTAAGGCAGAATTAACCATCTCTTGCAACTTACCAGGATTGGCATCGAACGTGACCTGCCGTGGCAATGGCGGATCTTGCTTCTGGATGGCTTCGCCGCTCCTGCTTAGGCTGAAGGACTTCATATACAATTGTTTGTACTCCTCCATAGCCCGCTCCATAGCCAGCTTTTGATCATCTTTCAGATCGGCCTCAGAGACTTCAATGACGTTCCTCTGATTGACGTCAGTATGATCACCCATGATAGATGTATAATTGGTCCCACCGGGTGTGCCAAAAGAGGTGTTGACACAAAAAGCGTCAGGATTTGCGAACACCTCGGGCTTATACCCAAATTCGATATCCAAAGGTGTGCCAGTCGATTTGACCAGTTAATCGACAAGGACGATAACTAGAACAAGATCCAAATAAGACAACGGCGATACGCCTGGATGTCAAGACTCAGACTTGATCAGGATAACTAAAGCAGAGCTGAACGAGACAACAGCGATGCGCCCGGATATCAAAGCTCAGATTACTCCCACGCGGAACTTGCAAGGGTTGACAGAGATCAAGTAGATGCAGCCCGTCGAAGCTTGAAGAACTCGTAGATAAACTAGTTCTAATGCAATAAAAAGGTAAATTGTAGTAAAAGTAAATAAGAGTAATAGATTTGTTTGATGTATTGATTTGTTTTTTCTCACAACCCTAGGTACATATTTATACTCCGGCAATAGGAGTTGTAAACAGACACGACTCGTACCTTTCCTAAACAAAACAAACTCCTATTTTAAAGGAAATAACTGACTCGCGCAGGAGTCGGACCCAAATAACAATACTATTTTCCTAAACAGACACCTCTATTTTTAAGGAAACAAACGACTCGTGCAAGAGTCGGACTCAAACTTCTATAAAAATACTGGTATGAGATCACCAGTTCCCTTATGTCTTCTCTTCGATGAAACTTTCCATCGACAGACTCTTCAATCCGCAACTTCCTTCTATGGCCATCGGCAATCCCCTGCTGACGTCAAGTGCCACGTTACCATGTGCCCATCGGCATCGTCACCCTATGCCCATCGGCATCATCTCCTTATCGGTAATACTTTCCAATCGGCAACCTTTCAGCTCCACTTGTAACTTGTCTTTACCAATTAACTCTAATCGGCAAGAATTATCCAGCTTTCATCGGCAACAAACTTATACCTTTCGCAACATTCATTCTCATCGGTAAATTTGACCGATGACCTCCCGATGCCGATAGAAAACGGCTACCGATCAATGCAAGTCTTAGCTCATTTGACACATGCCAAAAAACGGTGTCAACAATAAGTGGACTGATGACATTCTGGAGAGTCGTTTCCTAGAAATTGCTAGCTTTGCTTGGAGAATTGATATTTCGGTCAGGGACCTGGTTATTGCTCCCAGTCTTGAAGATCTCTTTGACATCCTAATATCCCAGCAAGCTTTGCTACAGTTAGGACAACATGGAGATATTATTCAGAGTTACTCTCTTTCTAATAGTGTGGATCAAAGAACTTTCAATTGGGGTTTCACTTACAAGGCCTCCAGATTATACAAGTTGGCTTTCGAGGACCAACTGTTTTCTAGTGTCTTCAGCTAGGTGTGGAAATGCAAGGTCACCCCGAGGGTGAAGTTCTTTGCTTGGTTAATTTTGCTTGATAGACACAACACCAAGGACATGCTTGTTAGAAGGAGCTTCAATGTGCAACCAAACAGTCTTTGTCTCCTTTGTGCAGATGGTTGTGTTGAAACATCAATCACCTATTTTTTTGACTGCTTTTTTGCAAAACAGTGTTGGGAAAAGATTGACATCAGATGGGTTCAGGACAACAACATAATTAACAGGATCCAGAGAACCAAGCATAGGTCTACCAAAATATTTTTCATGGAAATTTTTCTGCTGGCTGCATGGGAATTATGGAAGGTGAGGAACATGCTTATTTCCGATGGTGTCCATGCTAGTTTTTCTAGTTGGCTCCACAACTTCAAGGAGGAAGCTACTCTTCAGTCTTGTAGATTAAAAGAAGCTGATAGAGTTGTTGTTCTGCTCTGGCTTGATGCCTTGTAAATTTTCTTTTGAGCCTTGGCGCCTTGTAGTCTGGTTGTTTTGTCCTCTTTTCTTTATAGGCCTGTTTTGCCTAGCCCCCCTGCCCTCCTCCCTCCTTCCCTTGTTTTGTAAGTATTTCTGTCCCCTTGTTTTGTTCTTTATAAAAGTTTTTTGAAACCATGGGGAACTCCCCCATGGTATTTCGCGTCAAAAAAAAATAAAACAAATCAGAACCTCCACACACCATGAGGAAAGTTCTGAGTGACAGGCAGAAAAGCCAATCTCAACAAATAAGATTGGAAAGCTCCAGCTCTAGGCTTTCTAGCAAGAGTGCAATGCAAGCATAGACGACCAAACAAATGAAGCATACCACTTCAACCAATTCGGGAGCGGCAACGGTGACAGCCCGGGGTTTAGGAGATAGACAGAGAAGGCATGGAAGCCACATCACAAGACTTCTTCTGCCTACCACGCCAAATTTCCCAGGAAAATCTAACTGAAGAGTTAGTCTACCTCTAACTCCATTCACAAGAATTCTTCTACCAACTCAACTACCAGAAGGAGGGCATAAGCCCGGGGCCTGCTCAGTTTCACTCAGCAGCATAGTCATCAGAAGAAAGAAGAGCACCCTAAAGATCAAGCCATCAGTGCAAGCACAACGAAATATATAGCAAGGAAGGACCACAAAAAGCCAGAAGTCACGAGAAAGGAAGGGCAATAAAAAGACAAAAACTGACCAAAGCAAACAATAAAAAGCAAAATTCTACATACCCGTGAAGACACAATATCCACCCGTGAATAAAAAGAAGACAAGAGCACACTATTTCAGATCCTTCCACCAAGCTCTTTTCCGATAAAAAGAACTCGGAGAAAGGCTCAGGGGCTAGAAATGTCTACCTTACAAAATCGTTTTCTCAGATCCTCCAAATACTTGTACCAAGTATCCAGAGGCTCAGGGGCTACAGTCAATGAGTGTACAAAAAACCACAAGACGAAGAATACAGAAGACCAAAGCTAAGACCTTGTTTTTCAGATCCTCCGAATACTTGTACCAAGTATCCAGAGGCTCGGGGGCTACACTCAATGAGTGCACCAAAGGTGCACAAAAACCAGAAGACAAAGAACACAGAAGATCATTTCATGATATTACTTAAAAAAGAACTCGGCTCGCTTTCAAAGCCACCCGACATATTGAAGAAAAATCATGAGATGCTCGGGGGCTTGTCGATGGGATATCCTATAGGGTACCCAGGGACCGGCTTACCTAAGCTTTGGGCCTCTTTTCCACGGCCCACAAAGGAAGACGGACAGAAGAAACCGAATTCTACTCGGTAAGGACGACAAGACCGAAGCACGGCTTAGGACTCTAAGTTTGTAACCGAGTAGGATTAGAACAACCCTCGACCAGTTCCTGGACTATAAAGAGCTGGTGAGGGTATCATCCAAAAAATGATCCCTACATACTACACAGCAACCGATACGTAGAGCGACACATAACACCTTGTATTACGATCAGAGCAATAATAAACGACCCAACTGGACGTAGGGCTGTTACTCGACTGTGTCGAAGGCCTGAACTAGTATAAACCGTGTGTCCCTGCGTGTCCAACCACTAAGGTTTCACTATTCGCTGAGGCACGAACTACTGTCTTGGGTAAGCCCATGATATGCTATCGGTGGTAAAACATCGACACTAACCTACTACCAAGCTCGGGGACTAAGTGGGTACACTTCACCTAGCGGTGAATGTATTCATTTCTTTCTCGAGAAACCCTGCTGTATCATGTTGTTTTGCAGGATCTAAGTAGGCACACTTCACCTGGAAAGGACTTTCAAAATTTTCTTCAGCATGTCACATCCTTCCGACAAGCAGCCGCAGAACTACGATAGGGCGACCTACTCACTAATTAAGCTCTGACGCTCCCGACCAGTTCAACCTGGTCGGAAGGCTCTTTCGGACCACATCCCGACCGGGCCACCTAGTCGGAGCTCTACGACAATGCGGATAAAGAAGGGCGACCAGGCTATATCTCCTCGGAGGATGTCAGGACGGCTCGCCAGAAGGATGCAACGTGCTCGGGGACTTGTTTGGGATATTACCTCCGTACACCCCTAGTGACCTACGTCGGCCTCTCGATCGAGGACGGCTCAGCTCGCGAGACCCTGCGGCATGCGATCAGGCCCGTTGTGCTCGCCAGGGACTCTATAGATCCTTGCTCGCCAAGGCAGGTCCAAGGAGATAGAGTCAGATCTCTTTCCTTAGGGGACCGATAGTAATTTGTTAGGATATAAAAATTGTAACCCTATTCCCCGACTATATAAGGTGACCAGGGACCCTAAAAACATCTTGTAACTTATCTCTCGAATCAATCTAGCCACCAGAACACTGGATGTAGGGTATTCCGACGATTTGCCAGCCTAAACCTGTATAAATCGCCGTGTCCACGCTCTCTGAGTTACACTTGACCGCCATCGTCACACCTCCGCCTAACAATCTACTATCTTGGGTACCCCCTAAATAGACTGTCGACCATATTTCGTAGTACACACAATCAGCTAAAAAAATGAAAGAAAAAATAAGGGAAAAAGAAAAGAATATGGTACACGCACTTCAAACGATACTACCAAATTAAGTAAAAAGTTAGAATTATAAAAAAATAAAAAAAATAAAAGCAAAACCATAAATTAAGAAAAAAGTTAAAAGATGCGTCTACCGTACCAAAGTGAAAAAGAAAAGAGAAAACAGAGCCAATTTTTTTTAAAAAAGAACAAAACAGGAAACGAAAAAGTTTAGGAATAAAAACTTACAATTAAAAGAAATAAATTTTGCGTCAGTACCAACATAAAAAAGCAAAAATGAAGACGCAACTTCAAAAAGAAATGAAAATAAAAAATGGAAAATTAAAATAAATAATAAATAAAACTCCCCACCTACCGTAGCTAGGAATAGTAACCCGGCGCAAAATTTAATAATTAAGAAAAACTAAAAATAAAAGAAATTAAAAAATCGTGTCATCTACGGTAGGTGGGAATAGTAGCAACACGCCGAGGAGCTGAGGAATCCGTAGATCTGAACCCGAGGAATCATTCCTCGTTGAAAGACTATCATGCCAGGTAAAGAAAAAAAAAAGAAAAAAATCACATCTACTATAGTAGCCAGTAACAGTTGACAGGACAATGAGGAGCGGAGGAATCATTCCTCGTTGAAAGACAGGTAAAGAAAAAAAAGAAAAAAAATCACATCTGCTATAGTAGCCAGGAACAGTTGCCAGGACACTGAGGAGGCGAGGAATCATTCCTCGTTGAAAGACTACTAGGACGGGAAGGTATGCTCCACCGCGCCCGTTTTTAGTCTTCTAAACAATAAAAGGCATAATGAACAGTAAATAAAAGCGATGAACAGTGACCAGGTAATATTTTAAAATCATGGATGAACAGTGTTTGCTCTCGGGTGAGTGATCGCCTGTAGTATGGTGACGCGTGGGCAGCTAGGCTGAGGAGGGATTCATTCCGCGTTGAAGACTATCTTTGTATCATACGAGATGTAGAAAAATAAGGCATTATGATTTGTTTTTCCTACCATAAGAACTGGTTTATCAAAACAGCTTCACGCCTTGAGATAATGGAAAAAAAAAATATATGCTCAGTTACAATTTGTTACCAACTGGCGTGTTTGATTTGTGAGTTGCCATGCACAGCCTTAATGTTGGTCTACCAAACTTCGACGACCAAATCGCCCGCCAAGGATTCGGTCGTGTATCAACCGCAAAAATAACAACGCTTTGGCCGCACAAGCTCGGGCATGTTCCAAATCGGTAGCGTCAATCCAAACATCGTTGATATTTGAGCCAACGAACAAAATTTTGGTCTGCCATCGGGATAACATCCAAATAGGCCCTTGCATAGTATGTTCAGCCTTCCCAAAAAAAATATTACTATGGTCAGCACTTAGCCAGCAGTGTGCTTTTGACCGGCATGTATGTTCACGAAAGGATGGATAAATAGCCGTGCCTGCCCTGCTATCCCTCCAAACACCAATCTAATAGAGAGAGCTACACACTTCAGTTCACAACTGCACGCAGTACGTATACTACATACGCTCCACGATGACTCTCAGCCTCAGGGCAAGCAGGCTAGGCTTGGTGCTGCTGTGCGTCGCCTCTCTCCTCCTCCTCTCGTCCTTAATCTATGGAGCACATGGTAAACGCCGTACTCTCTCTCTCAATTCTAGAAGACGTACCTTAAAGCTCTTATGATACCATACCAATCTTCTAAAATACAGTAATTTGTAGCGCGCAAAGCGATCGGCCAGACCCTGATCATTCCTACATTTACGTGCAGCAGGAGGGAGGAGGATGACGGTCCCAACATACGGCGGCGTACCAACATACGGCGGGGGCGCAAATTATCCAACATACGGCCATCCGGCGCCGGGTGTGCCTTAGTTTGCTGCGCCGGCGAGGAGAGTGCGTGGGCCATGCGTATACGCACGTTTATAATATAAATTACAAGTAAATAAAATTGAAAATCAGCATTGTGCTTGTTTCGATGCACATACGTTTATATACCTATCACGCGCTCGGCAGCAGGTTCGTCTAAACTATTGTAATCAAATCATATTTATTTACTACGTGTACTAGCAAACATATATAGCCGCATCTTACACTGAAGAGAACATTTATAATATATACCTGGTGTTTGTGCCTGTGATAAATGAGATATTTATTTTTGTTGAATTTATAATTAAATTAAAGTCCAGTTTGAAGGTCATCCACAGATATCTAAAGTCGTCGACCAATAATGTACTGCTTGACACGAACATGAACCTCTAGGATGTAAACAAGATTTAAAATTTCTTGACGCGAACATGAACCTCTAAGATTTTTCCTGTCCGTTTTCATTTTTGTCAGAAAAAACTAAATATAGGTAAAAAACGGTGACAAAGCCACTGGGAACAGGAATGGATACGCAGCCTGTTCGTTTGGCTATTTTTGGCTGATAAGCCATAGCTGATGTTGTTTTGGCTGTTTTTGTGTGAGACAAAAACACTGTTTCGGTGACTGATAAGCCATACGGCGACGATTTTGCCCAAACCAATTATGCCTATCTCATAACCGTGTATTCACGGCCCCCCGGACTATTTAGGTTATATTCAGTTATTTTGGAACAAGACCTCACTACTACATAATAGACATTTGCCCGATTTGCAAAATTGATAATAGTCTCGGCGAAATTTGCTTCCGGGACAGGGGCGGATCTATAGGGGGCTGGTGGGTTCCAGCCCCCTACAACCCGTGTGTCAATAAAAATATAGAGGAATTGAGGATAAAAAATAGGAAAAAGGAAGAAAAATAGAGATTAGAGAAAAAAAAGAGATTAACCCTCCTTCAATCTTGTTTTGAGAGGTTGAGGGAGTGAAAGCCCAAGTTTGGTTTTGGTTAATTGATGAAACCTATGGACAAACCCTAGTTGCTAAGTACATGATGTAGGTAGGGTGATCCAATGTGATAAGTGGAGCTAGATGAAGGATCATGATAGATCAAATGCTCTATGACTAAGGAAAAGAAGAAAGAGAAAAACAAAAATAGGCTCAAGGCAAAGGTATATCATAGGACCATTTTTGGTTTAGTGATCAAGACACTATATAGAGTGTGATCACATTTAGGATAGATAGTTGTACTATCAAGAAGGGAAAACTCGTTTTCATTGCGGTTATCATGTGCCACTAGGTTTGCATTGCATACATATAAAATGAACCTAAGTGACACTAAAATGTGAAACAAATCCAAGAAAATATAATGAGAAAGCTAACACAGGGCATAAGTGATTGGAACACTTGGGGGTAAGACTTGAAGACTTGGAGAAGAAGAGGCAACTCATTTGGACACGAGACAGTGCTTCGGACGCTGGTCCGGACGCTAGTAAGATGTTGTCCAGACCAATGGCTATGCGTCCGGAGGCATACCCTAGCCTCGGTTGAAACAGGACAGAAGGTCCGGACGCTGATGTGTGTCCGGACGCTAACTCCGGACACGCATCCTAAGGAAAGGCGCTCACTGGATGCTCTCTGTATAGCGTTCGGACGCTAAGTGTCGCCCGGACGGTGAACTCCGGACAAGCGTCCGGTGTCTGGACTCGTTCTGTGTAGCGTCCGGACGAAGGCGGCATGCGTCCGGAGGCAACGTGGCAGCAGCAGACGAAGGCGCGAACGACTGGATTCAAACGACAGAGGGTTCGGACGCGCACGCCATGGTCCGGACCCCCTGTCTGTGAGCGTCCGGAGCTCCCAAGTGAGTTGAGAAAAAGGAGACAAACGACTAGCTCGGTTTGGGAAGCTATAAAGTGTTGTGGCTGGCTCCTAGGGTACTCTTTTGCACCTCCCATTCATTTGACATACTTGTGCTTGCTTGAGAAGGCCCCCAACTCATCTCTCTTTGCTTTGCTTGCTAATTCATGAGAGTTTGAGTGAACCAAGTGCTTGATCTTTGAATTGCATCTTAGTGGCACTAGGTCATCGTCATCGCCGCGGGATTTCATGTTATTCTTGGTGTTTGCCAACACCTAGACGGCTTGGCGATTGTGGAGAAGCTTCGGCACGTGTTGGTGATTGTTCGTGGCCGGCTTCATCAATTGTGGGAGGGCTTGTACCCACCTCGGTGGAGAGCCAAAGGGTAACTCTAGTGGATTGCTTGTGTCATTGAGTTACTCTCATTTGGGTGGATTCTTGTGGCGCCCGGGTAGTGGGCTAGGCTTGTGATTGCCTATTAGCCACCGAATCACCATTTGAGTAGTCGACACAACGGGGACTAGCTTGGTGGCAACCAAGTGAACCTCGCGAGAAAAATCATTGTGTCATCTTGTCTCCCGAGTACTCTTTGGTATTCTTGTGATTGATTCTTCATATTGTCATCCCTACTTCACAAGGCATCGGTATAACAATCACCTCTATCCTTTGCATTTACTTTCTTCCTTATCTTGTCTAGTTAGCTTGCTAGTTAGTTCCTTTTGTTAGTTGTTCTAGCTTGTTTGACCTAAGTGCCTTAGGTTCTTTCTATTGTGTGTAGGCACTTAGTTAACTAGAATTGCTTGGATAGGTGGCTTTGCACCCCTAGTAGAGCTAGAGCAAAAAGCTTCGCTTTAGTGTTATCTAACCTTTTTCTCTAGTGGTTTGTAGAATTTTTATAGGGAATTTTGGTACCGGACATGCAAAGTGACACCTCTTTGCTAACGGACATGCAAAATTTTACGATTTGCTCGAGGACACTCTGTTTCTTGGCAAAATTGCTAGTAGACACCGTGCCTAATAAATATTCAAACAAAATAGATATAAAATCATATAAGTGCCCAAAAAGTATACTATAAAATTTTCTATGCTCTATATGATGAGAACTATATAGTAAAAATGTTGTTTTGTGCCAAAATAATCATTTTGCTCCTCTTCATAAATAGACAAAGTTAACCATAGTTAATTATTTTCATATATTTGTAGGACAGTAAAAATCTTGGAAAAATCATAGAATGTGTACATCACCAAATCATAACTATGCTAAAAATATGAACTCAAAATAATAAAGTTTATAATGGTATATTTAGCATTACTGAATTATAGATTTATCTCTTGTTAAGCTTAATTGATATATTAAACTTTATTATTTTGAGTTGATATTTTTAGCATAGTCATGATATGGTGATGTACACATTCTATGATTTTTTCAAGATTTTTAGTGTCCCACAAATATATGAAAATAATTAATTATGGTTAACTTTGTCTATTTATGAAGAAGAGCAAAATGATCATTTTGGCGCAAAACAACATTTTTACTATATAGTTCTCATCATATAGAACATAGAAATTTTTATAGTATAATATTTGGGCATTTATATGATTTTATATCTATTTTGTTAGAATATTTTATTAGGCATGGTGTCCACCAGCAATTTTGCCAAGAAACAAAGTGTCCTCTAGCAAATCGTAAAATTTTGCATGTCCGTTAGCAAAGAGGTGTTACTTTGCATGTCCGGTAGCAAAATTCCCCAATTTTTATAGGCTATTCACACCCCCTTCTAGCCATCTAGGACCTTTCAAGTGGTATCGGAGTCGTGGTCACCGCAATTATCAAGGCTTAACAACCTTCGGTGTTAGTGATGGCTGAAATACAATTCAACCATATTGGAAGCAAACCACGAATGTTTGATGACACATCCTTTGATTATTGGAAGATGAAGATGCATCTAGGCTCAATACATGAGAAGGTGTGGATTGTGATCGAAAATGACTTTGACATTCTTGATGAAGCCGCTCCCACACCTAGAGAGCAAGAGAACCGGCAATGCAACCCCATGGCACTCAATGTGATCTACAATGGCATTGATTCCAAAGTGTTTGAGCAAATCAAAGATCTTGAGAAGGCAAGTGAAGTGTGGAAGAAACTTGAAGATACATATGAAGGCACTTCAACGGTAAAGAATGCCAAGTTGTACATGCTCAAGGACAAGCTATCTCACTTCAAGATGAAGGATGATGAGTCTATCCCGGAGATGTTCCATAGGCTCCAAGTGATCATCAATGATCTCAAGAGATTGTGTGAGAAGGTGAAGGATGAGGACTTCTCAAACCGGTTTCTTGGTTGTTTGCCCAAGAAATACAAAACCTTGAGGGAAATAATTAGGAGAGATGGTTTGACCAAGATCACTCCCAATGACGTACTTGGAGAGATCATGACCGAAGAGCAATACAATGAGGAAAGTGATGAAGAAGAGGTCAAGGAAGAAGAGAAGAAGAAGAAGAGCTTAGCATTCAAGGATTCTTCATCCAAAGGCAAGAGCAAAGCAAGAAAGCAAGAATCAAGTGATGATGAAGAAGCAAGTGACATTGATGATGAGATGATGGCCCTCTTTGTGCGCAAGTTTGGCAAATTCGTGAATAAGAAGGGATATGGTGCTAGAAAGAGAAGAGACAACTTCAAGAGCAAGGAATATGTGAAGAGATGCTACAAGTGCAAGAGCATCGGTCACATGATTGCAGATTGTCCCAATCATAGTAGTGATGATGATGAGAAGAAGAAGAGCAAGCATGACAAGAAGGAGAAGAAGTTATCATTCACCAAGAAGAAGAAAGGTGAATCATATATGGTGACTTGGGATAGTAGTGATTCCTCTGATGATGAGTCTAGTGATGATGAGAGGAAGCAGATCAAGAAGAAGGCATTGACTATCATTGCTATCAACAATAAGCCATCCATCTTCGACGCTCCATCATGCTTCATGGCTAAGCCATCTAAGGTACAATCTTGTGATGAGAGTGATAGTGATGATGATAGTAGTGATGATGAGGAGGAGTACTCCAAGGAGGAACTCATAGATATGATGAAGCAAACTTATGCTTGCTTTGAGACAAAGAGGAAGGAGTGCAAAGAATTGAACAAGAAGCTTAAGGCTCTTGAACAATCCTTTGATGAGCTCAGTGGCTCTGATGAGAGGCTAATGGAAGCCCATGAGAAGCATGAGAGGACTCACAAGAAGCTTGAAAAGGATCACTCCTCCCTCCTTGAACAAAACAAGGATAACGTTGTTGCATCATGCGATATTGGGGTCACTTGTGATATTCTAGATGAATCATTTTTCACACCTATCATTGTTACACCAACCGAAACACAATGTAGAACTTACACTTGCACATCCACTCGTGATAGCTCAATGGTTGATGCTACACTAGTGAGTGAAAATAAAAAATTTAAAAATGATGTTAATGAACTCACTCATGCTTTGAGTAAGGTATATGGTGGAGATGCCCGCTTGCTAAAGTGCTTGGGTAGACAAAGATTCTCCCTAAGCAAAGAGGGATTGGGCTATACCCGCAAGAAAGGCAAGGCGGCCTATAGGGTCGAGATGGCAGACTAGAGGGGGGTGAATAGTCTTTTCTAAAACTTAAACATTCTGGCTAACCGAATCAAATGCGGAATTAAAACTATCGGTCTAGCCAAGACTACACCCCTCTAACTATAACTCTAGCACCTAGCAAAGTATGTCTATTATGCTAACTAAGGTGCCAAGATAGGAAGCTCACCTAAATAAGTCAAGATTGCAAGGTCACACAAACCTAAGCAACTAGTACTCTAAGCACACCGGGAGCTCCTACACATACTAGTAAGCAAAGCACAAAGCACCTAAGCTCATTAGAAATTCTCTCTAGCAAGACTACACAAGTCAACTAGAGAGCTCAACTTACTTAGCTACACAAACTAAGCAATGTGACTAACAAGGCTACACAAGCCAAAGATGGCGGACTAGAGGGGGGTGAATAGTATTTTCTAAAACTTAAAAGTTCCGGCTAACCGAATCAAATGCGGCAATTAAAACTATCGGTCTAGCCAAGACTACACCCCTCTAACTATAACTCTAGCACCTAGAAAAGTATGTCTATTATGCTAACTAAGGTGCCAAGCTAGGAAGCTCACCTAAATAAGTCTGGGTTGCAAGGTCACACAAACCTAAGCAACTGGTACTCTAAGCACACCGGGAGCTCCTACACATACTAGTAAGCAAAGCACAAAGCACCTAAGCTCACTAGCAATGCTCTCTAGCAAGACTACACAAGTCAACTAGAGAGCTCAACTTACTTAGCTACACAAACTAAGCAATGTGACTAACAAGGCTACACAAGCCAATTAGCCACTCAAGAGCTACTTTTGTGCTACACAAGCTAGAAGGTAACTAGGCAAGCTACACAAGTGTTGACGGTAATTACAAGCTATTTTATCACCATCAAAACACCATTAACATCCCCATATTCAAAGGAAAACAAGAATAACATGAACATAATTTACCCAATAACTAGTTCCACATGTCCCATGACTATTTGAGTGCAGGTAATGCCAAGTGGGGACTTTTGGGAGCTAGTGGGCCCACTTAGGGGGTCGACCGACCACCCTGTGGGGCCACTAGACCTCCCAAGCCCCCCATGATCCAAGTAACACTCTCCAAAGCACTTTCTACCCATTGGATCCAAGTATGCTACCTCTCAACGGTTCTGGATCAAAGCACGAGGATCCATGGACCCAACATGACATATTTCCATGTATGGCAAATGTGCAAAAGGAATACACCATCATGATGGGCATTACGTCTAGAAGCCATCTGCAAAAGATGAGCCCATTTGTCCACAAAAAACATTCGGCCAAACCACCCTATGGGCCCACAGGCCACCCACATGATCCCTGTGCTGTGGGGACACCTCCTGAGGGAAAAGTGGCAAGGCCCACCTACCATTTGGTTCGGCCGAACCAGGTCAGGTTCCCAAAAGGTGCACTGATCTCCCCACCGACTCCCTACATGCCTCCATGTATCCACTTGATCTTCCCCCGTTGATCTAAGTCGGTTTTAATGACGGTTTGATCCTACGGTGGATGATGGAAGTGGCACAGATCGCTGACATGGCACCAGAGTAGCCCCTACTCAACCTCTAGCTATAAATAGACCCCTAGGCCCTCACTCTCACTCGTGCCTCATTGGAGAAACTACTCCTTAGTATCTTAGCGGAGCTCTGTGGTAGTGCTATGCTAGTTGGAGGAGAGTGAAGAGAGCCTGGAGGAGAGTCGGGCCTGTCTGGCGTCTTCTCCGAGTTGTACCTCAGCGGATGCGATTCTCTTGTAAGTTCAACACTTGTAAGTGATACATCTGAGTTCTTTATAGTATTCGATATTCTACTTCTGGCATAGCTGTTATACATCGTTTCGCGCTTGTTCATCTCTTTACTTTGAATAGAGTGCTTTAGTCCTTAGCTGGGGTTAAAGTAGTAAGAATAGTGTAGACGTTGTGTCTAGACTAGATCTTGCCTTTGTAAACCGCTTATCGCACGGATTGTGTTGTGGATGCTAGTAGAAGGTGACAACTCTATCTAGTCTTTGTATTCCACCACGTGTGTAAGATAAGTTCTTAAAAGGTAGGGCCTCAATACAACATGATGGCACGGTCCGGTTAGAGTTTTACCCTCTTTCTGATCTATCACATCGCCTTCTGCAAGAGAAGGGCTGATAAAGCTAGTATAACCAGCTTTGCCTTGTTAGATATCTTTGCTACATCGAACCTCTCAACCCAGTTATCATAGTCTCCCTTGATCCATCATAGGACATATCTTTAATCCTAGTTAGATCACTATCGTTCCCTGAGGAAAATACGATACCTGGAATACTCCTGGTGAAGTGCTACATCAGTATAATCTGTGCGCTTGCGGATTTATCCAATAGTCATAAGAAATACCAAAAAGCATTTCTAGCGCCGTTGCCGGGCAACGGTAGCTTTTAACTAGTACCCTTTGGTCCTATTATCCTTGTTTTATCTTTCTCGCGTTGTTTGTCTTTGAAAAGAGGTCATCAACTTCTCACAAAAGGATCAAGAACCTCTTGGTGTGGCATGGGCCCGTCTTTTAGAGCTATCATCATCTAGCCCTGATCTTGCTATAACCGAGCCAACATTGTTACAACACTTTAATGGCGGTCTTAGCAAATATTCCGCACAACTTCTCGATATAACTTCCGGGGGAGCCTTCCTGTGTTTATCTGTTAGTGCAGGGAAGAATCTTCTTACAAAGATTCTTGAGAACACCCCATCTACTAACGATTATAATGAAGGACCCGAGGAAGAACAAAAACCAGCCCCTAGAAAAGAATCCTCGATAGCCGAATCACCACCATTTCTATCCAAAGATTCTGCCATCGATCCTAAACCACAAATACCATAAATATCAAAGGACGAAGAAATTCAACATCTAAACCATTCCTTCGAGTTTGAGGCTAACCTTTCATATGATCTTGCTAGTTTTGGGAATGCCTAAAATGATCCTTTCCTAAAGAGACCTTCTAAGAAACATCTTGCGAACACATGCTGGATAAGTACCCATGTAGTTCAGTTTTGTGATGAGTGATTGCCCAACACTTGAGCGGTTCAGTTTGAGTGGCTTGATTCTAACCCTTTGCGAAAGAAAATGTGTGCCTGTCTATCGGCTTTGTTTTGCCTGGTTGCGTCGAGCCGTTGCCCATGTCTTTGGGAACCAAGTTTTGGATTCGCCTTGCTTCTCTCAAGTGATCCTATTTTGGCTTTCTCACCTTTTTGATCATTTGGCGAGCTTTACCTTGTGGCTCAAATCTGAAATGCACTTGTCTTGACAATGCACTCATCAAGGGGGATATTGTGAACACATGGTGGATAAGTACCCATGTAGTTCAGTTTTGTGATGAGTGATTGCCCAATACTTGAGCGGTTCAGTTTGAGTGGCTTGATTCTAACCCTTTGCAAAAGCAAATGTGTGCCTGTCTATCGGCTTGTGGTGTGGAGGTGCTATGCCTAGTGACAGTGGTCAATGGCGTGGAGAAGGTCGAGTAGAGGCTTGCCGTGCCGATGGACTGAGAGCGGTGAAGTGCGGAAGCAAGGCTCGGACTGAGGGACCATGGGCACCGGCGGACTAGCTGTGGTGGCTAGTACTTGGCACCGGCGAGTGTGAGAAGACATGGAGGTAGACCGAGTTGGCCGAGTCAAGACGGTGGACGCGTGAGTCAAGCGGAGGCTCAGGGGACTCGGAGTCCGAATGGGCGAAGACAAGGTGGCTCGCGTCGAGTGGTTTGGTGGTTTGGGTCTCAAAACCATCCGCGTCAGTTTGTCAGTTTGGGCCACAAAACTCGGGGTTCGGTAGTTGAGCCCAAAGCTACCGTTGGCGGGTTTCGTGGGTTTGAGCCTCAAAACCCGGACGGAGCTTTCGAGGAAGCGGGGATGGCACGTGGCGGAATCCTGGAAGTTGCGTCGAGGCGATGGCAACTCCCGGCAGGAAGCGGGGCCGTCCATTCAAACGAGTGGCTGAGAGTTACCGACTTGGATTACAATGTCTTAGGGCTAGGTAATTCGGTCTTGTATCTAGGGGGTCATTGGGAAATAGCCAAAGCCTCGTTAAATAGAGGATGAAGGGGTATCCTCATCCTTATCTCTTGCATTACTCTCTCACACACCTATTCCTAGGTTTTCCTTTCCCTAGCTTCTTCTTTCTTGAGATCCACCGTGTCACCGGTGTAAGAACTTGTGATTGTTGTGAGGAATCGGAGGCCGTAACCTCCGTAAGCCATGGTGGCTTCGCTTTCGTGATCGTGTCCCCATTTTGCTTGTGTTCTTTCCGTTTTGCATTTGTTCTCTCTTTTTCCCATGATATTTTATCTTTGTTGAGAGTAGCTTTGCAAAATCCGTTTGAACCAAGTTGTGGGTACTTGTGAGGAGCATCTTTGCACCGAAGGATTTCTCCTCAAACCTCACGAGCGCGTAGATCGGGCAATTTCTTTGTGGCGTTCTTCGTTCTTCTCCTTCTCCCTCAAATCCGAGTGTTCCCGTTTATCCTCTCCAAAATTGAGTGATGATTTCTTTGGGATAGCTCCCCAACTGTACAAGGATCATGCCTACAAAGTTTGGTTGCAGTTGGAGTTTATTTGGTTGAGTTTTAGGAAGATTTGGCGGAGAGAAATTGGTTTTCACGGGTTTTCTGTACACCGTTGGTGAGCTCCGGACCACCCTCTGGACCACCTTGGACAAGGCTCCGGACCATAGGTGAGTGGTCCGGTGGTCTGGCCGAAAGTGTGCAGAGCCGCCCCTAGCTCCGGACCACCCTCCGGACTAGTCCTGTGGTACCGTCGAACCACTAGTCCGGAGGTCCAGAGCTCACTGTGTTGCTGATTTTGTGAAGAAATAGCGTCGGACCACCCTCCGGACCATAGCACCGGACCAGAGCGAGTGGTCCACTGGTACAGCCGAAAAACTACAGCAACGCACCTAGCTCCGAACCTCACCTTCGGACCTCACCACCGGACCAAGGCGAGTGGTCCTGTGGTCACTGTTGATCGTTGTTTCGGCCGTTTCTCTCTCGTCCGGACTCCGAATCAAGTTCCGTTTGTTGCGTTGGATTTGTATTCACGTAAGGAACCTGATTAGGTACTTTGAGACCAGTTCTAATAAGTATTGTTGGGTGTTCTCTTGCCTCTTCTCTCTAGGGGTTGAGAGTACCGCTCTCGGTGTATCGGTTTCAAGTTCGTGGCTTTGATCGTTCTCCATCTTCTCCGACCGCTCCGCTGCACCCTTAGGGGTCTTTCTAAGGTGTCCACCTACTTGTTAGGTTGTGTGCGAGTCGGTTCTTCCGAGGTCAAGTTTGGGACAAGGGCCAAGTCTTTGAGTTGAATTTTATTTGGCTCCCATTCACCCCCCTCTGGTCGTCGTTCTCGGTCCTTCACATCTTTCTAGGCCTCTCATGAAGGGATCTCATCAAAAACCTCCCAAATCAACATCATCCTATGCCTCGACTTCACGCATGGCACATCAAGAAAAGCTTGAGATATTTGATGAAGAAATGTTGAGTGAGCTTATATAAGAAGAACTAAAGTGTTTAGAAGCCAAATGTATCCTCTCCTCTATGCCCACATCTGACTTATCTTACGAACCCATCCTTGATCCCCCATGTGTTCCTTCATTCAAGTCTTATGATGACCCACTTAATGACTTTGGGAATTCATTAAGACACCCAAGGCATGGAAGCCATGAGAGCCATAATTTTGACCAAGAGGAGCATGATCAAAGGTTAGAACCTTTGCCTACCGTTGTAGATCAAGAATGGTTGGATGAGGCCGAATCTTCAAAAGAAGTCACTAAAATGCCCACATAGGTGAGGAGAATATCCTATCAAGTGTTGGGCATTAATGGTGAAATTTGTTATGATCCTAGCCTTGGGATCAACATCATTCCTCATTTTCATGTTCCAACATCATCAAAGGATCATCTATCCCAATCACAAAAACAGCTTAGACTCCCCAATGGTCAAATCCTTGATTACTTAGGAGTCGTCCATGATGTTGTTGTGGTGGTTGATGATCTCAAGATCTTCCTAGATTTCCATATCTTTGAGCTTCGTGGACTTTCCTTTCATCTCACCTTTATCGGAAGGCCAATCATGAGAATCTTGAAGAACACTTTTGGAAATTAGAAGTTTGGTTATAGAATAGGTAAAGATTATCTACCCGTTTGGTCTTCCCGACCTCTCATCAAAGGGTTAGAATCCAAACCAGTTCTTGATCCAAGGGGTGAGCTTATGACAATCTCGCTAACAACCATGACTCATTCAAGCCTTGAGGATGACTTGAAATGTCATGAGAAAGAAAGTGCTCACCCACTCCTTGAAAGGGAGAATGATGTCAATAAGCATGGAAGTTATTCCCCGATCCTCCTATCAAATCCATGCTCAATTGAGAAATCTCCCAAATCAATCCTTCCCTCTACCATGACTACACACATGATCTACAACCCCTTCATTCTTCTTGTTTATAAAATCTTTGCAAGGATGGTTGTAGATGTGTTTGTCTACCAGAAATTTTGCAAATCTCGTACTGGTTTTGGTCTTCAGGATAGGTTCGAAAATGTTGGAGTTGAAGGGGAAACCACTTCACCAACATGAGATTAACTTGAAGGTTTCCCAAAGACAAGCTTGTGTCTCAAAATTAAGCACTTTTGGGAGCTAACCCAAGTCTTCTTCTTGTTCTATTAAATTTGCTTGTTAAAAAAAATATAAAACAAAATAAAAATATTTTCTTTCCAGTTCTCAAATTTCTAAAATGAATAAAATGACTTTGTAAAAAGAGATTAAGGGAATATTTGTGAAAGTGTTCCTTCAGGTATTTTTATCACTAACCATTTCAGGTTTGAACAAAAAGGACGATGCAGCAAAACACAAGGTATGTCCAACCAAACATCCTTCAATAATGAAGCACATTTAAAAGAAAATTTCACATCCTAGACTTGGATTTTCACATTGTAAAATGTTGCAAAATCCAAGTATGGAGGAGTGGAATTCACAAAGAAATTCATGTTTTGCTTCATTCTTAATTTTGTTTGGTTGTCTCTACCTTGCTTTCTCTTTTTACCTTGCTCATCTTGCTAAGTCATATAAATAATAAAAAAAATTATAAAAAAATCTGCAAATTGTCATCTGGTTCACCATCCATGATCCTGTCTCCTTTTTGAATCTCTTGATGCCTTCACGCTTCCTTTTTCTATTATAAGTATGCTTTGGTTTGGAGTACTTCTCGAGTGTACTCTCAAAGGATTTTCAAATTAAGCATGGTGCTTAGGTTAAATAGTCTTCCTTAATCAAATTAGACATGGTGTAAAGTTTGATTAATGAACCTAAAGTAAACTTGTATGGAATTTGGTTGTGCTCTTGGACTAACCAATGCATGATAACTTCAAAATTTTGATGGTTAATTCATGAGATATTTCATAGAGACAAATCAAGGGTTGAGGTAGTAATGAAATAATCTTGCACATATTTGTCTCAACCTTGGTTAACTTTTAAAGAATTGGTGAACAATGAGGGAACATCTTGTGATGTGCTAAAATTCTAAAGCCAAGTTTTCTATAGCATAAAAGATGTCTTCTGTTTCTATGACAATAATGCCCCTACTTCAAAACATTTGTGTATTTCTTCGGGTATGTGTTGTCCACTAATCCTTCGTAGGAGAAAAGAAATGAATGGAGGAAAGGGTCTGAGTACAACGTGACGATTCACAGAAGAACGACCATTCGTCATAATCAGTGTCATGACACAAGGAATCGTCACGCTTCGAGATTACGGCTGCAACACCTTTAAAGGTAAATGGTCAATAAAGTTTACATGAGCATGAAATTCCTGAGCAAGAAACTGATATGATAGATTTTGTTCTTAATCTCAAATTAGAACTAAAATATACATGTTTTAACTTTTTTGTTCAAATTTCGAAAAGGACCTTAGAAATGGCCTAGAGTTAGCCTTGCCTCCCCCCTCGTGAAAGATCGGCCCATTTGGCATCTAAAGTGGTTCGACCGAACCTATCTTTGGGCCAAACAGCCCGAAACTTCACGAGCTGACTCACCTGGCTCAACCAAGTTCAGTACCTGGTTCTATCAAACCATAGGTTTCAAAAAGCGATCGACCGACCGTGGGTTTGGCCCTTCAGCCATGCACGTTGCTCCTGAGCGTTGGACCAACACTCCTATCTTGTTTCCAGCGCGATCCAAGTGAAAATAGAGGCGAAGGACGTTGGATTCTCTCTTCTTAACATCTCTCTCCTTCTTCCTCCTCTTACTTTGTTCTTCTTCACCACCAAGTAGAATTTCCATCTCCTCTTGTTCCCCCTTCTCACTTTCCTTGACCTCACCATGGTTCCACCACGAAGAATATCAAAAGAGCGATATGGAAAAGTTCTACATGTTGTTGCTAAAGAGAGCATGACAAAATCTTTTCATCCCTTATGCTAAGACCATAGATCTTTCTCTCTCCACCTTCTCCTCTGGCACTTAGGCTTGTTAGTATATCACTCATGAATCAACAAACGTATGCCTAAGTTGTCAATGAAACTCTTGGTTCTGCTGGTATCTTACCCCAGCAGAACCCCTGCATTTGATCTTTCTCTGTCCTGTGTCACAGTATGCGCTGAAACAAGTATGGGGGAGGTCGGTCGACACTCCAACTTGTCAAAACACCAAAAGGATCACTGAATCATGCTGAGCACATCAATGACACATACTAGAAAAAATTGGACCAAAATGGCCACTTTTGTGGTTCGGCCGAACCATGTTGGAGGCCAAAATTCAGAAAGTTCAGATTACATCAACATTCAGAGGTAAGGGATCTAAATGCAGAGTTCGAAGTGGCCAAACGGCTCCGAAGACGTTCAGCTGAACGTGCTTCTAGGGCCTGGACCCACCAGCCAGCATCCGTTCAACTTCAAATGTCTATTCTGACTGGTTTGACATGTCTCTGCCCTTTTCCTCTATGCTTTTCTTTTGTTTACTCATTTTCTCTTTTAATAAAAATGAAATAAAAATAATTTCTTCTTGAAAGTAATCACTTAGTTAATTTCTCTTATAGTAATAATAAAAAAAATTAAAAACAAATATATTTAATAATCATAAAATAAAATAAAATTTTATTTCTTCATAAAATGAATTGCTTAGTTTATTTTCCTTTTAATATTGAATAAAAACAAGAAGATCGCATTTGAAACTAAAATTTGAAAAGTGATATGATCTATGACATTCTGAGGGTGAAAGCGTCATAAAGACGAATTCTTGCTTTTTGCTTATGCTAGTGGGAAAATATCTTGATAGGGAATCATATTGACTAAGTTGTTGATTAATGTGATATAGTTCTCGGCTCATGATTCATACCCTATCTATTTAAGGTTCTTGGAGATTAACTTTTGAAAATGTCATAAAACCATAATATCACTACTCCTCTATAGTGAGAAAATTCATACCAAAGCCATATATGCTCTTTCATGATATAAGCTTTCTACATAAGCTTCTTACTTTGTGTTGAGTTTGGTCAAGTTCCGTAACCCTTGTTGAGAGATTTATCATGCTCCCAAGATCAAGATCATGTACACGCCACATATACATGCTGCTTCTACACTGGATGTATGCAAAAACATGCCTTACATTTTCCACATAGATTCATGCTCCATGCTCTAGTAGAAAATCCTCTCTCTAGTATGTGCTAGTAAATGAGATATAGACTATGCAAAATTATGAAAAAAATAATATATCAAAAAAATGATGATGGGCACATCAAAGCTCATAGAAAAAATATGATGATGAGCATATCAAAGCTCATAGAAAAATAAAGATAGCTATGTCTCAAAATAATAAGTTAGGAAAGAGAGATCATATAAAGGAGTTTTGATCTTTTACCATGTTTCCACACACTTGCACATCTTGATCTAAGAGTATGACATTTCTCTCCTTGGATCCGGAGTTTGACTTTACAATACATGCAAGGTAAGTATCCTACATTGTTTATCCCTACCTAAGCTCCACATAAGCCTTTTAGAAGTAGGAAGATAAAAACAAGGAAACTTCATGCCTTGGTAAGGAATCATACACCTTGAGCGATCTAGAGTGCTATATGAGGAGTAAGTTGACTTATGTACTTTCTTTTGAAAACTTATCAAAACCTCCAAGTACTAAAATATGATTTGGGAAGATGAATTTGCTTTGAGAACTGTTCTATTTCTGAACTTCTCAAGGATATATGTTAGCCAATACCACATATCCCACTTGTATAACAAAGTGTCTTGAATAAATCTTATGTTTGCTTTATACTTTGAATAGCATAGTCTTGTTATCTTTTAACCTTTACTCGAGGACGAGTAAAGAGGTAAGTATGGGGGATCTTGTTGATGGTAATTACAAGCTATTTTATCACCATCAAAACATCGTCAATATCCTCATATTCAAAGGAAAACAAGAATAACATGAACATAATTTACCCAATAACTAGTTCCACATGTCCCAAGACTATTTGAGTGTAGGTAATGGCAAGTGGGGACTTTTGGGAGCTAGTGGGCCCACTTAGGGGGTCGACCGACCACCCTGTGGGGACACTAGACCTCCCAAGCCCCCCATGATCCAAGTAACACTCTCTAAAGCAATTTCTACCCCTTGGATCCAAGTATGCTACCTCTCAACGGTTCTGGATCAAAGCACGAGGATCCATGGGCCCAACATGACATATTTCCAAGTATGGCAAATGTGCAAAAGGCATACACCATCATGATGGGCATTATGTCTAGAAGCCACCTGCGAAAGATGAGCCCATTTGGCCATAAAAGACATTCGGCCGAACCACCCTATGGGCCCACAGGCCACCCACACGATCCCTGTGCTGTGGGGACACCTCCTGAGGGAAAATTGGCAGGGCCCACCTGCCATTGGGTTTGGCCGAACCAGGTCAGGTGCCCAAAAGGTGCACCGACCTCCCCACCGACTCCCTGCATGCCTCCATGCATCCACTTCATCTTTCCCGTTGATCTAAGTCGGTTTTAATGACGGTTTGATCCTACGGTGGATGATGGAAGTGGCGCGGATCGTTGACGTGGCACCGGAGTAGCCCCTACTCCACCTCTACCTATAAATAGACCCCCGAGGCCCTCACTCTCACTCGTGCCTCATTGGAGAAACTACTCCTTAGTATCTTAGCGGAGCTCTGTAGTAGTTGTTGACACCGTTTTTTGTACGTGTCAATATGAGCCGGATGCACTGATCGGTGGAAGGTTGGTTGCTGTTCCTTATCGGCATCATGATACCGCTATCAGGTTGCCGATAGAAGCAGAAGATTGAAGAAGCGTCGAAGATGAAAAGAAGGATATTTGCCGATCGGAAAGTGTTGTCGATGGAAACAGGAAAACATTGTCGATCAGAAATGTTGCCGATGGATGCAGAAAGATATGGTTGATGTCAGTAGAAAGCTATCGATGACAATAAAAGAAGGTTGCGGATTGAGGGGATCTGGCGATGGAAGGTTTCATCGTAAGGAAGACGGATAAGGAAACTAGTGATTTTTATGCTAGCATTATTATTGTAGTTTGAGTCCGACTCTTGCACGAGTCGTTTATTTCCTTAAAAATAGGAGTTTTTTTAGGTATGAGTCGTGTCTGTTTTACCGGAGTATAAATATGTACCCAAGGGCAGTGTAAAACAATCAATCAAAAATACAAATCTATTACCTTTTATCTACTTTTCCAGCATCTACTTTATCGCATTAGTTCTAGTTTACCTACGAGTTCTTACGATCTCGACGGGCTGCATCTACAAGATCTCCGTCTACCTCGCGAGTTCCGAATTTTGATCAAGTTGAGCCTTGACGTCCGGGCGTATCGCTGTCATCTCATTCAATCTTGTTCTAGTTATCATCCTTGTGGATTAACTGGTCAAATCGACTAGCACACCTTTGGAAACCGAGTTCGGGTATAAGCCCGAGGTGTTCGCAGATCCGACGCTTTTTGTGTCAACACCTCTTTTGGCACACCCAGTGGGACCCTAGATACATGTCTTGATCACAATCATGGGTGATTCTACTGACATCCATCCGAGGAACGTCATTGAAGTCTCCGAAGCAGATCTGAAAGATGATCAGAAGCAAGCTATGGAGTAGGCTATGGAGGACTACAAGCAATTATATCTGAAATCCTTCAGCCTAAACAGGAGCGGCGATGCAGTCCAGAAGCAAGATCCGCCGTTGCCACGGTAGGTCACTTTCGATGCCAATCCTGGTAACTTGCAATATATGGTTAATTCTGCGTTAAATCAGGCGTTGATTAGCCACTCCAATGTGCTGTCCAATACTGTGTACGCTGCTATCATGCAATCTTTCAAACAAGGACAACCACCTAGGTATGTTGGTCCAGCGTATCATCAACCTGGATCGGCATCTGCCACGACTTCATCGACGGCTCCAGCGTTCCAACCTGTAAATCCTTCTACCGATGAAGCCACACCACCAAGATCGAGCCCTGCAAGCGTCGTTCCGTTGAACACCGATCCAATGGCGTCGGCAATGTCAGGACATGTAGTCCGGAGTCTGCCAACTCCTGCCAACTTGTGGGGATACAATATGCCTCCGGATTCATCTGCCGATGCTAAGTTGATCCAAGGCAATAATGCATCAGGAAAGGCCTCCATGGAATCGGCAATATCGGCACAGCCGATGAGTCTGATAGTACATTATGCTACATCTTCTCCAAATGTGCAGTTGCCACCAGGAGATCTTCAGATGGCAATACCCAAAGTGCCTTACGGGCAACCATCGGCAAGTTCTTTGCCGATGCAACAAGATTTGGCAGTGATAAACCGTCCCATGATGATGGCAAATCCTCAGGCTGGAATGTCAGTGCACCAAGGGAACCAGTTTGTTGAATACTCCAAGATACAAGAACAACAGACGCCGGGTGGCTATCAATTATCGGCAAATCACATGCCGATGACTTATAATCCTAGATGGACTAATCATATTCAACAATAGGTGGTGAAACCTGGACATCAAGTAGCGGGAGCGCAGCAGTACCATTACCCGACGAACATTCAGAATGAAACATTGGTGTATCGATCGATGAATATCATGCCGCAGTATGCCCCAATGAGTGCCCAAGGTTATACATCGACAAATCAACTAGTGCATAATATTCAACAAGGTGGTGTTGTGCCTGTACCGGTTAGATCAGTTTATTTGCCACAAAGGCAAGAAGGGGCGTATCAATCAGTCCAGCCAGTTAATATTCAGCCGATCCATCGGCAAGATCAGGATGCATACTGGGCCGACAAAATTGCCGAAGTGATGAAAGAGCAGTTCGGCATCAAGCCTAAGGTCAATACGTACTCTTATCGGACGCCATACCCTCAGGCGTATGACTTGATTCCTCTTCCAAATCGGTACAAGGTGCCAGATTTCACGAAGTTTTCCGGCCAAGATGACACATCAACAATGGAGCACATCAACCGCTTCATTATTCAATGTGGAGTAGCTGCTAGCAGAGATGAGCTGAGGGTAAGCTTGTTTTCATCATCTTTATCTGGATCGGCGTTTACATGGTTCATCTCGCTTCCTCCAAATGCTGTGATCACTTGGGCCGATCTAGAGAAGCAGTTTCACAAGTACTTCTTCTCTGGCGTTCATGAGAAGAGGATTACCGATTTGGTCAAGCTTAAACAGCGCAATGACGAATTGGTAGAAAGCTTTGTCCAAAGGCTTCGGGACGTGAAGAATAAATGCTACAGCTTAGTGCTGGATGATCGGCAATTGGCAGATTTAGCCTTACAGGGATTACTGCCACCCATCAAGGACAAGTACGCATCTGAGGAGTTCGAGAGTTTGAGTCATCTCATACAGAGAATTGTCGATCAAGAAATCAAAGCTTTCGAGCCTAGGAAGACTCGGAACAAGAAGGTATCCTTCATTGAACAAGAGGAAGATTCTGAGTCAGAAGAAGGGATGGATATCGGCGTTGTTGAATGGGTAAAGGATAAAAAGCCGATATCCTGCCCGTTTGGTCAGAAGGAAACTGAAAGGTTCACCTTTGATACAACTAAGGCCGATAGGATATTTGATCTGTTTCTTCAAGAAGGGCGGATTAAGCTGGTGCCTAATCAAGTGATTCCATCGGCTGAAGAGGTTAGAAGGATGAGGTACTATAAGTGGCATGATGCAACCTCACACACTACCAATGATTGCAAAGTCTTTAGGCAGCAATTACAGTCAGAAATCAGGGCTGGACGAATTAAATTTTAAAATTCTAAAGCCCAGAAACCGATGAAGATCGACCAACACCCGTTTCCTAGCAATATGGTGGAAGCTAGTGAGAAGGTTAAGGTACTGACATCAGAAGCCGCCAAGAGGAATGCATCGGTAGATCCTAAACATCAAATAGTTGTGCATGATGTGAAGGGAAAAAGGTATGCCGATGATGAGAGAAGCAAGAGAGTTGCTGACGAAGGTAACAACGTCAGGAGATCTCGTGGACATGGCGTTGTAATCACGCATAGACAACCGCAACAGGAGTTTTGGCGCTCTCAAGAGGAGCAATATCGGCAGCAGGAATAAGAAAGGAGCCGGGAGTGGCGTAAGCATAAAAATCATTGGAATTGTCCTTTCTTCGTTAATTGTTGGGAAGAAGGCATCAAGCTACCCACTGCTGATAATTTCCCCGAGTGGAACAGGTACTATCCCTCCGATCGTTCGGGAAAGAGATCATGTTCGGATGATCGAGAAGCAAGCTATGATAGACCGATCAGAAAGGAGTCAGTGCATGATCGGTTTGGGGGCAAACTCAGCGTACATGACAGGCTTGGCAAGCGTGTTCGTCAAGAAAAGCTTGAAGAAATGGCTTATGCAAGGGTGCCCGATGAAGAGATATTCTCTTGAGATCCAAACATAAGGAGTAATGCAAGCCAACATGGTGAGAGACAGTACCAGCCTGTTTGGAAGACTAAGCTTCCTCAATGGTGTCCTAAAGGCCTGACGAAGACTCAGAGAACGCCAGAATGATCTATATTATGGTGAAAATCCTTCGAAGGGAAAATCTCCAGTTTGGGAGTGGAGGCCAAAACACCAGGTGAGAAGTCCATCGGCAGAAGTCAACATGGTTGTTATGTTGCCGATGGAATTTATGGCACCTGCGTCGGCAATGAATCCTATAATCAAGCCTTGGCCGTTTGGAGGATGGGCCATTGATCTCATCTTTCAAATTTACCCACCATCGAGCAAGGGGCACAAATTTATACTTGTTGCTACTGATTATTTTACGAAGTGGGTTGAAGTCATTCCTTTGAAGAATGTGACATCGGCAAACATGATAGATTTCGTGAAGAAGCATATTATAAACTGATTCCGAATTCCTCAGACTATTACAACTGATCAAGGGACCATGTTCACACTGGGGGAGTTTGATGAATTTGCTATCGGTATGGGGTTCAAAGTGTTGAATTCTTCTCCTTATTATGCTCAAGCTAATGGTCAGGCTGAAGCAACTAATATGCGAATAATTAAGCTTATCAAACGCAAGATTGAAGAGAACCCTAGGAGGTGGCAATATAGTATTGAATGAAGCTTTGTGGTCGTATCGGATGGCATGTCATGTTGCTACTAAGGTTTCACCATATCAGTTGGTGTACGAACGCGATGCTGTCCTACCTTGGGAAGTTAAAACTAGTTCTAGACAATTATTTTCCCAAGACCAATTAGTGGCCGATAAGTATGATATCCTTATGAAGGATGAGTTAGAAGATTTGGCGGGTCATCGGCTAAGGTCTCTAATTAGTATCGAAGAGAATAAGAAAAGGGTTGCCAGATGGTATAAGAAAAAGGTGAAAGTAAAAGAATTTGTCGATGGTGATTTGGTGTGGAAGTTGATTTTACCGTTTGGGACTAAGAGTCCGAAGTTTGGAAAATGGTCTCCTAATTGGGAATGTCCTTTTCGGATAAATCAGTCTGATCCTGGCAACGCTTATATTTTGGAAACCCTCGAAGGAGTTGCATTTTCCAGAGCAATCAATGGTAAATATTTAAAACAAATATTATCCTAGTATCTGGATAGATGCATAGTATAATACAGATATAAATACCGATGATAGGTTCATTGTACAAAACATCGGTAGAAAAAGTATTAACGTTATATTACGAGGGGATCAGTCATCAAGTTGGCATGCAATAAATTATAGCAGGGATTGTATGGATGAAATCGCACGAAGGCGAACTTGGTCAACTTATTCTATCTCCCTAGCGTCGTCATCAGCAGTGCCCTCGATCGGTTTGAATTTCCTCCGTAAGAGGAGAGCTTCACGGGCATCGGCATCCCTTTCTTGTTGCAGGGCTCTAGCAATGGCAGGGAGTTGGATTTTCTTTTGGTTGGCTGAGTTTAAAGCTTCATCTACTTTTTTCAACTCTGATAGCAGTTCTTATTTGTGTGCCGATAGACGAACAATCTCTTGTTCAAGTTCGGTACTAGAGGCTTCTAGACGACCGATGTCCTTGTGATTTTCATCTGCGGTTTGCTTGAACTTGAGTATTTCTTCTTCAAGTTTTGCTTGAGCAGTTCTATCGGCAATGCAGCGTGAAGCTCTTTGATATTGGAGTTGTCGGCTCTCAAGATACGCTGCTTGGAAGAGTGTTTCTTCGATATCGGCAGGGAGTTGGCGTTGAATCTCTTTGAAGGCTATCCTTACTGCGTTGGAGCCTTGGACCAGTTGGGACGTGTTTTGCTGCAGTAAGAGTAGTATTGCTTCAAGTTTAGACTTTACTTCTGCCGATACGATGTCTGAGGCTGGAGCAGAACTTTCTTCCTCTTCATCATCATCTGGAATATTGATGGAAAAGGAGAATAGACTGTTAGGAGAGTCTTGGGCCTGAAAAGAAAGGGGATTAAAGTTTGTCAGTTAAGAATTTGTATCGTGCAAAATTTATAATGAACAGTTGGTATACCTGCTTTAGAGTTGTTTCTCGCCTCGGGCTTGATAGAGTGGCTGGCCTAGTTGCGTCTGGAAGATCGGCAATAGTTGCCGATGAACTCGCCTCGATAGGATGAACAGTTGGCGCTGATGCTGATGCTGGTGCCGATGTTGTTTCTGTTGTTGCAGCTAGCCCTTGCGGCGATGGTGATGTCCCTTGGTTAGGAATCTCAGCCTCTAATTGCTCAGGGATGGGTACCGATGCTAGCTCCGGTGTTGGTGTATCGGTAGGAGCTTGGGGAGATGCAACCAGTGATATGACTGGGGTTAATGGCCTTGGGTGTTTTTGTAGAGGAGCGACACTTGATGAGCCTTGGCGCTTCGATCTTTGCACTTGGGGGGCATCGGCAGATGGAGATGGAGAATCTTGTACATTCAGAACAGCTGCCGATGAACTCGTTGGCTACAAAAGAGAGCATATTGTGCAATTAAAAATTAAGTGAACATCACCGATGAGAGTTTGTAATCGGCATAAGTAAAATAAAGATTGTTACCTCGAAAGCTTGCGCCAGGACAGCGGCAACGGCCGATGGAGTAGCAGCAACCCCAGTCTGTTTGGACTGGGTTTGAGGGTGACTTTGGGTGCCTTTCCATGCATAAGGGTAGCCAATGAAGGAGCCCTACTGCCGATCACCGATATGGGACTTATCGGTCGTAAGTTGAAGGTCTTGCCACTATTGCTTTTGCTTGGAATTGGGTCATCGGTCTGTTAATAGAAAATCAGTTACCAATGCATTTGAAAAGAAATAACAAGAAGAAAAATGATATCGGAAGTAAACTTACTATGTCATCTGGAACAATGTAATCGGCATCAATCAAGTGCCGATAGTAATGTGATGATGTAGCAAACAGTTGATTTTTCCACTCTTGCCACTAGGATTTGTATGACTCAGTAATAAATGATGTTGGCGCCCATGGGGATAAATCAAGGTTGGTTGTATCGGCCTGAGGGGAAAGGTTGACGATCTTGTTCCAGTCCATGGCGCTAGAGATAACTTCTCTTGGTTTTATTACATCGGCGTAGCTGAATTTGATCGGCAGTTGACCAAATGCTAACTGTCTTGCTGCTAACGATGGATAGTAAAATTCATAGGATGGACGAGTGTTCTTCCCGGCCCCGAAGATATTAACCGGAATGGCCCGAGGAATAAGGGTGGACTTCATGATTCTTTCGTTCTCTAGTATATTTCCATCGGTGAGATTGAATGAGAGTGGAAATCGGTTGTCCTCATCAACATAGGGCCACCAGAGCCGTTCTGCAGCAGGGATTCCACAGTAAAGTCTCTGGAAAAACATACCAAGTTGGCCTTCATTGGCATCGGTTCCCGGTAGCACTATTATTGCTTCCCTGAAATTGAGAGGGGAACGGGTTGCCAATTCATCATCAGCAAGTACATGCTCTTCAGTCAGATCTCTTGGGAATTGTTGGCTAAACAAGTTGAATTGAAGACACTTGTGCATATGGGCATTTAGCCACATGTTGATAAACCACCAAGGGCCCCCGAGGTTACCGATGGGTTCACCTAGCAGCAACTTTCCGGATACCTGGTGCAGGAGATGGTAAACTGAGCCGAGGAGATATCGGCCAAGAGGAAGACCTTCGTTGGCTAGAAGCTCTGCTGCGGAAAGATACATATTGGTAGGTCCAACAGTCCTACCACAGAAGATGAACTTTTCCAACCACATATTCAGGAAGGTGGCATGCTCCCTTTGGCCTACCGATCCGGTCTTTTGGTATTTTTGAACATATCCAGTCCAACCACGGATGTTGCGAGTAGTTACCCGATGTTCGGGTTTCCTCTGGAAAGGAGCGGCACTATCGGCAGAGGAGACATCAAGGCCGGTAAGCATGTGCACATCAGCAAGTGTGGGAGTGGCTGGTCCGTGCCTGAATAGAAATGCGTTCATTGCATCGGACCAGAAATAGGAAGCAGCAATCATCATGTTTTCATTCTTGGCCATATCGGCAAGAGACAATCTGATGCATTGATCTATATTACGTTTTGACCAATAGACTTGTTGTGATCTGGCCATTCTGAGGTACTAATTTTTCCATCCTTTGGTGGGTTTGGGCCAAGAACGGAAGGTGTCTGTCCATAACTCTAGATCAAAATATTCAGCTCTGAAAGGGACACGGTTGGTTTCCGCATTGATGATTTCTGTTGGATCGACATTCCCCATCGGACCCAAACAACAAAAGTGTGCTTGATCAAAAGGAATCACTATTTTGTCTCGCATTTCCTAGATTCATAGAGTGAAGAAAGGAGGAGGAAAGGAATTGCGAAACAGTGAAAAAAGGATGAAATTGCAGAGTGCGGAGCAGGGAGAGAAGAAATTACCGCAGGGATGTTGCAGAAGTTGTGTCGTTTGCTGGAAAAAGAACCGTTGTTGATGATGTTGGAGTGATCTTCAGAAGCGCCGGTGAGATGGAGATGAAGGTATGAGCTTAGGGTAAAAGGAGAAATGACCGGCGGCATTCTTTATAAGCTCGAAGCGTCAGGGGTGTTTTTGAATTTTTCCTTCTCGGCCGAACAAGGGTGTGATAATGAAATTATACGACAGTCTGGGATTATAACCATTGGCGCTACAGTTGTGGGAGATATTGGTAAATTGCGATGCTTGTGCGCAGTAATCGAGCTAATGATAGAGATATTTTGGAAAGGAAGATTGCGATAGAGGAAATTCCGGCGCATGATATATTTCATACTCCGAAATTGGGGGGCATGTGTTGACACCATTTTTTGTACGTGTCAATAAGACCGGATGCACTGATCGGTGGAAGGTTGGTTGCTGTTCCTTATCGGCATCATGATACCGCTATCAGGTTGCCGATAGAAGCAGAAGATTGAAGAAGCATCGAAGATGAAAAGAAGGATATTTGTCGATCGGAAAGTGTTGTCGATGGAAACAGGAAAACATTGCCGATCAGAAATGTTGCCCATGGATGCAGAAAGATATGACTGACGTCAGTAGAAAGCTGCCAATGACAATAAAAGAATGTTGCGGATTGAGGGGATCTGCCGATGGAAGGTTTCATTGTAAGGAAGACGGATAAGGAAACTAGTGGTTTTTATGATAGTATTATTAGTGTAGTTTGAGTCCGACTCTTGCACGAGTCGTTTGTTTCCTTAAAAATAGGAGTTTTGTTTAGGTATGAGTCGTGTCTGTTTACATCTCCTTTTACCAGAGTATAAATATGTACCCAGGGGCGGTGTAAAACAATCAATCAAAAATACAAATCTATTACTTTTTATCTGCTTTTCCAGCATCTACCTTATCGCATTAATTCTAGTTTACCTACGAGTTCTTACGATCTCGACGGGCTGCATCTACAAGATCTCCGTCTACTTCGCGAGTTCCGCGTTTTGATCAAGTTGAGCCTTGACGTCCGGGCGTATCGCTGTCGTCTCGTTCAATCTTGTTCTAGTTATCGTCCTTGTCGATTAACTGGTCAAATCGACTGGCACACCTTTGGAAACCGAGTTCGGGTATAAGCCCGAGGTGTTCGCAGATCCGACGCTTTTCGTGTCAACAGTAGTGCTATGCTAGCTGGAGGAGAGTGAGGAGAGCCTGGAGGAGAGTCGGGCCTGTCTGGCGTCTTCTCCGAGTTGTACCTCAGCGGATGCGATTCTCTTGTAAGTTCAGCACTTGTAAGTGATACATCTGAGTTCTTTATAGTATTCGATATTCTACTTCTGGCATAGCTGTTATACATCTTTTCACGCTTGTTCATCGCTTTACTTTGAGTAGAGTGCTTTAGTCCTTAGCTGGGGTTAAAGTAGTAAGAATAGTGTAGACGTTGTGTCTAGACTAGATCTTGCCTTTGTAAACCGCTTATCGCACGGATTGTGTTGTGGATGCTAGTAGAAGGTGACAACTCTATCTAGTCTTTGTATTCCACCACGTGTGTAAGATAAGTTCTTAAAAGGTAGGGCCTCAATACAACATGATGGCACGGTCCGGTTAGAGTTTTACCCTCTTTCTGATCTATCACATCGCCTTCTGCAAGAGAAGGGCTGATAAAGCTAGTATAACCAGCTTTGCCTTGTTAGATATCTTTGCTACATCGAACCTCTCAACCCAGTTATCATAGTCTCCCTTGATCCATCATAGGACATATCTTTAATCCTAGTTAGATCACTATCGTTCCCTGAGGAAAATACGATACCTGGAATACTCCTGGTGAAGTGCTACATCAGTATAATCTGTGCGCTTGCGGATTTATCCAATAGTCATAAGAAATACCAACAACAAGCTAAACTAGTTACAAGAGCAACAACTAAACAATAGCACAAGTATGAATAAGTAAATACAAACTAGTGATTTAGAGAATGCAAACCACCGAGAAGATGTAGAAGGCTGACACGGTGATTTTTCTCCATTCACTGTAGTTCCACGTTGTGTCGCCACTCACTTGCTGATCGGCCTATAGGGTTCGAACCACCACTCTACTTCGGCGCTGCAAAAGCGTTCAAAGCTACCCACCACTTGGGCGCTGCAGAATCTACCCAAGTGAGGTAGTCAATGACCCTCAACTAGAGTTGCTCTTCGCGATCTCCCGCGGGGCGAGCACAACACTCCTCACAAAGCTCTTCTCCGGAGCCACGCACAGGCTTCTTGCATGCTTCGACGGAGACTCGATCACCAAGCCATCTAGGAGGTGGCAACCTCCAAGAGTAACAAACACCACCGGCTTGCAACACGATCACCTAGTGCCACTCGATGCAAACTCGCAATGCAACACACTAGAATCGCTCTCTCAGACAATCGGATGATCATTATAGAGTGTATGTGAGTTAGAGGGCTCCCAAACACACCAACACAAGCCACAAAGGCCCTAGGGTGATCAGCAACAAGCCAAGGGTAGCCACCAAGTCTATTTATCGAGAGGGGAAGAAACTAGCCATTTTCTCATTCTTTGCGCGCCTCCGAACGCGCCTCCGGACGCTGTTTTACTGAGGGTCCGGTCCAACGCGCATGCGTCCGGACCCTTGCCCGTTTGAATTGAGTCGTTGGCGCGCTTCAGCACATAGAAAACACCTCCGGACGCTATGAACAGTAGAGGTCCGGACCATTAAACCGAGCGTCCGGACTCTACACACAGAGCTCCCGAGAGCAGTTTTTACTCCGGACGCTGTCCGGACAGCACCTCAGGACGCTAGGTTGCATCCGGACCTTACAGAGTATCCCGAAGAGCAATTTTTAGACCTCCGGATGCTACGGTCCGGACTGCACAGTGCGTCCGGACCAGCACAGACCGCACGGAAACGTCCGTATCTCTTAGCTCCGTACTCCGATTTCGATGATCTTGGACTTTTTGGAAAGGTAACTCAGAGGCCTACACATCCCTCAAGTCCATTTGATCCATATCACAATGAATCAAAGCAGTATTTCATTCCAAGATCCACTCTATTGTTAGGAGCATACCAAAAAACATTTTTCTCTTCTCCGAGTTGATTCAATTCAACTCCAACACCTTCTCCCTTGTAAATGTGCCAACACCACCAAGTGTACATCACCATGTGCATGTGTGTTAGCATTTTCACAATCATTTTCAAAGGGTTTTCACTGGCTCTCACCGCGCCACTCGATCATAATGCATCACAATGTTAGATCGCTCAAGTGGCACTAGATGACCGATATGCAAACAAGTTTGCCCCTCTTACTAGTACGGTCATCTATCCTAAACCCGGTCATATACTTCTCTACACACTAATGACCGGTGAAATGAAATGCCCTACAAGTTATACCTTTGTCTTGCGTATTCCATTCCATCTCCTCCTCCAATGTTGATGCAACACATGCACCAACCTATCAACAAATGATATGATCCACTTCATATCATCACGTGACCGTGTTGGTTCATCGATCTTGACCTCACTTGCTCTTCACCGTTGCGTCAGTCCATCGGTGCCAAGCATCACCTGCTTGCCCTTCACACTTGCAACCGGTCCATCAAGCCAAGCCTCATCTTGATCTTCTCCACCTTGATCACATGACTCCATGTCATGTCTTATGTGCAATAAGCTCCTTCATCAAACAATCATATGTGAACTAATTTCCTGTGTATATATCACTTGAACACATATTAGTTCACCTAAGTTGTCACTCAATTACCAAAATCACATAGGAACTCTCAATCTCCCCTTTTTGGTAATTGATGATAACTCTACAAAGATATGGAAATTAAGATTATTTTTGGACATTATGCCATTTATCCAACATTTAAGCTCTATACCAAGATTTGGATAAATGTCACAAGATCCGACTTTGTAGTGATAGCTCCCTCTACATGTGTGCTCACAAAGGTTTGAATTAAGCTTTGCACACATGCATGAATATGAAATTGTGGGAGTGCTAGCACTACTAAGTGATGCTAAGGGATATAGGATAAACCTTTGAAGATACACATTGTAGTTGCACTTTGAAGTTCATCCTTAGCACCATGGTTAGCTAGATACTACAAAAACACTAGAAACCCCGTGAGATCAACATTAAAGGCACGGTTTCTAGATAACAATTGAAGGAACATATATCTAGCTTATCAACCTATGCATGCTAGTTAGCAAATCATCATATAAATCCTATAACTAGCATACACCACATAAGTATGCATATAAAGATAAGACTTATGCAATATGCAAGGAAAGCACATGAATATGCATATATCAAATGCAATCAATCAAGTTCATGACCTTGCTCCCCCTACTTGTGTGCATCTCTTAGTCCAAGACTTTGATCCTTTGATCTTGTTCCCTTATATCCATGTCCATGTCTCTCTCCCTTTTAGTGCATTTCCATTCACTAATATATCTTTGTTCACTAATCTCTCCCCCTTTGTCATCAATTTCCATAAAAGGTATGCTTATATTGATGCAAATGTTGCACTAGGGTAGATGGTTGATACTTGTATCTTTTCATTTTTGATGGACACTTGCATCTATGTATTGGAATGACTCCTCATGAAGGACCATTGACCATTATACCGGCAACTCCCCTTTGGTCAAAGAAATTGTCATCCAAATAAGCTTTGCAAATAAGAGAACTTTGATTTGATCACTTAAAGTTGAGGATCACTTGTTAGCTTGTAGGATATCACTTGTGAGATTACCACTTGTAGAATTATTTGAATTAACTCAATGTGGATCATCACAAGTATGCTAGAACTAGACATCTTTTGCAAGTACCAATATGAAAGTTGATACTCTTTGAAAGATTAGCATAAGTCTAGTTACCATTTGTAGGTTACATCTTGATATCTATTTGCATAGATGTCTTGTGCTTGAACTAGATTCATCTTCATGAGCTTCTATGTTGGACTTGAACTAAAATGAATAGCATAAGCTTCCAAGTCCGGTTTAAACCCTCTCTAAGCTTGTTCACGCACATTAAGCAGTTATCTTATAGAGGTTGTACTTGTCACTTGATTGCAATCCGAAATAGATCAAGTACTTGGGTTTACTAGCTCATGAACAAACTCATATACTACCACTAGATCAAACAACTCAATCAAGCTATAGTGGTAGGCTATAAGCATAAAATTTATTTGATTTTCAATGAATGATCACTATGTATGACTATATGCACTAAACATGTCCTAAGCAATGGATGTATGCATATGTCAAACAATTTCACCTTTGCTATGTTGGAGTAGAGGATAGTCAATTTTCATCTCCAATTAGCAATGTGAATCCCCATTAAGAGCATGGTGAAGACCAATGAATACCACTTGGAATGTTAATCTTCACCCATATGATTTGAGTCACACTAATGATCAAGTCCACTTTCTTGTTGTGGTTGACTTTCTTCTTCTTTCATATTTGCTTGCATGAGAGAATACCAAATGATGTACCACTTGTAAATTATGATACCACATGTATGCAAGTTCACGACTCTCTCTTTTGGGTGTTGCTTGCTTTCTTCTTGATCAATCCTATTGATAGCTTTCAACTAAGCATCTCCAAATGATCCCTAGATCACCACTTCCATATTATCCTTCTAAGTACAACACTTGGTTCACCTAAAAAAGGCGGCAAGCCCCTATAAAAGGGAGAAGTGACCTTTCTCTAAGAACCATCCTTGATACTCATTTGAAATGACTTTGTTTGATTGATCTTCATCTTGAGTACTAACTATATGCCAAAAACACTCCACAATCAAATGGCCTTGTACTCAATGCTTGTCATTCTTCTAGACCAAACCAAAATCAAACATAGGTGACTCAATCATTTATAATCATGATTCCAACTCGAGGACCTTTCAAACCAAGTGACTCTAGAAGAATCCAATATTTGTCATTTTTCTGACAGATTCTGTACTCTTCAAAGAATATATCATATCTCCCAAAGTACACATCAAATGGTCATGAAATTTGGTGTAGATGTGATTCACTAGTCATCTAGAAGCCATAAAATTTTTACCTTCATCGGACTTCTAGATTGCTACCAGATTTCACATCTTTCCACCTAGGTACATGCTGAAAACTGCTGCACATGTGTAGACAAGATCCACTCCAAAACCGAAGTATCCCTTATCCAATATCCATGAAATTTGCACAGCAACTAATAACATAAGTGTAGAGCATGAACACCAAATTTCAAGCCAATCCAAACATGGCTGTGATCATAGCTAGCTCAGATTTTGACTAAATGACAGATTTGAGCAAAATGAGCTAAGCCCCTTCAAATTGAACCAAATTTGATACTAACTTGTTTGAACACTCTCATAAGACATATATCCATTCAAACATCTTATAGCAAGCAACTAGTGCACATATATATCCAATTCAAACAACTCATATGCATTATGTGTATATCCAATTCAAATATCTTATACACACCCAAATGAACTTGATGAACAAGAAATATACCTTGATAGATCATGATCAATCCATTAGCAAGCTTCAACTTGAATATTTGCAAGTCTTCAAATCGATCCAATCAACCACTGTTGGTATTTCTTATGACTATTGGATAAATCCTTAAGCGCACAGATTATACCGCTGTAGCACTTCACCAAGGAGTATTCCAAGGTATCGTAATTTATTTTATCCCAAGGGAAAGCTGGCTAGAAATGATAATCAGAAAGACATCCTAGAGAGCACCTCAACTTAGTACCATCTAGTATAGAGGGGTAAATGATATCTATGATAGGAAGGGGTTGATGAATGGAGAAGCTACGATAAAAGATACTTAGAACGGACCTCAGAGACTAGCTAGGTGGGAGGACAACGAGAAGAGTAAAGGGACTCCTATGTACTTATCTTTACTTCAATATACTTAGCTAATTAACTAGTCTAGACACTATAGTTTTTCTCCTCAATACAAGTATGCTAGGCGAGGGGATAGATCAGTAGGAGGACAATTACGGGGGCCTTACCTTTTAAGAACTTGCCTAAAAACACGTGGTGGAATACAAAGACTAGACAAGGCTGTCACCTCTTGCTAGCTACCACAAACAATCCATGCAGCAAGCAATAACCAAGGATAAGATGATGTATAAGCACCACGCTTACACACAACTTACTACTTTGACTATGATCTATAATCAGAGCACCCTATGACAGGCAATGATCGCATACAGGAAAGGTCACAAGGATCACAGACTATGGGTGTGAAGGCTATTAAAGAGCAAAAGCATATAGCAAGACTATATCTAGTATAGAAATGCTCAAAGTAAATACTAAGTAAAGTAAAGAGAAAGATATATATATTAATAAAGATAAAGTCTTACAAAGAAGGAAAGACACAAGAGCTATACCAAACTCTCCAGAAGACAACTTCGGAAATCCCGAGCACATCTCGATTCAATTCTAACTCCCACACTAGACTAACTCGTAGAACAATCTAAGGAATAGAGCTTGTAGGCTTCTTCTTCATGTGTAGAGAGGGGGGTATGGCCCTCTATTTATAGTAGGGGGTTGGAGTAGGGGCTACTCCATCGCCACGTCAGCGGTCTAGGGCCTTCCATCCTCCACCCTTGGATCAAACAGCCTTAGAACCGACCAAGGGGTGGATGGTGTGGATTTCCACCATGTGGCAGGGTTTATGGCGGTTGGGGGAGCCAACCGACCTAGGGGGGTGGTCGGCCGAGACCCCCTATGGCCAGTGGGCCCTCCTCAAGCCTCCTGGTGGTGGTCCCACTGGTCAGGGACCAAGTGGACCCTAGTGGTGGGCCCAGATGGGGGATCGGCCGACCCCCCCTTGGGGGCTCTGGCCCACCTCGGCCTCCCAGGTGTTGGCCCCACTTGTCATACATGTTGGATGTTGGTCCTGAGGTATTTGTCACGTTTATCTCCTTGGTGTGGGCCCATGGATCCATGTGCTATGCATGTGAGCCGTTGAGAGAAAGCACAGAGTGATACAATGGTTGGATTTCACTCTAGAGTGCCTCTCTTGGATCATGGCTGAGAGGGGAGAGCCTGGTGGGCCCATAGGGTAGTCGGCCAACCCCCTATGTGGGTCCCACTGGATCTCCTTTCCTCCATTTCTTCATTCCTGCATTCAAACACTCATGGACATGTGGAACTAGTTATTTGATAAATTATGCTCATGATGTGTTTATTTATCCTTGATCCTTGGGTTGGTGGCAACATTTTAGATATTTAAAAATTTATCATAATTTGTGCCAACAACCACCACAACTTGATTATGCACTTGTATGTTGTAGCACATGGACTTCATTCTTTTTACTTGGCATTAGGATGGGAATAGCATTAAACTTCATTACTTGATTCAATCATATGATGAATATATGCAACAATTGAATCAAGTCTCCAATGTCAATGGTACCTACACACATTCATACACTTGTTGATGGTACCCATACTAGTTTGGGTCCTCTCAAGTTAGGTGCAACATACTTAGGCAATGCCTTAGTATGAATAGCGAGATGTTTTGTAATAACAACCATAGAGGTACCACTACCATCCTTTCTAAGAATATGATAATCATCAATTGAAATAGGCTTAGAAGTCATACCTAGGGGACATGAATGAGCAATGTGTCCCCTTTCCCGACATGAGTAGCACCCTCTTTGCTTGAGCCTTTTCTTCCTTGCTCATGTTGTGCTTCTCATTGTCTTGCCTCTTCTCTTTTGCTTGAATCTTCATCTCAAGCTTGGTAGGACACTTCGAGGCAAAGTGTTCCATATCATCAAACTTGAAGCACTTGATGTAAGCCAAATGATTCTTCTCTTTATTTTTGCTCATCATCATCTTGTTGGATCATGAATAGGAGTTGGATGCCTTGCTCTTGCTTTGCCACCTCTTCTAGTCTTGTTCTTCTTTGTCATCCCCGAATCACCATCTTGATGGTTGATCTTGTATTGCACTTGGGGATTGTCTTGTGGCTTAGCTTGAGAATTTTTGGTTGGACAAGCATTTGCAAGATGTCCCATCTCATGGCACATGAAGCACATGAAATGAGATAGCTTCTTATGTTCTTGCTTCTTCTCTTTCTTGCCCTTGCTCTTGTGGAAACCGATTCCACTCTTGTCACCATAGCTTCTTTTGTTTGTCAACATATGCTCAAAGGTGACTTTGGAGTTGTAGCACCTCTCTAACTTGTTGCTCATATTTTTCAATTCACTTTTGAGCTCATTGTTCTCCTTCAAAAGGTTAGTCTCACAAGACACAGAAGTAGAACAAACATCTATATGTGAAGAACATGGCATATTAAGTAAATCATCACAAGAGGTGGATACATTCTTCTTCCCTACATCACAAGGGTTATTAACAACATGTGATTGATCATTTGACCCAAGTGATGAGCTCTCTTCATTTTTAAGATTTAACAATTTATTAATGAGAGAACCATGTTTGTGAACTAAATCCTCATGAGACACTCGAAGTTGTTGATGATCAAATTTTAATTCATCATATGAAGATTTAAGAACATCAAGTAAGTTCTTATGTTCTTCACATGAGGTCTTTAGAAGTGAGTTTTCATCTTTTAGTTTCTTTGTTTTATTTAACTGACTTGCTAAAGCCTTTGAGAGTTTGCACACAAGCTCAAAGTTAGGGTCATCACAATCTACAATCACATTTCCAATTGATACCTTAGTGTCACCATGTGACATGAAGCAATGTGATGAGTTGGAAGAGCTTGTGGAAGCATCACTCTCATAGCCCCAACATGCATCATCATCATTAAGTGTGCTTGGAGTAGTATTATCAATTGCAACACTTGATGTTGGGCCTTCATCATTCTTGTGAAGTGATTTCTTGATAGATAGATCATCTTCATCATCACTTGAACATGAGGTAGAGGAATCTTCCACAACCACCAAGTTGTGGTCATGCTCAACATCCTCATGTGCCACCAACTTGGACACATCATCCTCATGTTTCAATGAGATAGGTCCAAATCTCATGAGCGGTCTTCATGTCCATTATCTCACCAAAGATATTATCTTTCATAGAATGGTAGAGAATGTTAGTAGCTTGGCAATATAGATGTAGGCACTTCTTTTGTGCTTGAGTTGCATCCTTTCTCTCAATTGCACAAGAGAGACCCACATCAACAATCCACCACGTTTGGGGAGAAATAAACTTATAATTATTTTTCATCCAATTTCTCCACCGTGCAAAGTGTGTGCCATCAAAAATGTGTGGACACTCAACATCTAGCCCATAAGTCGCCATCCTCTCGGGTCGGTAATGACCACAAATGAGAGACCAAGCTTTGATACCACTTGTAGGGTCGAGATGGCGGACTAGAGGGGGGTGAATAGTATTTTCTAAAACTTAAAAGTTCCGGCTAACCGAATCAAATGCGGCAATTAAAACTATCGGTCTAGCCAAGACTACACCCCTCTAACTATAACTCTAGCACCTAGAAAAGTATGTCTATTATGCTAACTAAGGTGCCAAGCTAGGAAGCTCACCTAAATAAGTCTGGGTTGCAAGGTCACACAAACCTAAGCAACTGGTACTCTAAGCACACCGGGAGCTCCTACACATACTAGTAAGCAAAGCACAAAGCACCTAAGCTCACTAGCAATGCTCTCTAGCAAGACTACACAAGTCAACTAGAGAGCTCAACTTACTTAGCTACACAAACTATGCAATGTGACTAACAAGGCTACACAATCCAATTAGCCACTCAAGAGACACTTCTATTCTACACAAGCTAGAAGGTAACTAGGCAAGCTACACAAGCTAAACTAGTTACAAGAGCAACAACTAAACACTACCACAAGTATGAATAAGTAAATACAAGCTAGTGATTTGGAGAATGCAAACCACCGAGAAGATGTACAAGGTTGACAGGGTGATTTTTCTCCCGAGGTTCACTTGGTCGCCACCAAGCTAGTCCCCGTTGTGTCGACCACTCACTTGGTGATTCGGCAGCTAATAGGCGTTCACAAGCCTAGCCCACTCACTCGGGCGCCGCATGAATCTACCCACAAGTGAGGGTAGCTCAATGACACGCTCAACTAAAGTTGCTCTTCGCGATCTCCCACGGGTCGAGCACAGCACCCCTCACAAAGCTCTTCTCCGGAGCCACGCACAAGCTTCTTGCGTGCTTCGACGGAGACTCAATCACCAAGCCGTCTAGTAGGTGGCAACCTCCAAGAGTAACAAGCACCACCGGCTTGCAACACGATCACCTTGTGCCACTCGATGCAAACTTGCAATGCAACGCACTAGAATCGCTCTCTCACACAATCGGATGATCACTATCAAGTGTATGTGAGTTAGAGGGATCCCAAGCACACCAACACAAGCCACAAAGGCCCTAGGGTGATCAGCAACAAGCCAAGCGCAGCCACCAAGTCTATTTATAGAGAGGGGAAGAAACTAGCCGTTTTCCCACTCTCTGCGCGCCTCTGGACGCTGTTTTACTGAGGGTCCGGTCCAACGCGCATGCGTCCGGACCCTTGCCCGTTTCAATCGAGTCGTTGGCACGCTTTAGCACACAGAAAAACACCTCCAGATGCTATGAATAGTAGAGGTCCGGACCATTAAACCGAGCGTCCGGACTCTACACAGAGAGCTCCCGAGAGCAGTTTTAATCCGGACGTTGTCCGGACAGCACCTTCGGACGCTAGTTTGCGTCCGGACCTCACAGAGCATCCTGGAGAGCAATTTTAGACCTCCGAACGCAGGTCCGGATGCTACGGTCCGGACGCTAAAGTGTGTCCAGACTGCATAGTACGGCCGGACTGCACCGTGCGTCTGGACCGGCACAGACCGCACGGAAACGTCTGTATCTCTTAGCTCTGAACTCCGATTTCGATGATCTTGGACTTTTTGGAAAGCTAACTCAGAGGCCTACATATCCCTCAAGTTCATTTGATCCATATCACAATGAATAAAAACAGTATTTAATTCCAAGATCCACTCTATTGTTAGGAGCATACCAAAAAACATTTTTCTCTTCTCCGAGTTGATTCAATTCAACTCCAACACCTTCTCCCTTGTAAATGTGCCAACACCACCAAGTGTACATCACCATGTGCATGTGTGTTAGCATTTTCACAATCATCTTCAAAGGGTTTTCATTTGCTCTCACTGCGCCACTCGATCCTAATGCATCGCAATGTTAGATCGCTCAAGTGGCACTAGATGACCGATATGCAAACAAGTTTGCCCCTCTTGATAGTACGGCCATCTATCCTAAGCCCGGTCATATACTTCTCTACACACCAATGACCGGTGAAATGAAATGCCCTACAAGTTATACCTTTGTCTTGCGCATTCCATTCCATCTCCTCCTCCAATGTTGATGCAACAAATGCACCAACCTATCACCAAATGATATGATCCACTTCATATCATCACGTGACCGTGTTGGTTCATCGATCTTGACCTCACTTGCTCTTCACCGTTGTGTCGGTCCATCGGCACCAAGCATCACCCGCTTGCCCTTCACACTTGCAACCGATCCATCAAGCCAAGCCTCATCTTGATCTTCTCCACCTTGATCACATGACTCCATGTCATGTCTCATGTGCAATAAGCTCCTTCATCACACAATCATATGTGAACTAATCTCCTGTGTATATGCTACAACCAAGTTTGCTAAATCCACCTCCATGCATTTTGTTCATGTTATATGCTTACCAAAGGGAGAGATGGTATAATGGCTAAGTATGTTGGCACATCCATTGTTGGCTTAAAAAAGAAGGCAATTTGGGTGCCAAAGTCCTTGGTCACTAACTTTGGAGGACCCAAACAAGTATGGATACCTAAGAAGAACTAATTTGTTTTGTAGGTCAATTACAAAGCCGGAGGAAGGCATTGGGTGCTTGATAGTGGGTGCACTCAACACATGACCGAGGATTCTAGAATGTTAAAATCAATCAACTCCAACACCAATGATGGCATTGATAGTATTACTTTTGGTGATAATGGCAAGGGAAAGGTCAAGGGTCTTGGTAAGATTGCAATACCCAATGACTTGAGCATATCAATGTCTTGTTAGTTGAGACCTTGAACTTCAATTTGCTATACGTGGCTCAATTGTGTGATCTTGGATTCAAATGCATATTTGGGATAGACGATGTTGAGATCATTAGTGTTGATGGTTCAAACTTGATCTTCAAAGGCTTTAGATATGAGAACATCTATCTAGTTGATTTCAATGCTACTGAGTCTCAATTGTCAACTTGCTTGCTCACTAAATCAAGTATGGATTGGTTATGGCATAGAAGGCTTGGTTATGTTGGGATGAAACAATTGAATAGATTGATCAAGCATGACTTAGTAAGAGGCTTGAAAGATGTTGTATTTGAGAAGGACAAACTTTGTAGCTCTTGTCAATCCGGCAAACAAGTTGGTATCACCCATCCCAAGAAGAGCATGATGAGCACTAGTAGAGCATTTGAGTTGTTGCACATGGATATATTTGGACGAACAACATCCACAAGTATTGGAGGCAACAAGTATGGCTTTGTGATAGTGGATGATCTTACAAAGATACACATGGGTATTCTTTCTCAATGACAAGGGTGATACATTTGCCACATTCAAATCTTTTGTCAAGAGATGTCATAATGAGTTTGAGACCACCATCAAGAAAGTGAGAAGTGACAATGGAAGTGAATTCAAGAGTACAAGAGTGGAAGAGCTATGTGATGAGCTTGGACGCAAACATCAATTCTCGGCCAAGTACACTCCACAATCAAATGGCCTTGTTGAGAAGAATAATAGAACATTGATTGATATGGCAAGGTCTATGCTTAGTGAGTACAATGTGAGTCACTCTTTTTGGGACGAAGCTATCAACACCGCTTGCTACTCTAGCAACCGGCTATATTGTCACCCATTGATGGAGAAGATGCCATATGAGCTATTGAATGGAAGAAAGACCAACATTGCATACTTTAGAGTGTTTGGTTGTAAATGCTACATCTTGAAGAAAGGCACAAGACATGGAAAATTTGACAAGAAGTGTGATGAAGGGTTCTTACTTGGTTACTCAACCACAAGCAAAGCCTATAGAGTGTAGAATTCGGCTAGTGGTGTGCTTGAGGAGGTTCATGATGTTGAATTTGATGAAACAAATGGCTCACAAGTTGAAAATGAGAATCTAGAAGATGCGAGCAGTCCTCAATTGGCTAATGCTATGAAGAACATGGATATTGGTGACATTAGACCAAAGCAAGTGGTTGACATTGAAGATGACAAGATCAAGTGCTCAACTCACCTCATGTGCAAGCTAGTGGTTCTCAAGTGCAAGATCAACAAGTTGCTAGTTCATCTCAACCAAGCTCAAGCAATCAAGTCCCTATTCTCCAACCAACCAACATTGCAAGAGATCACCCCATTGATCAAATTGTTGATGACATTACAAGTGGTGTGCAAACAAGATCAAGATTGGCATCCTTTTGTGAACACTATTCATTTATATCATCCATAGAGCCAACCAAGATTGAAGAGGCATTACAAGATGTTGATTGGGTCAATGCAATGCATGAAGAGCTCAACAACTTCACAAGAAATCAAGTTTGGGAGCTAGTTGAAAGACCCAAGAACTACAATGTGATTGGCACAAGATGGGTATTTAGAAACACGCAAGATCAAGATGGTATAGTTATGAGAAACAAAGCAAGATTGGTAGCTTAAGGTTACACACAAGTTGAAGGTCTTGACTTTGGAGAAACTTATTCACCAGTTGCAAGATTAGAGGCAATTAGAACTCTATTGGCCTATGCATGTGCACACAACATCAAGTTATACCAAATGGATGTGAAGAGTGCTTTCTTGAATGGATACATCAATGAGCTAGTTTATGTTGAGCAACCTCCCGGTTTTGAAGATGACAAGAAGATCAACCATGTGTACAAGTTGAGAAAGGCTTTATATGGCTTGAAGCAAGCACCTAGAGCATGGTATGAAAGATTGAGGGATTTACACTTATCCAAAGGGTTCATCGTGGGGAAGGTTGATACTACTCTCTTCACCAAGAAGCTTGGCAAGGACCTATTTGTGCTCCAAATCTATGTTGATGATATCATATTCGGTTCAACCAATCCAGATTTTTGTGAAGAATTTGGCAAGATGATGGCAAATGAGTTTGAAATGTGAATGATTGGTGAACTTAGCTACTTCATTGGACTTCAAATCAAGCAATTGAAGAATGTCACCTTTGTAAGTCAAGGCAAGTACATCAAGGATATGATGAAGAAATTTGACCTAGAAGATTCAAAAGGCATTAGCACTCCAATGGGCACTAATGGACACTTGGATAGTGGTGCTAGTAGCAATATGGTGGATCAAAAGTTGTATCAGTCTATGATTGGAAGCTTACTCTATGTGACCACTTCAAGGCCGGATGTCATGTTTAGTGTATGCATGTGTGCAAGATTCCAAGCCTCTCCAAGAGAAAGTCATTTGAAGGCTACAAAGAGAATTTTGAGGTACTTGAAGCATACACAAGATGTTGGATTGTGGTATCCCAAGGGGTCTAACTTTGAGTTGACTGGATATTCGGACTCCGACTATGCGGGATGCAAGGTTAATAGAAAGCACATCGGGCACATGTCAATTGCTAGGCATGTCACTTGTATCTTGATCATCAAAGAAGCAAAATAGTGTTGCACTCTCTACCGCCGAAGCCGAATACATAAGTGCGGGTAGTTGTTGTGCTCAATTGCTTTGGATGAAGGAAACTTTGAATGTCTATGGGATCAATTTCAAGCAAGTGCCATTGCTATGTGACAATAAAAGTGCGGTGAAGCTAACCAACAATCCGGTCCAACATTCAAGAACCAAGCACATTGACATAAGGCACCACTTCATAAGGGATCATTAACAAAATGGTGATATTACAATCACAAGTGTTGGCACTGATGATCAACTTGCCGATATATTCACCAAGCCACTTGATAAGAAGAGATTTTGCAAGCTAAGGAATGAATTGAACATTCTTGATTTCTCAAACATGTGTTGATGCACCCCCATATATGACATGCCTCTCCTTCGAGAAAAGCAAGGTAAAAGTTGATTGACATGTCATTCATCCAATATTAGAAATTGTTAGTGCATCTAGACATCAATTCATTAGGCTCATTCATGAAAAACAAATGAATTTGATGCTTATATGGTACCACTATTTCTTATATTCTTGATATGATCTAGTGGTAGCATATGACATGTTTGTAGGCTTGCAATCCTAGTGTTTGATCTAGAATATGAACTTCAAGGACTTAGCTCAACATGGGCATGATAATCATTCTAGGATGTGTGAACAAGCTTGTCCATGGTTTAAACCGAGTTAAATATTTGGGGCAAGTAATCTAAATTGAACCACAACTAAGCTTCTCTCCAATGATCAACACTTTGAGCACATATTTTATGATAATAGATGACAAAGGGGGAGAAGTAAGTAATGAATTTTGAAAATTTTGAAAATGGAAGCACACAAGTAGGGGGAGCAAGCCTATGAATCAAGTTGTTGCATATCCTTGTGCACTCATAAGTGCTTGCTTGCATATGTACTTATACTCATGACATGCTTGTGTGGTGAATGCTATAAACTTAAAAATGTCTTGATGCTTGAATTACTAGCATGTTTAGGTCTTAACCTAATTCCTCTTGAGCTATGCTTTCCATGTGGTATTTCTAGTTTGCTCCTCAAAAGTGTCTTTCAAGTGGTTTCTAGGCATTCATGGTGCTAAGGATGACATAATATGGTACTCCGATTGGTATCACGCTTCAAAGGTCCATTCTTTATACCTTAGCATCATTTGGTAGCATTCACTCTCCCACAATTCTTATTCATGCATATATGATCAAAATGAACCAAACTCATATATCACATATGTAGCGGGAGCTAATACTACTAAAGTTGAAATTTTTACCAAAAAGGGGGAGATTGAAAGCCCAAGTTTGGTTTTGATTAATTGATGAAACCTATGGACTAACCCTACATGCTAAGTGCATGATGTAGCTAGGGTGATCCAATGTGATAAGTGGACCTAGATGAAGGATCATGATAGATCAAGTGCTCCATGACTAAGGAAAAGAAGAAAGATAAAAACAAAAATGGGCTCAAGGCAAAGGTATATCATAGGGCCATTTTTGGTTTAGTCATCAAGACACTATAGAGAGTGTGATCACATTTAGGATAGATAGTCATACTATCAAGAAGGGAAAACTCATTTCGATTGCGTTTATCATGTGCCACTAGGTTTGCATTGCATACATATAAAATAAACCTAAGTGACACTAACATGTGAAACAAATCCAAGAAAATATAATGAGAAAGCTAACACAGGGCATACGTGATTGGAACACATGGTGTTAGCACTTGAAGACTTGGAGAAGAAGAGGCAACTCATTTGGACACGAGACAGTGCTCCAGATGCTGGTCCGGACGCTAGCAAGATGTTGTCCGGACCAATGGCTATGCGTCCAGAGGCATACCCTAGCCTCGGCTAAAACAGGACAGAAGGTCCGGACGCTGATGTGTGTCCTGACGCTAACTCCGGACACGCGTCCGGAGGAAAGACGCTCACTAGATGCTCTTTGCATAGCGTTCGGACGCTAAGTGTTGTCCGGAGGGTGAACTCTAGACAAGTGTCAGGTGTCTAGACTCATTCTGTGTAGGGTCCGGACGCAGGCGACATGCGTCCGGAGGCAACGTGGCAGCAGAAGACGAAGGCGCGAACGACTGGATTCAAACGACAGAGGGTCCGGACGCGCACGCCATGGTCCGGACCCCATGTCTGCGAGTGTTGACGGTAATTACAAGCTATTTTATTACCATCAAAACACCGTCAACATCCTCATATTCAAAGGAAAACAAGAATAGCATGAACATAATTTACCCAATAACTAGTTCCACGTGTCCCATGACTATTTGAGTGCAGGTAATGACAAGTGGGGACTTTTGGGAGCTAGTTGGCCCACTTAGGGGGTCGACCGACCACCCTGTGGGGCCACTAGACCTCCCAAGCCCCCCATGATCCAAGTAACACTCTGCAAAGCACTTTCTACCCCTTGGATCCAAGTATGCTACCTCTCATCGGTTCTGCATCAAAGCACGAGGATCCATGGGCCCAACATGACATATTTCCAAGTACGGAAAATGTGCAAAAGGAATACACCATCATGATAGGCATTACCTCTAGAAGCTACCTGCCAAAGATGAGCTCATTTGGCCACAAAAGACGTTTGGCTGAACACACTTTGGGCCCAAATTCGGACAACATAATCCAGACCTATCAAGGAGGTCCCACGCCGAAGGGGAGGCCCATAGCTCTCTATAGGGGTTTGGCCGAACCAAAGAATGGGCCAACAGGCCACCCACAGGCCCCCTGACCTGTGGGGACAACTTCTAGAAGAAATGGGTAGGGGCCCACCTACCATTGGTGGTTCGGCCGAACCAGGCCTAGTGACCAAAGGGTACACCGACCTCCCCACCGACTCCCTGCATGCCTCCATGCATCCACTTGATCTCCTCTGTTGATTTAAGACGGTGACAATGATGGTTTCATCCTATGGTGGCTGATGGAGGTGGCGCGGATCGCTGACGTGGCACCGGAGTAGCCCCTACTCCACCTCTAGCTATAAATACCCCATAGGCCCTCACTCTCACTCGTGCCTCATTGGAGAAACTACTCCTTAGTATCTTAGCAGATCTCTGTAGTAGTGCTATGCTAGTTGGAGGAGAGTGAGGAGCACCTGGAGGAGAGCTGGGCCTGTCTGGCGTCTTCTCCGAGTTGTACCTCAGCGGATGCGATCTCTTGTAAGTTCAGCACTTGTAAGTGATACATCTGAGTTCTTTATAGTATTCGATATTCTACTTCTGGCATAGCTGTTATACATCTTTTCATGCTTGTTCATCGCTTTACTTTGAGTAAAGTGCTTTAGTCCTTAGCTGGGGTTAAAGTAGTAAGGATAGTGTAGACGTGGTGTCTATACTAGATCTTACCTTTGTAAACCGCTTATCGCACGGATTGTTTGTGGATGCTAGTAGAAGGTGACAGCTCTATCTAGTCTTTGTATTCCACAACGTGTGTGAGATAAGTTCTTAAAAGGTAGGGCCTCCATACAACATGATGGCGCGGTCCGGTTAGAGTTTTGCCCTCTTTCTGATCTATGCCATCGCCTCCTGCAATAGAAGGGCCGATAAGGCCAGTATAACCAGCTATCCCTTGTTAGACATCTGTTCTATATCGATCCTCTCAACCCCGTTATCATAGTCTCCCTTGATCCATCATAGGACATATCTTTAATCCTAGTTAGATCACTATCGTTCCCTTAGGAAAATATGATACCTGGAATACTCCCGGTGAAGTGCTACATCGGTATAATCTGTGCGCTTGCGGATTTATCCAATGGTCCAAGTACTATGCTGCATGGGCAAACTGGCTACTCTCGGGTTTCTGGGAAAATATTCTCGGACGCTCGCGAGTGTCCGACGCCCAGGCGACGGGCGCGTCCGTTGCAAACTGGACGTCTCTAGAACTCTCTGTGTTGGCGATGGACGCTCGACCGTGCATACGTCAGCGTCCGGCGCCCTGGATCTCAGCATCCAACGCCCACAGAAGCTCCCTCTCAACTTCGTTTTTCGTCGCGATAAATATGAAAGTTGTTCTAGGCTATCTTACGGTCACCATAGGCTTGCTTAGAGCTAAGGTTGTCAAGTGTGCACCACACCTAAGTCATGAAGCTCTCCTAAGTCAAGCTACTAGTCTCAACCCCTCTTAATAGTATGGTCAAAGATCAAATAGAAGGCCTATCTATTTCTAAGTACCCTTCATCTCCTTATGGCACTTATCCTATCATGCTAGGGTCTTCACCATGACTCTTTGAAATCCGAAACGATACCATCTTGGGGGCTAAGTGATAACCATTGATGCCCTACTCATTTTGATCACTATGGCTAAGCTACGCATAGCCTCTGCAAAACACACGTTAGCCATAATAATAGCTTAATTGACGTTAATCACTGAAACCACTAGGGCCAGGATTCTTCGATCTCCCCCTTTTTAGTGATTGACGACAATAACTCCTCGAGTATGGATATAAGAGTGAAATGTTAGGATTTCAAGTGACTTCGATGGATAGAGCAATGGTTAGTGAAATAAGATGAATAATACTTGCTTTATCCAAGCCAAGCCTCAAACATGGTACTCATGAATATGAAATAAGATCAGAGTACCTGATGATATTCTCACATATGTATTGGAGTATGGCGTGGAAACTCAATTACCATTAGATCATAGAGACATATCATGAAACAAGTGACAACTCACAACATGTATTAGTGAATATCAAGAGTTTGTCACACAACCACATCACATGAATGTTTCAAAAGCATCATCCAACACACAAATATACACAAGAGCAATAAAGTGGACATGATGCATGAGTACGGGGGAAATAAAACACATCAAAGAATCAAATCCTTCCCCCTATCTCTAATACTCGACCCTCTCTCCCCCTTTGGCGTCGAGCACCAAAAACTAAGCACCTAGAGCTGGGGATGGAGCTGAAGATGCTGAAGCCTTGTCTTCGAGCAAGATGAAGTCCTAAAGATCTGAATCATTTGACTAACCATCTGCCTCTATCTCTGCAGGTGTAGGCTCAGCTAGGATGACGTTAGGTACTGGAGCTGCTATCTCGGTAGTTGTCACTGTCTCTCCTAGCTCCCCCTGAGGCTCTGAAGGAGTGTCATACTGAACTGGGGCCTCAGTCGGTCCGGCCTTGGTGATAGTGGGTTTAGGAGCCCGACGAGTGAATACCCGAGGCGCGGGAGAAGTAGATACTGCTAGAGCCACGAGAGATACTATTCCGACTAGCTCGACTAGCTGGGACTGAGGGGGTGAAGAGACTGTAACTGTGATGACTGATGCATCGACTGTCGGCTAACTCTCTAACTGGAGTGGTGCCTCTGGCTCAGCTGCCTCTACTGCGACCGAAGTAGCATATGTCTGTACAATAGTAAGAGGTGGAGTGGTCACAGTCTGGGTAGAGCAGTCTGGTGCGATCTCCGACAATGCGACTGAAGACAAATGCGTGCCCATCGTCGGAGGAGGAACCTCAGCCTCTGGACTAGGTGTGATGAGCTGAGCTGCTCCTAGAGAGTCATCTCCTGTGATCTCCAAATAGGAAGCTGAAAGGTAACGAGAGGCCTCTGCAATGGTAGTTCCTTGGAGAGGTGTAAAACCCGTCTGAAACTCGCCGGGACAAGCTAACCAAGACGACACCTGGGTCCTCGGAGTCTGACACTCTAGTGAACCTGGTGCCTGGTAGAGTAGAGAAGTGGGTGCCCGACTCTATTGTCCTCCGGACGGTAACGCTGGAGTCGGCACCACTACCACTGGGGGCTGCTGAGGCTGGGAGGTGACCTGCTGCTGCTAGGAGCCTCCGAGCAACTGAAACTGAGGAGTGAAGGATGGCTCGGAGCCCGAAGTGAGAAGACACTCAAGTAGCTGAGTCTGCGTCCTTTGAATCTCAGCCTGTTGCATCTGATATGATAGGAACTAGCGCTGGAACTCATCCTGACGTACTTGTGCCTCATCCTGAGCTGCTAGCTGCTGAGCAGTGAGTCTCCTGACCTCCTCTTCCTGTATCCTCTGCTCCTCTGCCTGGTGTGACTGCTCCTCTTGCATCCTCGAAAGGATGGTGAGTATTGTGGCATCTGAAGAGCCGGAGGCTGCTGCACCTGACCCACCGGCCTCATGGTCGTGAGACCGGAGTGCGTACTCTAGGATAGGCCTGTAGTCCTCATCTGAGCTGTCTGATGGAAGATCGTCATTATAAGCATCATCAGCAACAGCATCAATCTCGGCATCGAGCTTTGCCATCTCCGCCTCTGCAAGTCCCTGAACTGTAGCATCCTGCTGCTCCTCTGATGCAGGCGGGATGCCTGTCTGCCTGGTGTGAGGACCTTGACGCCTCAACCGACCTCGGCCACTATGGCTCACCAACTGACTCATGTTATACTCTGGAAAATCGGTGTCAGAACGGGTAAGTGTGGTGAGATATGATGCATAACCACCATGGGACACAAACAGAAAAGAGATCCAGTGTGCATACTTCAGGCTGCAGCTGTCAATGTCCTCTGAAGCCGGAGGCAATGATGTCCTCCATCTCGCTAACTATCAAATCCCACAAATAAAACTTGATCATCCGGACAATATGAGATAGAAGCCACATCTGAAGTTGAGTGAGTCTCACGGGCTCCAACTCCGGGAAGGATAGTCCGTCGAAGTACCTCGTTCAGAGTGCGGGCAGTCGGTGTCAAGTCACGAACACCCCGATTGGAACCCTCTCCGAACGGCTCTCTGAAACAGGGACGAACAAAATCCACTGACGGCACTACCCCCTCGTGAGGACGACGAGGAGCCTCCTGATCCCCGTAGCACAGACTGTGTATCCTGCCAGCAGACTCCTCTAGGTGGAAGATCTCCCGGAACCGTGTATCATATATCCTCACATCCTTGCCCTTGAAGGCAAAATGGATGAACTTGTGATCCGGAGAAACCCACAAATACGCATACAACTGTCGGACCCAATCCTCCTGATATGTCCCAATCCTGCCAACCGGTCCTGTCAACCCCTGAAGATACTCGAGATGCTGGGCTATCTCTGTACCATCGACCTCAATAATGGCCGGAAGAGGGCACACCCTGTGAGCTCGAAGAGGTGTGCGGGTCTGAACGTACCCTCTGTAGAAGTCCTCATGCACGGTCATGTAGAAGTCTGGACCGGCACAGGGGTCACGAGCTGGAGGGAACCATGTCTGAAAATCTGCAAACCGCATCTGCTGGATTTGCTTTGTTGTAAGATCAGTGACCTGATGCCTCACTGGGTCTGGTAAACTAGATCGTGGAGGAGCCCTGTCATTGCGTCGTGGTCCATCAGGCCTAGGAGGGGGCTCCGATCCATGGGCGCGTGTCACACGACTAGCCATCAGCTCCTGGACTGATGAATGCCCCGAAGGGTCTGCCTGCTGTGTGTCCTCAGCCCCTGGAGCCTCAGGGGACTCAACCTCTGTCTCTGCACGGGAGGGGGACTCGCGACGCGCTCCATGGCGAGGAGAGATCCTCAAACCGGCGCGACGTCCTCCCTGCTCGGCAATCTCTGCTGCCTCTGCCGCTGCAAGAGTTGCCACTGAGTCTGGGTCAATCAGCGGCCTCTTCCTCTTCTTTGACACAACCTTCTTCTTGCCCTTGTCCCGATTGGTGGGTGGACGTGGTGGAGGTGGAGGGTCACCACCAATACTAGGAAAGGGGCCTGCATTCTTCGTTCGAGCCATCACTGTCATAGAGAATCAACTGTCAATCAAGACCAACTGTCACTGTCAAGCAATCAACCTTTGACACTACCTCTAAGGAACCAAACTGCCTCCTAACAATCCCAAACACAAGCAAGAGTGGCTCGACGGCCCTAGAATGTCCTCTCGAGGCTTTGCCTCGTTCCTTACTCGCAGGCTTTGCCCCGAGTTCACTGTCACTGCCACTGCACGTGAGATAGATTGGGTATTAAAAGGATCAAGATGCCTAAGAGGGGGGGTGAATTGGGTTCTTTTTAATTTCTAGACAAGAATTAAACCTATCAAGAGCCAATTAACCCCCTAGTGCCTATCGATTGTGTGTCCTAGCTAGAAAGCGGTAGCAAGCCAAATGAAAGAGAAACCTTCCTACATAATTCTAGTATGAATTGAAAGACATGTGCGGAAAGTAATGCGGTATGAAAGATCTAGGGAAAGAGATGCTTGACACGACGATGTTTTGCCGAGGTATCGAGGAGTCGACACTCCCCCCTAGTCCTCGTTGGAGCACCTCACAAGGTATGTCTCCCCCTCAATCCCACGCAAGGGATGAGTGTTCTCTACGGGCTGATTCTTCGCCACTTCGGCTCGGTGAATCGCCCACAACTGATCACATGTCGATGGAGAAGGGCCGCCCGACAATCTTCCGGCGATCACCTTCCTCCGAGCACCACTGGACCGTCTAGGTGATGTCGGTCACCAAGAGTAACAAGCCTCGATCTTCGCTTGACTCACTCAAGCTTCACAACTACAGGATGCACACTTGAACTCTTGGATGAACTAGAGGAGAGGATGGATGGATTCACGAATCACTCTCTCCCTCTAGGGCTCTTGCTCTCTTCCCAACCTTCTCGAGAACATCAGCAACTGAAATGAGCAAAGGCAAGGTGGGAGAGTGAAGGACCGAGAACGGCGACCAGAGGGGGAGGTGAATGGGAGCCTGAAATTTCTCTCGAAATGTTCGGGCCACTCTTCCCAAAAACCAAACCCAGTTGCTAGGTGCTCAACCTCTATAGAAAAGAGGCAAGAATCTAAGCAAATCACATGAAAACAACAACCAATAGGAAGCTCCGGACAAGTTCAGTCAAGGTGGGAGAGAAGGGTGAGGAGCTATAAATAGCCCCCCAGAAAACTGCCTCGGGCTGGCACTTTAAGTTGGCGATGGACGCTCCGACGCCTAGGCGATGGACGGTCCGTCGCCCTACCCAACGGCTAGTTCTGCAACACGTTTTAGGCGACGGACGCTCTTGCGCAGTCCGACGGATGCTGAGATACTAGCGCCCGACGCCCTTTGCCGAATAACTCTGAAAACAGCCCCACTGGAAGGCCGACGGACGCTACTCTAGCGTCCGATGCCTAGGCGATGGACAGCCTCCGACGCCCTTTGAAACTCAGGGGCTCAAACTGGGCGGCCGACGGACGCTACGTCATCCTAACGTCAGCGTCCGATGCGACGGACAGCGTCCGGCGCCTTCAGACTCAGCGTCCGACGCATAGAAAACTTATTTTTCAACTCCGGTTTTCGTCGCGATGAATTCGGAAGAAGTTCTTGGCTATCTTACGGTCACCATAGGCTTGCTTAGAGATAAGGAAGTCAAGTGTGCACCACACCTAAGTCAAGCTACTAATCTCAGCCCCTCTTTATAGTACGGCCAAAGATCAAATAGAAGCCCTATCTATTTCTAAGTGCCCTTCATCACCTTATGACACTTAGCCTATCATTTTAGGGTCTTCATCATGTCTCTTTGAAATCCGAAATGATATCCATCTTGGGGGCTAAGTGATAACCATTCATGTTGATCACTATGTCTAAGCTACGCATAGCTTCTACAAAACACACATTAGCCATAACAATCTCTAATTGTCATTAATCATCGAAACCAATAGGGCCATGATTCTTCAATCTCCCCCTTTTTGGTGATTGACGACAATAACTCCTCGAGTATGGATATAAGAGTGAAAGGTTAGGATTTCAAGTGACTTGAAAAGGTTGAGCAAGGGTTAGAGAATGAGATTGAACAATACTTGCTCATCCTTGCCAAGCCACAAAACATGGTACTCATGAATGTGAAATGGAATTATGGTACCTCATGATATTCTCTCATAAGTATCGGAGTAAGGTGCGGAAGCTCAATAACCATTAGATCATAGAGACATATCATGAACAAGAGACAACTCACAACATATATTAGTGAAAAACAATAGTATGTCTCACAAGCACAAGTATCTCACAAGCATCATTCATCACACATATACACAAATGCACAATAGATAGACATGATGACATGAGAACGGGGAAATAAAATCACACAAAGAGAAACGAATCCCTCCCCCTATCTCTATACTCGACCCTCTTTCCCTCTTTGGCGTCTAGCACCAACAACTAAGCATCTGGGGCTAGAGAAGAAGGCGAAGAAGATGCAGCCTGACGATCGAGCATGATGAAGTCCTGAAGATTTGACTCGTCTGACTCAACATCTGCCTCAGCCTCTATAGGTGTAGGCGCAGCTGGGATGACCTCTGGAGCTGACACTGGAAGCTCTGGAGCTGCTGACTCAACTGGCTCCCCCTAAGGCTCAGCTGGTGCCTCTGATGGTCCTGCCTCTGAAGAAACCGGTCTGGGAGCCCGACGAGTGAAAACTCGAGGCGGTGGAGGAGTATACACTGCCAAAGTGACTAGAGACACTGTTGCAACAAGCTCTGCTGGCTGGGACTGAGGTGTAGTAGATACTGCCACTATAACTGCCTCCGCCTAGTCCTGTGCCTGAACTGAGGCCTCTAGCGCAACTGCCTCCACTGCTACTGAGATAGCATCTGTCTGAACTGCAGCTGGAGGAGTGGTGACAGTCTGCGTAGACTGATCTGGTGCGATCTCCGACGAGGCAACTGAGGAAAGGTAAGTGCCCATCGCCAGAGGATCCACCTCAACCTCTGGAACTCGTGAGTCTGGCAGAGCGGCTCCTGGAGAGTCATCTCCCGTGATCTCCAAGTAAGAGGTTGAGAGATCACATGAGGCCTCTACAATAGTAGTTCCCTGGATAGGTGTGAAACCTGTTTGAAGCTCACCGGGCGAAACTAACTATGAGGACACCTGGGTCCTCGGAGATTGGCACTCGGGAGAAGCTAGTGCCTGGTAGGGTGGAACAACTGGTGCCTGACTCTGCTGTCCTCCGGACGGTAACGCTGGAGTCGGTACCACGACCACTGGAGGCTGCTGCTGAGAGACCCCGGACAACTGAAGCTGAGGAGTGACGGTCTGTCCGGAGGTCGAGCCAAGAAGACGCTCAAGAAGCAGAGTCTGTATCTTCTGAATCTCAGCCTGCTTGTTGACACCGTTTTTCGACACGTGTCAAATGGGCTGAGGCTTGACTGGTCAATGATCGTTCTCCATCGGCATCGGTAAAGTATGAGCCAATATGGCCGACGGGAGAGTGCTGCAGAAGACCAAGTGTGTAGGCTAGATGATCTTGGCCGACGAAGGTGAAGTCTTGCTGAAACTGATTGCCAGTAAAAAGTCATTGCCGATGGCCGATGAAGAGTCATTGCCGACTGCCGATGAGGGGGCATTGCCAACTGCCAATGAAGGGGTATTGCTGATTGCCGATGAGGGGTCATTGCCGATTGCCGATAGAGGATGGTTGCTAATTGCCGATAAGGGCTCGTTGTCAATTGTCGATGAAGAGATGTTGTCGATTGCCGATCAGGAAAACGTTGCCGATGCCGATGGGTGTGACTTAGCACTTAGCGGCAGCAAAGGATTACAAGTGGCCAAAGAAGGAAGGTGCGGATTGAAGGGGTCTGCTGATGGAAAGTTTCCATCGAAAGGAAGTATAAGGAAACTGGTGTTTTGTACCAGTATTATTATAGTAGTTTGAGTCCGACTCTTGCATGGGTTGTTTATTTTCCTTTAAAATAGGTGTGTTTAGGAAATAAATATTATTATCCGGCTCCTGCGCGAGTCAGTTTCCTTTAAAGTAGGAGTTTATTTTAGGAAGGATATGTGTCGTGTCTTTGTACAACTCTCCATGCGGGAGTATAAATATGTGCCCGAGGGTCATGGAATAAAAAAAATCCAATTAAAAACAAACCAATTTTATCTTATTCTACTTTTTTATCGCAAATTACCTTCTACTGTATTAGTTATAGTTTTCAACGAGTTCTTTCAAGCTTTCGACGGGCTGCATCACCTTGATCTCCGTCAAATTCTTGCTAGTTCCGCGTGGGAGTACCTCTAGGCTTTGGCAATCCGGGCACATCGCTGTTTGCCTCGTCTAGCTCTGCTCTAGTTACCCTTGATCAATCTGAGCCTTGACGTTCGGGCGCATCGCTGTCGTCTCGTTCAGTTTGTTCTAGTTATCATCCTTGTCGATTGATTGGTCAAATCGACTGCCACGCCCTCGACATCGAGCTTTGGGTAATAGCCCGAGGTGTTCACAGATCTGACGCTTTTTGTGTCAACACTGCTACATCTGATACTGGAGAAACTGGCGCTGAAATGCATCCTAAGGAGCCTGAGCCTCAGCCTGAGCTGCTAGCTGCTGTGCTGTGAGCCTCCAAACCTCGGCAGCCTGTCTCCTTTGCTCCTCTGCCTGTCGTGACTGCTCCTGCTGCATGCTCGTAAGGAGGGTAAGAATGGTGGCCTCTGAGGTGCCTGAACCTGGACCTAGAGCTGCACCTGCCCCTCCTGCCTCATGGTCATGAGACATCGGTGCGTACTCGCGCATCGACCTGTAATCGTCATCTGAGCTATCAGAGTCCAAGTCCTCTCTGTAGGCATCCTCGACAGCTGTGTCAATCTGAGCATCAAGATCCGCAAGCTCTGCCTGGGCGATCTGCTCAACTGTAGCATCAGTGTCCTCTGCTGACTGAGGTGGCACACCTTCCTGTCTAGTGCCTAGACGGTACGCTCTGCTGGGGCGAGGTAGGTTCCCGTGGATGACTAACTGGCTCATTGAGTAGACGGGATACTCAGTAGCTGACCTGGTAAGTGTGACACGCAGTGATCTAGATCGAGTCATAGCCACTATCAGATATGAGATCCAGTGTGCAAACTGTAGCTGCCAGTGTCCTCTGAACCGTGCAGCTATGATGTACTCTAGCTCGCTGACGATCAAATCCCATAGATCAAAATTTTCCTTCCGGATGATATGAGCGAGAAGCCACAGCTGAAGATGGGTAATAGTGTCCCGAGCTCCAATCCTGGGAAGAATGGTACGCCTTAGTACCTCATGGAGAATCCGAGCAAGAGGAGTGAGGTCTCTCGGTGTATGGCTCGAACCCTCTGAGAAAGGCAGCTGGAAGCACGGCCTCACGTAGTCTGTAGATGGCACTATCCCATCGTGAGGTCGACGAGGTGCCTCCTGGTCCCCGTAGCATCGACTGTGAATCCTCGTAGGAGAGGACTCTAGGTGGAACATCTCTCTGAACCGAGATGCAGTGACCCTGAAGTCGCGGCCCTGAAAGCCGAAGTGGAAGAACTCATGGTCAGGGGAGATCCACAGCGAGGCGTAGAACTGATAGACCCAGTCCTTCTGATAAGCACCGGATCGTCCCATCAAATCAGATAAGCCCTGAATGTACTGTAAATGCTAGAGAATCTCTGGACCACCGACACCCTCTATGTGAGCAGGTGGGCAAACTCCGTGAGCCCTAAGAGGAGCGTCGGTCTCAATGTAAGCTCTGTAGAAGTACTTGTGAATAGTGGTGTAGAAGTCACGACCAGCACGGGGATCCCTCTGAGCCGGGAACCAAGACTGAAAGTCCACGAACCGAAGAAGCTGGACCTTCTTGGTTGTGAGAACCTTGACCTGATGCCTCACCGGGGCTGGTAGCTGAGGTCCTGGTGGACTAGGTGGTGCTCCAGACCCACGTGAGCAAGTGACACGTCTGGCCATTAGCTCACCAATTGAAGAGTGGCCCGCGGCCTTTGGCTGCTCTGTCTCTGTAGCCTGCTCTGCCCCCTCTGTCTCAGTAGCCTCTGCGGGCTCTGTCTCTGGACGCATAGGGGACTCACGACGCGCTCCATGGCGAGGCGAGAGCCTCAAACCGACGCGATGTCCACCTCGCTCCGAGATCTCTGTTGCCTCGGCCACTGCAACTGCGGCTGCGGAATCTGGATCCATAAGTGGCCTCTTGCGCTTCTTGGATACAACCTTTTGCTTGCCCCTTCCCCGATCAGTGGATGGACGCTGTGGAGGTGTAGGGTCACCACCACTACCGAGAATGGGACCAGCGTTCTTCGTTCTTGCCATTGACATACACTGGATGAACTGTCACTGTCAAAGAACAACTACCACAAGTGAACCCTAAACAATTCTCTGCCACTGACAAACTGACAATCCTCTGATAGGAGTTTGGCTCAACGGCCTTGGACTGTCCTCTCGAGGCTTTGCCTTGTTCCTTACTCGTAGGCTTTGCCTCGAGTTAACTGTAACTGTCTCTGACACACTAACCCTGCTCAATTAGATAGATAGCGATATATAACATGTAAGCATATAACTAGAGGTACGAGATTCTAATTAGAAGCATGAATAAGATAAGTCGAGAATCGAATCTGCCACACAACATACCTCTGACCACTGATCCTCTGTCCTTAGTGACCAAAAACAAGAAGGGGGAAAGAAATTCGGTCAATTTCACTCCAATTCGCAACCTTAGAGAATCAGGGAGGAACTTAAGGGGATCCTTGAAGGAAATCCACACAAGCACAGAGAGAGAAGGAGGGGTGTTCTGCTTGGCTGAAACGCACAAGGCAGAGGGGACCCTGGCAAGCGGCGGCAGCGGCGACACTGGGAGGGGCACGCCAGCGAGGAGTGGCGCGGCCCTAGGGCGGTGGCGGCGGCTAGGAAGGAGCAGCGCGGCTCCGGGGAGGCAACGATGGCGGTGGCGAAGAGGACCGAATGGGTGAAGCGGCGGCGAGGAAGATGTTAGGGTTCGGGAGAAGCGGGCGGCGACGGCGTACGGAAATGAGCGAAAAACCGACCGAGAGGAAAAGAGAAGGAGACGGGGATTTTAAAAAAATTTGCGCCTTAAGTTCATGACGGACGCTCCAACGTGGAGCGACGGACACTCCGTGGGACTGCGACGGACGCTGGACAGCGTCCGATGGGATCGTCCGTCGGTCTACCAGTAGGGTTTTTCGAGACGGCCGACATTGATTGTGTCGGACGCTCTGCGACGGACGCTGGAGATCGTCCGTCGCCCCTCAATCAGGCGGCATTTTCTGTTCGGACGGTTGCGACGGACGCTGAGGTAAGCATGTTGTAGCGTCCGTCGCCAAAATTTTAGATTGTTTCAAATTTTGTTTTTGTTTCTTTTCTCCCAACCAAGTTCCAACCCAAATAAGATCCAAATAACACCTGATTGGACTTGATATGAGAACCATCTCTCAAATAAGGTTTCTTTTCTCCTTTTCAAATAGTTTGCCATAGGCTGAGATTTAGTTTTAGCTCAAAATATTCAAATGGAAACATCAAGGAGACATCATATGGCCACAAGAGGGGTATAGAAGTGTCTTGAGCTTGGAATGCTTCCCCTAAGTGGACGAACACAAAGGATGCTCAAACTTAACCAAAAAGGAACGGCAAACAACACATGCAAATGCAATGCGTTACAAGAATTTGAATCTAGGTTGCTTGCAAGTTTAAACCATGATTGGACTTCTTCATACGTTCAAGAACGGTTATTCCAATCATGTTAGCCAAGCCTATGTGCATTACTAAATTAACATGATTATATTACAAATGATGCAAGGTTGGTTCACACAAGATCATCGTTTAGTGAAGTTTGAGTGATCAAGCACATTCAACTCGCTTCTCAACCTACAAAAGGTTGCTTCATCAAGTGTTTAGTGAAGATATCCTCCAATTGATTTTCGCTAGAAACTCCCACTAGTGTGATATCTTTCCTAGCCACATGATCTCTAAGAAAGTGATGGCAAATATCTATGTGCTTGGTGCGAGAGTGTTGAACCGGATTATTTGCAAGCTTTACGACGCTTTCATTATCACACAAGAGTGGAACATGTTTTAAAACCACGCTGTAATCAAGAAGTGTTTGAGTCATGTATAAGATTTGTGCACATCTTGCTCCCATGGCTATGTATTCCGCCTTGGCGGTAGACAATGCCACACTATTTTGCTTCTTAGAGGACCAAGAAACAAGTGATCTTCCTAGCAAATGGCAACCGCCGGAGGTACTCTTCTATCAACATTACACCCGACATAATCCGAATTGGAATAGCCACAAAGTAGGAAGGGAGCTCCTTTGGGATACCAAAGGCCAATGCTAGGGGTGTGCCTTATGTACCTAAGGATTCTTTTAACCACACTTAGATGCGACTCCTTAGGGTTTGCTTGAAACCTAGCACACATACACACACTAAACATGATATCCATCCTAGAAGTGGTGAGGTAAAGTAAACTACCGATCATCGATCTATAAAGAGTTTGGTCGATCGGGTTACCTCCCTCATCAAGGTAGAGATGGCCATTAGTAGGCATTGGGGTCTTGATTGGCTTGCAATCCTCCATCTTGAATTTCTTGAGCACATCATTTGTGTACTTCTCTTGAGATATGAAGGTGCCCTCCCTCAATTTCTTCACTTGGAAGCCAAGAAAGAAGGTTAGCTCGCCAATCATCGACATCTCGAACTCCTTGGACATCAATGCACCAAATTCCTTGCTATGATCTTGGTTTGTTGACCCAAATATAATGTCATCGACATATACTTGGCAAACAAAGATCTCTCCATCTAGCACCTTGGTGAATAGTGTGGTATCCACTTTCCCGATCTTGAAGACCTTCTTGAGTAGGAAGTCCCTTAGCCTCTCATACCAAGCACTTTTTGCTTGAATCCATAGAGTGCCTTGGACAACCTATACACATGATTAGGACAATTTGGGTCTTCAAACCCGGGGGGTTGTGAGACAAAGACAAGTTCATTAATGAAACCATTTAGAAAGGCACTCTTCACATCCATTTGAAAAGGTTTCATTTTGTGATGTGAATCATATGCCAAAAGGATACGAATGGCTTCTAGTCTTGCATCCGGTGCAAAGGTCTCCCCAAAATCCAAGCCTTCAACTTGGGAGAACCCTTTTGCCACCGATCTTGCTTTGTTCCTCACAACCACGCCTTGATCATCTTGCTTGTTCCTAAACACCCACTTGGTGCCAATGATTCTTGCTCCTTTGGGCTTTTCTACTAGTGTCCACACTTCGTTCCGGGTGAAGTTGTTCAACTTTTCATGCATGGCATTCACCCAATCCAGATCCGCAAGTGCATCCTCCACACTAGAAGGCTTAGCAAAGGAAACAAAAGAGTGATGCTCAACATAAGAAGTAAGTTTAGATCGAGTTGTTACCCCCTTGATGGACTCCCTATGATAAGGTATTGTGGATGAGCTTGAAGCACAGGTGTAGATCTTCTATCAATCACTTGGGGAGGAGGTTGTGGTGCATCAACATCACTAGCTTGTGCCTCGGCTTGATCTTGAGGGATGAAGGTATCTTCTTGTGCTTCCCTCACTTGTTCTTCATCAACTTGAGGCGTGTGTGGTGGAGAAGGTACTTGATTTGCATCATCTTCTACTTCTTCCACCTCTAATGGGTTGATGGCCCCAATAGGCATATTCTTCATAGACTCCCTCAAGGGTTCATCGCCTACATCATCAAGATTCTCATGCTCTTCTTGAGAGCCATTAGTTTCATCAAACTCCAAGTCATATGTTTCTTCAACTAGGCCGGAGGCTTTGTTAAATACTCGATATGCCTTGGATTTAAGTGAATAGCCAAGTAAGAACCCAATGTCACATCGCCTTTGGAACTTGCCCAAGTGTTGACGCTTCTTGTAGATGTACACTTTGCATCCAAACACTCGGAAGAAGGATATATCCGGTTTCTTCCCATTTGCAAGCTCATAGGGGGTCTTCTTGAGAAGCCTTTGGAAAAATAGTCGGTTGGCCGCATAGCATGCGGTGTTGATTGCTTCGGCCCAAAACTTCTCGGGGGTGTTGTACTCATCAAGCATTGATCTTGCAAGAGTGATTAGTGTCTGGTTCTTCCTCTCTACTACACCATTTTGTTGGTATAGGTGGCGGACACCGCATGCTTGATCCCATCTTCATCACAATAATCTTCAATCTTGGTGTTCACAAACTCGGTCCCATTGTCACTTCTTATCTTCTTGATCTTCACGTCAAACTCATTTTGGGCTCTAGTTGTAAACTTCTTGAATATTGATTGAGTCTCTCCCTTGTCTTGAAGAAATAACACCCAAGTATACCTAGAGTAGTCATCAACTACCACCAAGCAAAAGAGATTGCCACCAAGGCTAGCATAGGTGGTAGGTCCAAATAAATCCATGTGGAGTATCTCTAGGACTCTTGAGGTTGACATGAAAGCTTTGGTGGGATGGGTGTTGGCCACTTGCTTGCCAGCTTGACATGCACTACACAACTTGTCCTTCTCAAACACCACATCCTTCATACCTCTAACCATCTCCTTCTTGACAAGTTTCTTCAAGGTTGACATTCCCACATGTGCTAATCTTCTATGCCATAGCCAACCCAAAGAGCTCTTGGAGAATAGACATGTTTGCAAACTAGCTTCATTTGAGGTTAAGTCCACTAGATAGAGATTGTTGTGCCGAAACCCTTTGAATATCAATGATGAATCTTCAATCTTGGTCACAACTACCTCATTTGGAGTGAATAGATATTGGAAACCAAGATCACATAGTTGACCAACCGATAGCAAGTTGAAGCTTAGAGATTGCACTAACAAGACATGGGATATTGATTGATCATTGGAGATTGCCACTTTCCCTAGGCCTTGCACTTTTCCTTTTGAATTGTCCCCAAATGTAATCTTGTCTTGACCTTCACAATCTTTCTCAAGTGTGGTGAACATTCGGGAGTCACCGGTCATATGTTGAGTGCACCCACTATCAATTACCCAATGACTTCCACCGGTCTTGTAGTTCACCTACACACAAGCAATTTTGAATTAAGCTTGTTGTTTGGGAACTCACACTTGGTGAGGTCCCATAGCCTTGTCCACCAACTCCTTAGCAACCCATAGCACTTTGGGCTTGTTCTTCATCTTAGGACAAAGAAACACAACTAGGGGTCTACCCTTGGAGTCCTTGTTGATGATGAAGTGTGCATCATGAGCAAAAGGCCTTGTGTGCTTGGGCAAGGTCTTGGGAGGTGGGGTCTTGCATTGGAACTCAAAGTGACCCTCTTGACCACATCCATAGAACTTCTTAGGCTTGGACTTTGGTGTGTCATAGTTGTTTCTCATGGCCTTATTCTTGTAGTAGTTCATTGCTTCTATCTTGACTTTGGCCTTCATGAGTTGGTTCTCCTTGAACCCAATACCGGACTTGTCGGTCTTCATGATAGGTTTCATCAAGAGCTCACTTTGAAGGTTGTGGCCCTTGGTGAACTTCTCCATTCCACTTGCTCACTTGATCTTCTCAACCTTGAGCTTTGCATTTTCCCCTTTGAGAGAGTTGATCAAGGTGATTGCATCATTGTCATCTTGCTTGGCCGAGTTGATGGTGAAGGGCTTGTTGGCCTTGAGGTTGATTAGCTCTTCCTTGAGCTTTGAGTTCTCTTGCCTCATCTTCACATAGTCATCATACGTTTCGGCCTCAACTACCTTCTTTCCCTTGCACTTAGCAACTTCATCAAGCAAGTCCTCACAAGAAGTAGGTATATGACACTTAACAACCGGGTTAATAGCAACATGTGTAGCAAGATCATTTGTAAGCAATTCATTAGCTACAACAAGTGTGCCATGTTCATTTCTAACTTGGTTGTAGTCATCTTTTAGCAAGTTGTATCTTGTATGGAGCTCTTGTGTTGACCTCTCAAGCTTATCATGTTTCTCATTAGCTTGCTTGAGTGAGGCTTTGAGCTCCCTAGTGCTAGATGAGAGAGATTTGTTCTCAAGCTTCAAATCATCATTAGCACTAGACAATTCATCAAGTTTTGCATGCAAGTTAACATTGGCTTTCTCTAGTGTTTCACTTTTAGTTTTGTACTTCCTAATGAGCTTAGTGTATTTGTTGCAAATCACAATTAGCTCATCATAGGAAGGTGCATCAAACTCATCATCACTAGAGTTAGCCTCATCATCATTATCCTCTTTTTGTACCTTCTTGTCACCTTTAGCCATGAGGCATAGGTGTGTAGAGGATGAGCCCAGAGATGATAGAGGAGGTGGCGGTGGAGTAGATGACCCAATCACCAAGGCGGCCACCTTCTCATCTTCACTCTCATCTTCGGATGAGTCACTTGTGTCTTCAATGTCGGTGAGCCAATCACCAACAATGTAGGCTTTGCCATCCTTCTTATTCTTGTGGAAGTTGAAGTTCTTCTTCTTCTTGAATGTCTTGTCATCTTTCTTCTCCTAATCACTTGACTCATCTTTGTTGCCCTTGTTGTACTTGAACTTGTTGTTGAATTTCTTGTTCTTGTACTTGTCTTTCTTCTCTTCGGGGCAAGCATGAGCCAAGTGTCCAAGTTTGTCACAATTGTAGAAATCCATCTTGGAGAGAGGCTTCCTTGAGGAGCTTGTGAAGAATTTCTTCTTCTTTGAGTCAAACTTGACTCCATTATTGTTTAGACTCTTCAACATCTTTGTTGTCTTCTTCACCAAGAGGGCGAGGTTGTCATCATCCTCTTCATCACTTGCACTCTCATACACAAATTGCATCTTGCACTTCTCCGAAGAGGAAGCCTTGAGAGCCAAGTCCTTCTTCTCCTCCTTCTATTTTTCTTTCTTCTTGGAGGAGGAAGAAGAGCCACCATCACCAATCTTCATGTACATTCCATGGGCATTGATCTTGCTCAAGACTTGTGTTGGTGTAGCGGCAGAGAGGTCCCCTTGGTGAAGAACCGTGACGATGTGGCCATACTTCTCAATGGGCAAGACACAGAGAATCTTGCGCACCACAGCGGCCGGTGCCATTTGGTTGAGACCGAGCCCATTCAATTCTTCTACAAGAATGTTAAGACGTGAGTACATCTCATTAGAATTTTCATTTCCAAGCATAGAAAAAGAATTGAGCTTAGCCATGACCAAGTGATAGCGTTCCTCACGCTCACTCTTTGTGCCTTCGTGAAGAGCACAAATAGTGGTCCACAACTCAAATGCGTCTTTGGCGTTACGTACTCGGTTGAAGACATCCTTGCAAATGCCACGAAAAAGAAGTTTCTTTGCCTTGGCATTGTGCTTCTCAAAGTAAGGGTCCTCCGCAAAGTAGGAACCCCCTTTGTGGTGGCCTTGAGCACGCCAGCGTTCATGACCTCTAGATAGGCCTCCATACAAACTTTCCAATATGGAAAGTCATCTCCATCGAACATGGGAGGTGGTCCATCCCCATGGGACATCTTGCTCTAGGCGGTGAAGCCTAATTTAGAGAAAACCTTGCTCTGATACCAATTGAAAGGATCAAGATGCCCAAGGGGGGGTGAATTGGGCTCTTTTTAATTTCTAGACAAGAGTTAAACCTATCAAGAGCCAATTAACCCCCTAGTGCCTACCGATTGTGTGTCCTAGCTAGAAAGCGGTAGCAAGCCAAATGAAAGCGAAACCTTCCTACACAATTCTAGTATGAATTGAAAGACAAGTGCGGAAAGTAATGTGGTATGAAAGAGCTAGGGAAATAGATGCTTGACACGGCGATGTTTTGCCGAGGTATCGAGGAGTCGACACTCCCCCCTAGTGCTCGTTGGAGCACCTCGCAAGGTATGGCTCCCCCCCAATCCCGCACAAGGGATGAGTGCTCTCTATGGGCTGATTCTTCGCCACTCCGGCTCGGTGAATCGCCCACAACTGATCACATGTCGATGGAGAAGGGCCGCCGACAATCTTCCGGCTATCACCTTCCTCCGAGCATCATCGGACTGTCTAGGTGATGTCGGTCACCAAGAGTAACAAGCCTCGATCTTCGCTTGACTCACTCAAGCTTCACAACTAGAGGATGCACACTTGAAATCTTGGATGAACTAGAGGAGAGGATGGATGGATTCGCAAATCACTCTCTCCCTCTAGGGCTCTTGCTCTCTTCCCAACCTTCTCGAGAACTTCAGCAACTGAAATGAGCAAAGGCAAGGTGGGAGAGTGAAGGACCGAGAACGGCGACCAGAGGGGGAGGTGAATGGGAGCCTCAAATTTCTCTCGAAATGTTCGGGCCACTCTTCCCAAAAACCAACCCCAGTTGCTGGGTGCTCAACCTCTACAGAAAAGAGGCAAGAATCTAAGCAAATCACATGAAAACAGCAGCCAACAGGAAGCTCCGGACAAGTTCAGTCAAGATCTCTGGACCAATGGAGGTGGTCCAGTGCCTTTGTCCGGTGCTTACCCAAGCACCTCCGGACAAGTCCGACGGACACTTTTGAATGTCCGGTGCTCACTCAGAAAACAACATAGGGAGTACCCTAGCTCCGGACTTTGGTCCGACGGCACCTCCAGACCAATACAACTGGTCCGACGCTCACTGAGAAAAATACGTCTCCAAAACAGCAAGCAACCAGGCTTCGGACAACTCGTCCTACGCTTCCCGTTGGACCAATTGTTCTGGTCCGATGCTCTGAGCAGTCAGACGGTCTCCCAAGACTTGACCACCAGACAACCTGCGATGGTCCGGAGCCTAGTCAAAGTGGTACGACGCCTGGTCTGGAGCTCACGAGCAGAAAAGCTGTTCTTCGCGAAAACGAACTTCTCTCCGCCAAATCTTCCCAAAACTCAATCAAATGATCACCAACTGCAACCAAACTTTGTAAGCATGATCCTAGTGCAGTTGGGAAGCTATCCCGAAGAAATCATCGCTCAATTTGGAGAGAACAAAAGGGAACACTCAGATTTGGGGGAGAAAGAGGAAAAAGAAGAATGCCACAAAGAAATCACCCGATCTACGCTCTCGTGAGGTTTGAGGAGAATTCCTTCGGTGCAAAGAAGCTCCTTACGATTGCTAACAACTTGGTTCACGTCGATTTTGCAAAGCTACTCTCAACAAAGAGAAATCATCTCGGGAAAAAGAGAGAGCAAAAGCAAAACGGGAAGGACTCAAGCAAAATGAGGACACAATCACAAAATCGATGCCACCATGGCTTACGGAGGTTACGGCCTCCGATTCCTCGCGACAAACTCAAGTTCTTACAAAGGTTGGTGGAAGCAACCTAGGGATCTCATGAAGTAGAGAGAGAGAGAGGGGGCAAGTGATTAGGGTTCAAGAGATGGGATGAGGGATACCCCTTCACCCCCTACTTATCGGGCTTTGGCTATTTCCCAAAGACCCCCCTAGATACATTGAGTGAACTACCTAGCCTAAGCATTGCAGTCCAAGCTCCGGAAAATATCTCCCGCATTTTGAATGGACGGCCCCGCTTCCTGCCGAGAGTTGCCGTCGCCTCGACGCAACCTCCAGGATTCCGCCATGTGCCATCCCCGCTTCCTCGGAAGCTCCGCCTAGGTTTTGAGGCCCAAACCCAGGAAACCCGCCACCGGTAGCTTTGGGCTCAACTACCGAACCCCGAGTTTTGCGGCCCAAACTCGGAAACCGACGCGGATGGTTTTGAGGCCCAAACCACCAAACCACTCGACGTGAGCCACCTTGTCTTCGCCCGGTCGGACTCCGAGTCCCCTGAGCCTCCGCTCGACTCGCGCGTCCACCGTCTTGACTCTGCTGACTCGGTCTACCTCCATGTCTTCTCTCACTCGCCGGTGCCAAGTACTAGCCACCACAGCTAGTCCGCTGGCGCCCATGGTCCCTTAGTCCGAGCCCCGCTTCCGCCCTTCACCACCCACTCTCTGTCCATCGGCACGACAATCCTCTACTCGACCTTCTCCACGCCATTGACCACTGTCACTAGGCATAGCACCTGTACACCACAAGCCGATAGACAAGCACAGTTTCTGCTTTCGCAGAGGTTAGGGTAAGCCACTCAAACTGAAACACTCACGTGTTGGACGATCACTCATCATCAAAGCTGAACATAAATGGGTACTTATCCACCATGTGTTCCTAGAGAGAAGGGTGAGGAGCTATTGACGGTAATTAAGAGCTATTTTGTCACCATCAAAATACTGTCAACATCCTCATTTCCAAAGGAAAACAAGCATAACCTAAATATATTGTGCCAAATAATTGGTTCTACATGTCCCTTGACTATTTGATAAGGTAATGACAAACGGGGCCTTTTGGGAGCCAATGGGCCCACATCAAGAAGATTAACGTGACAACTCAACTCAGAACCAACACCCAAGACATATAACAGGTGGGACCAGCACCTAGGAGGCAGAGGTGGGTCAGAGCCCACCATAGGGGTTCGGCCGAACCTAAGGTGGGACCAAACAGGCCCCACTTAGCCCCTTGAGTGATGGGTCACCTTCTAGAATACCAGGGACGGCCCACAGGCTAGTAGGGGATTCGGCCGAATCCCCCTAAGGCGATTTCCACTCCCTCAACCGCCTCACTCACTCCCCACATGGTGGAAATCAACACCCTTGGTGTTTAGGTGGTTCTGAGGTTGGTTGGATCCAACGGTGCTTGATGAAGGTGACGCGGATCGCTGACGTGGCACCGGAGTAGCCCCTACTCCACCTCTAGCTATAAATAGACCCTTAGAGCTCCCTATTCAATTCATGCCTCATTGGAGAAACTACTCTCTAGCCTCTTAGAGGAGCTCTTCAGTAGTGTTATGCTAGTTGGAGGAGAGTGAGGATCCTTCTCGAGAAAGCCCCGGGTCTGTTGGGAATCTTCTCCGGACTTCTTCCTCAGCGGATGTGAGTCTCTTGTAAGTTTAGCACTTGTAAGTGACTTCTTCTGAGCTCTTTATAGTATTCAGTGTTCTAAATCTGGTTTAGCTGTTATACAACTTTTCACGCTTGATCATCGCTTTGCTCTAAGTAAAGTGCTTTAATCTTAGGCCAAGGTTAAAGTAGTAAGATTAGTGTAGACGTGGTGTCTATGCTTAATCTTACCTTTGTAAACCGCTTATCGTATGGATTGTTTTTGGATGCTAGTAGAAGGTGACAGCTCTATCTAGTTTTTGTATTCCACCACGTGTGTAAGATAAGTTCTTAAAAGGTAATGCTTCAATACAACTTGACGGCGCGGTCCGGTTAGAGTTTTGCCCTCTTTCTGATCTATTCCGTCGCCTCTTGCAAGAGAAGGGCCGATAAGGCCGGTATAACCAGCTATCCCTTGTTAGACATCTCTGCTATCTTGAACCTCTCAACCCAGTTATCATAATCTCCCTTGATCCATCATAGGACATATCTTTAATCCTAGTTAGATCACTATCGTTCCCTGAGGAAAATACGATACCTGGAATACTCCTGTTGAAGTGCCACATCAGTATAATCTGTGCGCTTGCGGATCTATCCAATAGTCATAAGAAATACCAACAAGCATTTCTGGCGCCGTTGCCAGGGAACGGTAGCTTTTAACTAGTACCCTTTGGTCCTATTTTATCTTTTGTTTGAATTCATCTTACCACTCCACATACACATATGGATCAAACCCCACTTATCGAATATGGTGCTCCAATGGGCGCTAGCTTGGAGCCACCTAAATAATCTCAGGCTGTGTTGGTCGTTCGTTATGAGCTTCGCCCGAGTCTCATAGCGATGGTTCAGGAAAAACTGTTTTCTGGGCACAAAGACGAAAATCCCTATACTCATATACGTGACTTTGAACAACTTTGTTCATGTGTCCACATCCAAGGGATGAGGCCAGGTACTCTTAAGTGGAAGCTATTTCCGTTCTCTTTAACGGGAATAGCCAAATGATGGTACACTCGCCATGTAGATGACGCGAAAGGAGATTGGGAAAAATTGATGCTTAAATTCTGTTTGGCATTCTTCCCTATCCCTTGCGTCATTCAGCTTCGAAAAGAGATCATAACCTTCTCGCAAAGAGAGAAAGAATCTATGGGTGATGCATGGGCCCGTATGACAAATCTAGTATCTTCAGGCCCTGATCTCACTATAACTGAGCCTACAATGTTACAACATTTTTATGGCGGTCTTAGCAGAGAATCTGCACAACTTCTTAACATATCTTCCCGGGGAGCCTTCTTGCGTTTACCCGTTAGTGCAGGGAAGAGTCTTCTTACAAAGATTCTTGATAACACCCCCTATACTAACGTTTATTATGAAGGACCCACGGAAGAACAAAAACCAACCCCCAGAGAAGAAACAACATCGATAGCCGAAACTTTTCCCTCTACACCTCAAAATCTTGCTATCAAACCTGAACCACCAAGGGAAGAAGAAATTCATCCCTTGGAATTTCCCCTTGATATCGAGACCGATTTATTTTCCGATTTTGGAAATGCCTCGAATCAATCGGTGCAAAATAAGTCTACTACTCGGAAAGCTCCGAACCGCCACATTCCTAGTCTCATAGAAGAAGCCTATATCCAGGAGATGGTTCAAGAGCTAGCGTCCATCATGAGCAATGAATGGTTAGAAGAGGTCGAATCTTCATTCGATCCAATTCGAATTCTTTCTTCCTCCACAACCATTCCTTGTCAAATCAATAGAGCCAAGTTAGACTCTTTACGATCCTGCCGTAGGAGTAAGCATTATGTCTAAGTCATTAGCTAATGCTCTCCTAGGCAATGTAAAACTGACTCCCACCAACAAGTTCTTGAAGCTTTCTTCAGGACAATTAATTTAGAGTCAGGGGATCGCACAAACCATTCCTATGCTAATTAACAAAGTCAATATCCTCTTAAATTACTTCATATTTGATATGGAGGAATTCGACTTGTTAATTGGACATCCACTCATGAGATTCCTTGATGGATCTCTTGATGGAAGTCTCAAGGGTCATCTCGGGAGTAGCATCAAGCTCTCGATTCCACTCATTAATTCAATGAACACCATGACGGAATCACTCCTAGAATCTGACCCCATAGAGGAAGTGATGGTTGCATCTCTTCTAGAATCATCTAATCCTGATCTAGAAGAAGCCGAAGATTTCATCCAGGAAGAAGACGATCTAAACGAACCCATAGATCTAGAGAAATCTGAACCACCATATAAGCCCTCTATAGAACTTAAACCCCTTCCAGCTGGTTTGAAGTATGCCTTTCTAAATGACGATCGGGAGGCACCTGTGATCATCAGTGACAAACTCTCTCCTGAAGAGTCTTTCAAACTCCTCACCATCTTAGAAAAGCATCATTCAGTCTTAGGCTACTCTCTACAAGATCTCAAGGGCATTAATCCCGCTCTTTGCACACATCGCATCCCCATAGAACCTGAGGCTCTTCCTTCTAGAGAGCCCCAACGTAGATTGAATAATGCGATAAGAGAAGTAGTAAAGAAGGAAGTCTTGAAACTCTTGCACGCTAGGATCATCTACCCCGTTCCTCACAGTGAATGGGTTAGTCCTGTGCAAGTTGTGCCTAAGAAGGGAGGTATGATGGTTGTTCAAAATGACAAGAACGAGTTGATTCCTCAATGAACCGTCACAGGTTGGAGAATGTGTATAGATTACTGAAGACTTAACAAGGCTACAAAGAAAGATCACTTCCCGCTAACCTTCATCGATGAGATGTTGGAGCGGCTTGCAAAACATTCTTTCTTGTGTTTCCTTGATGGTTATTTGGGATATCATCAAATACCAATCCACCCTGATGATCAAAGTAAGACTACTTTCACATTCCCTTATGGAACATATGCATATAGGCGAATGTCTTTCGTCCTAAGCAATGCTCCTGCTTCCTTTCAAAGGTGCATGATGTCCATTTTCTCCGATATGATCGAAGAAATCATGGAAGTTTTCATGGATGATTTCTCTGTCTATGGAAAGACTTTTGATGATTGCCTTGAGAATCTGGACAGAGTCTTACAACGATGTGAAGAAAAGCACTTAGTCTTGAACTGGGAGAAATGCCACTTCATGGTTCGCGAAGGCATAGTGCTAGGACATAGAGTGTCCGAACGTGGGATAGAAGTAGATAGAGCTAAGATGGAATTCATAGAGCAGCTTCTACCTCCCACGAATGTAAGGGAATTCGTAGCTTCCTTGGCCATGCGGGTTTTTACAGACGGTTCATACAAGACTTCTGTCAAATTTCCCATCCTTTAACAAACCTGCTAGCCAAAGATTCACCCTTTGACTTCAATGATGAGTGCTTAGATTCTTTCTATATCCTCAAGAAGGCGCTCATCTCAGCTCCAATCATTCAACCCCCTGATTGGAAGCTCCCCTTCGAAATAATGTGTAATGCTAGTGATTTTGCTCTCGGTGCGGTGTTAGGACAAACCAAAGATAAGAAGCATCATGCTATTTCATACGCTAGCAAAACCTTGACAAGGCCACAACTAAATTATGAAACCACTGAAAAAGATCTGTTGGTCATGGTGTTTGCTATAGACAAGTTTAGATCTTACTTAGTAGGAGCAAAAGTCATTGTTTATACAGATCATGCTACTCTTAAGTACTTGCTCACTAAGAAAGATGCTAAACCACGTTTAATAAGATGGATCTTCCTACTCCAAGAATTTGATCTTGAAATATAAGATAAAAAGGGAGTAGAAAATTCTATTGTCGATCATCTGTCTAGAATGCAATTCAAAGAAGCACAGAATTTGCCCATCGACGATTTCCTCAGAGATGACACACTCCTCAAGGTGACGGATTCCAACCCCTGGTACGCAAATATAGTCAACTTTATGGTAGCAGGCCATGTACCACCAGGGGAAGATATGAAGAAACTAGTTCAAGAGAGTCGAGTGCATCTCTAGGATGAGCCATACCTCTATAGAGCATGCAATGATGGATTATTAAGAATATGCGTACCTGTAGAGGATGCAATCAAGATTATGGAAAGATGCCATGGAGCAGAGTACGGAGGTCACTATGGAGCATTTAGAACTCATGCTAAGATTTGGCACAGTGGGTTCTTCTGGCCAACCATGTACAAGGATACCCATGACTATGTCAAAAAATGTGCAAGGTGCCAGAAGCACGAGAACATCAATGCCCGAGATGCCATGCCACTCACCAACAACCTACAAGTTGAGCTCTTTGATGTATGGGGCATCGACTATATGGGTCCCTTTCCTCCATCGAAAGGGTATGAGTATATCTTAGTAGCGGTGGACTACATGTCCAAATGGGTAGAAGCATTACCCTGCCGCAAAGCTGATGCAACCAATTCAAAGAGAATGTTCCATGAAGTGATATTCCCCAGATTTGGAACCCCAAAGTTAGTCATAAGTGATGGGAGATCTCACTTCATTGACAAAGGCTTCCGCCAGTTCCTCACCAATCAAGGAATCCAACACAATGTTGCAACTCCATACCATCCTCAAACAAGTGGTCAAGCAGAAACATCCAACAAACAAATCAAGAACATTCTGCAAAAGACTGTTGAAGAGATGGGTACGGCTTGGAATCACAAGCTACCCGAGGCATTATGGGCATATAGGACCGCATACAAGACCCCAATTGGTATGACACCATACCAACTTGTATACGGGAAGACATGCCATTTTCCTGTAGAACTAGAGTTCAAAGCACATTGGGCAATCAAGAAATAGAACATGGATCTGCCAGTCGCTGGAAAATTCAGAAAGATGCAAATCTCTGAATTAGAATAATGGAGAGAGAAAGCATACCATAATGCCATGATATACAAGGAGAGAACCAAGAAATGGCATGACAAAAGAATCAAGGTCAAGGAATTCAACCCAGGAGATAAAGTCTTGCTATTCAACTCAAGATTCAAGCTCTTCAGTCACGGGAAACTGAAAAGCAAATGGGAAGGGTCGTACCTCGTCGTCAACGCCGCAACTCATGGAGCAATCACACTCCAGCACGACGACAGCAAAATCTTCAAGGTAAATGGCCAACGTCTTAAAGTTTTCTATGAGCATGAAATTCCTGAACAAGAAATTGATATGATAGATTTTGTCCTTAATCCCAATTAGAACTAAAATCTACATGTTTTAACTTTTTTGTTCAAATTTCGAAAAGGACCTTAGAAATAGCCTAGACTTACCCTTGACTCTCCCCTCATGAAAGATTAGCCCATTTGGCCACTTTAGTGGTTCGGCCGAATGTAAGTTCAGGCCAAACAACCTGAAACTTTGCGAGCTGACTCACCTGACCCGATCAAGTTCGAAATCAAGCGCCTTCATTCAAAAAATTTCGAAAGGCATTCGGCCGAACATAGTTCAAACTCGTTCAAACGCCCAGTCACGTAGGAGCATTGGGCCAACGCTCCCCTTCTGCTTTCATCGCGATTCGAGCGAAAACAAAGGACCTGAGCGTTGTTTCTCTTCTTCTTAACCCCCTCTCCTTCTCCTTCCTCCTTCCACCTTGTTTTCTTTCAAAACCAGCAGCACCACCAGCACCATTTGCAATCTTTCACACCTCCTTGACCACCACCATGGCTCCACCACACAACAATGGCAAGCTGCCACTCGTTCCCAGCACCGGAAGTCCCTCCAAGACCCGAGACCTCATCAACTCCGACGCCATGATCGTTGAGATCCTCGAGGTGGCACCTCTGGCCATGGCACCACCACCGGCGCCGTTGAACTCCCCTAAAGGGGGTCGGCCGACCGGGCAGTGGAGCTCGAAGAGGATGCGGAGCATTGCTCGTTCATTGTCGTCGCGCCGCAACCTCAACAAGCCTGCTGCGCGACCGGTGATGCCTAAAAGGCCAACAACCGGTGAAATTGGGTTGAAGAAGATGCCCATTTCCTCCACTGACGGCGACACGAGTACGGGGTACACCCACTCGTACTCGCCATCAACACCGCCGGGGATGCGGATCCAGCTAGCTCAAGGAGGACCGGGGAGAGGCAAGGTCCTCGTCCCTCCTCTCACCTCCGAGGAGAGGAAGGGGGTGCGCAGATCCCTCGAGACAGAGGAGTCTCACAAGACCGTCCGGCGGACCAGCAACACTCCATCCATCTCTAGTCCTCCAGGACAGTTAAAAGACGAAGAAGAAGAAGAGAGTGATATGGAGAAACTGCTTCGTGTAGTGGTTAGGCTTAGAGAAAATAATATTAAATTAGCAGAGCGTGCAGCAGAGGAGAGGATGGCTCACCTTGATCTTGAGGATAACTTTAGGGCTCTTCGCATTAGCACCAATGCGAAGATCAAGCGTCTTGCCCAAGCCATCGAGAGAGAGGATCTCTATGACCCTCCATCTCCATAGATCACTAGTCCACAAATAAGATAGGCACTTAGGTTTATTTTCCAATTTAATTTGTTCATTTCCCTTTCATCAATGTAATGTGTGCCTATAAGAATTTGAATTGAATAAAAAAATGTTTGGTCACTGAATTCAGCATGCTCCAAAAAAGTATGGGGGAGTTCGGTCGACACTCCAACTTGTCAAAACATCAAAAGGATCACTGAATCATGCTGAACACAGCCATGACACGTACCAGGAAACATTTGGACCAAAACGGCCACCTTTTTGGTTCGGCCGAATCACTTCTGAGGCAAAAATTCAGAAAGTTGAGAGCACATCAACATTCAGAGGTAAGGAATTCAAATGCAGAGATCTAAGTGGCCAAAGGGCTCCAAAGACATTCGGCCGAATGTGCTACTAGGGCCTAGACCCACCAGCCAGCATCCTTTCAAATTCAAACTTGAAATCTGACTAGTTTGCCACGTCTCTCCCCTTTTCTCTATGCCTTTTCATTTGTTTATTCACTTTCCCTTCAAAAATAAAAATGAAATAAAAATAATTTCCTCATAAAACTTATCACTTAGTTTAAATTCCTTCTAATATTGAATAAAACAAGAAGATCGCATCCAAAATTTAAAATTTTGAAAAGTGAGATGATCTATGACTTTTTAAAGGGCAAAAGCGTCATAAAGACAAATTCTTGCTTTTTGCTTATGCTAGTGGGAAAAATACTTGATAGGAAGATCATATGGTTTAAGTTGTTGATTAATTTGATATAGTCTCAGCTCATGATTCATACCCTTTCGATTTAAAGTTCTTGGAGATTAATTTTTGAAAATGTCATAAAACCATAATGTCACTACTCCTCTATAGTGAGAAAAATCCTACCAAAGCCATAAATACTTATGCATGTTCAAAACCTTCCTCAAATGCTTCTTGTATTAACTTTGAGTTTTGTCAAACCTTGTGACCCGTGTTGAGAATTATACCATAGTTCAAAGATCAAGATCACATGCACGCCACATATTTTCTGCTACTTCTACACTGGAAGTACGCAAAAACATGCGTGTTCATTGACATGATCCATGATCATCCAATAAATACTCTTAAAATAAATGTTATGATCTCTCCTTATATTCTTCCAAAAAGAGATATGGCTATCATAAATGAAAAATGATGATGAGCAAAGCTCTTCAATCTAAAAAAAACTCTTATCATGATAGGCCATATCTCAAGTAATCTTAAAGTTAGAGAGATCATATACATAGCTAAAGAGTACATATTAGTCATATACCATTATCCACACACATGCACATCTTGATCTAGGATTATGACATTCTTCTCCTTGGATCCTTGTTTTTGACTTTACAACATAAGTGATGCAAGTTTACTACATTGATCATCCCTACCTAAGCTCCACATAAGCCTTTAAAAGTAGGAAGATACAAAGGAGGCAAACTCTTTATGCCTTGGTGAGCAATCATACACCTTGAGTGACTTAGAGTACTATAAGAGGAGTAAGATGACTTATAAGATTTCTTTTTGAAAAAATTATCAAAAACTCCAAGTACTAAAATATGATTTGGGAAGATGACTTTGCCTCGAAGATCTATTCCATTTCTCAACTTCTCAAGGATATATGTTAGCCAGTACCACACATCCCATTAGTATGAAAAACTGCCTTTAATGAATCTATATGCTTGCTTTATACTTTGAATAACATAGACTTGTTATCTTTTAACCTTTACTCGAGGACGAGCAAAGTGGTAAGAATGGGGGATCTTGTTGACGGTAATTAAGAGCTATTTTGTCACCATCAAAATACCGTCAACATCCTCGTTTCCAAAGGAAAACAAGCATAACCTGAATATATTGTGCCAAATAATTGGTTCCACATGTCCCTTGACTATTTGATACAGGTAATGACAAACGGGGCCTTTTGGGAGCAAATGGGCCCACATCAAGAAGATTAACGTGACAACTCAACTCAGAACCAACACCCAAGACATATGACAGGTGGGACCAGCACCCAGGAGGCAGAGGTGGGCCAGAGCCCACCATAGGGGTTCAGCCGAACCTAAGGTGGGACCAAACAGGCCCCACTTAGCCCCCTAAGTGATGGGTCACCTTCTAGAAGATCAGGGAGGGCCCACAGGCTAGTAGGGGATTCGGACGAATCCCCCTAAGGCGGTTTCCACTCCCTCATCCACCTCACTCACTCCCCACATGGTGGAAATTAACACCCTTGGTGTTTAGGCGGTTCTGAGGTCGGTTGGATCCAACGGTTCTTGATGAAGGTGACGCGGATCGCTGACGTGGCACCGGAGTAGCCCCTACTCCACCTCTAGCTATAAATAGACCCTTAGAGCTCCCTATTCAAATCACGCCTCATTGGAGAAACTACTTTCTAGCCTCTTAGCGGAGCTCTTCAGTAGTGTTATGCTAGTTGGAGGAGAGTGAGGAGCCTTCTGGAGAAAGCCCCGGGTCTGTCGGGAATCTTCTCCAGACATCTTCCTCAGCGGATGCGAGTCTCTTGTAAGTTTTGCACTTGTAAGTGACTTCTTCTGAGCTCTTTATAGTATTCAGTGTTCTAAATCTGGTTTAGCTGTTATACAACTTTTCACACTTGATCATAGATTTGCTCTATGTAAAGCGCTCTAATCTTAGGCCAAGGTTAAAGTAGTAAGATTAGTGTAGACGTGGTGTCTAAGCTTAATCTTACCTTTGTAAACTGCTTATCGCATGGATTGTTTGTCGATGCTAGTAGAACATGACAACTCTATCTAGTCTTTGTATTCCACCACGTGTGTAAGATAAGTTCTTAAAAGGTAAGGCTTCAATACAACTTGACAGCGCGGTCCGGTTAGAGTTTTGCCCTCTTTCTGATCTATCTCGTCGCCACTTGCAAGAGAAGGGCCGATAAGGCCGGTATAACCAGCTATCCCTTGTTAGACATATGTGCTATCTTGAACCTCTCAACCTAGTTATCATAATCTCCCTTGATCCATCATAGGACATATCTTTAATCCTAGTTAGATCACTATCGTTCCCTGAGGAAAATACGATACCTGGAATACTGCCGGTGAAGTGCTACATCGGTATAATCTGTGCGCTTGCGGATCTATCCAATAGTCATAATAAATACCAACAGGAGCTATAAATAGCCCCCCAGAAAACTGCCTTGGGCTAGCACTTTAAGTTGGCGACGGACGCTCCGACGCCTAGGCGACGGACGGTCCGTCGCCCTGCCCAACGGCTAGTTCTGCAACACGTTTTAGGTGACGGACGCTCCTGCCCAGTCCGACGGACGCTGAGATACAAGCGTCCGATGCCCTTTTCCGAATAACTCTGAAAACAGCCCCACTGGAAGACCGACGGACGCTACCCTAGCGTCCGACGCCTAGGCGACGGACAGCGTCCGACGCCCTTTGAAACTCAGGGGCTCAAACTGGGCGGCCGATGGACGCTACGTCATCCTGACGTCAGCGTCTGACGCCATCGTCTGATGCGACGGACAGCATCCGGCGCCTTCAGACTTAGCGTCTGACGCCCAGAAAACTTCTTTTTCAACTCCGGTTGTCGTCGCGATGAATTCGGAAGAAGTTCTTGGCTATCTTACGGTCACCATAGGCTTGCTTAGATCTAAGGAAGTCAAGTGTGCACCACACCTAAGTCATGAAGATTTCCTAAGTCAAGCTACTAATCTCAGTCCCTCTTTATAGTACGGCCAAAGATCAAGTAGAAGCCCTATCTATTTCTAAGTGCCCTTTATCACCTTATGGAACTTAGCCTATCATTCTAGGGTCTTCATCATTCTCCTTGAAATCCGAAACGATATCCATCTTGGGGGCTAAGTGATAACCATTCATGTTGATTACTATGGCTAAGCTACACATAGCTTCTACAAAACACACATTAGCCATAACAATCTCTAATTGTCGTTAATCATCAAAACCAACAGGGCCATGATTCTTCAGGTATATAACTCATAAGCATTTATACTAAAGATAAGATCAATCTATTTGGAAGAATGAAATAGGTAAGAAGTGGATCGCAACTGTCATCCATACCTTTGACAAAGTGACACAAAGGAGTAAGGAAAGAAGCCTCGGTCAAATTCTCAGCACAATCCGCAACCCTAACAAATTTTGGAGGAGGATTTAGGCCTTGAAAAGAATGAACAGGACAAGGTAAAGTAACACAGAGGCAAGGGAGAATGCAGGGCACAAAATCACCTTGGAGAACCGGAGTCCAAGGGACCAAGGAGATGGACCATTGAAGAAGATCCACCAAGCTCTCAAGCTCTGCTCTGCTGAACTGCGCGATGTAGAGAAGAGGAAATGGAGGCAACGGCTCAGGCGAGGGGCAAACGTGCCGACGGCGAGGCCGGCGAGCTAGCAGAGAACCGTGGAGGCATAGCTCCGATGAAGGGCGGTGCGACGCTGGGCGAGGGCGAGGAGAGCGGTGGCGGCGAATTTAGATAAAGGCGGCCCAGCGTACAGATAAGAGTGAGACCGACCGAGGGAGAAGAAGCGGTTTTCAAAATTATATGCGCTCTGCAAGTTCGCGATGGACGCTCCGACGGGTCCGATGGACGCTAGGTCACAACATCCGGCGCTTATGCAGTAAGGGTCCAGAGGGCTCAGTTGGCGACGGACGCTGTGAAGCGTCCGACGCTCGAACAGAGAGGACCAGAGAGCTCCTGGACGCGCCAGACGCGTCTGACACCTCTGCGACGGACGTTGTAAAGCGTTTGACGCCCCTTAGGCGAGCGGCTTTAATCTTCGGACGATCGCGACGGACGCTAACGCATTTGTCACCGAGCGTCCGTCGGCAGCGTCCGTCGGCAGCGTCCGACGCTTTTGAAATAGAATTTTTCAAATCAGATTTTTGCGCCTTTCTTCCAACCAAGTTCCAATCCCAATAAGATTCAAATAACACCTGATTGGACTTGATTTGAGAACCATCTCTCAAACTCTCATTTGCAGGTATTTTGCCATAGGATTTAACTTTACTTTTAGCTCAAAATATTCGAATGGAAGCTAGCAAGGATACATCATATGGCCACAATAAGGGTATAGAAGTGACTTGAGCTTGGAATGCTCCCCCTAAGTGGACGAACACAGAGGATGCTCAAACTTAACCGAAAAGAAACGGCAAACAACAGATGCATATGTAATGCATTACAAGAATTTGAATCTAGGTTGCTTGCAAGTTTAAACCATGATTGGACTTCTTCACACGTTCAAGAACGGTTATTCCAACCATGTTAGCCAAGCCTATGTGCATTACTAATTTACATGATTATCTTACACATGATGCAAGGTTGGTTCACACAAGATCATCTTTTAGTGAAGTTGGAGTGATCAAGCACATTGAAGGACCGAGAACGGTGACCATAGGGGGGTGAATGGGAGCCAAATAAAAATCCCTTTCGGAAACTTCTATTGCTTGACCCTTGTCCCAAAATCATACCCAAAAAGCGAGCCTGGAAGAAACGACACGCACACGACCTAAAAATTTGGTGGACACCTTCGAAGAACCCTAAAGGTGCAGCGGAGCGGTCGGAGAAGATGGAGAATGATCAAAGTCATGAACTCAAAACCGATACACTAAGAGACGTACTCTCAACCCCTAGAGAGAAGAGGCAAGAGCACACCCAAAAATACTTATGAGAACTGATCTCAAAAGTACCTAATCATGTTCCTTACGTGAATACTAATCCAACGCAACAAACGGAACTTGATTCGGAGTTCGGATGAGTGAGATACAAGCAAAACAGTTCGGCAGCTTTTGCGGACTGTCCGGGAGAGAACCGTGGATTGTCCGCCCTTGCTGAAAAATGACCTGCGGACAGTCCGTAAATTGGCCCCGGACAGTCTGCCGTTAAGGTGAAAAACGCCCAACAGAACGTCCAGAATCAGTGTTTCTCAACGGAAATGAACTGCGGACAGTCCGCGAAAAATCCCGGTCAGTCCGCCGTTAAAACTCAGAAAATCACCCCGAGAAGCACTGTTTCTGCCCCGACTCCCGGACTGTCCGGGAATAAACCCCGGACTGTCCGCGGTTGCCTGGACAGACGCGATTTGGGGGCAATTTTGAATCGCATCTCCCCCAAATCTTCCCAAATCACTTCCAAATCTTCACCAATAGCCACCAAACTTTGTGGGCATGATCCCAAGGCTATGGAGGAGCTATCCCGAAGAAATCATCGCTCAATTTGATGTGAATAAACAAGAACAAAAGGATTTCGGGAAAAACTCCAAAAACGAAGAACACGAAATAGAAATTGCCCGATCTATGTGCTCAAGTGGTTTGGGGCAAAGCCCTTCGGTGCAAATCTTCTACTCATGATCCCGCACAACTTGGTTCAAACAGAATCGCAAAACTCACTCTCAATCAAGAGAAATCATCGCTAGAACTTAGAGGATTAAGAGGAGCAAAAATGTGATTAGCGAAGACACAAGAAAAGGAGACACAATCACGAAATCAAAGCCGCCATGGCTTACGGAGGGTAAGGCCTCCGATTCCCAACAAAATCAAAGTGCAAATCCTTACACAAGGGACCTCATGAACTAGAGAGAGAAACTAGAGAGAGAGAGTAGTGGTGCAAAATGACTAGGGTTCAAGAGGTGGGATGAGGATACCCCTTCATCCGCTATTTAATAGGGCTCTGGCTATTTCCCAAAGACCTCCCTAGATATATTGAGTGAACTACCTAGCCTGAGCATTGCAGTCCAAGCTCCGGGAAATATCTTCTGCAATTTGAATGGACGACCCCGCATCCTGCCAGGAGTTGTCATCGCCTCGACGCAACCTACAGGATTCTGCCACGTGCCATCCCCGCTTCCTCGGAAGCTCTGCATAGGTTTTGAGGCCCAAACCCGTGAAACTCGCCACCGGTAGCTTTGGGCTCAACTACCGAACCCCGAGTTTTGAGATCCAAACTCGGAAACCGTCCTCGGATGGTTTTAAGGCCCAAACCACCAAACCGCTTGACACGAGCCACCTTGTCTTCACCCGGTCAGACTTCAAGTCCCACGAGCCTCCGCTAGACCCGCTCATTCGCCGTCTTGACTTGGTGAACTCGGTCTACCTCCATGTCTTCTCGCACTCGCTGGTGCCAAGTACTAGCCACCACAGCTAGTCCGCCGGCACCCATGGTCCCTCAGTCCGAGCCCCGCTTCCGCCCTTCACCGCTCTCAGTCCATCGGCACGGCAAGCCTCTACTCGACCTTCTCCACGCCATTGACCACTATCACTAGGCATAGCACCTGCACACCACAAGCCGATAAACAGGCACACATTTGCTTTCGCAAAGGTTAGAAGTAAGCCACTCAAACTGAAACACTCAAGTGTTGGGCAATCACTCATCACAAAACTGAACAACATGGGTACTTATCCACCATGTGTTCGCAATCTCCCCCTTGATGAGTGCATTGTCAACACAAGTGCATTTTAAATTTGAGCCATAAGGTAAAGCTCTCCAAATGACCAAAAAGCTAAGAAAGCCAAAAACGGGGTCACTTGAGAGAAGCAAAACGAGTCCAAAACTTGGTTCCCAAAGACATGGGCAACGACTCGATGGAAGCAAGCAAATCAAAGCTAGCCCTCAAGAAGAGGCAGAAAAACGGGTTCAACACCGCTACCAAGCCAAGATACCAATCAGAGCTCTCAAAACTCAGAAAATAAATTGAAGCAAATAAGGCTCAAAGATACCAATTAAACCAAATAAGGCTCAAAGAGTCAATCGAAACCTGTCAAAGCCAACAAGGCAAGCTAGACCGTCCAGAAGAGGCAATGACTCAACACATCTAGCAAAAACTCCCCCTGGGAACATGCACACTCAAGATACCAAGAAAGGGTGAAAAGAGCCAAGTAAGCAAAAGAGATACCAATTGAAGAACAAAGCTCAAAAACCACATTTTCTCTCCCTTGACTAGTGCAAGTATGAAAATGCACCATTTTCTCCCCCTTGGTTGAATATGAATGAAATGCACATTTCTCCCCCTTGTTGACACATGTAGCTCATCAAAGCTCAAAACTCAAGATTTCGGCCACAAATGCCATGATATGCAAAATGAGTGAAAAAGCTTCATACATAGAGCTAAGACACTGAATAGATGCTCTAAGCGATATGATCCTGTGAGAATAGGAAAATCTCTACGTGCCCAACAAAGACTCAGGTTGAGCTAAAGATCACATTAGAAGCCAAAATAGAGAAGATTACATGTGTGAGCAAGGAATGGGTATCACCTCCTAGAGACAGCTAGACATGGCAAACAAGATAGGATCTATCTCAAAGCAATCTCATGTATAGCAAGTAAAACTATCCCTAGCAAAGTTCATACAACAAGCCAATGACCCAACTGAATAAAGTTTTCAAGTTTTAGAGTTTTGCAGCCAAAATTTCAGTTTTAGGAAAATTTACGTTGTATGCGAGTGGTTGTAAGAAAAGTGATGTCACTGCTTACCAACCGGGCAAAGTCAAAGGACTTAACACACCGGTTTTGGTCCTACACGACGCCGCTCAAGTTCCACCCATATGGGAAGCAGTCTTGAACACACGGTGAAGTGCTCACAATGCAAACCCAACTCGATCTTTCCAATTCACAAAATAGAGAGCAATTTCATTTTAGATTTTAAACATGGTGCTCAATGGAAGTGAATGAAACAATGAAGAGCCATAGTTACAAGCTATGTACAAAACAGCCAAGAAGGACCTTCAAAATCCTACACATGCTAGTGCCATTTCTGAGGTGACATGGGGAATTAAATTCAGTTTTAAAGCTTTTCTAACTTAGCTCTATTGCATATCAAGAGATCAAAGAGAGTCTAAGTTAGGCAACACCATAGACACATAAAGAACCTCAAACAGAGCATAGATTCATTATATCGGTTATAGGTATGAAGCTTAAAATGAACTATGTCACAAATGCAAATGAGATGCAAAATGCAATGACAACACTTAAACACTAAAAAGACACCAAAGAAAATAAACAAAAGACAAATAAGAACCAAAAAAAGAGCTATGATACACAAAGAACTTCCCTCAACTAAAAAGGGAAGCAAACACCCAACCCGCCCCGAAGGCGCGAAAACGCGGCTTGATCCAAGGGTTTTGTGAGAATGTCCGCAAGCTAGTTTTGGGTCTCGACATGCCGGAGGTCAATGTCGCCCTTCTCGTAGTGATCTCGTAAGAAGTGAAAGCGAACCTCAATGTGCTTGGTCTTAGAATTCATCGGATTTTTGGCCACACTAATTGCACTCGTCCTATCGCAAAGCCGAGGCACCTTAGTAAGCACAAGACCAAAATCTTTCAAAGTGGCAATCATCCAAATCAACTGCGAGCAACAGGTAGCCGCGACAACGTACTCAGCTTCACACGTCAACTGTGCCACGCTAGACTGTTTGCGAGAAGACCAAGACACAAAAGAAGACTCGAGAAACTGGCAAGTCCCAGAAGTGTACTTCCGATCAAGATGACATCCGGCAAAACCCGCATCAGAATAACCACAAAGCTCAAGCGAGAAAGAAGTGGAGAACCAAAGTCCAAATTCGGGAGTGAAGCACAAGTACCTCATGATGCATTTCACTGCCTGCTTGTGCGAAGTCCGTGGGGATGCCTGAAGGCGTGCACACAAGCAGACGGCGAACTGAATGTCCGGCCGAGTCGCTGTCAAGTACAGAAGTGACCCGATCATGCTTTGGTACTCCGTCTGATCCACCGCCTCTCCTTCCTCGTCGGCATCCAAGGCAGTCGTAGTCGACATGGGCGTCGAAAGAGGCTTTGCCTCACCCATGTCAAACTTCTTCAGGATGTCCTTCGTGTACTTGCCTTGGTGCACAAACGTCCCTTCCCGGGTTTGTTTGATTTGCAACCCGAGAAAGAAGGTAAACTCTCCCATCATACTTGTCTCAAATTCCCTGCTCATAATATCTGCAAACTTGGCAACAAGAGCATGAGAAGAACCACCAAAGATGATATCATCCACGTATATTTGGACAAGGAGAGTGTCTTTGCCTTGCTTGAGGAGAAACAACGTTTTATCGACTGATCCCATTTTAAAACCCTTAGCAAGCAAAAATGTTTTCAACGTATCATACCATGCTCTAGGGGCTTGTTTCAAACCATACAAATCTTTGTGAAGTTTAAAAACATGGTTTGGAAACTTGGGATTTTCGAAACTGGAAGGTTGTCTCACATAGACTTCCTCTTATATGTAGCCGTTTAAGAAAGCACTTTTAACATCCATTTGAAAGTGTTTAAAACCCTTAGAAGCCGCAAAAGCTAGAAGGATTCTAATGGCTTCTAAATGAGCTATGGGAGCAAAGGTTTCCTCATAGTGTATTCCCTCCTTTTGACAAAAGCCTTGAGCTACCAACCTAGCCTTGTTGTGCACTACCACCCCATCCTCACTTTGTTTGTTTTTGAAAACCCATTTGGTACCTATGGGGTGGCAACTAGATGGTGGAGGAACTAAGACCCAAACGCGGTTTCGTTCAAAGTTTTCTAACTCCTCATGCATGGCATTAACACAATCCGGATCCATCAAGGCGTGTCCAACATCTCAGGGCTCAAAAGAAGCAACCAAAGCCGAATGAGCAAAGTGAGAGAGAAAGGACCTGGACCGCGTGACTCGACGGTCAATATCGCCGATGATGTTCTCCGGCGGGTGTTGTCGTTGAATGTGGTGGGGAGCCTGCCTGGATGAAGTGGACTCCCCCTCAACAGCAGCTGGTGCTCCCTCAGGTGCAATGGGCACCGACTGAGGAAGCTGCTCGAACGGCCCCCATGTAGAGGAAGTAGTCGGATCTGGACCGTGAGACGAAATGGACGTCATAGGGTCGACAGGGGCAGCTAGTGGAGTTGGCTCGGGATCCCCCCAATCGGCATCGTCCTGCTCCTCCTCCAAAAAAATGCTAGTGTTCACCTCATCATCACCTACAAGCTCAAAAGCAGTGGAAACACAAGGCACACTCTCATCGAAGGTAATCTTACAAGTATCCATCACTCGGTTAGTCTCAAGGTTAAGGGCATGATAAGCATGAGAGTGAGTAGAATAACCAAGAAAGATACCATTAGAAGACCGTGATTCAAATTTATCCAACTTACCGCCCTTTTTGAGGATGAAGCACCTGCACCCAAACACCCGTAGGTGACTTACCTTGGGTGGTCTCCCAAATCGCAGCTCATAAGAAGTCTTTTACTTGAAACTCAGAGAAAAATGCGACTCAAATTGAAGGACCGAGAACGGCGACCAGAGGGGGAGTGAATGGGAGCCAAATAAAATCCCAACTCAAATGCTTGGCCCTTGTCCCAAACACACCCAAAACTCGAGCTCGGATGAAAATGCGATTGGAAACATAGCAAGCACAACTGAGTCCTTTGGCCCAATACCGCCTAGGAGTCCTATGCTCATCGAGCATCGTCCTGGCCATCTCAACAAGGGTCTGATTCTTGCACTCAACAACACCGTTCTGCTGGGGAGTGTGAGGTGAGGAAAACTGGTGATCGAGACCCAAAGAAGAGCAAAGAGATGCAAAGTGAGCATTTTTTAATTTTGTGCAATTGTCACTGCGGATAGCTCTGATGGCATTCTTAGGTAGCTTATTTTGCAATCTCAAAATCAGATCTGGAACGAAAGGAAAAGCCTCATCCTTACTCTCCAAAAAGAACAACCAAGAGTATCTCGAGTAGTCATCAACGATCTTTATATGTTTTATATATTTGCAACAATCTTTTGCCCAATTTAGATTAATACGGTTCGGCCCTTTTCTTCCTTATAGATCTATTTATGTTTTAACAATCATATTATCTTGTTATCTCTACAAACAGATCTTATGTTCATAGTAGCCGAACTAGTTTAATCTAAATTGTCACGTGTTGCGGGTTCATGCATGTTAACCATGTTTAGGCTTTGATAGAGTTAAGTATCGTGCGGCGGATACAAGCTTTAGATTAGTATGATCATGTTTTACTTACGTGTTCCTTCATCATGGATCCCAACTCAGATGATCTGCCGAGCTTGGTTACGCTTTACCTTATAGCGATCTACGGTTCGCTCAAACGTTTTTTTCCATGCATGCATATTCGGCAATCAACGTTCCACGTAATCTTTGTTCATTTTAGCCGAATGATCTATAAGACCTGTTGGCAGATAGCTTCTATAGTTGTATGTCGTCGTAAGTGGCTTCAGGGCCGTGTATATGGAAGTGTCTGGTCTCATCTGGCACGTTCCAGTTTATACCTAATGATTTTCATCCCTTGTTAGTTTCAGGTCAAACTGACTGGCAGGTTCTCGGATCTCAAAATGCCCGAGCACCCAATTGAAGTCACGCTTTCCGGCTTGTTGTGTGTGAGGAACAATGCGTCACATTTATTGTCAACACACTTTTTGGCACGCTCTTTGGGACCCCACATCTCAAGATGGTCGAAATTGATAATAGCCAGATTCTGGACGTGACTATGGATGAGTTGCCAGAAGACCTGAAGAATATTGTCCAACAAGCGTGTGATGAGTTTCAACAGAAGTGCTTGCTGTCCTTTTCGAGGAATAAAAGCAGCAAGGTTTTTCAGATGCAGTCGCTCCCGAGGACCCTCCTTCCGCATCAGACTGATTACGCTAAAGAGGAAGATGCTCGTAAGGTAATCGCAATGGTTTACAAGGCCATGAGTGAAACCATGACAAATCATCATACAAATTTCTTAAACACCTTTCGCTAGATCATGAGCAGTACTTTCGGTCCATCTGCTGATAAACTCTTTGAAGAAACTCATGGTCCAATACAAGGACCGACGTTGTTCCATGTGCCAAAGCACTAGGAGAAAACTGCTGAGGACGGTGGGACGTCTAGCATGAACCAAGGTGGGATGTCTTCTCATCCGAAACAACAACCTCCTGTGACTTATGGCCAGCTCGCGTTCGGCGCGTTAGGAAACGTCCCGCAGTCGGCTTTCAATGTATCTCCAGTAGCGAACAGGCTGCAGAAGAATATGTATGGGGATGGTTATCAAGAGTTTACTGATCACAGTGCCATCGATGCTCTCCCAAATCCAGAGTACAGGAACTCAGCAGGTTTGCCTTTTGAAGAACAGGCGCTTGGGGCTCAAAATTCAAATATTGATATTATCATGAACCGGATGTCGGATATGATGCAGAATTAGTTCGGTTTAAAACCAAAGAACCAGTCCTATGCGTACAAATCCCCTTATCCAGAGTGGTATAACCAAGTGGCTCTCCCTCCGAGAGTTAAGGTTCCTACAGATTTAACCAAGTTTTCTGGTCAAGATGATACCAGTACTATAGAACACATCAGCCGGTACTTGATGCAGCTTGGAGAGGCATCTACAGATGAAGCTTGGAGGATTTGATATTTTCCTTTGTCTCTGACAGGGCCAGCATTCACATGGTTCACGTCCCTACCGGCGAACTCCATTAGCAACTGGGCAGAACTAGAACAGAAATTCCATGCATATTTCTTCACAGGCATTAATGAGAAGAAGCTAGTTGATCTTATGAGCTTGAGACAAAGGTTTAATGAAACACCCCAGGAGTACCTCCGCAGGTTCAAAGAGACTAAAAACCTCTGCTATTCTCTGAATTTTCCAGATGATCAGTTGCCAGGGATGGCAGTAGCAGGCATGCAGCCGAATATCAGAGAGAAACTGTTCGGCATGGATTTTGATGATCTTGGTTAGTTGTCACAGTGGCTGGCGATGATGAGTAATCAGGCTCAAGGGTTCAAGAGGGATAACCGCTTCCAGAAGGGTGACGTAGCCAATGAAATGTATCAAAGCTTCCTGGATGAAGCAACGGAGTACGACGATGAAGATGAAATAACCGCAGCTGAATTGACCTGGGCAAAAGAGCCGACTCAGGTTAGTCAGCGATGGTTGAGGCAGCAGAAGGGCACTTATGACTTTGATGTCTGCAAGTCAGATAAACTGTTTGAGTTGTTGCTAAAAGAGGGACGTATCAAATTGCCAGAAGGGAACCCCATGCTACGCCCTGAAGGGGTGAAGGACAAGAGGTTTTGTGGTTTCCACAATACCAATTCCCATGCCATCAATGATTGCCGAGTGTTCAGAATGAAAATCCAGAGATTTATTCAGGAGGGGCATCTGAAGTTTGATGGCAAGATGAAAATTGATGCCAATCCTTTTGCACAGAACACGGTGTCTTTCTCTATGAACATGGTTGCTAGGGATGACTCCAAAGGTAAGGGAAAAATGAAGGTGTTGACCTCAGATAAAGCAAGGAGAGCTGGTATTGTTGACCCTGATCGATAGATTATGAACGAAGAGTTTCGGCAACAGACTCAGTTCCAGAATAGCCGAATCGAGAAAGGGGAGACTTCCAAACCTAGGGTTACCACACATATTCTGTTAAACAAGTGGCGACAGGAGCAGGAACGGTATCAGAGGTAGAAATGTTATGAGGAACAAGAATTCATGGAGGAACATCAGAGGTACGAGGAAGAGATGTACCAGAGAGAACAAGAACGCATGAGAGAGCAGGAACAGTCTCATTAGGGATGCTCGTTCTTCAAGCATTGCTGGAATAAAGGCCTAAAGCTGCCTACTAGAGACAATTGCCCCGAATGCAATAATCATTATTCTGGGTATAGGCAGTCTCAGGTCAACCGCCGTCCGGTCCATGAAATACTTGGAACACATGTTCCCAAGGACGATCGGCATTTAAAAATGGTCAACTCTGAGGATCGGCGAGGCAAGAGGTTTGCCGATCAGGAGTGGTTCCATTACGAAAAAGGTGCTAAGGAGAAAAAACAATGTGAGTATGTGTGGCAAAACGGACAATGGTGCCCACCAGGGTTGAGGAAGAGCCAAAAGAGGAGGGTACAACGTTTGAGGAACAGTGAGCTAGCACAAGCAGTTGCTGAAAAGAAACCGACATGGCGTCCTAAGAAAAAACCTGATGAGCACAACCGATCGGCTGATGCATACATGGCTTTCTTCATTCCATCAGAATTCATAGCTCCCGAGGGTCAAGACCTCCAAGAGGAAGTGTGCTCAGATGTTGATGAAAGTGAGTATCAGGATTTAATGGCCTAGCTTGTCCTAACTCAACGGGAAGTTTTTGATAAACCAGCTAGGCATCGACATTTGAAGGCGCTTTACGTAAAGGGATACATCAATGGCAAGCCTCTAACCAAGATGCTTGTGGATGGAGGGGCTGCCATCAATATTATGCCCTATACCACCTTTAGGAAGCTCGGGATGACCAATGAAGAATTGGTGAAAACTAACTTGGTGCTCAGAGACTTTGCTGGTAATCCTTTTGACACCTGGGGAGCTGTCCACGTCGAGTTGATGATTGGATCGAAGACTTTGATCACTACCTTATTTGTCATTGATGGCAAGGGGGCATATAGTCTGCTCTTGGGAAGAGATTGGACCCATGCCAACTGCTACATACCTTCAACCATGCATTAGGTTCTCATTCAGTGGATCAGAGATGATGTTGAGATTGTTCATAGTGATGATTCGGTAAGTGTTGCTGTTGTAGAACCTGCCTAGTGGGAATATGATGGCTTCGATTGTTTCTCTCGGAAGATCTGGGGGGAAGGCCCCATGAATGTTTCTGACAAGGGCCAACAGCCGATCCAAGCAGTTGACTCTCAGAGCAATTTTTAATGGGGAACCCGATCGATGGCAATGAAGGAAAGTTGGGACGTGGCTTTATGTCGACCGATAAGCTAGAAGAGATAAATGTTGGTGATGATGTCAAACCAAGGCCGATGTATATCAGTACAAATTTAGACCTAGGGCATAGGTTAAAGCTAATAGACCTTCTAAAAGAATTCAAAGATTGTTTTGCTTGGGATTACACAGAGATGCCCGGACTAGATCGTTCTATTGTTGAGCATAAATTGTCGATTAAGCCCGGTATCGTCCTTACAAACAACCTCCTCGGAAGATTTTCAAAGAAGAGGTACTGGCCGATGTGAAAAAGGAAGTCGAGAGATTATTGGAAGCAAATTTCATTCGGCCATGCAGGTATGCAGAGTGGGTTTCAAGCATAGTCCCGGTATACAAGAAAAATGGACAGATGAGGGTCTGCATTGAGTTTAGAAATCTCAATAAGGCTACCCCAATGGATGGTTACCCGATGCCAGTTTCTGATTTGCTCGTCGATGCATCGGCTGGTTATGAAGTCATTAGCTTCATGGATGGTAATGCTGGCTACAACCAAATCTTTATGGCAATAGAATATATTTTGAAGACAACCTTCAGAGGCCCTGGTCATATTGGTCTTTTTGAGTGGATTGTCATGACTTTTGGTTTGAAGAATGCTGATGCAACTTATCAGAGATCCATGAACTATATTTTTCACGAGTTGATCGGCAAGATTGCCAAAATCTATATTGATGACGTGGTAGTCAAGTCTAGAAATCATGAAGGGCATTTAGCTGATTTAAGGAAGACTTTGGAGTGCACTAGGAAGCATGGTTTGAGGATGAACCCGAACAAGTGTGCCTTTGGGGTCTCGGCTGGTGAGTTTTTAGGATTTCTGGTCCATAAAGGAGGAATTGAAGTCGGTAAAAAGAGCATGGAAGCGATAGACAAGGTTATCCCCCCAACCAATCTCATAGAATTGCAATCACTACTCGGCAAGATTAATTTTGTAAGAAGATTCATATCCAATCTGTTAGAAAGAGTTTTGTCTTTCTCTCCACTGTTAAAGCTTAAGAGGGATCAAGAATTTGTATGGGGTGACATACAGCAGAAGGCTTTTGACGAGATCAAAGAGTATATGAAGGCGCCACCTATACTGGTACCTCCACAGCTCGACAAGCCTTTTAAGTTATACGTGGCGGCCGACAACCTAACAATAGGGTCGGCCCTCATGCAAGAGTTTAAGGGAAAAGAAAGAGTAATAGCTTACCTTAGCCGAAAGTTGTTGGATCCAGAGACAAGGTATTCGGCTATAGAGAGGATTTTCTTGTGCGTGTATTACTCGTGCACCAAGCTTTGGCACTATTTGTTGAATGACGAATGTGTAGTGGTTTCCGAGTTTGATGTAATAAGGCATATGTTATCAATGCCAATTTTCAATGGAAGAATTGGCAAGTGGATTTTGGCTTTATCGGAATTTGAGTTAAAATACAAATCGACAAAAGTGGTAAAAGGTCAAATTATTGCTGATTTTGTTACCCAACACCGTGATCCTTCTGCTAACATGATAAGTATTGCACCATGGACTTTGTTTTTTGATGGCTCATCTTGCAGCAAGGGTGGTGGTGCTGGCATTTTCTTGATCTCTCCACAAGGGGTAACCTTTAAGTATGTCATCCCAATTGAGTTCTGTGTTACTAACAATCAAGCAGAGTATGAAGCACTGCTTAGAGGACTTCGGCTTCTTGTTGAAATAAAGGTCGTTGCTATAGAAGTCTTCGGAGATTCTGAGTTGGTAATTAATCAACTGATCGGCCAATATGAATGCAAGAGTGATATGTTAAAGGGATATTATGAAGAGTGTCGAGAGCTTTTGAAACATTTCCAGGTAGCCACCTTGCATCATATCCCTAGGGGGCATAATGAAGAAGCAAATAAACTGGCTTAGACTGCTTCAGGGTACCAAGAGGGCCACGAAATTAATGCTTTAGAAGAGAATCGGGTAACCGAAGACTGGAGAAACGGGATTGCCGATTACTTAAAAAATTCATCACAAAGGGTATCCCGAAAGATCAGGTACAAAGCTATCAAATTCGTGCTCCTTGATGACCAGTTGTACTAGAAATCCATAGATGGGGTACTCCTCAAATGTTTGAATCAAGAAGAGGCCAAGAAGCTGATGTATGAAGTACATGAAGGAATGTGTGGTGCACATCAATCGACTTACCGGATGAAGTGGATGATTAGAAGAACTGGTTATTTTTTGCCAACCATGCTTGAGGATTGTTTTGAATATTACAAAGAGTGTCAGGATTGTCAGAAATTCAGTAATATTCAAAGAGCTCCAGCATCAGCTATGAACCCATTGGTCAGATTCACCCTCCTTCTAGCAAAGGACATAAGTTTGTCCTGTTAGCTACAGATTATTTTACAAAGTGGGTTGAGGCTATTCCTTTGAAGAGGGTTACATCAGAGAACATGGTCAATTTTGTTAAGGAGCACATAATTCAAAGATTTGGGATTCCTCAGACTATAACGACAGATCAGGGAACTCAGTTTACTTCATCTGAATTCTGTGATTTTGCTGAAGAAATGAGAATCAAGTTGTACAATTCTTATCCTTATTATGCACAAGCTAATGGCTAGGCTGAAGCGTCAAATAAGATCATGATCAAGATTATTCAGAAAAAGATTGATGAAAAGCCGAAAAAGTGGCACTCGGTTCTTAATGAGGCTTTGTGGGCTTACCGAATGACTTGTCATGGGTCTACTCAGGCATCTCCCTATGAGTTGGTTTATGGAAATCATGCTATACTACCATGGGAGCTAAAATCAGATTCAAGGCGAGTTACATTACAAAAGGATTTAAGGAAGGAAGATTATAAAGACCTAATGATGGATGAATTAGAGGATTTGCATTTAGTTCGTCTGAGAGCGTTGGAGAATATTGAGAAGAACAAATTACGTGTTGCCAGATATTACAACAAAAAGGTCAAAGAGAAGCAATTCGCAGAAGGAGATTTGATTTGGAAAACTATATTTCCAATTGGAACAAATGATAAAGCGTTCGGCAAGTGGTCTCCGAATTGGGAAGGACCTTTTCGGATAGTGAGATGTGCGCCTGGTAATGCGTATATCTTAAGGACTCTACTAGGAGAAGAATTCGCTAGAGCTATTACTGAAAGGTTTCTTAAAAAACTCCATCCCAGTGTTGAGGTCGGTGTATAAGCAGACTTAAGACATTTTGTGTACCGATAGCCGATGTATAGACATCGCCTTTAGCCGAAAAATATTCTGAAGACTTAGAAAATAGCCGATGCAGTTTGTGTCGCCTTTAGATCAAAAGTGTAAACACAAACAACTGAGGATGAGTCATGCAGTTCAGAAAGTGTTCTTCAGATCACAGATGGTATTTCACAGGATCAGTTTTTACAGAGGATTCCTAGATACAGACTACTCGAACAGCTTGTTGAGGAAAGACTGAGCATCTGTGGCTTGAGCAAGGGTGGTTGCGTGGTCCTCATAGCTCTCCAGAAGATCGTCGATGTCCTCACCGTCTTCTGGGGGTATGCCACCAAGGAAACTAACTGGCATGAAGGAGAAATCTTCACGTCGTTGGGTAGACATTGCCGCCAGCCCCAAGGCAACGTCGTGGTGCACGCCATGAATAGCAGCTTGGTCGATACGGCCGTCCGCATTATCAAGGCGGGCTTCGACGATCTCTCCCTGGGCGTTCACCTTATTGGAAACCTTGTTTGCCACGGTCTTCAGGCGCTCATTCTCTGCAGAGAGCGCTGAACGAGAAAATACGAATCGGGTGAATAGATAAACTCAAAAAGAAAGAATCCGAGCGTAGTTATTTTGCTAACCGGTAATGGTGTCGCAGAGCTGCTTCCGCTAATCCTCCCACTCAAGCTGGTCGATGTCGTATTGTTTGGAGAACTTCTATAGCTCTCCTCGGGCCTCGTCCCTTTCACCTCTGAAGGTGACCTCCTCCGCGTGGGTGTAGTGGACGTCCATGGCATCCGAACCCGAGTCCAAGTCCCAGGGGCTGGAATGGTAGGAACCTGAGGACCCGGAGGGGCTGGATGGCGGAGTGCCCGGTTGAGCCACTGTCGCCGAGGGGAAGGGGATGCTATGACTAGTAGAGATGACCATGATTCTGATGATTGAAAGAAGGAGTCAGAGCTTGAAGGAGGAACAAGGAATGCAACCGCAAGGGGGCAGGAGAACGGTTCTTACCCACGTCGTCAACAGCGCTACGCACGGCTTCCTTCGACTTCTCCCTCAGCAGGGCGCTTACCGCGGTCATCGCCTCCGTCCATTGCTAATATGAAGGTTAGGTTTTCCATCTGGATTGGTGTAGGCGAAGAAAATGAGGAGACGGAGACGAAAGTGTTTGACTGAAAATGTTGATGGGGGTGGAAGAAGGAAGGTTTATTTATAAACCGAATGAGAATACCAAGCGACGAGTTAGGGTTGTTCCCACTCGGATGGGCCATTACTGGACTGGGCTAGGCTCGGGTAAGTTGAGAAGCGCTCGGCTATATCCCTGAATCGGGAAGATGGGAACGATTGGTTATTGTTCTGATCGGAAAGGATGATTGACATTTTTTATGAAGTCGCTTCTATAGAATTCGGCAGATCTATCATCTTGGCTTCATGAGATTGGATTTTGGCATTCAGTTCAGTCAGTTGGGCCTCTAATTTGATTTTCTCATCCTTCATCATTTTCAGTTCAGACTCCAGGGTAATGGATGAGTCCTTAGTGACTTGAATTTGGGAGTGCAGGGCTTTGACTTCTTGCTTCTTCAAAGACCTGTTGTTCTGCAAGACAGCCCTGGAGACTATATTTTTGTTTGCCCTCTTCACCATAGCGAAATAATCATCAAGATGGGCTGCAGATTCTAGAGATGCTTTAAGGACAGGTCGAAGGTTTTGATTGATGAGCTCAAGGAGGTCTTTTATTTGATCTGAGTCTTGGACCAAAATATTAATGTCCTTGTTCAGCAGAGTGACTCTGTCTTTCAGCCGAGCTTGATTTTCCATTGACAAAGTCTGCTAAGAGGAGGCTTCTTCACCTTTTTCGTTGATATAGTCATCAACAGTGAAAGAGTAACTAGCAGTCGATCTGGTAGTCTTCTTAAGAAAAGGGAAGTGTTAGCCGACTGGATGAGTGTGCTAAAAGAATAGCTTAAGACTAGATAATACCTGTTGTGATTGATCCTCAAGGATTGTTTCCTGATCTAGTTGAGGGCTTGATTGAATACCCAAGGATGGTGAACCTGGAGCTGGACCAGAGGAGTGCTCTTCTGCTAGATTGTCTAGAAGTTTGTCTGTTCTCAATAATACAGGTAATGGAGTATAAGGACAAGGAGTAGATATCATATAAAGAGAAAAGTGATTAGCCGAATGGTACCAATATGTTTGAAGGTTTCATGAACATCTGTGCCTTCTACTTCATGAGCTTTTGCCGATGGTTGGGCTTCTGCATCTTCAGTAGAAGTTTAGAGAGGAGTGTCCACTGTTGTCGAAACATTGCTTGATCTAGGGATGTCAACATGTGGCTGCAGTAGAAGTGATTGATATAAACACAGTCAGAATTATTGCCAAGTGAAGTTTATTGCCAAATAGGGGAGTTCGTACCTTAGGAGACCGCTTGGCTTTCTTGGATCTGACCCTTCTAAATACATGAACATTCTCGAGTGCCTTCCTTTTGCCTTCTCCTCCTAAAGGTGTCGTGGCTGCAGGGATCTTCATAAAGGTTGCCAGAGTTGGAGCATTAAAACCCAATGCAGGATTGGGTCCAGCTGAATAGTACCAAACTACTTTGTTAGGAGGAGTATGCTCAAGGTCCTGTACATAGCCAAATTTTAAATTGAGAGGAGGTGAATTCAAAAGCAAGAAGTAACAAGTGCAATGAAATTATCTCACTGTCAGAGGCAAATTGGGGGTATAGATCTTGGCATAAGGGTGCACTGATATGTTGAAGATGTGATTGTGCCACTCTTGCCACCAGGAAGCAAAAAGAGAATGAGCAGCATCTATTAACCCAAATGGGGAAGGTTCATATGTTGGTAAATCCCATCCAAGCTCGAAGACTTTTTTGGTTTCCATTTCATTTGTGATCAGTTCCCTGTATCTTATGATTGTTGAAAAGAAGGGTCTTGGGGGCAACTGTCCACATCCTAATTGCCTGGATGCCATATTGGGGTTATAGAATTCATAGGTAGGGTGCACTAACCTCCCATGGTGGAATTCGGCTGACAGGATGCAAGGTTTAATGAAAGAGTTGAAAATCTCTGTGGACACCTTGTCAGAACAGCCGGATTCATAGCTGAATTTGTAGGGGAGAGTTAAGCTGTCATTCTCTTTGTAAGGGAGCCAGAGCACATTGTTAAAACCCTTAAAATAGTTTGAAGAGGTGACCAATGTCCATGTCAATAATGATGGAGGATGTTGCTTCTCCATAAGTTTGACAGCCCTTATTGTGTGTTGTACTGCCTTCAGCATAGTTGACTGAAGGAGAGCTCAAGTTGTGGAGAGGCACAAACACTATTTGCTGCATGTATAATTGCAGCCACATCTGAAAAAAACCACCAAGGGCCACTTATAAAGGAAATTTCCACATTTCAATGCATCTGAGCAGTGATTTGGTGCATCATGTGATAGACATATCCTATCAAATATTTGCCCAGAGGTATCAGGGAGCCTGCAACTAAGTCTTCAGCCATCACCATATGATTTAAAGTTGGCTCATTGGATTTTCCACAGAAGATGAACCTACATAACCACATGTTCATGAAGGCCCTGCATTCCTTGTCAGAAACAGCATCAGATGCTTCCATATAGGTTTGGATGTATCCAACCCATCCACCTCCAGATTTGACGGCTTTCTGGTTGCTTTTACTCTTGTACTTGGAGGGATATACTGGCTGTGACACATTTAGGCTAGTCATCATGAACACATCGGCCAGAGTAGGAGTCATCATGTCATGACCAAATACGAAGCATTGATGGCATTAGACCAGAAGTGGGAAGCTGCCATCAGAAGGGGTTCATTTCTAGACATCTCTGACAAGGATAGTTCTAAACAGTGGTTGATGTCTTGATCATCCCAATGGCTGCTGCTTTTTTCCAACATTCTCCGGTACCAGTTTCGCCATCCGGTGATTGGGGGAGACGGCCAAGTCTTGAAAGTATTTTTCCATCGGTTGGGCGGAGTGAATCTAGACTTGAAGGGGATCCTTAGAGTTTCTTTCTCGATGATCTTAGTTGGGTCAGGGTTTCCCATTGGGTCGAGGAAGTAGGAATCAGGATTTGCAGCATAAGGAATCAAAATATCGTTCTTGTATTCCTTCAGAAAATAATGGAATCGGGAAAACACATAAGCAAGAAAGCCAATTGAACGAGAAGAGCAAGGAAATCAATCAGGATTGCCGAATGCGCATGGGTGAATGAAGTTTACCTTTGGGATTTCGTCCTGGGTCACCATTGAGGGTTCGAGATGGATTTGAGAGTGTGCTAGGGCTTGGATTTCTTGAGCGGTGGCTGCAGTATTGAACAGTGTTGACCTAAGAAGAAGAAGAAGCTTTTGGTCAATTTCAGAATAAAATGACTTTTATCCCGAAATTCAGGGGGCATGTGTTAACACTGGATTTTGGCATGATTAAGAAGATGACAGATGGGCCAGCGCGCAGTGAATTTGCCGAGGCAGGTATTCGGAGCATTCGGCAAGTATTCGTGCGGTCAGTTAGTTTCTTCTGATTCGACAAATGGTCGTGCGGTCGACTACTTGGAGGAAAGACAATTTTCCGTTGAAGAGGCGGCGAAATCAGCAAGTGAGAGCCGATTAGGCAACAAGAATTGCGATAATTAAGGAAATAAAGACTCCAAAGGAAACTAGAGTCAAAAGTGTCGTGTTTCCTTTAATATTTTGTAACCGTGTCATTTTAGGACTCATGTCATGACCAGGGTATAAATATAAACCCTTGGCCATTGTAAAGGTGTTCACAACCAAATCAATACAACCGGCCCCGTGCCAACTTCGAGTCCTCTTGTCGTGTCGTCGAGTTCTTCGAGAGGAATCATCGATCCGTCGACCTCCGTAAGTCCCGGCAACCTTGTTATCATGTCTAGTATCATGCGGTGGATTTAGATATTGATGCAAGTAGTCTTGTTTGTTTTCAATGATCGTGCGGCGGATCCTTGCTTAATAATCAAGAAGTCTTTGCTTGCGTTTCGTTTATAAGTAGATGTCGTGCGGCGGGTGTTTGCTTGTTGTGCCTAGAAAAAGAAAGATATTTATCAGCACTATTTAGATTTGGCAAAATCTAATAGATTCAACAAGTTACCATGTGTTGCATACTTTATATGTTTTATATATTTGCAACAATCTTTCGCCCAATTTAGATTAATACGGTTCGGCCCTTTTCTTCCTTATAGATCTATTTATATTTTAACAATCATATTATCTTGTTATCTCTACAAACAGATCTTATGTTCATAATAGCCGAACTAGTTTAATCTAGATTGTCACGTGTTGCGGGTTTATGCACGTTAACCATGTTTAGGCTTTGATAGAGTTAAGTATCGTGCGGCGGATACAAGTTTTAGATTAGTATGATCATGTTTTACTTACGTGTTCCTTCATTATGGATCCCAACTCGGCTGATCTGCCGAGCTTGGTTACGCTTTACCTTATAGCGATCTATGGTTCGCTCAAACGTTTTTTCCCATGCATGCATATTCGGCAATCAACGTTTCACGTAATCTTTGTTCATTTTAGCCGAATGATCTATAAGACCTGTTGGCAGATAGCTTCTATAGTTGTATGTCGTCCTAAGTGTCTTCAGGGCAGTATATATGGAACTATCTCGTCTCATTCGGCACGTTCCAGTTTATACCTAATGATTTTCATCCCTTGTTAGTTTCAGGTCAAACTGACTGGCACGTTCTCGGATCTCGAAACGCCCGGGCACCCGATTTAAGTCACGCTTTCCGGCTTGCTGTGTGTGAGGCACAGTGCGTCACATTTTGTGTCAACAACATGTCCTGGTTGTTCAACTCAAACTGCCTTCGATCATCTCTCTTCCTCCTGCGAACACATGGTGGGTAAGTACCCATGTAGTTCGGTTTTGTGATGAGTGATTGCCCAACACTTGAGCGGTTCAGTTTGAGTGGCTTGATTCTAACCCTTTGCGAAAGCAAATGTGTGTCTGTCTATCGGCTTGTGGTGTGCAGGTGCTATGCCTAGTGACAGTGCCCAATGGCGTGGAGAAGGCCGAGTAAAGGCTTGCCGTGCCGATGGACTGAGAGCGGTGAAGGGTAGAAGCGGGGCTCGAACCGAGGGACCATGGGCGCCGGCGGACTAGCTGTGGTGGCTAGTATTTGGCACCAGCGAGTGCGAGAAGACATGGAGGTAGACCGAGTCGACCGAGTCAAGACGGTGGACGAGCGGGTCGAGCGGAGGCTCGTGGGACTCGGAGTCCGACCGGGCGAGCAGTGGCGGAGCCAGGAATTTGCAGCTGGGTATGCCAAGTATAATTTTTTTTGAAGCAAATGTACAATATAATGGACGATAAGTTATAATGATCATTGCAAATCCATGTTAATAAATTCCAATAAATGTAACCAAATAATTGTTCAAACATTCATCGCCTATTTTGTTCCTTTACTTGTTCTTCATATAATTTATAATTTATTGTGGGAAACATTCTTTCAACGATAGCAAGCTAGCAGAATGCCGTGTTTAAGGGAAGAATTAGCACTAACTTTTTCAAAAGTTCACTGAGGAGTGGATATAGGGTGTTCTGCTCTCTACTCACCATTCTTCGAAGGCTTGAAGGTTGAAGCCACCGAGGGGGTGGGCCGGTCGGCCGGAAACGGACGCTGAAGTCCGGAGGGGGCTGCATAAGGGGTGCCGACTCGCCTTCGCCCTACTGGTCACCGCCTCGGCACCTCGCCGGCTGGCCGCAGCTGCCGTAGCCCGTAGAAGCGGATCAAGATGTGCTCAAGTGGATGTGCCGCCGGTCGTTCGCAGCAACCGGCAGCTCGCAAAATCAGATCAAGAGACGTTGTTGCCGCAGTGCCGCCGCAGAAGCAGGTCGAGATGCGCAACCAGTGGCCGCCGTCGCCTTTGGGAAGTTGGGATAGGTCACACCGTCACGGGAGTCCAGTAGTCGTGGCTTTTTTTCCGAGGGAAACAAAAACGGGAGTAGCAAATGTGAATGGATACCGACGGGAGGAATTCTGGCCGCCTGGGCCGTGGCCAAGTTCGCCTGCTCGGTGCTCGCTGCTACCGATTTGGGCTTTTGGTGAAATTACAAAGTAGAATAGACATATATGTATACTATATATGTATTACTATTTATTTTTTGCACCTAAATCTTGGGTATTCCAAGGAATACCAAGGAATACCCTTAGCTCCGCCAGTGCGGGCGAGGACAAGGTGGCTCGAGTCGAGCAGTTTGGTGGTTTGGGCCTCAAAACCATCTGAGGACGGTTTTCGAGTTTGGGCCTCAAAACTCGGGGTTTGGTAGTTGAGCCCAAAGCTACCGGTGGCGGGTTTCCTGGGTTTGGGCCTCAAAACCTAGGCGGAGCTTCCAAGGAAGCGGGGATGGCACGTGGCGGAATCATGGAGGTTGCGTCGAGGCGACGACAACTCCCAGCAGGAAGCGGGGCCGTCCATTCAAAATGCAGGAGATATTTTCAAGAGCTTGGACTGCAATGCTTAGGCTAGGTAGTTCACTCAATGTATCTAGGGAGGTCTTTGGGAAATAGCCAAAGCCCAAAAAGTAGGGCTGAAGGGGTATTCCTCATCCCATCTCTTGAACCCTAATCATTTTGCCCCAACTCTCTCTCTCTCTATCCTATCTCTAGTTCATGAGATCCCTAGGTTGTTTCCACCAACCTTTGTAAGAACTTAAGTTTGTCGCAAGGAATCGGAGGCCATAACCTCCGTAAGCCTTGGTGGCTTCGATTTCGTGATAGTGTCCCCATTTTGCTTGTGTTCTTCCTGTTTTGCTTTTGCTCCCTCTTTTCCCGAGATGATTTCTCTATGTAGGGTGTAGCTCATGCAAATCCGTTTGAACCAAATTGTGCGTAATCGTGAGGAGCTTCTTTGCACCAAAGGAATTCTCCTCAAACCTCACGAGTGCGTAGATCGGTTGTTTTCTTTGTGGAGTTCTTTGTTCTTGAGCTTTTCCCCAAATCTCTTTCCTCCCTTTTCTCTAAGCCAAATTGAGCGATGATTTCTTCGGGATAGCTCCCCGACTGCACTAGGATCTTGCCTACAAAGTTTGGTTGCAGTTGGTGATCATTTGGTTGAGTTTTGGGAAGATTTGGCGGAGTGGAAACGATTTTCGCGGGCTTCAGCTTTTCTGTTCGAGAGTGTCGGACCACCCTCCGGACCACCCAGCCTGTGAGCACTAGACCATTGCATGTAGTCCGGTGGCTGTGCTGAGGGTTTCACTCACGCATCGGACCAGGCTCATTAGTCCGATGGTGAGCGTCTGATGAGGTGTCCGAAGGTAGGGTGCTTGCTGTGGTTTTTGCTCCGTGGCGAGTGTGTGCACCGGACCACTTCCTATAGTCCGACGGTGAGCGTCGGACTAGTAGTCCGGAGACTAGGCACTCCCTGCAAGTTTTCTAAGTGGGCTTCGGACATCCAGAAGTGACCGTCGGACTAGTACGGAGGTCCCTAGGTGTGCACCGGACCAAAGGCTCCGGACCACTTCCATTGGTCCGGTGGTCTTGACTGAAGTAGTCCGGAGCCCCTGTTGGTTGCTTTTTTCTTTCGTTTTTGTTGCGGTTTGTTTCTCCGGGTTCGTGACTAGCTCCGCTGTGTTCCTAGGATATCTCCTAGAACATCCACCCACTTGTGGGTCATGAGCCTAGCTTGCTCTTTTGGAAGTGTTTGGGGCAAGGCTCAAGATCTTCCGAAAGGAATTTTTATTTGTCTCCCATTCACCCCCCCCCCTCTGGTCGCCATTTCCGGTCCTTCAATTGGTATCGGAGCCGGTTAAGGATCAATCCACCTTACACGGTTCTTGATCCACGAAGGTGACATGGAGCGAGGTGCTGGTAAACCTCCTTACTTTGATGGAACCAACTTTGTCTATTGGAAGGTGCGCATGTCCGCTTACCTCCAAGGGCTTGACACAAAGTTTTGGGAGATTTGTGAGAATGAGAACTACGTGGTTCTTGAGGCTCGGATCACCAATGCCCAGGTTACGCAGCATGCGTCAAACGCAAGAGCCCGTAGTATTCTCTTCTCTTGTTTGACTCTTCCAGAGTTTGAGAGGGTTTCAAGTCTCACTACGGCACGGGAGATCTGGCAAACACTCTTGAGATATCATGAGGGCAACCCTTAGATCAAGTCCAGACTCTTCGACATGTACCGTAGAGAGTACAAGAACTTTGCTCAGTTGGCCGGCGAATCTGTTGACGGGATGTTCACTCGCTTCCAATCTATCGTCAACAAGATGCGTGCTAATCGAGCCAACTTGCCTTATGATGATCATGAGATGGCTATCAAGCTTTTGCATGCTCTTGATTGGAAGGTATGGGAGATGAAGGTGACTACCATTCAGGAGTCACCAGGCTATGATGCCCTGACCGTGGACGAGCTATTCAGCAAGCTCAAGTCCTCGGAGATTGACTACCAGACCTTGGCCAAACTTGAAAACCCATCGAAACCATCTATGGCGTTGGTTTCTGGCCCCGGCGGTACGTCTTCTTCTTCCTCTGACCCTTCACACTCTTTGTTCGCTTTGTCTTTGATTTCTGTGACAGAGGATCAAGTGGAGGCTCTTTGATTTCACAACAACAGTTTGAACCGTCGGCGTGGTGGCTCAGCCAAGGGGTGCTATCGTTGCGGTGATGAGGATCACTTCATCGCAAATTGCCCCAAGAAAGCTGCGGGCGACTTCACCAAGCGCAAGGACAAGCGCGAGCACCACTTCGAGGACAAGCACAAGCCCAAGGGTGGCTACCACAGCGAGCCCTCCAAGAAGGTGATTGACAAGGTGAAGGCCAAGCACCGAGCCTTCCTCGCCTCCCTCAGCGACATCGATGCCTCCTCCGATGGAGGTGCTTTTTCAAGCGATGATGAGTCGAAGGGAAAGGTTGAGGATAAGCTCAACGTCCTATGCTTCTATGCCGACACCAAGCACGGTGGTTTTTGCACCATGGCGATTGAAAAAGGCAAGGTCGGCAAGCGCAAGGAAGACCCCGACTACGACTACGACTCCGACCCGAGGTACCACCCACCATCGAATCCCTCTCTCTCGAGATTGAGTCTCTGAACGACACCTTGATGAGTCAGGATGCGTTGCTCAAGCATGCTTCTTGTGAGAGGAACGATTTTAAGGCAAAGTACCTTAGCACGCTTCATGAGCTAGAGTTTGCTAAGGCACAAGTGGTGGTTACCAAGGAGGTAGAGTGTGATGCTTGCGCCATTCACATGTCTAGTCTTGTCACTCTCTAGGTCAAGTATGACACTCTACTTGAGGAGGTCAGTGAGCTGAAGGCTAGGCCTAGCTTACTTGGTGTGTGCAAGTCTTGCTTAGGATTGCGTTCTGAGCTGGCACAGAGAGATGCTAGGATTGTTGTGCTAGAGAAGGTCAGCTGAGATAGCACTAGAGAGTTGGATCGCTTTGAGGCTTTGGAGCTTGAGATCGCGTCGTGCAGACACGACAAGATGCGTACCGAGGAAGAAAACACATACCGTCGGTCCATCTTGAGCTAGGTGTCTTGCAGAGAGCCGCAGTTAGGGATGATTCTTAGCCAATGCAAAAGGGCTGGTAGCACGGGAGTAGGCTTTGCTATAGGTGGGAAGGACGATAGCATGTTCGGTAAGATCGGTGAGTGCAGTGGTTTGAGTGAGAATGAGAAACCCACCACAACTCCCAAGCTTACCAAGATCACTCCACCTAAGCCTACCAACCCATTTGAGTTTCCTGTGAGAGATGGTGTGTTTGAAGAGCCACCCAAAACCACTCCACAGAAGCAAGTGTGGATTGCTAAACCGAACCATCTTCGCAACCCACTTGACAAAATGCCAGACATCTCTAGTGATCCCCTTCCTAAGAAAGCTAGAGCCACCCAACCCAACAAGAGAGTGTCTACCAAGAGTGCGGTGAGGTATCATTGTGAGTATTGTGAGTGGGATGGGCATTTGGCTGAGTTTTGCTATAGGAGAAAGAGAGATGATCGGAGGCAGTTTGAGTTGAACAACCGGGACATGTACCACCCACCAGTTGGGGCACGTGGACCGGAAGTTCAGAGGCGCACTACTATGCCTAGAGCTACAATGCCTCAAGGTGTTAGGCCTCAGGAGGCGAGACCACGTGGTGGTCTTGCCCGGCGGGGTACCGGTCGTGACTCATACGACTACGTGCCTTGTGGCAGTGGCTTTACTCCACCCTTCTTTAGCGGACCACGTTTTCCCTATTGTGGTGATCGCTATCCTCCCATGAGGCAGCAGATGTTTGGTTTTTCTCCTAACCCATTCTTTGGGCAAATGGGACAACACCTGTATCCTTCACAGTTTACTAACCCCAGTGTTGCACCGTTTGCTCACCCTATGTCTTTTTATTGATGTAGGAAGGAGGACTGGAGGATACTTGGCCTGTGGATTCCGGATGCTCACGCCATATGACCGGAAGTGCCAAGTGGTTCTCCAACCTCGACCATGTGCACCAAACCGAGTATATCACATTCGGGGACAAGAGTAAAGGTAAGGTTGTCTCCCGAGGGTCGATCCGAGTGAACTCTTCTTTTATCCTCAAGGATGTTGCTTTGGTTGCGAATTTGCATTTTAACCTTCTCCTTGATGAAGGTTTTGAAGTGAGTTTCAAGCCTAATCTCTCTCGGATTTTGGACTCTCATGGTGAGCTTGTTTGCCGGATTTTACCATTCGGGAAGGTTTTTCGTGCGGATTTTTCTATCTCTTCCGGACCTTCTCGTTGTCTTCTTGCCAGTTCTTCTTCTGAGCTTTGGAAGTGGCGTAGGAGATTGGGGCATTTGAGTTTTGACTTGCTTGCAAGGCTTAGCTCAATGGACCTTATCCAAGTATTGCCAAAGCTAAAGTTTGAGAAGGATTTGGTTTGCTATCCTTGCAGGCATGGCAAGATGGTTGCCGCTTCCCATCCTCCTGTGACTGAGATTATGACCAATCGACCCGGCGAGCTCTTACACATGGACAGAGTTGGTCCAGCTCGGGTCAGGTCGGAAGGAGGGAAGTAGTATGTGGTTGTAGTCGTTGATGACTACTCGAGGTACTCTTGGGTGTTCTTTTTGGAGAGTAAGGATGAGGCTTTTCCACTTGTTCGAGATCTGATTTTGAGATTGCAAAATGAGCTACCTAAGAATGCCATGAGAGCTATCCGCAGTGACAATGGCATAGAATTCAAGAATTCTCACTTTGCAACTCTTTGCTCTTATTTGGGTCTCGACCACCAGTTTTTCTCACCTCACACTCCCTAGCAGAACGGTGTTGTTGAGCGCAAGAATCGGACCCTTGTTGAGATGGCCAGGATGATGCTCAATGAGCATAGGACTCCTAGGCGGTATTGGGCCGAGGCACTCAGTTCTTCTTGCTATGTTTCCAATCGCATTTTTCTCCGAGCTTTCAAGAAGACTTCTTATGAGTTGCGATTTGGGAGACCACCCAAGGTAAGTCACCTACGGGTGTTTGGGTGCAGGTGCTTCATCCTCAAAAAGGGCGGTAAGTTGGATAAATTTTAATCATGGTCTTCTGACTGTATCTTTCTTGGTTATTCTACTCACTCTCGTGCTTATCATGCACTTAACCTTGAGACTAACCGAGTGATGGAGACTTGTCAGATTACCTTCGATGAGACTATGCCCTGTGTTTCCACTGCTTTTGAGCTTGCAGGTGATGATGAGGTGAACACTAGCATCTTTGTGGAGGAGGAGCAGGATGATGCCGATTGGGGTGATCCCGAGCCAACTCCAACTGCTGCCCCCGTCGACCCTGCGACGTCCACTTCGGCTCACGGTCCCGATCTAACTACTTCTCTACATGGGGGTCGTTCGAGTAGCTTCCTCAGTCGGTGCCCGTTGCACCTGAGGGAGCTCCAGCTTTTGTCGAGGGGGAGGCCACTTCGTTCAGGCAGGCTCCCCGGCACATCCAGCGGCAGCACCCACCGGAGGACATCATCGGCGACATTGACCGTCGAGTCACGCGGTCCAGGTCCTATTTCTCTCACTTTGCTCATTCGGCTTTTGTCGCTTCTTTTGAGCCCCGAGATGTTGGACACGCTTTGATGGATCCGGATTGGGTTAATGCCATGCATGAGTAGTTAGAAAACTTTGAGCGAAACCGCGTTTGGGTCTTAGTTCCTCCACCACCTAGTTGCCACCCTATAGGTACCAAATGGGTTTTCAAAAACAAACAAAGTGATGATGGGGTGGTAGTGCGCAACAAGGCTAGGTTGGTAGCTCAAGGCTTTTGTCAAAAGGAGGGAATAGACTATGAGGAAACCTTTGCTCCCGTAGCTCGTTTAGAAGCCATTAGAATCCTTCTAGCTTTTGCGACTTCTAAGGGTTTTAAACTTTTTCAAATGGACGTTAAAAGTGCTTTCTTAAACGGATACATAGAGGAGGAAGTTTATGTTAAACAACCTTTCGGTTTCGAAAATCCCAAGTTTCCAAACCATGTTTTTAAACTTCACAAAGCTTTGTATGGTTTGAAACAAGCACCTAGAGCATGGTATGATAGGCTAAAAACCTTTTTGCTTGCTAAGGGCTTTAAAATGGGATCGGTAGATAAGACGTTGTTTCTCCTCAGGCAAGGCAAAGACACTCTCCTTGTCCAAATATACGTGGATGATGTCATCTTTGGTGGTTCTTCTCATGCTCTTGTTGCCAAGTTTGCAGATCTTATGAGAAGGGAATTTGAGATGAGCATGATGGGAGAGTTGACTTTCTTTCTCGGGTTGCAAATCAAGCAAACCCGGGAAGGGACGTTCTTGCACCAAGGCAAGTACACGAAGGATATCTTGAAGAAGTTTGACATTGGTGAGGCAAAGCCTCTTTCGACGCCCATGTCGACTATGACTGCCTTGGATGTGGATGAGGAAGGAGAGGCGGTGGACCAGACGGAGTACCGCATCATGATCGGGTCGCTTCTGTACGTAACGGCGACCCGACCGGACATTCAGTTCGCCGTTTGCTTGTGCGCACGCTTTCAAGCGTCCCCACAGACTTCGCACAAGCAGGTGGTGAAACTCATCATGAGGTACTTGCGCTTCACTCTCGAATTTGGTCTTTGGTTTTCCACCTCTTCCTCTCTTGTGCTTTGTGGTTATTCTGACGCCGACTTTGCCAGTTGCTGACTTGATCGGAAGTCCACTTCTGAGACTTGCCAGTTTCTCGGGTCTTCTTTGGTTTCTTGGTCTTCTCGCAAGCAGTCTAGCGTGGCACAGTCTACGTGCGAAGCTGAGTACGTTGCCGTGGCTAGTTGTTGCTCGCAGTTGATTTGGATGATTGCCACTTTGAGAGATTTCGGTCTTGAGCTTACTAAGGTGCCTCTGCTTTGTGATAGCACAAGTGCAATTAGTGTGGCCAAAAATCCCGTGCTTCATTCAAAGACCAAGCACATTGAGGTCCGCTTTCACTTCTTGCGTGATCATTATGAGAAGGGCGACATTGACCTCCGGCATGTCGAGACCCAAAACCAGCTTGCGGATATTCTCACGAAGCCCTTGGATCAAGCTGTGTTTTGTCGTCTTCGAGGCGAGTTGGGTGTTTGCTTTCCTTTTTAGAGGAGGAAAGTTTTGTGTTTCATAGTTCTTTTTGTCTTTTCTTTGTCCTTCTTCTCTCTTGGTGTCTTGTTAGTGTTAGTTGGTGTCAATGCATTATGCATCTCATTTGCATTTGTGACATAGTTCATTTTAAGCTTCATACTTATAGCCAATATAATGAATCTATGCTCTGTTTGAGGTGCTTTATGTGTCTATGGTGCTGCCTAACTTAGACTCTTTTTGATCTATATGATATGCAATAGAACTAAGTTAGAAAAGCTTTAAAAATGAATTTAAATTTCCCATGTCACCTCTGAAATGGCACTAGCATGGTAGGATTTTGAAGATCCTTCTTGGTTATTTTGTATATAGCTTTTAACTATGGCTCTTCATTGTTTCATTCACTACCTTTGAGCACCATGATTAATATCTAAAATAAAATTTCTCTCTGTTTTGTGAATTGGAAAAGATCGAGTTGGGTCTGCATTGTGAGCACTTCACCGTGTGTTTGAGACTGCTTCCCATATCGGTCGATACTTGAGCGGTGTTGTGTATGACCAAAACCGGTTTGTCAAGTCCATTGACTTCGCCCGGTCGGTAAGCAGTGGCATCACTTTGCTTACAACCACTCGCATACAGCTTAAATGTGCCTAAAACTAAAAATTGGCTGCAAAACTCTGAAATTTGGAAAATTCTTTCAGTTGGGTCATTGGCTTATTGTATGAACTTTGCTAAGGGATAGTTTTACTTGCTATACATGAGATTGCTTTGAGATAGATCCTATCTTGTTTTCCATGTCTAGTTGTTTCTAGGAGGTGATACCCATTCCTTGCTCACACATGTAATGCTCTCTAAAATAGCTTCTAAAGTGATCTTAAGCTCAACTTGATTCTTTGTTGGGCACGTAGAGCTTTTCCTATTCTCATAGGATCACATCACTTAGAGCATCTATTCATTGTCTTAGCTCTAAGTATGAAGCTTTTGCACTCATTTTGCATTTCATGGCATTTTGTAGCCGGATCTTGAGTTGTTGATGTTTGATGAGCTACATGTGTCAACAAGGGGGGGAGATGTGCATTTCATTCCATTTTCAGCCATCTACTTCCAAGGGGGACAAAGAGTGCATCTCATTCTTTGGTCAAGGGGGAGTTTTGTGTGCTTCTTTTGCCCTAAGGAGCTCATTTGGTATCTTGAGTGTGCTTTTGCCCAGGGGAAGCTTTTGCTAGATGTGTTGAGCCTTTGCATCTTCTAGAGGGTCTAGCTTGCTTTGTTAGCTCCGACAGGTTTCGAGTGCTTCTTGAATGTTAAGTGTTTTAATTGGTATCTTTGGAGTTCCCTTGGTGTTTTCAATTGGTCTCTTGATCTTTGGTAGGCTTCATTGGTATCTTGTTTTGCTAGCGGTGTTGAGCCCATTTTCTGCCTCTTCTTGAGGGCTAGTTTTGTTTTGCTTGGTTGCGTCGAGCCATTGCCCATGTCTTTGGAAACCCAGTTTTGGATTCGCTTTTCTTCTCTCAAGTGACCCCGTTTTGGCTTTCTCAACTTTTTGGTCATTTGGAGAGCTTTACCTTGTGGCTCAAATCTGAAATGCACTTGTGTTGACAATGCACTCATCAAGGGGGAGATTGCGAACACATGGTGGGAAGTACCCATGTAGTTCAGTTTTGTGATGAGTGATTGCCCAACACTTGAGCGGTTCAGTTTGAGTGGCTTGATTCTAAACCTTTGCGAAAGCAAATGTGTGCCTGTCTATCGTCTTGTGGTGTGCAAGTGCTATGCCTAGTGACAGTGGTCAATGGCGTGGAGAAGGTCGAGTAGAGGTTTGCCGCGCCGATGGACTGAGAGCGGTGAAGGGCCGAAGCGGGACACGGACCGAGGGACCATGGGCACCGGCGGACTAGCTGTGGTGGCTAGTATTTGGCACCGGCGAGTGCGAGAAGACATGGAGGTAGACCGAGTCGGACGAGTCAAGACGGTGGACGAGCGAGTCGAACGGAGGCTCATGGGACTCAGAGTCCGACCGGGCGAGGACAAGGTGGCTCGAGTCGAGCGGTTTGGTGGTTTGGGCCTCAAAACCATCTGAGGACGGTTTCCGAGTTTGGGCCTCAAAACTCGGGGTTCGGTAGTTGAGCCCAAAGCTACTGGTGGCGGGTTTCCTGGGTTTGGGCCTCAAAACCTAGGTGGAGCTTCCGAGGAAGCGGGGATGGCACGTGGCGGAATCTTGGAGGTTGCGTCGAGGCGACGGCAACTCCCGGCAAGAAGCGGGGCCGTCCATTCAAAATGCGGGAGATATTTTCTAGAGCTTGGACTACAATGCTTAGGCTAGGTAGTTTACTCAATGTATCTAGGGGGTCTTTGGGAAATAGCCAAAGCCCGATAAGTAGGGGGTGAAGGGGTATTCCTCATCCCATCTCTTGAACCCTAATCATTTCGCCCCAACTCTCTCTCTCTACCCTCTCTCTAGTTCATGAGATACCTAGGTTGTTTCCACCAACCTTTGTAAGAACTTGAGTTTGTCGCGAGGAATCAGAGGCCGTAACCTCCGTAAGCCATGGTGGCTTCGATTTCGTGATAGTGTCCCCGTTTTGCTTGTGTTCTTCGTGTTTTGCTTTTGCTCTCTCTTTTTCCGAGATCATTTCTCTTTGTAGGTAGTAGCTCTTGCAAATCCGTTTGAACCAAGTTGTGCGTAATCGTGAGGAGCTTCTTTGCACCAAAGGAATTCTCCTCAAACCTCACAAGTGCGTAGATTGGGAGTTTTCTTTGCGGAGTTCTTTGTTCTTGAGCTTTTCCCCAAATCTCTTTCCTCCCTTTGCTCTAAGCGAAATTGAGCGATGATTTCTTCGGGATAGCTCCCCAACTGCACTAGGATCTTGCCTACAAAGTTTGGTTGCAGTTGGTGATCATTTGGTTGAGTTTTGGGAAGATTTGGTGGAGTGGAAACGATTTACGCGGGCTTCAGCTCTTCTATTCGAGAGTGTCGGACCACCCTCCGGACCACCCAGCCTATGAGCATTGGACCATTGCAAGTAGTCTGGTGGCTCTGCTGAGGGTTTCACTCATGCGTCGGACCAGGCTCATTAGTCTATCGGTGAGCGTCAGATGAGGTGTCCGGAGGTAGGGTGCTTGTTGTGGTTTTTTCTCTGTGGCTAGTGTGTGCACCGGACCACTTCCTATAGTCCGACGGTGAGCGTCAGACTAGTAGTCCGGAGCCTAGGCACTCCCTGCAAGTTTTCTAAGTGGGCTTCGGACATCTAGAAGTGACCGTCGGACTAGTCCGGAGGTCCCTATGTGTGCACCGGACCAAAGGCTTCGGACCACTTCCATTGGTCTGGTGGTCTTGACTGAAGTAGTCCGTAGCCCCTGCTGGTTGTTGTTTTTTTCTGTTTTTGTTGCGGTTTGTTTCTCCGGGTTCGTGACTAGCTCCGTTGTGTTCCTAGGATATCTCCTAGAACATCCACCCACTTGTGGGTCGTGAGCCTAGCTTGCTCTTTGGGAAGTGTTTGGGACAAGGGTCAAGATCTTCCGAAAGGAATTTTTATTTGGTTCCCATTCACCCCCCCCCCCCTCTAGTCGCCGTTTCTGGTCCTTCACCTCCTAAAACAAAACTCAGCCAAGTGCCCATCCCGCTCACAATACTCATAATGGAACCTCACCGCATTCTTGGTAGGCACTCTCTTATTGGGTTGGGTGGCTCTAGCTTTCTTAGGAAGGGGATCACTAGAGATGTCTAGCAATGTGTCAAGTGGGTTGTGAAGATGGTTCGGTTTGGCAATCCACACTTGCTTCTGTGGAGTGGTTTTGGGTGGCTCTTCAAACACACCATCTCTCACAGGAAACTCGGAGGGGTTGGTAGGCTTAGGTGAAGTAAACTTGGTGAGCTTGGGAATTGTGGTGGATTTCTCGCTTTCACTCAACCCACTGCACTCACCGATCTTTCCAAAAAAGCTATCTTCCTTCCCACCTATAGCAAAGCCTACTCCCGTGTTGCCAGCCCTTTTGCATTGGCTAAGCAACATCCCCAACTGCGGCTCTCGGCAAGACACCCAGCTCAAGATGGACCAAAGGTATGTGTTTTCTTCCTCGGTACGCATCTTGTCGTGTATGCACGACGCGATCTCAAGATCCAAAGCCTCAAAGTGATCCGACTCTCTAGTGCTATCTGAACTGACCTTCTCTAACACAGTGATCCTCGCATCCTTCTGTGTATGCTCAGAACGCAAGCCCGGATAGGACTTGTACGCACCAAGTAAGCTAGGCCTAGCCTTCAGCTCACTGACCTCCTCAAGTAGAGTGTCATACTTGTCCTGAAGAGTGACAAGATCAGACATGTGGATGGCGCAAGCCTCGTCTTCTACCTCCTCGGTAACCACCACAGACGCCTTAGCAAAATCTAGCTCATGAAGCGCGCTAAGGTACTTCGCCATAAACTCGTTCCTCTCTCTAATCGCACGCTTGAGCACAGCATCCTGACTCATGTAGGTCAAATCTCAAGCTCGAGATAGAGAGATTCGAGGGTGGGTGATACCGCGGGAGTGTCAGAGTCGGAGTCATCATGGCGCTCGCCGACCTTGCCTTCTTCAATCGCCATGGTGCAGAAGCCACCGTGCTTGGCTTCGACGTAGAAGCATAGGTCATTGAGCTTGTCCTCAACCTTTCCCTTCGACTCATCGTCGTCGCTCGAAGAAGAGCCTCCATCGGAGGAGAACTCGATGTTGCTGAGGGAGGCAAGGAAGGCTCGTTGATCGGCCTTCACCTTGTCAAGCACCTTCTTCGCGGATCTCCAGTGAAAGCCGCCCTTGTCTTTGTACTTGCCGTCGAAGTGGTGCTCGCGCTTGTCCTTTTGCTTGGTGAAGTCCCCCGCAGCTTTCTTGGGGCAGTTTGCGATGAAGTGATCCTCATCACCGCAATGGTAGCACCCCTTGGCCGCGCCACCACGTCGTCGGTTCAAACGGTTGTTGTGAAACCGTGAGAACCTAGTGATGACCAAAGCCAACTCGTCATATCCAAGCGCCTCCACTTGTTCCTCTGTCACAGATATCAAAGACAAAGCGAACGAAGAGTGTGAAGGGTTAGAGGAAGAAGAAGACGCACCACCGGGGCCGGAAACCAACGCCATGGATGGGTTCGACGGGTTCTCAAGCTTGGCCCAGGTCTGGTGGTCAATCTCCGAGGACTTGAGCTTGCTGAACAGCTCATCCACGGTCAGGGCATCATAGCCCGGTGACTCCTGAATGACAGCCACCTTCATCTCCCACACCCTCCGATCAAGAGCATGCAAAAGCTTGATAGCCATCTCATGATCGTCATAGGGCAAGTTGGCCTAATTGGCACGCATCTTGTTGACGATAGATTGGAAGTGAGTGAACATCCCATCAATAGATTCGTCTGCCAACTGTACAAAGTTCTCATACTCCCTATAGTATGTGTCGAAGAGTCTGGACTTGATTTGAGGATTTCCCTCATGATATCGCACAAGTGTTTGCCAGATCTCTCTCGTCGTAGTGAGGTTCGAGACTCGCTCAAACTCAGGAAGAGACAAACTCGACAAGAGGATACTCCATGCTCGACTGTTTGCGTTGTGTTGAGAAGTTTGGAGTTGGTCAACACGAGCCGCAAGAACACGATAGCCCTCATTCTCACAAATCTCCCATATGTTCGAATTTACTCCTTGTAGATAGGCGGACATGCGCACCTTCCAGTAGGAGAAGTTCGTTCCATCGAAAAACGGAGGTTTTCCAACACCTCGATCCATGTCGCCTTCGCAGATCAAGAACCGTGTAAGGTGGATTGATCCTTAACCGGCTCTAATACCAATTAAAGGACCGAGAACGGCGACTAGAGGGGGGTGAATGGGAGCCAAATAAAAATCCCTTTCTGAAACTTCTATTGCTTGACCCTTGTCGCAAAATCACACCCAAAAACGATCTTGGAAGAAACGACATGCACACGACCTAGCAAGTAGGTGGACACCTTAGGAAGAACCCTAAAGGTGCAGTGGAGCGGTCGGAGAAGATGGAGAACGGTCGAAGTCACGAACTCAAAACCGATACACCGAGAGAGGTACTCTCAACCCCTAGAGAGAAGAGGCAAGAGAACACCCAAAAATACTTATGAGAACTAGTCTCAAAATTACATAATCATGTTCCTTACGTGAATATGAAACCAATGCAACAAACGGAACTTGATTCAGAGTTCGGATGAGTGAGATACAAGCAAAACAGTTATGCAGCTTTTGCGGACTGTCCGGGAGAGAACCGTGGACTGTCCGGCCTTGCTGAAAAATGACATGTGGACAATCCACAAATTGGCCCCGGATAGTCCGTCGTTAAACCGAAAAATGCCCAATAGAACATCCAGAATCAGTGTTTCTCAGCAGAAATGAACTGCGGACAGTCCGTGAAAAATCCCGAACAGTCCGCCGTTAAAACTCAGAAAATCACCCCGAGAAGCATTGTTTCTGCCCCGACTCTCGGACTGTCCGGGAATAAACCCCGGACTGTCCGCGGTTGCCTGGACAGACGCAATTTGGGGGCGATTTTGAATCGCCTCTCCCCTAAATCTTCCCAAATCACTTCCAAATCTTCACCAATAGCCACCAAACTTTGTGGGCATGATCCCAAGGCTATGGAGGAGCTATCCCGAAGAAATCATCGCTCAATTTGATATGAATAAACGGGAACAAAAGGATTTCGGGAAAAACTCCAAAAATGAAGAACATGAAATAGAAATTGCCCGATCTATGTGCTCAAGTGGTTTGGGGCAAAGCCCTTCGGTGCAAATCTTCTACTCGTGATCCCGCACAACTTGGTTCAAATGGAATCGCAAAACTCGCTCTCAATCAAGAGAAATCATCGCTGGAACTTAGAGGATTAAGAGGAGCAAAAACGCGATTAGCGAAGAACACAAGAAAAGGAGACACAATCACGAAATCAAAGCCGCCATGGCTTACGGAGGGTAAGGCCTCTGATTCCCAACAAAATCAAAGTGCAAATCCTTACACTAGGGACCTCATGAACTAGAGAGAGAAACTAGAGAGAGAGAGTAGTGGTGCAAAATGACTAGGGTTCAAGAGGTGGGATGAGGATACCCCTTCATCCCCTATTTAGCAGGGCTCTGGCTATTTCCCAAAGACCCCCTAGATACATTGAGTGAACTACCTAGCCTAAGCATTGCAGTCCAAGCTCCGGGAAATATCTTCTACATTTTGAATGGACGACCCCGCTTCCTGCCAAGAGTTGTCGTCGCCTCGACAAAACCTCCTGGATTCCGCCATATGCCATCCCCGCTTCCTCGGAAGCTTCGCCCAGGTTTTGAGGCCCAAACCCGCGAAACCCGTCACCGGTAGCTTTGGGCTCAACTACCGAACCCCGAGTTTTGAGGTCCAAACTCGGAAACTGTCCTCGGATGGTTTTGAGGCCCAAACCACCCAACCGCTCGACACGAGCCACCTTGTCTTCACCCGGTCAGACTCCAAGTCCCATGAGCCTCCGCTCGACCCGCTCGTCCGCCGTCTTGACTTGGTGAACTCGGTCTACCTCCATGTCTTCTCGCACTCGTCGGTGCCAAGTACTAGCCACCACAGCTAGTCCGCCGGCGCCCATGGTCCCTAAGTCCGAGCCCCACTTCCGCCCTTCACCACTCTCAGTCCATCGACATGGCAAGCCTCTACTCAACCTTCTCCACGCCATTGACCACTGTCACTAGGCATAGCACCTGCACACCACAAGCCGATAGACAAGCACACATTTGCTTTCGCAAAAGTTAGAAGTAAGCCACTCAAACTGAAACACTCAAGTGTTGGGCAATCACTCATCACAAAACTGAACAACATGGGTACTTATCCACCATGTGTTCGCACACATTCAACTCGCTTCTCAACCTACAAAAGGTTGTTTCATCGAGTGGTTTAGTGAAGATATCCGCCAATTGATTTTTGCTAGAAACTCCCACTAGTGATATGTCTTTCCTAGCCACATGATCTCTAAGAAAGTGATGGCGAATATCTATGTCCTTGGTGCGAGAGTGTTGAACTAGGTTATTTGCAAGCTTTATGGCGCTTTCATTATCACACAAAAGTGGAACATCTTTTAAAAACACGTCGTAATCAAGAAGTGTTTGGGTCATGTATAAGATTTGTGCACAACTTGCTCCCATGGCTATGTATTCCGCCTCGGCGGTAGACAATGCCACACTATTTTGCTTCTTAGAGGACCAAGAAACAAGTGATCTTCCTAGGAAATGGCAACCGCCGAAGGTACTCTTCCTATCAACCTTAGACCCGGCATAATCCAAATCGGAATAGCCACAAAGTAGGAAGGGAGCTCCTTTGGGATACCAAAGGCCAATGCTAGGGGTGTGCCTTATGTACCTAAGGATTCTTTTAACCGCACTTAGATGCGACTCCTTAGGGTTTGCTTGAAACCTAGCACACATACACACACTAAACATGATATCCGGCCTAGAAGTGGTGAGGTAAAGTAAACTACCGATCATCGAGCAATAAAGAGTTTGGTCAATCGGGTTACCTCTTGATAACATCGGATTTTTGCACAATGACAAGTGGGCCAGTGCATGATCAGTCGGCAAAGGTAGATGCCCAAAAGCGTTCGGCAACATCCGTGCGGTCGGTTAATTATCAGATTCGGCAGTCGATTGCAATCGGTTAATCAGAAGAAGGGCGGTTTCCACTGGAGTGATAAAGGCGGCAAGTGAGAGCCGAATTAGTAATGATGGTTGCGATAATTAAGGCAATGAGGACTCTGAAGGAAACCAAAGTCAAAATATTGCATTTCTTCCTTTAATATTTTGTAACTGTATCCTCTTAGGACTCATGTTATAGCCAGGGTATAAATATAAGCCCTTAGCTATTGTAGAAGGTGTTCACAACCAAATCAATACAACCGGCCCCGTGCCAACTTTGAGTCCTTTGTCGTGTCGTCGAGTTCTTCGAGAGGAGTCATCGATCTGTCGACCTCCGTAAGTCTTGGCAATCTTGTTATCATGTCTAGTATCATGCGGTGGATTTAGATATTGATGCAAGTAGTCTTGTTTATTATCAATGATCGTGCGGTGGATCCTTGTCTAATAATCAAGAGGTCTTAGCTTGTGTTTTGCTTATGAGTAGATGTTGTGCGGTGGATGTTTGCTTGTATGCTTAGCAAAAGCAAGATAGTTATCGGCTCCTATAGATTTGGCAAGATCTATTGGGTTCATTAAGTTATCGTGTTGCACGTTTTATATAATCTTTATATATTTGCAAACACCCTTTTGCCCAATCTAGATTGATACGGTTCGGCTCTTGTTAGTTTATATAGATCTATCTATGTTACAATGAGTTGCTTTCATGTTGTTTCTAGTAGTAGATCTTATATCTACAAATAGCCAAATTAGTTTGAATCTAGATTGTTACGTGTTGCGGGTTCACACATGCTATCCATGTTTAAGCTCTGATGACGCTAGGTATCGTGCGGCAGATGTAGGCTTTAGATTAGTCTAATCATGTTTGCTTACGTGTTTCCTTCATCATGGACCCCAATTCAGCTGAGTGCCGAGATTGGTTATGCTTTCTGTCTATTTTAGCCGAATGTTCCATGAAACCTATTGGCAGATAGCTCTCATAGTTGTATGTCGTTGTAAGTGGCTTCAGAGACATACATATGGAACTGTCTGGTATTATCCAGCATGTTCCAGTTTATATCTAATGACTTTCATCCCTTGTTAGTTTCAGGTCAAACTGACTGACACGTTTTCGGTTCTCGAAATACCCGGGCACCCGATTGAAGTCACACTTTCTGGCTTGCTGTGTGTGAGAGACACAGTACGTCACTTTTTGTGTCAACACACTTTTTGGCAGCTTGGTGGGACAGGATGGTTCAGATCGACAATAGCCTGGTTCTAGATGTAACCATGGATGAATTGCCGGCAGACATGAGGAGCACGGTCCAGCAGGCATGCGACGAGTTTCAGAATAAATGCTTGATGTCTTTCTCAAAGAACAAAAGTAATAAAGTTATCCAGAAACAAGCTCTCCCAAGAACCCTCCTCCCGAATCAATCTGATTGCACGGATGAGGAAGAGGCTCGTAGAATCGGTGCGGTGATCTACAAAGCTATGAGTGAAACTATGGCAAATCACCATACAGCTTTCCTGAGTACTTTTCGCCAGATCATGGTCAGCACGTTCGGACCAGCGGCCGACAAACTCTTTGACGAGACTCACAGTCCGATACATGGGGCGGCGATGTTCCATGTGCCCAAGTACCAAGAGAAGACCGCTGAGGGAGGAGGAGTGTCGGACATGGCCCAAGCTGCTGGGATGGATCCTCACCAGAAGCAGCAACATCCCGTGACTCACGGCAAACTTGCATTCGGCATGTCAGGGAACGTCCCACATTCGGCTCTCAAGATATCCCCAATAGCAAACATGCTGCAAAAGAGCATGTATGGGTAGGGGTATCAAGAATTTTCCGATTACAGCGCCATCAATGCTCTCCCGAATCCTAGATACGGGAGCCCGGCGGGGCTACCACTTGAAGGGCACACACGCGGAGCTCAGCATCCCATTGTTGATCTTATCATGGATAGGATGGCGGACATGATGAAGAATCAGTTTGGCTTGAAACCGAAGAACCAGTCATACGCGTACCAGTCCCCTTATCCGGAGTGGTACAACCGAGTGGCTCTCCCTCCGAGAGTTAAGGCTCCCACAGATCTAACCAAATTCTCTGGCCAAGATGACACCAGCACCATAGAGCACATCAGTCGATACTTGATGTAGCTGGGAGAAGCATCCACATATGATGCTTGGAGGATTCGGTATTTCCCTTTGTCTCTGACAGGACCAGCCTTCACGTGGTTCGCGTCGCTGCCGGCGAACTCCATCGACAGCTGGGCGGATTTAGAGCAGAAATTCCATGCATATTTCTTTACAGGCACCAATGAGAAGAAGCTAGTTGATATAATGAGCTTGAGACAGAGGGCTAATGAGACACCCCAGGAATATCTCTGCAGGTTTAGGGAAACTAAGAATCTCTGTTATTCTCTGAACTTGCCAGATGACCAGTTACCAGGGATGGCGGTGGCAGGCATGCAGCCGAACATTAGAGAGAAGCTGTTCGGTATGGACTATGAGGACCTCGGTCAGTTGTCACAATGGTTAGCAATGATGAATAATCAGGCTCAAGGGTTCAGAAGGGATAACCGCTTCCAGAAGGGTGACATAACTAATACGGTATATCAAAGTTTCCTGGAAGAGGCAGCATAGTTTGAAGATGAAGATGAAATTGCTGCAGCCAAACTGGTCTGGGCAAAAGAACCGACTCAAGTTAATCAGCGGTGGTTGAGGCAACAGAAAGGTACCTACGACTTTGATGTGTCCAAATCAGATAAGCTTTTCGAGTTGCTGTTCAGGGAAGGACGCATCAAGTTACCTGAAGGACACCCTATGTTGCGTCCTGAAGGAGTAAAGGATAAGAGGTTTTGCGGCTACCACACCACCAACTCCCATGCCATCAATGATTGCCGGGTGTTCAGAATGAAGATCCAGAAAGCTATTCAGGAGGGACATTTGAAGTTTGAAGGCAAGATGAAGATTGACGATTGTTGACACAAAAAGCGTCAGATCTGTGAACACCTCGGGCTATTACCCAAAGCTCGATGTCGAGGGCGTGCCAGTCGATTTGACCAATCAATCGACAAGGATGATAACTATGACAAACTGAACGAGACGACAGCGATGCGCCCGGACGTCAAGGCTCAGATTGATCACAAATAACTAGAGCAGAGCTAGACGAGGCAAACAGCGATGCGCCCGGATTACCAAAGCCTAGAGGTACTCCCATGCAGAACTAACAAGGATTTTGACGGAGATCAAGGTGATGCAGCCCGTCGAAAGCTTGAAGAACTCGTTAAGCTATAACTAATGCATAATAAAGATAAATTGCGGTAAAAGTAGGATAAAAAGTAGAATTGGTTTGTTTTTGAATTGGATTTTTTTGTTATTCCATAGCCCTCAGGCTCATATTTATACTCCCGCATGGAGAGTTGTACAAAGACACAACACATATCTTTCCTAAAAACAAACTCCTACTTTAAAGGAAACTGACTCGCGTAGGAGTCGGATAACAATATTTATTCCCTAAACAAACACACCTATTTTAAAGGAAAAACGACTCATGCAAGAGTCGGACTCAAACTACTATAATAATACTGGTATAAAACATCAGTTTCCTTATACTTCTTCTCGATGGAAACTTTCCATCGGCAGATCCCTTTAATCCGCACCTTCCTTCTTTTGGCCATCGGTAACCTTCGGTTGCCACCAAATGCTAAGTCACGCCCATCGGCATCGGCAACGCTTTCCTGATCGGCAATCGGTAACGATCCTTTATCGGCAATTGGCAAGGCCCCTTCATCGGCAATCGGCAATAGCAGCTCATCGGCAATCGGCAAGATCATCAACATCCAGCCTCCATCGGCAACACTTGCCCTTTTGCAGCATTCTTTCATCGTCAATATTGGTTCATATTTTACCGATGCCGACGTAGAACGGTCATTAACCAGCCAAGCTTCAACCTATTTGACACGTGTCGAAAAACGGTGTCAACACATGCCCCCCAGTTTCAGAACGTATAATTACGTGCCGAAATTCTCTCTACTGTAGCCGTTGCTGTAGCCGTCACCCCCGAGATAGGCGTACGGTTTCCTCGATCCCCGCATGTGGAACTGTAATTTAATAATAAAATCCCTCGATTGTAGCATGAACAGTTACAGACCACCTCGATCACCGCGCGTATCTACCGCGGGCCTCTCTACATTCCTGCACAGTGTGGAACAGAACCCCAAAATGCCCCTGAACAGGATTATAAAAGTTACCGGGATCCACACTGCCTTTTCACCCGAGCCCATTTTTACTTTCACCTTCCTGCCTTCGTCTTCAACCTCCGGCTGCCCTGAAGAACACAGGCTCGAGCAACAGTACTTCTTCGCACTCCAAGGATGAATCAAGCATCTCTCCGGCTCCAAATGGCGATCCAAGTTGACATCCCGAAGGTAAGATTCATTTCCCATCCAATCCAACCTCTCTGCACAGTTCTTTTCTCCGCAAAAACCTGGTTTCATCCCTGTTCTTCCTTCTGATTCGTCCCCTTCTCAAACCTTAGGAGCTATACAACAAAGTCATCATCCCTCTTGCTGGTTCCAATCTTAGTTGTCTAGGCCCAATGGGCAATCCAGACCCCACCTCCATCATCAACGCAGAAACCAACCGGATACCGCTTAGATCCGAAAGCTTTGGTCTGGGATTGTGGAAAGATACATTCCGCTCATGGCCTAAGCACACCAAAGGATGGAAAAACTGGTACTTGAGGTTGGCCAGGTCACAGTAGGTGTACTGGCAAGAGAGTAACTTAGATCAATGCATTAGGCTCTCAATTGCCGATGCAGAGAAGAATGAGAACTTGCTGATAGCAGCGTCATATTTCTGGTCTGACAGCATGAACCCTTTCCTCTTCAGGCATGGACCGACTACTCCCACCCTTGCCGATGTCTACATGTTGACCGGCCTGGATATTACCTCTGCCGATACGCTTGGCCTGTTTAACAGAAAAGCTGAGCACAAGGTGAACACCCGCAGTATCGGCGGCTGGACAGGTTACATTCAAGAACACCAAAAAACCGGATCGGTAAGCCAACGGGAGCATGCCATCTTCTTAAACATGTGGTTAGAGAAATTTGTCTTCTTTGGCAAAACCATCGGCCCGACTACCATGCACCTCCCTGCGGCCGAACTGCTTGCCAATGGCACAAGGCTCCCTTTAGGCAGGTACCTCCTTGGGTCAGTTTACCGATTGCTGCACCAAGTATCCAACAAGCTGCTGTTAGGAGAGCCCATCGGCAATCTCGGAGGCCCCTGGTGGTTCATTGAACCTCTGGTTGAATGCACATATGCACAAGGCCCTCGGGTTTGACCTATTTGCCCAACAATTCCCGAGGGACATATCAGAAGATTACCGATATGGTGATGATGAATCGGCAACTCGAGCTCCGCTCAACTTTGGAGAAGCCGTCATAATGCTGCCGGGTACCGATGCCGATGTAGAGCACTTCGGCTACTTTTTCCAGAGGTTCTACAACGGACTTCCCTCCTCAGAACGGACTTGGTGGCCGTATCTCGATGAACAGAACCATTTCCCACTGCTGTTCAATGTGACCGATATGAGCTTGCCTGAGAACCAAGCGATTATGAGGGCCAGCATCACTCCCCGAGCTCTCCCAGTAAACATCTTTGGATCTGGGAAGAACGCTCCGCCGTCGTACGAGTTTTACTATCCATTGGCAGTGGCAAGACAACTGGCATTTGGCCAACTGCCGATCAAGCTGTGCTATTCCAAGGTAGTAAGACCCAGACAGACAATCTCCAGCAATCTGGATTAGAACAAAGTCATTAGCCTCCCTGCCGATGCCGATTTGTCAGACCTCGACTTGTCCTCCTGGTCGCCAACCTCTTTCATCACCAATGAGTTCAAATCTTGGTGGCAAGAATGGAAGTGCCAACTACTCGCCAAGTCTTCGCACTACTATCGGCATTTGATCGACGTCGATTACCTCATTCCCGATGACGCAGTAAGTCTTCCATCCAATGTACTTTTATTATTTTATTTCATTTGTCATCGGTACCAACACTTAACTCTTTTGCCCCTTCGCACCTGACAGGCCGATGATCCAGTCCCCACAACGAGCAAAAGCGGTAGACCCTTCAATCTTCGGATGATGGGCCCTATATCGATCATCGGCAACAAAGCTCCATCGTTGGCCGCCTTCACGCCTCAACAGGTACCCTCGCCGATGCCTACAATAGCTCAGGCTACATCGGCTGCCGCTGTTGCCTTCACGCAAACTTATGCAGTAAACTCTTTACTTGTACCGATCACATACTGTTTCATCGGCAATATTTATCTTGCATAACTCGCTTTGTATTTTCAGGCATTATGGTCATCGGCATCTGCTTCCAGAATTCAACTGACTTCTAATCCTGTTGCCGATGCCCCCAGTCTTCATCCAAGCGGATTGGCTCCCCTACTGCTGCGCCGACAAAGAAGAGGCGCTTGAGGCTGGCTTCTCCTCTGCCATCAGCTCCAACTGCACCACCAGCTGCCAATGCACCGCCAGTAAGACTGCTTCCGGCTCCAGTCGCACCACCTGCCGACGGGTCATCGGTAGAAGCTCCATCGGCTTCCGTACCTGAACAACCGATGGATAACGTCCCCGGCCAGGAGACAGCAACTGCTACGACAACTGAAGCGGTATCGGCATCGGTACCGGTCATGCTGAATGAAGAAATCACTCCTGTCGCAGTAGCAACGTCGGCACCGTCGACTCATGTCTCCGGCCAAGAGATGGCAACTGCTGCAACAACCGAAGCAGCATCGGCATCGGTACTGGCTACGCCGGATGAAGAAACAACTCCCGACGTAGCAACAACGACGTCAGCATCAGCACTATCGACCCAAGTCCCCGATGTCAGAATTGAACCGCCACAAGAAACTGCCACTACATCGAGGGCGCCGTCGGCCACAACTATACCAGCACCAACGGCGTCGGCTGCTTCTCCAACAAGGGTCCAGTCATCAGCATCTGCTGCCGATGTTCAAGATGAAGCCGGGCCGTCCAGTATGCCAAGTCCCAAGCAGGAGATCCGCTTCAAGACGGTAAGTCGATTACCTTAAAAGCTTATAGTTTTACAATCGGCATGTTTTAACTTCTGTTTTCAGGCCCAAGACTCTCCAGACAGCCTCTTCTCCTACAGCCTAAACCTTCAGAACGAAGATGAGTGCCAAGGCCGCCTCCAAGCAGACAGTCTATTTTCTTTTGCTGTCAACGTCCCCGATGACGATGAAGAGGAAAGCTCCACCCCGGCTCTATCGGCAGAAGTTAAAACCAGACTTGAAGAATTACTCTCTTTGCTGCTGCAAGATACCTCTCAACTCGTCCAGGACTCATCAGCGGCAAGGATCATTTTCAAAGATATCCAAAGCCATCTTTCCGCCGATGCAGCAGAGACCCTCCTTCAGGCAGCTTCTATTGACATTAAACAAATCCAATATCAGAAGCTTACTCGTCGTATTGCCGATAGAGCAGCCCAAGCCAAGAGCGAGGAGGAGAAGCTCAAATTCAAACGTCTCGCCGATGAGAAGCACAGAAGCATCGGTCAAGACAAAGTTTCCATCGGCAATCTTGACCAGGAAATCTCTCGATTATCGGCAAGGAAGGAGGAGTTGCTGGCGGAGTTGCGACAGGTTGAAGGGGATCTGACGGCCACCAATCAACAAAAGACCCAACTGTCCGACTCCATCGGGGCCTTGCAGCAAGAAAGGGACCAGCACGCTCGGCAAGCCATCTCGTGGAAGAAGAAAATCAAGCCGGTTGAGGGCTCTGCCGATGCTGACGCCAAGGAGATGGACGAAATAGATCAAATTCGCCTGCGTGCGATAAACGTTATCCACTCCTTATTGTAATGCCTGTTGTATCGGCAAGAATGTAGCCTGATACTTGACCTTGCCTTGTAATATAATGCTAGTTTGTCTTCACCGATGTTTTTATAAGTTTTCTTTTCATCGGCATTTGACTGAGCATTATGCATCCACCCATATGCTAGGGTAATATCTCTTCAAGTATTTGCCATTGATTGCCCTAGAAAACGCCACTCCTTCGAGAGTTTCCAAAATGTACGCATTACCAGGAGCAGACTGTTTTATCCGATAAGGACCTTCCCAATTAGGGGACCACTTTCCAAATTTAGAGCTCTTAGTCCCAATCGGTAAAATCAACTTCCACACCAAATCGCCATCGGCAAATTCCTTTACCTTTACTTTCTTATCATACCATCGGGCGACCCTCTTCTTGTTCTCGTCAATACTGATTAATGCTCTTAACCGATGACCTGCCAAGTCTTCCAATTCATCCTTCATCAGAGTAATATAATCATCGGTCGTCAACTGATCCTGAAAAGACAACCGCCTAGAACCAGTTTTAATTTCCCAAGGTAGGATAGCATTGTGTCCATAAACCAATTGATACGGCGAGACCTTGGTTGCACCATGACAAGCCATCCGATATGACCATAAAGCCTCGTTTAACACCATGTGCCACCTCCTAGGGTTTTCTTCAATCTTGCGCTTTATAAGCTTAATGACTCCTTTATTAGTCGCTTCGGCTTGACCATTAGCTTGGGCGTAATAAGGAAAAGAATTTAACACCTTGAAACCCATGCTAGCAGCAAAGTCATCAAACTCTCCCGATGTAAACATGGTCCCTTGATTGGTCGTAATGGTCTGAGGAATACCAAATCGGTAAACGATGTGCTCTTTAACGAAATCCACCATGTTTGTCGATGTCACCTTCTTCAAAGGGATTGCCTCGACCCACTTGGTAAAGTAATCAGTAGTAACAAGTATGAATTTGTGCCCCTTGCTCGATGGTGGATAAATCTGACCGATAAGATCAATAGCCCATCCTCTGAACGGCCAAGGCTTGATTATAGGGTTCATTGCCGATGCAGGTGCCCTTTGCACATTGCCAAACTTCTGACAGTCTTGGCACCCTTTGGAATAATTGAAGCAATCTTCCAGGATTGTTGGCCAATAATATCCATTCCGCCTAATCATCCACTTCATCTTCAATGCCGATTGATGCGCTCCACATACACCTTCATGGATCTCACCCATCAACTCTTTTGATTCCTCTTTACCAAGACACCTAAGTAAAACCCCATCAATTGTCCGATAATACAACTCATTATCAAGGAGCACATACTTGGTAGCTTGGAACCTTAAACGCCTTTCAACTTTCCTGGATGGATCCCTCAAGTAATCGGCAATTCCCTTTCTCCAGTCATCGGAAACCGTTACCGATGTCATGACTTCCTGAATCGGCTGATATCCTGAGGCATTTTGTGCCAACCGATTGGCCTCTTCATTATGCAACCTTGGAGTGTGCTCAAGGCGGTATTCTTTGAACTCCTTTAACAGCCGCAATCACCGCTCGTGGGCTGCAATTAGCACTTCACTTCGGCATTCATATATTTCGATCAACTGATTAATCACCAGCATGGAATCACCGAAGATTTCAACAGCATCGGCATGCACCTCCCTGAGTAATTCCAACCCCTTAAGCAAAGCCTGGTACTCAGCCTGATTGTTTGTCGAAGTAGCAACAATCGGCAATGAAATCTCATACCTCTGTCCTCGGGGTGAAATCAACAGAATATCGATACCTGCTCCATCCTTACATGTAGACCCATCAAAGAATAGAGCCCAAGGAGCAATCTCAACAAAGCTCACCATGTTGCAGTGCTGGGTGACGAAATCGGCCATCACCTGACCCTTAACATCCTTTGCCGATTCATACCTTAGGTCAAACTCCGAGAGTGCTAAAATCCACTTACCGATTCGTCCACTAAAAATCGGCATTGACAGCATGTACTTAACCACATCATCTTTGCAGACAACAGTGCATTCGGCCGACAGTAAATAGTGTCTTAACTTAATGCAAGAGAAGTATAAACATAAACACAATCTTTCTATGGCCGAATACCTGGTTTCAGCATCCACCAATCTTCTGCTCAGGTAATATATTACACGCTCCTTCCCCTCAAACTCTTGAATTAAGGCTGATCCGATAACACCATCATCGGCAGACAAATATAATCTGAAAGGCTTCCCGTGCTGAGGTGGAACCAAGACTGGAGGATTTACCAAATATCTTTTAATTTCTTCTAAGGCTATCTGCTGCTCCTCTCTCCATATAAACTCCTGATCGGCTTTCAACTTTAACAGAGGACTGAAAGATTTAATCTTACCGGACAGATTGGATATAAATCTTCTAATGAAATTAATCTTGCCGATCAGAGACTGCAATTCAGTTTTGTTTGTGGGAGCAACTACCTTGTTAATTGCATCAATAGATTTTCTGCCGATTTCAATGCCTCTCTGATGCACCATGAAACCCAGAAACTGCCCTGCCGATACGCCAAACGCACACTTATTAGGATTCATCTTCAACCCATGCTCTCTCGTGCACTCCAATATTTTCCGCAAATCAGCAAGATGCTTCTCGAAGTCTCCAGACTTAACTACCACATCATCGATGTAGATCTCAACAATTGTGCCGATGTACTTATGAAAGATAAAATTCATCGCCCTCTCATAAGTAGCACCGGCATTTTTCAAGCCAAAAGTCATGACTACCCACTCGAACAAGCCGACGTGACCTGGACACCGGAAAGCAGTCTTGGGTATGTCTTCTTCAGCCATGAATATTTGATTGTATCCAGCATTACCATCCATGAAGCTAATAATTTGATGTCCAGCAGCAGCATCGATCAGCAGATCGGCAACAGGCATCGGATAGCCATCCATCGGCGTAGCCTTGTTCAGATTCCTGAAATCAATGCAAACAAGAAGTTTTCCATTCTTTTTATACACAGGAACCACATTAGAAATCCAATCGGCATATCGGCATTGCCGAATAAATCCAGCCTCGATCAACTTGGTAATCTCAGCCTTAATATCGGGTAAGATAGTAGGATTGCATCGGCGTGCCGGTTGCCGATGTGGCTGAAAACCAGACTTGATGGGTAACCGATGTTCAACTATCGATCGGTCTAAACCAGACATCTCTGTATAATCCCAAGCGAAACAATTTTTATTTCTCTTTAATAAATCAATTAACTGCTGATTACATTGGGAATCTAACTTAGCACTAATAAAAGTAGGCCTAGGTTTACTACCATCGCCGATGTCAACCTCGAGCAAGTCATCGGCAGACGTGAAGCCCTGCCCCAGCTTTCCGTCATCGGCGAACTGATCCATCAAGACTCCTCCTCAGGACCGACTGCTTGGATCGGTTTGATGCGGTAATCGGCAACTTTGAGGAACTCTTTGTCCCAAGCTTCGCCAGATATGCACCTGGTCTGCTCATAAGTGTCCAATTCTGCCGATGCAACAGTAGATGGGGCCTCGCCGCGGACTACTTCAATTCTGTCCCCAATCCACTGTACCAGACTCTGATGCATAGTAGAAGGGATACAGCAATTAGCATGGATCCAGTCCCTCCCAAGGAGCAAGTTGTAGGTGCCTTTGCCGCTGATTACAAAGAACGTTGTCGGCAAAGTCTTACTGCCGATGGTTAAGTCAACACATACGGCCCCCATGGCGGTTGACACATTGCCTTCGAAATCCTTGAGCTTCATGTCAGTCTCGACCAAATCCCAATCGCCTTTGCCAAGCTTCCTGAACACGACATAAGGCATTATGTTGATCGATGCGCCACCATCCACTAGCATCTTGGTCATCGGCTGACCATCCACCTTGCCTTTGACAAACAGAGCCCTTAAGTGCTGCCTCTCATCTTTGGCAGGCTTTTCGAAGATAGCTGTCATCGGATCCAGCACCAATTGTGCCATATCGGCAGCCTCTTCATCATCACTGACGGGCGCCATGAACTCCATCGGCAACATGACCACCATGTTTATATCTACCGATGGGCCCCTATCCTTACGCTTCGGCCTCCATTGCTTCTCTTCCGAGGGTTCTGCACTGTCATAGAGGTCGTCGCGGCGCTGGCGCTGAATCCTCCTCTTCTGGGTCTTAGTCAAACCCTTAGGGCACCATGGAGGAAGCTTGGTCTTCCAGGCAGGTTGATGCTGCCTCTCACTGCTTACATCGGTACTTCTCCCGATGTTGGGATCTCTGGAGAATATCTCTTCGTCGGGTACTCTATCATTAGCCATCTCCTCCAGCTCCCTCTGGTCGACACGCCTGCCAAGCCGATCATGGGCACTGGGCTTGCCCTCGAGTCGATCACGTGCCGATCTGTCCTCTCTGAGCGGCCTGGCATACCTGGGTGCCTGATCATCAAAACAAGGTCGCTTACCTGATCGATCGGCTGCGTAGTACCCATTGCATTCTGGACAGTTATCGGCAGTGGGCAGCTTGATGCCTTCTTCCCAGCAATGAACGAAGAAGGGCACCTCCAGTGGTCCTTATGCCGAAGCCATTCCCGATGCTCCTCCTCTTCTTGCCGATACTGTTCTTCACGTGATTGCCGATGATACCGCCTTGGTTGTTTGTGAGTAATCACCACTCCAGGAGCCCTGTTGGCGCTGTTACCTTCATCGGCAACCTTTTTGCCCTTTCTGTCATCGGCAAACCTTCTTGCGTTGTGCTTAGGCACTTGGTAATCAGGGTCTACCGATGAGTTCCTTCTGGCGGCTTCCGATGTCAGCACTTTGGTTTTTTCACTAATCTCCACCATGTTGTTTGGGAACGGGTGCTGATCTATCTTCATCGGTTTCTGGGCTTTAGAGTTTTCAAACTTGATACGCCCAGACTCGATCTCCGACTGCAACTGCTGCCTGAACACCTTGCAATCATTGGTACTGTGTGAGGTTGCGTTATGCCACTTACAGTACCTAATCTTCTTAAGCTCTTCGGCCGATGGAATCACTTGATTGGGCGCCAACTTGATTCGCCCCTCTTGCAGCAATAGGTCAAACATCCTATCGGCCTTGGTGATGTCAAAGGTGAACCTCTCAGTCTCTTTCTGGCCGAACGGACAAGACACAGGCTTCTTCTCCTTCACCCATTCGGCCGCATCGACATTCAGCTCTTCATCCGACCCAGAGTCTTCTTCTTTCCCGATGAAGGTCACCTTCTTGTTCCAAGTCTTCCTGGGCTCAAAGGCTTTGACATCCTGATCGGCAATCCTCTGCACCAGGTGACTTAGGCTCTCAAACTCCTGGGATGCGTACTTGTCCTTGATGTGCGGCAGTAACCCTTGGAAGGCCAAATCTGCCAGTTGCCGATCATCAAGCACCAGACTGTAGCACTTGTTCTTCACGTCCCGCAGCCTCTGCACAAAACTCTCTACCGATTCATCGTTGCGTTGCCTCATTTTGACCAAATCGGTAAGCTTCTTCTCATGTATGCCAGCAAAGAAATACTTGTGAAATTGCCTCTCCAGATCAGCCCAAGTAATTATAGAATTTGGAGGCAATGATATGAACCACGTGAATGCCGATCCAGACAACGATGAAGAGAACAATCTCACCCTTAATTCCTCCCTGCTGGCAGCCTCCCCGCACTGGATAATGAAGCGGTTGCTGTGCTCCATTGTTGATGTGTCGTCTTGGCCGGAGAACTTGGTAAAATCGGGCACCTTGTACCGATTTGGAAGAGGAATCAAGTCATATGCAGGGGGGTACGGGGTCCGATAGGAGTATGTGTTGACCTTGGGTTTGATGCCGAATTGCTCTTTCATGACTTCGGCAATTTTGCCGACCCAGTATGCATCCTGCTCTTGCCGACTCATTGGCTGATTGTCGACTGGTGGAGCCGGCTGACGCGCCTCTTGGAGATGTGCAGTAGTTGTGGGCGCAGCACCAGTCATCTGGACGCTATGCATCGGCTGACTTGCCGATGGGTAGTTTGGCATGCCTGGCGGAGTCGGCTGATGCGCCCCTTGAAGATATGCAGTTGTCGCGGGCGCAGCACGAGTCATTTGTACGCTATGCATCGGTTGACTTACCGATGGATGATTTGGCATACTTGGCAGAGTCGACTGAACTGTCACACTCATCGGTTGTTGTGCCGATGATCCGCCTTGAACGTAAGCTGGGCCTCCATAATAATACATCGGCGCGCCAGGCTGCTAAGCTGGTGGTTGGTTGACCCATCCAAGATTATAAGGCATCGGCATATGACTTGCCGATGGCTGATAGCTGACCGAAGCATGCGGCTCTTGAATCCTGGAGCAATTGATCACCAGATTACCTTGGGGAATCGGTGCTCCAGCTTGAGAGTTTGCCGCTAGAGATTGACTTCCGGTGGTCATAATCTGCTGCATCGGCACAGAGCTTGCCGATGGTGGCATCAGAGGTATCTTGGGGATTACTTGGAGATCATCTGATGGCACTTGTATAGTCGGAGCCGGCGCAGAGTTGTGCGTCATATGAGCCATCGGCTGAGGCTGCGCTGCCAATGCCGTAGAGTTCCCCCAAGCTAAACCATCCCCCTGCACCAGATTAGAACCAGCATATAGATTCGGGGCATACCGTATCCCCACCAATTAGCGGGGGCTGGCCCTGAAGTTGCCGACGCGGCCGGATCTGCATTGAACTTGGTGGAGTCGCCGGCGTTCGGTCTTGGTGATGTAGCCACACCGGCAGATGGTTCCACAGGGGTGGAAGACGCCATCTGAGCCGCCGATGGGCTTGCAGACGCCAATCCAGGTTGATGGTACGCTGGACCGGCATATCGCGGTGCATGTCCTTCTTTGAATGTTTGCGCGACAGCATTGTAGACAGTATTGGACAGCACGTTGGAGTGGTTAATTAAAGCTTGACTTACAGCGGCATTAACCATCTCTTGTAGCTTGCCAGGGTTGGTGTCGTACGTGACCTGCCATGGCAACGGCGGATCTTGCTTCTGAATTGCTTCGCCGCTCCTGCTGAGGCTGAAGGATTTGAGATACAGCTGCCTGTATTCCTCCATAGCCCGCTCCATGGCCTGCTTCTGATCGTCTTTCAGATCGGCCTCGGACACTTCAATGACATTCCTCTGAATAACATCGGCGTGATCAGCCATGCCGGATGTGTAGATTTGTATAATCGGGTCCCACCGAGCGTGCCAAAAGAGGTGTTGACACAAAAAGCGTCAGATCTGTGAACACCTCGGGCTATTACCCAAAGCTCAATGTCGAGGGCGTGCCAGTCGATTTGACCAATCAATCGACAAGGATGATAACTATGACAAACTGAACGAGACGACAGCGATGCGCCCGGACGTCAAGGCTCAGATTGATCACGGATAACTAGAGCAGAGCGAGACGAGGCAAACAGCGATGCGCCCGGATTGCCAAAGCCTAGAGGTACTCCCACGCGGAACTAACAAGGATTTTGACGGAGATCAAGGTGATGCAGCCCGTCGAAAGCTTGAAGAACTCGTTAAGCTATAACTAATGCATAATAAAGATAAATTGCGGTAAAAGTAGGATAAAAAGTAGAATTGGTTTGTTTTTGAATTGGATTTTTTTGTTATTCCATAGCCCTCAGGCTCATATTTATACTCCCGCATGGAGAGTTGTACAAAGACACGACACATATCTTTCCTAAAAAACAAACTCCTACTTTAAAGGAAACTGACTCGCGCAGGAGTCGGATAACAATATTTATTCCCTAAACAAACACACCTATTTTAAAGGAAAAATGACTCATGCAAGAGTCGGACTCAAACTACTATAATAATACTGGTATAAAACACCAGTTTCCTTATACTTCTTCTCGATGGAAACTTTCCATCGGCAGATCCCTTTAATCCGCACCTTCCTTCTTTTGGCCATCGGTAACCTTCGGTTGCCACCAAATGCTAAGTCACGCCCATCGGCATCGGCAACGCTTTCCTGATCGGCAATCGGCAACGATCCTTTATCGGCAATTGGCAAGGCCCCTTCATCGGCAATCGGCAATAGCAGCTCATCGGCAATCGGCAAGATCATCAACATCCAGCCTCCATCGGCAACACTTGCCCTTTTGCAGCATTCTTTCATCGGCAATATTGGTTCATATTTTACCGATGCCGACGTAGAACGGTCATTAACCAGCCAAGCTTCAACCTATTTGACACGTGTTGAAAAATGGTGTCAACAACGATAACCCTTTTGCACAAAACACAGTATCTTTCTCCATGAATATGGTTGCAGTGGGAGACTCCAAGGGCAAGGACGAGATGAAAGTGCTGACCTCAGATAGAGCAAAAAGGACTCGTGCTGTTGACCCCAATCGGCAGATTACAGAAAAGGAGCTTCGGCAAAGAGGACAACTCCAGAATAGCCGAACCGCGAGAGGAGAAGCTTCGAAACCCAGGGTTACGGCACGGATCCTGTTGAATAAGTGGCAACGGGAGCAAGAGCAGCATCAGAGGCAGATGCATTACGAAGAGCAGAGGTTCATAGAGGAACGTCAGAGGCATGAGGAAGAAGCGTATCAGAGGGAACGAGATCACTTGAGAGAGCTGGAGCAGTCTCATTGGGGATGCTCGTTTTTCAAACACTGTTGGAATGAAGGCCTAAAGCTGCCTACTACAGACAATTGTCCCGAATGCAGTGATCGGTATTCAGGGTATATGCAGTCCCAGGTCAACTGTCGTCCGGTCCATGAGAGACTTGGAGCACATGCTCCTAGGGACGATCGGCGTTTAAAAATAAGAGACTCAGAGGATCGGCAAGGTAAGAGGTTTGCCGATCAAGAGTGGGTTCGTTCTGATGAGCGAGAGCACCGAGAGTATGCATGGAAGAACGGGCAGTGGTGTCCGCCGGGGCTGAAGAAAAGCCAGAAAAGGAGAGTGCAGCGTTTAAGGAACAGAGAACTAGCACGGGTAACTGCCGAATAGAAGCCGACATGGCGCCCTAAGGGAACACCCCATGGACACAACCGTTCGGCTGATACGTACATGGCCTTCTTCATTCCATCAGAATTTATAGCTCCCGAAGGCCAAGATATCCGAGAGGAAGTGTCTTCAGACGATGATGAGGGCGAGTACTAGAACATGATGGCCCAACTCGTCCTGACTCAACAAGCAGTGTTCGACAAACCAGCTAGACATCGACACTTGAAGGCACTTTACGTGAAGGGGTACATCAATGGCAAGCCCCTGACCAAGATGCTAGTTGATGGAGGAGCTGCCATCAATATCATGTCGTATACTACCTTCGGGAAGCTCGGAATGACCAATGAGGAACTGTTGAAGACCGATTTGGTACTCAGAGACTTTGCTGGCAACCCTTCTGACACTCAGGGGGCAGTGCACGTTGAATTGATGATCGGGTCCAAGACTCTGATCACTACCTTCTTTGTCATAAACGGCAAGGGGGCATATAGCTTGCTATTGGGAAGAGATTGGATCCACGCTAACTGATGCATACCTTCAACCATGCATCAGGCTCTCATTCAATGGGTTGGAGATGATGTGGAGATTGTCCAGGTCAATGATTCGGTAAGTGTTGCTGTTGCAGAGCATGTCTACTGGGAGTATGATGGCTTCGATTGTTTCTCTGGAAAGATTTGGGGAGAAGGTCCTGTGAATGTCTTAGGCAAGGGCCAACAGCCGATCCAAGCAATCGGCTCTGAAAGTAATTTTTAATGGGGAACACGATCGATGATAGCGAAGGGAAGTTGGGACGTGGCTTCATGTCGGCCGATAAGCTAGAGGAGATAAATGTTGGTGATGATGATAGACCAAGGCCGATGTTTATCAGTGCAAATTTAGACCAGGAGCATAGGTTAAAATTGATAGACCTGCTAAAAGAATTTAAAGATTGTTTTGCTTGGGATTATACAGAGATGCCCGGACTGGATTGTTCCATCGTTGAGCATAAATTGCTGATCAAGCCAGGATACCGTCCTTTCAAGAAACCTCCTCGGAAGATTTACAAATAAGAGGTGTTGGCCGATGTGAAGAAGGAAGTTGAAAGATTATTAGAGGCAAATTTCATTCGGCCATGCAGATACGCAGATTGGGTTTCAAACATAGTCCCAGTATACAAGAAGAATGGAAAGATGAGGGTCTGCATTGATTTTAGAAATCTCAACAAGGCTACTCCCATGGATGGTTACCCGATGCCAGTTGCCGATCTACTCATCGATGCATCAACTGGTTACGAAGTCATCAGTTTCATGGATGGCAATGCCGGTTATAACCAGATCTTCATGGCAGTAGAGGATATTTCGAAAACAGCCTTCAGATGCCCTGGTCACATTGGTTTATTTGAATGGATTATCATGACTTTCGACTTGAAGAATGCCGGTGCAACCTATCAAAGAGCTATGAACTATATCTTTCACGAGTTGATCGGCAAGATTGTGGAGATCTACATTGATGATGTGGTGGTTAAGTCTAGAAATCATGAGGGACATTTGGCCGATTTAAGGAGGACCTTGGAGTGCACTAGAAAGCATGGTTTGAGGATGAACCCGAATAAATGTGCCTTTGGGGTCTCGGCTGGTGAGTTTTTAGGCTTTCTAGTCCATAAAGGAGGGATCGAAGTTGGCAAAAAGAGCATGGAGGCAATGAACAAGGTGGTACCTCCAACCAATCTCACAGAGTTACAATCATTGTTGGGCAAGATTAATTTTGTGAGAAGATTCATCTCTAACTTGTCAGAATGAGTGTTACCTTTCTCTCCACTACTGAAGCTTAAAAAGGATCAAGAGTTCGCGTGGGGTGACGTACAACAAAGGGCTTTCGATGAGATCAAAGAGTACATGAAGGCACCACCCGTATTGGTACCTCCGCAGCTTGACAAGCCATTTAAGTTATACGTGGCGGCCGACAACCTGACGATAGGGTCGGCCCTCATGCAGGAATTCCAAGGAAAAGAGAGAGTGATAACTTACCTTAGCCGAAAACTACTAGATCCAGAGACAAGGCATTCGGCTATAGAAAAGCTTTGCTTGTGTGAGTTTTATTCATGTACCAAGCTTCGGCATTATCTGTTAAATGTCGAATGTGTGATAGTTTCTGAGTTCGATGTAATAAAACACATGTTGTTGATGCTGTTGACACCGTTTTTTGACACGTGTCAAATGGGCTGAGGCTTGACTGGCTGGTGACTATTCCCCATCGGCATCGGTAAAGTATGAGTTGATATGGTCGACGGGAGAGTGCTACAGAAGGCCAAGTATGTTGCCGATGGAAGCTGGATAGTCTTTGCCGACAAGGGTTAATTGGCGGTCTTGCCGATTGCTGATGAGCTGCTGCCGATGAAGACTCTTTGCTGCCAATAAGGACTCGTTGCCGATTGCCGATGGAAAATAGTTGCCGATTGCCGACAAGGGTTTATTGCCGATTGCCGACGAGGGGATGCTACCAATCGGGAAAAGTGTTGCCAATGCCAATGAGCGTAACTTAGCGCTTGGGGGCAGCTGAAGGTTACCGATGGTCCAAAGAAGGAAGGTGCGGATTAAAGGAATCTGCCGATGGAGAGTTTCCATCGAGAAGAAGTATAAGGAAACTGGTGTTTTGTGCTAGTATTATTATAGTAGTTTGAGTCCGGCTCTTGCATGGGTCGTTTATTTTCCTTTAGAATAGGTGTGTTTGTTTAGGAAACAAATATTGTTATCCGGCTCCTGCGCAAGTCAGTTTCCTTTAGAGTAGGAGTTTGTTTTAGGAAAGATATGTGTCGTGTTATTATACAACTCTCCATGTGGGAGTATAAATATGAGCCCGAGGGCTATGGAATAGATATCAATCAACCAAAAAACAAACCAATTCTACTTTTTATCCTACTTTTATCGCAATTTACCTTCTTATGCATTAGTTGTAGTTATCAACGAGTTCTTCAACCTTTCGACGGGCTGCATCACCTTGATCTCCGTCAAAGTCCTTGTTAGTTCCGTGTGGGAGTACCTCTAGGCTTTGGCAACCCGGGGCGCATCGCTGTTTGCCTCGTCTAGCTCTGCTCTAAGTTATCCGTGATCAATCTGAGCCTTGACGTCCGGGCGCATCGCTGTCGTCTCGTTCAGTTTGTCATAGTTATCATCCTTGTCGATTGATTGGTCAAATCGACTGGCACGCCCTCGACATCGAGCTTTGGGTAATAGCCCGAGGTGTTCACGGATCTGACGCTTTTTGTGTCAACACCTCTTTTGGCACGCTCGGTGGGACCTGATTATACAAATCTACACATCCGGCATGGCTGATCACGCCGATGTTAATCAGAGGAATGTCATTGAAGTGTCTGAGGCCGATCTGAAAGATGATCAGAAGCAGGCCATGGAGCGGGCTATGGAGGAATACAGGCAGTTGTATCTCAAATCCTTCAGCCTCAGCAGGACGGCGAAGCAATTCAGAAGCAAGATCCGCCGTTGCCACGGCAGGTCACGTACGACGCCAACCCTGGCAAGCTACAAGAGATGGTTAACGCCGCTGTAAGTCAAGCTTTGATTAACCACTCTAGCGTGCTGTCCAATACTGTCTACAATGTTGTTGCACAAACATTCAAAGAAGGACATGCACCGCGATATGCCGGCCCAGCGTACCATCAACCTGGGATGGCATCTGCAAGCCCATCGGCGGCTCAGATGGCGTCTTCCACCCCGGTGGAACCGTCTGCCGATGTGGCTACGTCACCAAGACCGAACGTCGGCGATGCTACCAAGTTCAACGCAGATCCAGCCGCGTCGGCAACTTCAGGACCAGCCCCCGCTAACTGGTGGGGATACGGTATGCCTCCGAATCTATATGTTGGCTCTAACCTGGTGCAGGGAGACGGTTCAACCTGGAAGAACTCTATAGCATCGGCAGCACAGCCACAGACGATGGCTCATGTGATGCACAACTCCGCGCCTGCTCCAACCATACAAGTGCCATCAGATGATCTCCAAGTGATCCCCAACATACCTCCGATGCCACCATCGGCGAGCTCTGTGCCGATGCAACACATTATAACTACCGGTAGTCAATCCCTGGCGGCAAACGCTCAAGCCGGAGCTCCGTATCCCCAAGGCGATCTAGTGATCAATTGCTCCAAGATTCAAGAGCCGCATGCTCCGGTCAACTATCAACCATCGGCAAGTCACATGCCAATGCCTTACAATATGGGATGGGTCAACCAGTCACCAGCTCAGCAGCCCGGCGCGCCAACGTGTTATTATGGAGGCCCAGCTTACATCCAAGGCGGATCATCGGTACAATAACCGATGAACGTAACAGTTCAGCCGACTCCGCCAAGTATGTCAAATCATCCATCGGTACGCCAACCGATGCATAGCATGCAAACGACTGATGCTGCGCCTGCGACAACTGCATATCTTCAAGGGGCGCGTCAGCCGACTCCGCCAAGCATGCAAATCTATCCATCGGTAAATCAGCCGATGCATAGCGTCCAGATGACTGGTGCTGCGCCCGCAACTACTGTACATCTCCAAGAGGCGCGTCAGCCGACTCCACCAGTTGATAATCAGCCAATGAGTCGGCAGGAGCAGGATGCGTATTGGGTCGGCAAGATTGCCGAAGTCATAAAGGAGCAATTCGGTATCAAACCCAAGGTCAATACATACTCCTATCGGACCCCGTACCCGCCTGCATATGACTTGATTCCTCTCCCAAATCGTTACAAGGTGCCTGATTTTACCAAGTTCTCCGGCCAAGACGACACGTCGACGATGGAGCACATCAACCGCTTCATTATCCAGTGCGGGGAGGCTGCCAGCAGGGAGGAATTAAGGGTGAGACTATTCTCGTCATCATTGTCTGGATCGGCTTTCACATGGTTCATATCATTGCCTCCAAATTCTATAATTACATGGGCCGATCTGGAGAGGCAATTTCACAAATACTTCTTTGCTGGCATACATGAGAAGAAGCTTACCGATTTGGTTAAAATGAGACAGCGCAACGACGAATCGGTAGAAAGTTTTGTGCAGAGGCTGCGGGATGTGAAGAACAAGTGCTACAGTCTGGTGCTTGATGATCGGCAACTAGCAGATTTGGCCTTCCAGGGGTTACTGCCGCACATCAAGGACAAATACGCATCCCAGGAATTTGAGAGCCTAAGTCACCTGGTGCAGAGGATTGCCGATCAGGATATCAAAGCCTTTGAGCCCAGGAAGACTTGGAACAAGAAGGTGACCTTCATCGGGAGAGAAGAAGACTCTGGATCGGATGAAGATCTGAGTGTCGATGCGGCCGAATGGGTGAAGGATAAGAAGCCTGTGTCTTGGTGATATCACCAAGGCCGATAGGATGTCTGACCTATTGCTGCAAGAGGGGCGAATCAAGTTGGCGCCCAATCAAGTGATTCCATCAGCCGAAGAGCTCAAGAAGATCACGTACTGCAAGTGGCATAATGCAACTTCACACAGTACCAATGACTGCAAAGTATTCAGGCAGCAGTTGCAGTCGGAGATTGAGTCTGGGCGTATTAAGTTTGAAAACTCTAAAGCCCCGAAGCCGATGAAGATAGATCAGCACCCGTTCCCAAACAACATGGTGGAAATCAATGACAAAACCAAAGTGCTGACATCGGAAGCCGCCAGAAGGAATTCATCGGTAGATCCTGACTACCAAGTGCCTAAGCGCGACGCAGGAAAGTTTGCCGATCACAGAAAAGGTAAGAAGGTTGCCGATGAAGGTAAGAGCGCCAACAGGGGTCCCGGAGTGGTGATTACTCACAAACAGCCAAGGCGATATCATCGGCAATCACGTGAGGAACGGTATCGGCAAGAAGAAGAGGAGCATCGGGAATGGCTTCGACATAAGGACCACTGGAGGTGTCCCTTCTTTGTTCATTGCTGGGAAGAAGGCATCAAGCTGCCCACTGTCGATAACTGTCCGGAATGCAATGGGTACTACATAGCCGATCGGTCAGGTAAGCGACCTTGTTTTGATGATCAGGCACCCAGGTACGCCCAGCCGCTCAGAGAAGACAGATCGGCACATGACCGACTGGGGGGCAAGCTCAGTGCCCATGATCGGCTTGGCAGGCGCGTTGACCAGAGGGAGCTCGAGGAGATGGCCAACGCTAGAGTGCCCGACGAGGAGATATTCTCCGGGGAGCCCAACATCGGAAGAAGTGCCGATGTAAGCAGTGAGAGGCAGCATCAACCTGTCTGGAAGACCAAGCTTCCTCCCTGGTGCCCTAAGGGTTTGACTAAGACTCAGAAGAGGAGAATTCAGCGCCAGTGCCGCGACGACCTATATGACAGCGCAGAACCCTCGGAGGAGAAGCAATGGAGGCCGAAGCGCAAGGACAGAGGCCCATCGGCAGATATAAACATGGTTGTCATGTTGCCGATGGAGTTTATGGCACCCATCAGCGATGATGAAGAGGTTGCCGAGATGGCACAGTTGGTGCTGGACCCGATGGCGGCTATCTTCGAAAAGCCGGCCGAAGACGAGAGGCAGCACCTGAGGGCTCTGTTTGTTAAGGGCAGGGTGGATGGTCAGCCGATGACCAAAATGCTAGTGGATGGCAGCGCGTCGATCAACATAATGCCCTATGTCGTGTTCAGGAAGCTTGGTAAAGGCGATCAGGACTTGGTCGAGACCGACATGAAGCTCAAGGACTTCGAAGGCAATGTGTCAACCGCCATGGGAGCCGTATGTGTTGAACTAACCATCGGCAGCAAGACTTTGCCGACAACATTCTTCGTAATCAGCGGCAAAGGCACCTATAACTTACTCCTTGGGAGGGACTGGATTCATGCTAATTGTTGTATCCCTTCTACTATGCATCAGAGCTTGGTACAGTGGATTGGGGATAGGATTGAAGTCGTCTGCGGTGAGGCCCCATCTACTGTTGCATCGGCGGAGTTAGACACTTATGAGCAGACCAGGTGCATATCTGGCGAAGCCTGGGACAAAGAGTTCCTCAAAGTCGCCGATTACCGCATCAAACCGATCCAAGCAGTCGGTCCTGAGGAGGAGTTTTAATGGATCAGTTCGCCAATGACGGAAAGCTGGGGCAGGGCTTCACGTCCGCCGATGACTTGCTCAAGGTTGACGTCGGCGATGGTAGTAAACCTAGGCCTACTTTTATTAGTGCTAAGTTAGATTCCCAATGTAAGCAGCAGTTAATTGATTTATTAAAAGAGAATAAAGATTGTTTTGCTTGGGACTATACAGAGATGCCTGGTTTAGACCGATCGATAGTTGAACATCGGTTACCCATCAAGTCTGGTTTTCAGCCACATCGGCAGCCGGCGCGCCGATGCAATCCTACCATCTTACCCGACATTAAGGCTGAGATTACCAAGTTAATCGAGGCTGGATTCATTCGGCAATGCCGATATGCCGATTGGATTTCTAATGTGGTTCCTGTGTATAAAAAGAATGGAAAACTTCGTGTTTGTATTGATTTCAGGAACTTGAACAAGGCTACGCCGATGGATGGCTACCCGATGCCCGTTGCCGATCTGCTGATCGATGCTGCTGCCGGACATCAAATTATTAGCTTCATGGATGGTAATGCTGGGTACAATCAAATATTCATGGCTGAAGAAGACATACCCAAGACTGCTTTCCGATGTCCGGGTCACGTCGGCTTGTTTGAGTGGGTAGTCATGACTTTTTGCTTGAAGAATGCCGGTGCCACTTATCAGAGGGCGATGAATTTTATCTTTCATAAGTACATCGGCACAATTGTTGAGATCTACATCGATGATGTGGTGGTTAAGTCTGGAGACTTCAAGAAGCATCTTGCCGATTTGCAGAAGATATTGGAGTGCACAAGGAAGCATGGGCTGAAGATGAATCCTAACAAGTGTGCGTTTGGCGTATCGGCAGGGCAGTTTCTGGGCTTCATGGTGCATCAAAGAGGCATTGAAATCGGCAGAAAATCTATTAATGCAATTAACAGGGTAGTTACTCCCAAAAACAAGACTGAGCTGCAGTCTCTGATCGGCAAGATTAATTTCATTAGAAGATTTATATCCAATCTGTCTGGTAAGATTAAATCTTTTAGTCCTCTGTTAAAGTTGAAAGCCGATCAGGAATTTGTATGGCGAGAAGAGCAGCAGTCAGCCTTAGAAGAGATTAAAAGGTACTTGGTAAATCCCCCAATCTTAGTTCCACCTCAGCACGGGAGGCCTTTCAGGTTATATTTGTCTGCCGATAACGGTGTTATCGGGTCAGCCTTAATTCAAGAGTTTGAAGGGAAGGAGCGTGTAATATATTACCTGAGTAGAAGGTTGGTGGACGCTGAAACCAGGTATTCGGCCACAGAGAGAATGTGCTTATGTTTATATTTCTCTTGTACTAAATTAAGACACTACTTACTGTCGGCCGAATGCACTGTTGTCTGCAAAGATGATGTGGTCAAGTACATGTTGTCAATGTCGATTTTGAGTGGGCGAATCGGTAAATGGATTCTAGCATTATCTGAATTTGACCTAAGGTATGAATCGGCAAAGGCTGTTAAGGGTCAGGTGATGGCCGATTTTATCACTCAGCACTGCAATATGGTGGGCTTTGTTGAAATTGCCCCTTGGGCTCTGTTCTTTGATGGGTCTACGTGCAAGGATGGAGCAGGTATCGGTATTCTGTTAATTTCACCCCGAGGACAGAGGTACGAAATTTCTTTGCCGATTGTTGCTACTTCAACAAACAATCAGGCTGAGTACCAGGCTTTGCTTAAAGGGTTAGAACTACTCAGGGAAGTGCATGCCGATGCCGTTGAAATCTTCGGTGATTCCATGTTGGTGATTAATCAGCTGATCGGGACATATGAGTGCCGAAGTGAAGTGTTAATTGCAGCCCATGAGCGGTGTCTGCGGTTGTTAAAGGAGTTCAAAGAGTACCGCCTTGAGCACATTCCAAGGTTGCATAATGAAGAGGCTAATCGGCTGGCACAGAATGCCTCAGGATATCAGCCGATTCAGGAAGTCACGACATCGGTAACAAATGCCGATGACTGGAGAAAGGGGATTGCCGATTACTTGAGGGATCCATCCAGAAAAGTTGAAAGGCGCCTAAGGTTCCAAGCCACTAAGTGTGTGCTCCTTGATAATGAGTTGTATTATCGGACAATTGACGGAGTTTTGCTCAGATGTCTTGGCAAAGAGGAATCAAGGGAGTTGATGGGTGAGATCCATGAAGGTGTATGTGGAGCGCATCAATCGGCATTCAAGATGAAGTGGATGATTAGGCGGAATGGATATTATTGGCCAACAATCCTGGAAGATTGTTTCAATTATTTCAAGGGGTGCCAAGATTGTCAGAAGTTTGGTAATGTGCAAAGGGCGCCTGCATCGGCAATGAATCCTATAATTAAACCTTGGCCGTTCAGAGGATGGGCTATTGATCTCATCGGCCAGATTTATCCGCCGTCGAACAAGGGGCACAAGTTCATACTTGTTGCTACCGATTACTTCACTAAATGGGTTGAGGCAATTCCGTTGAAAAAGGTGACATCGGCAAACATGGTGGATTTCGTTAAGGAGCATGTTGTTTACCGATTTGGTATTCCTCAGACCATTACCACCGATCAAGGGACCATGTTCACATCAGGAGAGTTTGATGACTTTGCTGCTAGCATGGGTTTCAAGGTGTTGAATTCTTCTCCTTATTACGCTCAAGCTAACGGTCAAGCCGAAGCGACTAATAAGGGAGTCATTAAGCTTATAAAGCGCAAGATTGAAGAAAACCCTAGAAGGTGGCACGTGGTGTTGAACGAAGCTTTATGGTCATATCGGATGGCTTGTCATGGTGCAACCAAGGTCTCGCCGTATCAGTTGGTTTATGGACACGATGCTGTCCTACCTTGGGAAATTAAAACTGGTTCTAGGCGATTATCTTTTCAAGATCAGTTGACGACCGATGATTACGTTACTCTGATGAAAGATGAGTTAGAAGATTTGGCAGGTCATCGGTTGAGAGCGTTAATTAATATTGAAGAGAACAAGAAGAGGGTTGCCCGATGGTATGATAAGAAAGTAAAGGTAAAAGAATTTGCCGATGGTGATTTGGTTTGGAAGTTAATTTTACCGATTGGGACTAAGAGCTCTAAGTTTGGAAAGTGGTCCCCTAATTGGGAAGGTCCTTATCGGATAAAACAGTCTGCTCCTGGTAATGCGTATATTTTGGAAACCCTCGAAGGAGTGACGTTTTCTAGGGCGATTAACGGCAAATACTTGAAGAGATATTACCCTAGCATATGGGTAGACGCATGATGCTTAGTCAAATGCCGATGAAAAGTAAACTTATAAAAACATCGGTAAAAGCAAACTGGCGTTATATTACAAAACAAAATTAAGTATCAGGTTACATTCTCGCCGATACCACAGGCATCAGAACAAGGAGTGAATAACATTTATCGCGCGCAGGCGAATTTGGTCTATTTCATCTAACTCCTGAGCGTCAGCATCGGCAGAGCCCTCAACCGACTTGATCTTCTTCTTCCATGAGATAGCTTGCCGAGCATATTGATCCCTTTCTTGCTGCAAAGTTCCGATGGAGTCAGACAGTTGGGTCTTCTGTTGATTGGCAGCTCTCAAACCCTCTTCAATCTGTTGCAGTTCTGCCAGTAGCTCCTCTTTCCTCGCCGATAGCCGAGAGATTTCCTAGTCGAGGTTGCCGATGGAAGTTTTGGCTTGACCGATGCTTCTGTGCTTCTCATCGGCAAGGTCTTTAAATCTGAACTTCTCTTCCTCGCTCTTGGCTTGGGCCGCTCTATCAGCAATACGACGAGTGAGCCGTTGGTACTGAATTTGTTTGACGTCAATGGAAGCTGCTTGGAGGATGGTTTCTGCTGCATCGGCGGAAAGATGGCTCTGGATATCTTTGAATATAATCCTTGCCACCGATGAGTCCTGGACAAGTTGGGAAGTATCTTGCAGCAGTAGGGAGAGCAACTCCTCAAGCTTGGACTTGACTTCTGCCGATAGAGCCGGGTGGGAACTCTCCTCTTCATCGTCATCGGGGACGTCGACGGCGAAGGAAAATAGACTGTCTGCTCGGAGGCGGCTTGGGTGCTCATCTTCGTTCTGAAGGTTTAGGCTGTAAGAGAAGAGGCTGTCCGGAGAGTCCTGGGCCTGAAAACAAGGGTTAAAATATGCCGATTGCAAAATTATACTATGAGCTCTAAGGTAATCTACTTACCGCCTTGAAACGGATCTCCTGCCTAGGGCTTGGTATGCTAGACGGTCCGGCTTCATCTTGAACATCGGCGGCAGACGCCGATGACTGAACCCGTGTTGGGGAAGTAGCCGACACCGCTGGTCTTGATGTAGTCGTTGCTGGCGTCGCCTCCGATATAGTGACGGTTTCTTGTGGTGGCACTCTGTCATCGGGGACTTGGGGCGATGGTGCCGATGCTGACATTATTACTGTTGCGAAGGCTTGAATGGTTCCTTCGTCAGGTAATCTGGCTGGCGATGCCGATGCTGATGCTACCTCCGTTGCTACGACGGGAGTTGTTTCTTCAGTCACCATAGCCGGTGCCAATGTCGATGCCGTTTCGATCGTCGCAGCAGCCACTATCTCCTGGACGGGGGCGTCATCCATCGGCTGTTCAGGTACGGAAGTCAATGGAACTCCTACCAATGACCCGTCGGCAGGTGGTGTGACTGGAGCCGGAAGCTCTGCTGGCGGCGCATCAGCAGCTGATGGTGCAGTTGGAGCCGATGGTGGAGGGGAAGCCAGCCTCAAGCGCCTTTTCTTTGTCGGCGCAGCAGTAGGAGAACCAATCCGCTTGGATGAAGACTGGGGGGCATCGGCAACAGGGTCAGAAGTTAGTTGTATTCTGTGAACAGATGCCGATGACCATAATGCCTGAAAATACAGAGCGAGTTATGCAAGGTAGATGTTGCCGATGAAATAGTGTATGATCGGTACAAGTAAAGAGTTTACTGCATAAGTTTGCGTGAAGGCAACAGCGGCAGCTGATGTAGCCTGAGCTGTTGTAGGCATCGGCAAGGGTACCTGTTGAGGCGTGAAGGCGGCCAACGTCGGGGCTTTGTTGCCAATGATCGATATAGGGCCCATCATCCGAAGTTTGAAGGGCCTGCCGCTATTGCTCATTGTGGGGACTGGATCATTGGCCTGTCAAATACAAAGGTGCAGAGTGATGATACTGATGATAAATGAAATAATGAAAATACATCAGACAGCGAACTTACTGCGTCGTCGGGAATAAGGTAATCGGCGTCGATCAAGTGCCGATAGTAGTGTGAAGACTTGGCGAGTAGTTGGCACTTCCACTCTTTCCACCAAGACTTGAACTCGTTGGTAATGAAGGAGGTCGGCGTCCAGGAGGACAAGTCAAGGTCTGACAAATCGGCATCGGCAGGGAGGTTGATGACTTTGTTCCAATCCAGACTGCTGGAGATTGTCTGTCTGGGTCTTACGACCTTGGAATACCATAGCTTGATCGGCAGTTGGTCAAATGCCAGTTGTCTTGCCGCTGCCGATGGATAGTAAAACTCGTACGACGGCGGAGCATTCTTTCCAGATCCAAAGATGTTTACCGGGAGGGCTCGGGGAGTGATGCTGGCCCTCATGATTGCTTGGTTCTCAGGCAAGCTCATATCGGTCAAGTTGAAGAGCAGTGGGAACTGGCTCTGTTCATCAAGATATGGCCACCAACTCCGTTCTGTGGAGGGAAGTCCGTTGTAAAACCTCTGGAAAAAGTAGCCGAAGTACTCTATATCGGCATCGGTACCCGGTAGTGTTTATGATGGCTTCTCCAAAGTTAAGCGGAGCTCGAGTTGCCGATTCATCGTCATCATATCGGTAATCTTCTGACAGCTCTCTCGGGAATTGTTGGGCAAATAGGTCGAACTCGAGGACCTTGTGCATATGTGCATTCAACCAGAGGTTAATGAAACACCAAGGGCCTCCGAGATTGCCGATGGGCTCTCCTAGCAGCAGTTTATTGGATACTTGGTGCAGCAATTGGTAAACTGACCCGAGGAGGTACCTGCCCAAAGGAAGCCTTGTACCGTGGGCGAGCAGTTCGGCCGCGGGGAGGTGCATAGTGGTCGGGCCGATGGTTTTGCCACAGAAGACAAACTTCTCTAACCACATGTTTAAAAAGATGGCGTGCTCCCGTTGGCTTACCGATCCGGTTTTCTTGTGTTCTTGGATGTAACCTGTCCAGCCGCCGATACTGCGGGTGTTCATCTTGTACTCAGCTTTTCTGTTAAACAGGCTGAGCGTATCGGCAGAGGTAATGTCCAAGTCGGTCAGCATATAGACATCGGCAAGGGTGGGAGTAGTTGGTCCGTGCCTGAAAAGGAAGGCGTTCATACTGTCGGACCAAAAATATGAAGCTGCTATCATCAAGTTCTCATTCTTCTCTGCATCGGCAATTGAGAGCCTAATGCATTGATCTAAGCCACGCTCCTGCCAATATACTTGCTGTGACCTGGCCAACCTCAAGTACCAATTTTTCCATCCTTTGGTGTGCTTGGGCCATGAGCGGAATGTATCTTTCCACAATCCCAGACCAAAGCTTTCGGATCTAAACGGTATCCGGTTGGTTTCTGCGTTGATGATGGAGGTGGGGTCTGGATTGCCCATTGGGCCTAGGCAGCTAAGATTGGAACCAGCGAGGGGAATGATGACTTTGTTGTACAACTCCTAGGGTTCGAGAAGGGGACGAATTAGAAAGAAGAACAGGGATGAAACCAGGTTTTTGCGGAGAAAAGAGAGGTTAGATTGGATGAGGAATGAATCTTACCTTCGGGATGTCGACCTGGATCGCCATTGGAGTCAAGAGAATGCTTGATTCGTCCTTGGAGTGTGAAGAAGTACTGTTGCTTGAGCTTGTGTTCTTCAGGGCAGCCGAAGGTTGAAGACGAAGGCCGGGAGGTGAAAGTAAAAATGGGCTCGGGTAAAAAAGGTAGTCTGGATCCCGGTAACTTTTATGATCCTGTTCAGGGGTATTTGGGGGTTCTGTTCCACACTGTGCAGGAATGTAGAGAGGCCCGCGGTAGATACGCGCGGTGGTCGAGGTGGTCTGTAACTGTTCATGCTACAATCGAGGGGTTTTATTATTAGATTGCAGTTCCACACGCGGGGATCGAGGAAAACCGTACACCTATCTCGGGGGTAACGGCTACAGCAACGGCTACAGCGGAGAGAATTTCGGCACGTAAAGTTATACGCTCCGAAACTGGGGGGCATGTGTTGACACCGTTTTTCGACACGTGTCAAATGGACTGAGGCTTGACTGGCTGGTGACTATTCCCCATCGGTATCGGTAAAGTATGAGTTGATATGGTCGACGGGAGAGTGCTACAGAAGGCCAAGTATGTTGCCGATGGAAGCTGGATAGTCTTTGCCGACAAGGGTTAATTGGCGGTCTTGCCGATTGCTGATGAGCTGCTGCGATGAAGACTCTTTGCTACCAATAAGGACTCGTTGCCGATTGCCGATGGAAAATAGTTGCCGATTGCCGACAAGGGTTTATTGCCGATTGCCGACGAGGGGATGCTACCAATCGGGAAAAGTGTTGCCAATGCCAATGAGCGTAACTTAGCGCTTGGGGGCAGCTGAAGGTTATCGATGGTCCAAAGAAGGAAGGTGCGGATTAAAGGAATCTGCCGATGGAGAGTTTCCATCGAGAAGAAGTATAAGGAAACTGGTGCTTTGTGTCAGTATTATTATAGTAGTTTGAGTCCGGCTCTTGCATGGGTCGTTTATTTTCCTTTAGAATAGGTGTGTTTGTTTAGGAAATAAATATTGTTATCCGGCTCCTGCGCAAGTCAGTTTCCTTTAGAGTAGGAGTTTGTTTTAGGAAAGATATGTGTCGTGTTATTATACAACTCTTCATGCGGGAGTATAAATATGAGCCCGAGGGCTGTGGAATAGATATCAATCAACCAAAAAACAAACCAATTCTACTTTTTATCCTACTTTTATCGCAATTTACCTTCTTATGCATTAGTTGTAGTTATCAACGAGTTCTTCAACCTTTCGACGGGCTGCACCACCTTGATCTCCATCAAAGTCCTTGTTAGTTCCGTGTGGGAGTACCTCTAGGCTTTGGCAATCCGGGCGCATCGCTGTTTGCCTCGTCTAGCTCTGCTCTAAGTTATCCGTGATCAATCTGAGCCTTGACGTCCGGGCGCATCGCTATCGTCTCGTTCAGTTTGTCATAGTTATCATCCTTGTCGATTGATTGGTCAAATCGACTGGCACGCCCTCGACATCGAGCTTTGGGTAATAGCCCGGGGTGTTCACGGATCTGACGCTTTTTGTGTCAACAGATGCCAATTTTAAATGGAAGAATTGGCAAATGGATTTTAGCTCTGTCAGAATTTGATTTAAGGTACGAGTCGGCAAAAGCAGTAAAGGGTCAGGTTATTGTTGATTTTGTTACCCAACATCGTGATCCCTCTGCTGACATAGTAACTATTGCACCATGGATTTTGTTTTTTGATGGTTCGTCTTGTAGCAAAGGTGGTGGGGCCGGTGTTCTCTTAATTTCTCCTAGGGGTTTGACCTTTCAGTATGCCATCCCCATTGATTTCCTGGTTACTAACAATCAAGCAGAGTATGAGGCGTTGCTTAGAGGGCTCCGATTGCTTGTCGAGGTAAAGGTCGTGGTTGTTGAAGTTTTCAGGGATTCTGAGCTGGTAATTAACCAACTGATCGGCCAATATGAATTCAAGAGTGATATGTTAAAGGGATATTATGAAGAGTGTCAAGAGCTTCTAAAGAGTTTCCAAGTGGCCACCTTGCATCATATCCCTAGGGGGAAGAATGAAGAAGCAAACAAGCTGGCTCAAAGTGCTTCGGGGTACCGAGAGGATCAGGAAATTCATGCTTTGGATGAAGATCGGGTAATTGATGACTGGAGGAACGAAATTGCCGATTATTTAAAAAATCCATCTGTCGGTGTCTAAAATGGCGGGGTATAGACGGCCAATGAGTAAATTTCTAAGCGTGTCGGAGTTTGGATGGTTACGCTCGGAGAACACGGAGGTTTATACTGGTTCGGGCACGAACGCCCTACGTCCAGTGTGTTGCGGGGTTGTATTACTGAGCGCGGAGAGCTCGTAGGAGGGAGCTACAAGCTTTGGTGAGAGAGGAGAGGCTGTCCCCAGGTCTCGTGTGTATGAGGTTCTTGGTTCTGGTGAGTGCTCGCGTGTGTGCGAGTTTGAATGTGTGTGAATGAATGTTGGAAAATGTCGAGAGAGCGAGATTGGGGGTCCATTCCCTCCCTTTATATGTAGGGAGAGATGGAGGAGTACAGTAGAGAGAGGGGGGGAGTGACGTGGGCCCGGCTTGGGCTGCTGCCGAAGGAAGCCTTTGTCTTCATCCTGTCTTCCTTCCTGAGGAAGATTGCGCCAGTAGACGCATGTCCGAGTCCTGTTCATCCTTGTCGAGCTGTAGCCATACGCCTTGTGATCGGGAAACCTGTTGTTCCCCTTTCCGGGTATGGGCGGAGGTTGGTCACACGGGACTAGGCACCCCCGCGTCCCGTCATACAGGGCTTGATGATGCCCTAATCCCTGTTGGGGTGTCCGTCGGAGACATGGCGTGGATATCACGCGCGGGAGTCGTCGGTTAGGCAGCATATGACCCTGTACCGCAAGGTGAACAGAAGTCAGCATGGTGGCTCATGCCTTGAACCCCATCCATGAGGACGGAGCGTACTGTAGACCTTTTGACTATGTGGGCTAGGGCACCCCAGACTGTGTATGGCAATGAGAGCTCCGAGGGCGAGGGTCGTCACGGATGATGTTTGCCGGGCTCGAACGGGGCGGGAGAGCCCCTGAGGGTTAATGACGTCACGGGCGACACCACCTTGGCTCAGGTGAGGCGGAGGAGCCCCCGATGGTTGATGACGTCACGGGCGACGCCACCTTGTCTCGGGCGAGGCGGGGGAGCCCCAAGGGTTGATGATGTCACGGGCGACGCCACCTTGGCTCGGGCGAGGCGGAGGAGCCCCGAGGGCAGATGATGTCATGGGCGACGCCACCTTGGCTCGGGCGAGGCGAAGGAGCCCCTTGATGGTGTTTTTTGTTTTTGCGGAGTCTGATAATTTGGGTACCCTATTTCTAGGTATCCGACACCATCACAAAAAGTTTCCCGAAAACTTAGGTATAAGGCTATCAAGTTCGTGCTCCTTGATGACCAGTTATACTACAAGTCCATAGATGGAGTGCTCCTCAGATGTTTGAATCAAGAGGAGTCCAGAAAGCTGATGTATGAAGTGCATGGAGTATGTGGTGCACATCAGTCGGCTTACCGGATGAAATGGATAATAAGGAGGACTGGTTATTATTGGCCAACCATGCTTGAGGATTGTTTTGAGTATTACAAGGGATGTCAAGACTGTCAGAGATTGGGTAATATTCAGAGAGCCCTAGCGTCGGCCTTAAACCCAATTGTCAAACCTTGGCCGTTCAGAGGATAGGGCATAGATTTGATCGGTCAAATTCATCCTCCCTCTAGCAAAGGACATAAGTTTGTACTGTTGGCCACAGATTATTTCACAAAGTGGGTTGAAGCTATTCCCCTAAAGAAAGTTATGTCAGAAAACATGATAAACTTTGTTAAAGAGCATATAATTCACAGGTTCGGGATTCCTCAGACTATAACAACAGATCAAGAGACTCAGTTCACTTCATCCGAGTTTTGTGATTTTGCCGAGGAGATGGGAATCAAATTGTACAACTCTTCTCCTTATTATGCACAAGCTAATAGCCAAGCTGAATCTTCAAACAAGATCATGATCAAAATCATTCAGAAGAAGATTGATGAAAAGCCGAAGAAATGGCATTCGGTTCTTAACGAGGCTCTGTGGGCTTACCAAATGGCTTGCCATGGGTCTACTCAAGCATCTCCCTATGAGTTGGTTTATGGGAATCATATTGTACTGCCATGGGAATTGCAATCAGGATCAAGACAGATTACGTTGCAGAGTGATTTGAGGAAAGAAGATTATAAACATCTAATGATGGATGAATTGGAAGATTTACATTTAGTTCGTCTCAAGGAATTGGAGAATATTGAAAAAAATAAAGCGCATGTTGCAAGGTATTATAACAAGAAAGTTAAGGAAAAACAATTCTCAGAGGGAGATTTGGTTTGGAAAACCGTATTGCCGATCGGGACCAAGGACAGAGCGTTCGGCAAATGGTCTCAAAATTGGGAAGTACCTTTTCGATTGGTAAGGAGTGCGCCAAGCAACGCATATATCTTGAAAACTTTATTGGGAGAGGAATTTGCTAGGGCTATCAATGGAAGGTTTCTGAAGAAGTTTCATCCTAGTGTTGAAGTTGGTGCATAAGCGGATTTGGACCTGATGCAGAGATAGCCGATACGGAGATATCGCCTTTAGCCAAAAAATACTTTGAGAACACCTCGGAGAATAGCCGACATGGCATGTGTCACCTTTAGAATAAAAAAAATAGAACACAAGCATTTCCAGATTGATTGTTCTCAGAAAACAGTGGAGATCTTGGATATTTCACAAAGAAAGTTCTTTACATAAGGTACCTAAGTACAAACTACTCATCAAACACCCTGTTGATAACCGACTAAGCGTCTGTAACTGCGGCGAGGGCAGTTGCATGGTCTTCATAACTCTCCAGAAGGTCGTCGATGTTTTCGACATTCTCTGGAGACTCTTGACCATGGTAGCCGGTTGGCTAGATGGAGAAGTCCTCGCCACGCTGAGTAGTCATGGCCGCCAACCCCAGGGCCACGTCGTGGTGCACGCCATGGATAGCAACTTGATCCATGCGGTCGTCCGCATTGTCGAGGCGTGCCTCGGTGGTCTCTCCTTGGGCATTGACCTTGTTGGCGATCCTGTTCGCCGCGGCCTTCAAACGATCATTCTCTGTAGAAAGTGCTGGACGGAGACACAAGTCGGGTGAGCAGGTATGATTAAAAGAGAGAGTAAAGCAAAACTATTTTCGGCTAACCCGTGATGGTGTCGCAGAGTTGCTTCCGCTGATCCTCCCACTCGAGTTGGTCGATACCATACTGCTTGGAGATCTTCTCCAATTCTCCGCTGGTTTCGTCCCTCTCGCGCCTGAAGTTGGCCGCCTCCGCGTGAGTGTAGGGGGGATCCTCATCCAACCCCGAACCTAGGTCCCAAGGCTGAGAGTGGTAAGAGTCCGAAGACCCAGAGGAGGCCAGCGCTAGGCTCCCCGGCTGATCAGCTACCGCCGTAGGAAGAGGGATGTTGTGGCTTGTGGAGATGGAGTTGATCCTGATGAACAAGAACGGAGATTCAAGGCTAGCATAATGGACAGAGAACAAGATACAAGGGGGCAAGGAACTGATTCTTACCCGCGCTGCCGATTGTGCCATGTCCGGCTCCCTTCGGGTGCCCCTTCGGCGGGGCGCTTGCCGCGGTTGTCACCTCCCGCCATTGTTACTGTATGGTTAGGGTTTCCCTATGGATTGAAAAGGAGAGGACGAAGGCAAGAGTTTGACTGAACCGTTGAAAAAGGAAGGAGGGGGAAGGTTTATTTATATGCTGAACAAGAATACCAAGAGGCGAGTTGAGGTTGTTCCTATTCGATGGGCCGTTAGTGGAATGGGCCAGGCTCGGGTATATCAAAGGTCGCTCGGCTATATCCTTATACCAATACGGTCGGCTATGTCAAAGGTTGCTCGGCTATATCCCTACGCTGAATTCAGTCGGTTATCTGAAAGCCAGAGATGATTCGACTATACCTTAATCAGAGAAAAATGGTGGAGCCAATTATGCTATCATACTAACAGGGATATATATTGAGAAGCCAGACAGTAGTAATGGTCAAAACATGAAACATGTTGCTCTTAATCTATTACAAAACTGTATGTCTACCGATGCAGGAGCTGATTGATGGCATCTAAGGCTTCAGTCTTGATTCGGTTAACATCAGCTAGCACCTTTTGATCTTCATCTTCAGAACTTTGGATGTTGGATAGCCTTGCTCTAAGTTGTGCGTTTTCTTTTAAGTCAATTGACATTTGTGATGAAATTGCCTCTATAGAACTCGACAAATCTGTCACTTTGGCTTCATGAGATTGGATTTTGGCATTTAGTGCAGATAATTCAGCTTCCAGTCTAACTCTTTCATCCTTCATGGTTGTCAACTCGGATTCCAGAGTCATCATCAAATCTTTAGTAGCCTGAAGATTAGAGTATAAATCTTTGGCCTCTTGTTTCTTCAGGAGCTTGCTGTCCTGCAGAACAGTCCTGGAAGCTATATTCTTGTTTGCTCTCTTCACCATACCAAAGTAATCATCAAGTCTGGGTGCAGATTCCAAAGAGGCCTTGAGAGCAGTTGGAAGATCTTGATTAATGAGCTCAAGGATATCCTTTATCTGATCTGAATCTTGTAGCAGGATGTTGATGTCCTTGTTCAGCAAATGGGCTATATCCTGCAGCCGAGCTTGATTTTCCTCTGATAGGACCTGCTGGGAGGTGGCTTCTTCCCCTTTTTCATTGATGAAATCTTCAACAGTGAAGGAGAAGCTGGTGGTCGGCTTGGAAGTATTCTTGTGAAAAGAATGAGTGTTAGCCGATTGGTTAAAAATTGATGAAAAAACAAATGGTTTGAGGTAATGTATTACCTGCTGGGTTGATTGAGCCTCAAGATGTGGTGTGTCTTGGCATTGTTGACTTGATTGGGTGCCCTGAGGAGGTGAATCTGGAGCCGGACCAAAAGAGTGTTCTCCTGCTAAATTGTACAAGATTTTGTCTGTTTCCGACAATACAGATACATGAGCAGGAATTGAATGGTATATGGAAGAGGAAGGTGATTAGCCGAATAATATTACCAATGCGCTCGGCGGTTTCTTGGGCGTCAGTGTTTTCGGCTTCATCAGTTTTAGTGTCTGCAGTTTCATGAACTTCTGCCGATGGTTGGGTTTCTGCATCTTCAGTAAGAGGAATGTCTACTGTTGGTGGAGCATTGCTTGATCTGGGGATATTAACATGTGGCTGCAATGAAGATGGTTAGTATAAGGATAGGCTGTTTTATTCCAAAGTGGAGTTTACTACTGGATAAAAAACCAAAACTTGGGAGATCTATGAGATTTCCTGGACCTCACTTTTCTGGTCACATGAATGTCTTCAAGTATTTTCCTCTTGCCTTTTTCTTCTGAAGGAGCAGTAGCTAACATTGCAGGGATCTTTATGAAGATTGTTAGAGTGGGGGAATTGTAGCCTAATGCAGGTTTAGGCCTAGCTTTGTAATACTCCACTGTTTTATTGGGGGGGATAGGCTCAAAATCCTATACATGGCCAAATTTCAGAATATGAGATGAATGCAGAACAAGAAATAACTAATGCAATGAGATTACCTCACTCTCAGGAGCAAATGGAGAATATAAGTCTTGATATAAGGGGTGGACTGGTATATTAAAAATGTGGTTGTGCCACTCTTGCCACCAAGCAGAGAAAAGGGGATGGGCATCATCCACTAATCCAAATAGAGAAGGTTCATATATTGGTAAGTCTTGTCCAAGCTCAAAGACTTTTTTGGTTTCTGTTTCATTGGTGATCAGCTCCCTGTATCTTATGATTGATGAAAAAAAGTCTTGGGGCAGCTGTCCACATCCTAATTGCCTGGATGCCACATTGGGATTGTAAAATTCATAGGTAGGCTGCACCATTCTTCCATGATGAAATTCGGCTGGCAGGATGCTTGGCTTAATGAAGGAGTTAAAAATTTCCATAGATACCTTATCAGAACAGCCAGACTCATAGCTGAATTTGTAAGGGAAGGTCAGATCATCATTTTCTCTGTAGGAAAGTCAGAGCACATTATTGAAACCTTTGAAGAACAATTTGAAGAGGTGACCAATATCCATGTCAATGCTGATGGATGATGATGCTTCTCCATATGTTTGACAGCTCTTGGTTGTTGCTGGATCACCCTCGGCATAATTAACCGAAGGGAAGCTTAGATTGTGAAGAGGTATGGACACCACTTGATGCATATAAAGTTGCAACCACATCTGAATGAACCACCAAGGGCCACTCACACAGGAGATACCCTTGCCATGGTACATTTGAGTAGAAATCTGATGCATCATGTGGTATACAGCCCCTAAGAGATATTTACCCAGGGGAATTAGTGTGTCTGCGGCTAAGTCTTCAGCCATTATCATGTGATTCAGGGTTGGCTCATTGGATTTTCCACAAAAGATAAACCTGCATAGTCACATGTTCATAAAGGCTCTGCTTTCCTTTTCAGAGATGATACCAGTTGCTTCCATGTAGGTTTGGATGTATCCAACCCATCCACCTCCGGATTTAACAGCTCTTTGGTGGCTTTTACCCTTATACTGGCAAGGGTGTACTGGCTTAGATACATTCAGGCCAGTCATCATGAATACGTCGGCCAAGGTCGGAGTCATCATACCGTGGCCGAAGACGAAGGCTTTGATGGCGTTGGACCAGAAATGAGAGGCTGTTATCAGGAGGGGCTCATTTCTGGGCATTTCTGATAAAGATAGCTCTAGACAGTGGTTGATGTCTTGGCTGTCCCAACTGCTGCTGTTCTTGTCCGACATCCTGCGGTACCAATTTCGCCATCCAGCTATTGGAGGAAGCGACCAAGTCTTGAAGGTGTTTGTCCATTGATTTGGCGGGGTGACTCCAGATTTGAAAGGGATCCTCAAAGTTTCCTTCTCGATGATCTCAGTTGGGTCAGGATTGCCCATGGGACCAAGGAGGTAAGAATCGGGGTTTGCGGCATAAGGAATCAAAATCTCATTCTTGTATTCCTTCAAAAATAATGGAATCAAGAAAGCGGATGAGTTGAGAGAGAAGCAGGGAAACCGATCAGGGATTGTCGAATGCACGAGAAAATGAGTTGGAATTTTACCTCTGGGATCTCATTCTGGGTCGCCATTGAGGGTTCGATGCGGATTTGAGGATGCCGAAGTGTGGATTTCTTGAAGTGGCGGCTACGGTGTTGAACAGTATAAACCTAAGGGGAAAAGGAAGCTTGCGGTCAATTTCAGAATAAACGGCTTTTATCCCGAAATTGAGGGGGCATGTGTTAACACCGGATTTTTGCACAATGACAAGTGAGCCAGTGCATGATGTGTCGGCAAAGGTAGATGCCCAGAAGCGTTCGGCAAAATTCGTGCGGTCGGTTAATTATCAGATTCGACGGTCGATTGCAATCGGTTAATCAGAAGAAGAGCGGTTTCCACCGGAGCGATAAAGGCGGCAAGTGAGAGCGGAATTAGTAACGATGGTTTCGATAATTAAGGCAATGAGATCTCCGAAGGAAACCGAAGTCAAAATATTGCATTTCTTCCTTTAATATTTTGTAACCGTGTCCTCTTAGGACTCATGTTATAGCCAGGGTATAAATATAAGCCCTTAGCTATTGTAAAAGGTGTTCACAACCAAATCAATGTAACCATAATTAACATAATTTACTAGGTTCTAGAGTTCTACATAGAGATGTGTAAGTCTTAGTTTGATCGATAGTTTTTAATTCTATATTTATTTTAATTCGCAGTTATTATTAGGTTTAGAAAAGACTATTTACTTTTTTAGTCTGTCATCTCGACCCTACCCATGCGATAGGAATGTTCTTCTGAGATTGGAGAAGAGTGTGGAGGAAATCGAAATTGGAATTATTTCGCACGGGTGAAGCGAAGTTTTTGTCGTACAATGCAAATGTCTCCTGTTTAGCTTTTTTTAGTTGAAAGTGAGAGAAGATTGTTCCTAAAATTAAAATTTGAATGGAACATATGTGCTAGTATACAAATAATAAATAATAAATAATAAAAATTGTAGAAAGACATGCTTGCCCCGCGCCTCAGGCTCTCCGTCCCTACACCGTGTCGGGTGCACCCGTCTCCTTCCCTTCCCACACCCCGCTCCCACTCCCAGATCCCACTGCTCCCCAGATCCGCGCCCGAGCCCTAGTCCCCAGATCCGCCGCGGCGCCGGAGCACTCCTCCTCGCATTGGCGTCCGCGGCGCCATGGCGTGCCTCGCGATCTCCCTGCAGCCGGTGAACGGCCCGGACATCCTACTGCAAACGCGGTCCTGGTTCCCCGTCTCCCGCGCCCTCGCCGCCCTCTCCGCCTTTCGCCTCGCGCGCCTCCAGCTCGCACGCGGCAAGCAGCAGCCCTCCTCATCCTCCGCCTCCTCGGCCTCGCTCGACGCCATCGGCGACGATCCGCTCGCCGCCGCGTCGGGGCAGCTCGTTGTCGGCGTCGAGTCACAGTACCGCGTGGTGTACCGCCTCGTCAACTCCATCTACGTGCTGGGCGTCACCACAGCAGGCTCCGACCATGCCGCCCCCGCTGTCAACGCCTTTGCCGTCGCCGACGCCGTCAACCAGGCCGTCTCCGTCGTCGTCGCAGCCTGCCGTGGCGTCGACGTCACCCCCGAGAAGGTGCACCGCAAGTACCCGAGGTCTATCTCGCCCTCGATCTCGTCCTCCACGGCGTTGGCTCCGTCCGCCTCTCCCAGATCCTGGCCACCATCCATGGCGACAACCTCGCGCGCATGGTCAACTCCTCCCCCGACGCTGAAGCCAAGGCCCGTGGCGCGGATCCCTGGCCCGCCGTCGAGCACCTCGCGCAGGACCGCCACGCTGCGAGGGAGGGCTTCTCGGGCGTCTCTTTCGAGCTTCCCCAGGAGACGCTCGCGGCTGGTGAAGAGTTCTCGTCTAACATCGCTCCTGCGACCACTGTTGCTACTGGGGATGAGCCACCACCTGAGGAGGCAGCACCTGTGGAGAAGGATCCCTTCGCAGCCAGTGACCTGATTAACAACAAGCCGGAGGAGGCATTGGTGGGTGGGTTCAAGAAGAACAAGGAGACTGCCCTTGTGGTTGCTGATCCTGCAGCTGCGCTAGCTGGATTGGAGGTCACGACTTTACCGCCAGCTGAGGCGACTAAGCCGACATTTATTGGAGTTGAAGGGTTTGAGGGTGATTATGGTGGCATTGAGTTTGGCAATGATGAGGCTTCACTTGCTGAGGCATTTGAAGGGCTCAATGCGCCATTTGGTGGTGGGCTGGATGCTTCTGAGTTTGTTACAACAACGAAGAAGGATCACAAGGACAGGACCATCACTGGTCTTGAGCTGCTTGCAACAAGTGGGCAGCCACCGAATGCAGCTGCTGGTACTCCATTGGAGAATCTATTGGTGACCAAGCGTGCAGAAATGACTGCTCCTGAGTTGTTTATTGCTGAGGAGATCAATGCAGAATTCAAGGAGTCTATTCTTGTGCGTGCTGGTTTGAAGGGTACAATCTTCCTGCGGACCTTGCCACTGAACAAGGCAGCGGACAAGGAGACAGAGTTCTCATTTCGTCTTGAGGGCACATCCGGAATGAAGAGGGCTGCATTGCAGAGTATTGTGTTGAGTAACCTACAGAATGGACTGTTCCATGTCAGGACTGTGTCGAAAGAGGAGCCCATTCCCCTCATGAAGTACAGCTTCCTGCCGAAGCACTCGCCACTCCCTTTGAGGATGCGCCTAGTGAAGCGCCATAGTGGGACATTACTCTCAGTGATGATACAGTACGCATCCAATCCAATGCTGCCCCAGCCTCTGAGCAATGTTACATTCATTGTTAAGCTTCCTGTGGACCCCACCCTGCTCAATGTTTCACCCAAGGCTGTGCTAAACCGGGCAGAGAGGGAGCTTAGATGGCATATTTCAGACATTCCCCTGAAAGGTCCAGCTGGAAGGCTCAGGGCACGGATGCCTGTTGACCAAGACTCCAAAGATGGTGAGCTAGAGGTTTTTGGGATGGTGAAGTTTGCTTACCAAGGTCCATTCACATTGTCTGGGATTAAACTATGCCCAGCCAGTGATGGCATTGCCCAATTTAATGAAGTTGGCCATACCTTCTCCAGTGGGAGTTACCTGTGCATCTGATAGGTACTATCTTGTACTGTAGGTGCTTGTTCACCTGTTTTTATGTTTGTTTGTTTCTACAGCAGGGTGTGAAAATCCTATTGTATGTAGCAAAGTGTGTTTCTTTTGTGAGGCTGAAATTCCATCACGTTTTTGAGTTATCTGTTTCTTGATATATCATTTGTGATTACTCATGAAGACTACTTTATACATCATTCATACGAAGAAACAATGTACTGCTCTATTTAATTACTATTTTATTGCTTCTCTTTTTTCTTAGCATGCATTACTTAGAGATGTTATTGCTTCTGTTCAAAAGAGAATACCACTGTAATTAGTTACTATTAGATTAGATTAGATGATATCTAATTATTCATGCAGGTTAACTGATTGATTTTAATTATGAAAAGATTAAAATGATTGAATTCTCTGTTTTTATTGTATGATATCTCTGTTCATCATGAAGTTAAGTTAGGAAGGTGGCACTAATGGGTTACTCCCTCACTTCCCTCATCGCTAGTGTAAGTTGCTTAGGGACATTGACATGGTCTACAAGGTGGCAATTTATTGCCAATTTCTATGAAAAAAATTTAGCTAAAATAAAAAGAATCATGTCTTGGAACTATTTTTTTATGATATATTTTATGATATAAGTTTACCAGCATCAATCTTACATTCTCAGTCTATCTAGGTGTTCTTATTGTGATGTTCAAAGTTGAAAATTGGAATCCTGAAGTGACTTATATTACAAGGAAATACCTGTTTAGCAATTGTGATCAAATTTCAATTTCAGTTTCCATATAAAATTTCAGCTTTCTCTGGACAGAAACATATCCCTACTGATGCAAGTTAACAGTCTTGGCAATGATCAATATCCTGGGCTGTATGTATGGCACATTGATATTTCTGCAAATAACCAAAGAGATAATATCAGGTGACAACTGATAAGAGTATTGGTCAACATATGCTCAAGTGCAATCTTGATGTTGTGTCTAACCTGATTGACCCAAGTGAAGGGTTGGAGTTCCCTCATAATTGGGCTGACTTATGCCCAATTAGATTTAGTCAAATTATAAAACTTAAAAGTGATAAGAGGTAATTATATTTAGTCAAATTAAAAGTGATAAGAGGTAATTAGATTTAGTCAAATTAAAAGTGATAAGAGGTATGGGGGAGTTCCCACTTCTCACTTTTGGGGCCACTCAGATTAGATCCAATACACAAGGTTGAGTTTGTGCATATGTACTCTTATGCACCTTATATTACCTCAAAATTAAATTACTGGCGAGCTGAGCATGTTCATGATTACTGTGCCCCCCAGCCAGTTTGGGACACCAAACTGGTTTGAACACTATTGGTTTCCTGGCTGATAATCATTGAATGAAAATGGTAGTGTGTAAATGTTCAATCATTAACCTCAAGTGCCACTCATTTGATGCTGAGAAACCTGTGTTTCGTTTTTTTACTCTTTAAGTATAAGTAGGTTTTTAAACTCCTAATAAGAGTATAAGACACGGTATTCTAATGTTGCAATACTAATTCCCTTGCACCCTTTGGTTCATCGAAGTTCAAGTTTAACTGAGATCTTGTGCTAGTTATCATCCCAGTCTCATATTGCTTGTGTCAATACCAGTTAATATGAAAGTTTATACTGTCTGTAGTGAGCATGTTCTCATTCTCATCTTGTTCAGATTTGCTTGTGCTGGCACATTAGATGAATATTGGTACCCTGAACAGATTTTTGCTTCTACATTGCAGTGAAAGAAACTGTATCAGCTTTATCATGGACAGTAGAAGTCCATTTAGTACAATGGTTAATAAAGAAGTGATGTCCTCAAATGTGTGATCGAATAGTTTGTGTGGTGTCCAATACCTGCATGATACTTAATGACATGAATTTAGTATGTTTATCAGAAACTGTCTTCATAGTATCTACATTTTATATATGTATATATATTGCTATAGAAATTAATGGCTGAACTTTTGTCTGGTATCTTTTAGTTCAGAATATATTGACAGGATGTAGTAGCTGCTGCTTCTCTTCATTTCTGAAGTAGCCCAACTAATGTCATCTTTTCACTGAAGGTTTTTAATGCTATGGTTATTCCAAAAATTGATGCTTACATGTAGCTGTCTAATATTGGCCTTGGAAAAAGCAACGCCTTGTGATTATGAAGAATGTGTTTTCTAGTTTGTTTGAATCATTTTGAACCAAATAATATGTTTTACTTGGTTTAAGCCACTGCTTGCATTATTCTTGCGTAACGGAATTATTGTTATATAATTCTACTGAAATTTTATGCATCCTCAGAATCATCCTGAAGTATACTTGTTTGCACTACGGAAACTTGGTTTTATTTTTCAGAGACAATTTATTCCCCCATCTTGGACACATGCTTGATTTTGGCCTTTCAGACCATCTGTATTAATTGAAAATTGGAATTTTTTTCCATCAGTTTATCTTATTTGGCAATGAAGTATTCTAGGCGCAAACAAAAGGCCCACAAGGAGAAACAGTGGCTGAGTTGGGAGTTTCCAGGAGTTCATCATCTTAGTTAGCCCTTCAGGATAATAGGCGTCGTGTGTGATTTTGTTTGTTAGGAGATCCTTTTGGCAGATGTTTTAGTCAGTAGCATGTAATCCGTCCTACATAAGCGGGCATTGTGTACAACAAACTCTTAAGCAATAGATCAATCAATCGTGCTCCTCCCTGTGCTTCATTCCCTTTTGGTTGCAGTGCATTGTTGCTAGCCCAACAGCTGCGGATGCAGGGTGCATGGCCACGTGGAGTAGCTGAATATCTCTCCACCATCTCAGTTTGCCTGTAGCATGTAGCAATGATGTGCGCTATGACTAAGGATGAAAACGGATCGGAAGAAAACGGATATCGCTGATATTGTATTTGTTTTCATATTTCTGTTCGGATTCGAATACGAATAGTATCAGAAATATCGGATATGATACGATTAGATATCGACATTATAAATATACCGATTTTAGTATTCGGATACGAATACGGTATCGGATGTCAATCTTCGGACTCGGATACGGATAGGTCTAAACTCCTCTAAACGAATTCGGTCGGACGTACGGTCGAATAAATATCCGTATCGTTTTCATCCCTAGCTATGACACAAAATTGAACTATGCGCCTGCCATTTCATAGAATCTATCCGCTCCTTGTGTATTTATTACTAATTTCATTGATTTGGCAATGCTTTATCTTTTATTTCCTTCTAGAATTTTAGGTTGCCTACCATTTGCCGTTTATATTTTGGATAACAACTCTAGGTAAAGCTAGGCTGCAAATAATTCTAATAACTTGTCTTTGTATTTCTTTTTCACCCTTTTGTTTTGAAAAAAAGCTGCTAATCTATTAGATTGTTTCTTGTTCTACTCAGAGGAATCTATGCTTTGTTACAGTCAAAACATTGTACTCTTTTGTTTCTTATGAGTATTATTTTCTATTTAGTTACCATATAATATCAGTTTGTTTTCATACAAAAAAGTATGAAAAAGGCAACTGTGAAGTAGAATGTGTGAGTCTTTAGCGATTGAAGTGGTATATGTTTTTTTTTTTTGCTAAAATGACAATTTTGGCGATGATGCAAGACATATACTGCAGGCTGTTTGAGATGGTGTGTAATGTCATAATGTGGATAGAGATGAACTAATTTTTTTTGGTGGATACATTTTTGTTTGGAGAGCAGGTGGTAGATACATTTTTTCCTAGAAATAATGTATTGATCTCGGCAAGTTATGTGCAACTTGTTTTTCATTGGATAGATGTACAATTTCAAACTATAACTTACTAGACAATAATTTGGGCTGGATTTTATAATCGAGTAGATATCCCATGGGTGCACGTTATTTGGAATAAATACTATACCACTAAGGTGCCTCATGCCGCAACAGAGGTGGGTTCTTTCTCGTGGAACGACGTTATAGGTCTCAATTTCAGAAGAATTGCCAAGTGTGAGATAGGGGATGGTTCCTCTCTGTTTGTTTCTGGAATGATTTATGCACTGAATCAGTGCTTTCTCATGAATACCCGAGATTGGCTTCATTTGCAACAAATGGTGACATCTCAGTATTGGAGGTCATGCAGGCTGAGGACCTTGATAATCTCTTTTTCCTTCCCCTCTCACAGAAAGGTTTTCAGGAGTTTGAGATCCTACAGGCCCAGCTACAGATGCTCCCGTATGAAGATACTGCTACAGACCGTTGTGTCCCAATCTGGATACACCTCTCGGCGATTCTACAACCAACTTTTTAGTAATACGGAAGCGCACCCGATCTTCAAAGCAGACGGAAAATCAAAATGTACTCCACTCATCAAGTTCTTCGCCTGGCTAGTTCTAGTGGACCGGTTGAACACTAAGTCAATGTTGCAAAGAAGGCACCTGCACATTCAAGATGATATTTTCTGTGTGATGTGTAACAATGGGGACGAGGAGACAATTGAGAATTTATTCTTTGAGTACCCGTTTGCAAAGGAATGCTGGGGAACTCTTGACTTTATTTGGGACGGCTCATTATCAATTATAGATAGACTGGCGCAGGCGGCCTCGACCCAAAACATATCATTCTTCACGGAAGCTATACGGGCGCAATGGCAAGGTTTTTCGGAGGCAACAACCAAGTCCGAGTGACTGGCTAGCAAATTTCATAAATCAATGTTACCTCGTCTGTACGTTTTAAAGATGACAATACCAAATCAGCATGGTATTGAAAATAACTTACAATGCCAAAGCTATTGTTTAGATGTACAAAGAATTCACCCATCTCCCCAGATCCACCGCACCGGAGGCAGGACCGGCTGAGGCGTCGGGCTTATGCGAGCTCGAGCCTAGCCATGGGTGCGCTCCAGGACCGAGCCCCATGGGGAAGAGGATGGGATCCCGCTCCGGCAGCCATGGGGGAGAGTAGAGGACCTCGTGCCACTGGCCGGCCATGGGGGAGAGGAGAGGAGCTCGCGCCGCTGACCGGCCATGGGGGAGGAGAGGAGCCCGCGCCCCTGTCCATGGGGGAAGACGAGCCCGCGCCGCCACCGATGGGGAGGAAGAGGAGTGGAGACCGTGTCACCGCCCATGGGGAAGAGGAGAGGAACTCACGTCGCCGGCCAGCCATGAGGGAGAGGAAGAGGAACCCCGCCGGCGATGGTGAAGAGTCCACTCGCCCGCTGCTGCTCGCCCACAGAAGTCCGATTCCACTCGAATACAGAGGGGTCGGGCTCCGTATTGGGATAGGGCTATTCCCGTTACATGTCAATACCAAGGAATTGGGTCTTCAATGCCAAATCTCAATTCCGCGTACATCCAAACAACAGCATTGAGGAAATCTAATTCCAATTCCAATGTCTGGGCTTCAATATCTACATCCAAACACAGCCTTAGGTCAATCTTTCTATGTCTAGCTTGATGCCTTTAGTTAATACTTTGCTTGTACGTATATTCTTTGCTTAAATGATTTGCTATATTTCAGGTGCCTAAAATTTATCTCCTATTCAGGTGACACATGATAGCTATTAGATTAACATCTGACGTCTAGAATCTGTGAGCGCTCGTTTCTGTACACAAAGCAGTTAATAGCATATCCTAAAAGGGTCCCGGTAGATACATCTGTTCATTAACGGGCCTGCAAGAAACTCCGTTAAGCATTTTGATGTTCAACTGGTGCATTAACATGGGCCAACGTTGTCAAATTGAATTGGGCTTCCAAGATGGCCTGGTAGCACAGAGAAAGCAACAAATCTGCACCCATGTATAACCCTGCTACAAGAAAGAACCGGTGAAGATCGACAAACCACAGAAGAAAGAGATAATAAAAGATCCAGAAACCACAAAACAAATAGGCCAAATAGGAGATGGAGAATGGTGAAGCAGACGTGCCAAATGAAAAAAGTACTTGCATGTACAATTTAGTCTTCTCTTTAGTTCATCTCCATGTCCTGTCATGTACTAATGGCAATCACAATTTGTAATCACCATTTTCTCAAATTTCATCACATTTCTGAGGATTTGAGGAGAACACTATTACCTGGTTTTGCAAATTCATTATAGTGGGATTAGTATTTGATGATTTGTTCAGGACACACTCAAGTTTATATAGATGACATATTATAAACTACATACAAATGAAGGCATAATCAGTTGTACTTAGTCAACAATGCACCATCTATAAAGTGTAAAAAAAAATCCAAAGAACACATAAGAAAAATTGCACATTTGTATTGATGCAATTATTACTTCTTTATAATGCAATTATATGGTATTTGTATATGCAATTTAAAATTACCATGCACGAACAATTTCCCGCGGTTGACAAGAGAACCCAAGAACACATGAGTTTCAATTCTATATAGACCAAGTTTTAGTTTGCTCACAAAGAGAGAGAAGAGAGACCTACCACACACCAGGCACGTCCTCAGAGCTACTCTGTGAGACCTCCACCAGCATACGAAGTTTGACCTGCATGAAATTGCCCTCCTTGATACACAGAGGAACTTTGTTTGACAATGTTCGAGAAGGTGAGAAGGCTATGCCGTTTGGTATCTTTGTTGTCTGTGCTGGCACAAAAACACATCACAAAGACAAAAAAATGAAATGTGTTGACACAAATGACAAATAATATTTTTTATAAGAAAACAAGGACAAAAATGTTTTCTGTGTTGGCACAAACCACAATAAACATACTACAATTTTTAGCTATAGAAGGACAAAGACAAATAACTGAAATGTGTTGACACAGATCATTAAAAAAAACAATTTTTTCTATGAGAGGACAAGGACAAAAATGTTGTCTGTGCATACACAAATGACAATCAACAATTAACAATACTTTGAACTGTGTTGCAACAAAAAGGAATCACAAATAACGTTTTTTTCTATAGCAAGACAAGGAAAAAACTATTTTTTTTTATGTCGTTATAAATCATAAATAACATTTTTTTTCTATAGAAGGACAAGAACAAAATTGTTGTTGATAGATGAAAGCATCAATCAACCAAAGAAATGCTATGTTCAAACTATATTCAACCAATGGATATAACAGAGTCAAACATCTATTTTTGCAGTTAAACATCTTCTTAATCAAATATAAAAAGGAAATCAAAATAGTGGCAAAGTTATATATAAAGACCGAATATTGCACATGTTAAACACAATAATTGCAGTAAATTAAGTGTGCAATTTACTACTTCTAAATGTGCAATCAAGAAATGATTATTACACATGTATAGTATATGTGAGCTCCTACTATTCCACTACAACAGACTCAAAGAAAGCCCAACTATTTAAAGACGAACAAGTTAGAGATGCAAGCAGGCCTGCCTGCGGATGCCCAGTAGGCCACCGTAACAACTGCCTCCATCAATCAACTACATTGCAGGAGCCTATCGGTATCTACATGTCTGTTCACCTGCCGAGTTATGCAGGAAAACTCAAGCGGCCTCAGCAGACGCCTGCGAGAGCCCTTGAGCAGGTAGCTCATCGCCACTGTCTAAGTGAAGAAAACAATTCCTAAAGCAAGAAGCGTGCACTTCTCATTCCAGCAGGCGTGACCTTTTTTCGTAGGCGGGCCGAGCAGGCTGGCAGGTCAGCCGCACCTGCTTGCATCCCTACTACAAGTCTACATCTTCCATAGAGTATGTGTAGTAAAATCCAATAAGAGCAAATCAAACACCACATACAAGTTTGTGTAATCACTTAAAAGTGGAGGTATTTGTTTAAAAAATAAATCAGAGTTTGACAACACATAACTAACCATGCACAATGACAACAAATCATCCTCCATAGCTATATAACAAAAAATAATAAAGTTTAATCATGTAGTGTTTTTAAAAAATATACATGCCTATATCATTCAGTAAATCACAGAAGGTATCAATGTACTAAAAAGATGTATACAATCCAACAGACACTTTACAGACATGGCGGCAGAATAACAAGGTACTGGACCAACAAGTCAAAAACAAATGCAGGTTCATTATGCATTGTTCCAAGAATATATTGAAACATACACTTTGGCGTTTTGGTTAATGAACACAAGCAACCATTTTGAAGCAAGCAAAAATGCATGAGTGCATAGAACTATTGGAGATGGTCTTATTTGTTTCTCTCAATACTTTGGGAGTTGAAAAACACCATGTTTTTTTGGAAGAAATTATTGGATACTCTTGCTGATGCTCTAATGAGAACTAACAAAATAAAACCACCCACATAGAGGGGACTAATAAGAGGGCTGCCAAAGTAATTTCACAAATTGATCACCAATCAGAAACAACAAGGCAAAACAAAAAGATTCTCGAGATGTTGCTGATCAGCATAAGGGTGTGAGTTCTTGATTAGCATCTCCATCAGTTCCTGCGTCTGGAATCTTGATGGGCACCATAGCAGCTCCTATTGGCTTGGATAATAACTTGACGATGATCTTCAATAGGTTATCCATGTGCAAGTCGAAAACCATGAAAAGATGAGATACATCTACTTGGCCACTTATCAAGCCCTGAAACTATCATTCCAAACGTGGAATGAAAGCTACCAGACATCAGAAAGATGATCCTTTTGCAAACGAGAAATGCCCTAATCCATTGCACTGTTCGATAGCAAGCAAATTGTTTACTCCTTATTAAAGAGGACCAAGGAAGCATGAAAGTGAACAATATAATCCTTGGTTCAGCAATAGATAAACATGGCTACCTTTTGCTACTTGCATAATGATGGTCACAGTAAACGGACCCAACAACTAAACTAAATTTAGTTGAGGACACTGTAAGATGCAGACTGAGGACAACACCTTGAAAACTAGCAACGCTAGTACAATGCCACATTTTTTCCTAGGGAGGATAGCACAAATAACGCCATCATTAATGTCTTTAAACTATAGACATAGTGAAATCAGGGATCGGCCCCTGAAAATTTTAACAGTAAAATGAAAGCACGATTATATGACTTGAACAGTGTACAGACCGGTGGACATGGATGGAGTAATTATATTCAATTGTCTATGTAGTTGGCAAAAGTAAAAACACAAACCATACAAAACTTCAGGTAAAGCCCACTAAGGCTAAAGACAGAGTCACAAATATTACTCTGTCTTGGAGGCATGCACTGGGATTTGTATATTCTAACAGCCCTATTGATAACCTACTAGTAGTTCAGAAGTAGGAACAAAAACAATTTATCTGGCCTTACTGTCTATAGTGGCTTGATAGTTGCTACTGCAACACTCTGTGCCTCCTCCCGCCCGGGTATGTACACGAGAACTCCAATAGGTAATCATGGCTAGATGCGTGATCAGGTCTGTCCTAGCCCACCGTTTGGGACTTTGGGTACCCAGAAACCAGTGGCGAATTGGGGACAAAACCAGATCTACAGACTCAAAACACATATCAGCTGATCCCTAACAACATCTGAGCAAGCACCATTGCTCAATTTAGCTATGAATCCTACAAGCAATCCAAACCGAAAACCACTTACAAAATCAAAGAGGACCAAATCGAATCAGCAGCGACAAGAGATTTTTAAAGCAACAAACCTGAACGGAGCGTGCGGCGAACGCAGGTAGGTTCCGATCTGAAGGAATGGCGGAGGCAACCGAGCCTCTGAATCAGAGACGGGGAGGCTCCGACGGCGCGACGGGAAGGACCGCGCAGTCGCCAATCGCCACAAGAGTCGATGTCCCGCGACGAACTCGAGATACTCCGAAATGGAAAAATGCCCTGTCTATTCGGTGTTTAGCGGGTTTGGCTTCCAATGGATCACATTCGTTTGCCAATACAAACCCAACAGAGCACACGGCGTCGCCTGAAGCTAACAGACATTCCAGGCGACTGTAGCATAGGAAAAGTGTTAAATTTAATACAAAACCTTAGCCCCCTTTGGATTGTAGGAAATTTGTAGGAAAAACATAGGATTCTGATTCCTATAGAAATTGGCACTGTAGTGCACTTTGGTTGGCAGGATTGAGGCGTAGAAAAGTTGCATGAAAAATTCTTTTAGAAGTCATTTTATGGGAGAAACATAGGAAACAAAGCATCCACTCTTATCTCTTTTTTCTGACACATGTGCGTAGGATCGAGGTAAATGACAATAGAGAGAGTGTTTGACTGAATGAGTGAAGTACTGATCCACATGCAATTAAAATAGCTTACCTTGATATAGAAGCTAATACATCATGTATTGATTAACACACAATATTGCTTCCTACATTTTTCCTACACTCATCCAAGCACTCATTCTAACAAAATTCCTATGTTTCTCCTATACATACATTTTCTCAATCCTGCAATCCAAAGGGGGCCTTAGTGTGGGATCTCCCCCAGTCTTTTGTCATAAAAAAAAATTTGGGCAGGATGACCTAGTAGTCTGTAGACCTTTTGATATATCTTCGTTGACTGTTGTCAGTAAGTCGATTATTCAAGGTCCTACGGGCAGCTGCAACAATTTTTTTTTATGTTTTTTGCTTACTTAAAATTGTATTGGGTCATTTTAAATAGGATGTTTCTTAAATTTGTTCATCATTTTCTTTGATTGTTGTGAGCCATGAGGTTCATGGTTAAGCATCAAGTTATCAGCTATGGAAGACCAAGTTTCTGAAAATCATGGAAATTTAGAGTGTGCAAATGATCCAATTTTCTTTTGTTGGGTGTTCATATGATGCGATCTATTGGGATCCATTCATACCACCTAGTTTAGAAGCACTTTGTACCTTTTTGAACTTTTTATATGGTCCAATGTTGGTACAGTGATCAGCTTGTCATTCAGGTCTTGCTCTTCTTTCATGACATATGATCTCTCCTATGTGAAAAAATGAAGCCAGCATTCATTTATTCCCACTGCAAGGAGTAACATGTTTGAAACCGCATCGCTCAACTGAAATCTGATTGGTTCAACTGTTCATGGATTTTAAAAGTTTCCAAAATGTAAATGGCAGAAGCAGAGGCGATGATATTGCAGTACCATTTGCCTGTGCGGCTCCAGTATCTGGTAAGTGCTTATTACTGGATATAAGTATTTATGACACATGGTGACCCAGTGGCACGTGCCTCCCATGTGTTTGTTAGAGCATCTCCAAGAGACTTTATAAACATACTAGTCAAATTTTGTGATTTAGTTACTCTCTAAAATAGATAACACTAGATTACTCTGTTTAAAATGAAGAGTCTAGAGCTAGTGAGACCTATTATTTAAAGATAAAGAACAAATGAGGTAGAATGGAGAGCTACTAAATTTAGAGAGTCTGTTGGAGACATCTTTTTCTTTCATAATAACCAAATTTACATTTAGAAAATGATTTGGCTAATCTCTTGGAGATGCTCACTCTGCTAGTACCACGGAGTAGAGTAGTGCTCCATTCGCAGCTGCAACTTCGCTTGCCACACAGTTGCTACACAATGCAAGCACAATTAAAACACAGGTCTTCAACAATCCAAGCGCGACCACCTCCTGTATGCCATCTTGATGTTCCCAGTTCATAAAATTGTGCTAAAAATTGCTCTGACTCTGCCGGCTGCACCTGAAGCTCACAAATCAGGGGTTCCACTTTGATAGTGCTTCAAGCGCGCCATGGAAAAACGATGTGGCCTGAGAGGCTGAGACAACGTGGGCGGCAGGCGAACGGCCGGCGGCCGTGCTGGTGACGATCAAGGCAGGAAACTCCCCCAAAAGCACCTGCCTGGGGAAGATGCGTGTGCTCTGGTGGACTAGTGGGCTTCGATGGGCCGGACTGTCATGTGGCCTGCTAGTTGGAAGTGTGGAGCGTCTCACCGTTGGATGCGAACTTACTGATGTGTGCGATTGTAGGCATACGTCGCTGCCGCCGACGTTAGACGATCTGAATCCGACCGGATGGAGCATGTGTTGATGTTCAGAGGCAGTCAGAGAAGGTGACAAGTTGCAGAGCTGCGTGTCGATCCCATACACAGTTAGTGGCAGGGCAAGGGAACAGCAGACTCATCCAGAAGAAAATGAAACAAGTGGATCTGGGTGGAATTCAGATGAGAGCGTTGAGATGGAAATAGATATAACCACAATGAGAACATCACAATAATAGACAAATTGATGATGTTACTGACATTAGTTCGTCATTTTCTAATGCTACATATGGATTCACATTGGACTTGTCACGAACCATGATGTCATTGTCCATCAGGAATGCTACGTGGCAACCGGTTATTTTAGATCCATCTAACAACCAGATTTGTGGTTGTCGATCCCGTTATTGGCTAGACAAATCCATGTTCATCCATGTTTCACTGACAAATTATTTTTTGAGGACTAAAAAGTAAAAAAAAAAGCAATGGAAAGTTGGAAACATTATGGACACTGAAGTCAAGGCTAATAATCAACAGAAGAAGAGATATTTATTTTCAAGAAAAGAATCAAAACCTTTACCACCATTATTTCAGTGATCACAATAAGTGAGCTCATTGTCCAAATCTCTGACTGAAGATGTCTTGTGCGAATATAGTTCACATCCTACGTCCAACAAATATCTTGAAAGAAAAGTAGTATCTCAAGCTATCAACTAATCTATACCATTACTACTGCAATTAACAAGGAATTAACATAGGCCAGTTGGATAGCCACCACGACATTGTATATTAGATATTCTAAGCACACAATTTTCACCAGAGAGAATTCACATTACAGTTACTCATAACTAAATTATTGATCTCAACATTAATTCTTGGATCAGCTAAATTACACTACTACATAATTTATTTTGTATAGCACTTGAGTTTTATTAACCGTGGCGATTAAACACATAAACCATCACGGTTAATGCTTCGATTAACCGTGGCGGTTGCTTTTTATTAACCGTGGCGGTTGCGGTTAAAAAACCGCCACGGTAAATCCATTAACCGAGGCGGGCACACTATGAGCCTCGCCACGGAAAAAGGCCGAGCCCAACAGGCCCATCCGAGGCCCAATAATTGTCTTCATATATATTCGCGTGTTAGGGTTTCTTTCTCTCCCTCACACCCCCTCTCTCTCCCAGCCCGCCAGCCGCCCCTCTCTCTCTCCCGACCTCTCCACGGCCCTCCACGGCGCGAGCACCGCTCCCCGTCCCCCCACGTCGTCCACGACTCCGGCCCCTCCCCCTCCTCGTCCACGGCTCCGGCGCGGGGCTGCGCGAGGAGGCGCGGGAACGGCGTGGGCGCGCGAGGCGGCGCGGGGACGGCGCGACCGCGCGGGGCTGCGCGGGGACGGGTCCGGCCACCGCCCCTACCCCCTCCTCTCCGGCTCCGGCGCGAGCGTCTCTGGCGCCGGCGGGTCCGACCCCTCCCTCTCCTCCTCCACGGGGTAGCGCGGCGCGCGGGCGGCGCGCGGGCTGCGAGGGCAGTGCGGGGACGGCGCGACCACGCGGGGCTGCGCGGCGGCAGCGGGGTCCGCGCGACGACGGCGACAGCGACGGTAGGTCTGGATCTGGGCTTTTTTTTTGTTTTGTAAAAGGATTAACCGTGGCGGCGTGACCACCGCCATGGAAAATCTTTTCTGTAGTAGTGTTATATATGAAATTGTTTTAAAACTCCACTTGCTATGTATGGGAGTAACACTACGGGAACAACAGCATTGCCGAGTGCCGCACGCTTTGCCGAGTGTCAAATATCGTGCACTCGGCAAAGCGCGCTTTGCCGAGTGTAGGTCAACATGGCACTCGGCACAAAATCTCACTTGGTACATCTCGCTTTGCCGAGTGTCGGGCACTCGGCACCGAGCTACACTCGGCATATCAGGCGTTTTGCCGAGGGTCGAGCACTCGGCAAAAAAACCACTCGGCAAAAAATCCTGGCCCTAACGGCATCCATGGCCGTTAGCTTTGCCGAGTGTCCGTCGTTTGGCACTCGGCATTGAAACTCCCTTTGCCGAGTGCCAGGGCCCACACTCGGCAAAATATTTAATTTTTTTATTATTTTTGCAACCATATTTTTTTTTAGATTTTACATATGAGCATGTTCAACATGTTTAAGTTTGACACTTTTTCAAAACTTTTTGTTATATTTTTTGACTTTATTTCATTTCCTTAATTTTTCCCGAAATACTCAAGTTTGAATTGTGGGTGTATCAAATGATGGATTTCAATGAATGAAAAAAATGTTATTCTTGTTCTTCAGTGTATGTTTATGCCAAATCCAGAAACTGACCCGAAGTTTCGATCAATGTGTTCTCGGGGCAACGCCTCCAAGTTCCGTGCGAGTGGTTTTAAAATTCTAAAAAATTCAAACGAAATCTGAAAATCACGAAACTTGGCGAGGTGTCGTTACATCAAATTTTTCAAAGGAAGAGTGCCTCGGATTTCGTGATTTTCGGATTTCGCCAAGTTTCGTGATTTTCGGATTTCGTTTGAATTTTTTAGAATTTTAAAATCGCTCGCACGGAACTTGGAGGCGTTGCCCCGAGAGCACGTTGATCGAAACTTCAGGTCAGTTTCTGGATTGGACCTAAACATACACTCAAGAACAAGAATAACATTTTTTCATTCATTGAAATCCATTATTCGATGCACCCGCAGTTCAAACTTGAGTATTTCGGGAAAAATTAAGGAAATGAAATAAAATCAAAAAATATAACAAAATTTTTTGAAAAAGTGTCAAACTTGAACATGTTCACCATGTTCATATGTAAAAGCTACAAAAAAAATCTGGTTGCAAAAATATAAAAAAAATAAATATTTTGTCGAGTGTGGGCCCTGGCACTCAGAAAAGCGTAACCCTAATTTCTTTGCCGAGTGTCGTACACTCGGCGAAGCATTAAAAAATAAAAAAAATAAGAAAACCCCTAGCCCACCCCACCGACCCACCCCACACCCGCACGCACACACGCACGCTGCCGCCCCACCCGCCACCGCCGCCTCGCCCGGCCGCCGGCGACCCCCCCAGCCCGCGCCCGCCTGCGCCACGCCCTCACGCCCCCACGCCGCCCGCCCGCGCCCACCCTCCCGGGCGCGGCCGCCCGAGCCCAGCCAGCCTTGCCCGGAGGAAGAAAGTAGGAGAGGAGGTGGAGGGAAGAAGGAAGAAAAGGAGGAGGAGTAAGAAGAAGAAGAGGAAGAAAAAGGAAGAAGAAGAGAAAGAAGAAGATCCGGAAGAAGAAGTGGTAGAATAAGAAGAGGACGGAGAAGAGTTCGTCCCTGCCCTTCGATCGCTTAGTGTAAGTAGTAGTAGTAGTAGTAGTAGTAGTGTAGTAGTAGTAGTAGTATTAATTGTAGTAGTAGTAGTAGTAGTAGTAGTAGTAGTAGTAGTTTAGGGTTTACCTTTGAAAAATCAAATTAATTACCTATATATGTTGTGAGTTGTGACTTGGTCATGCAATACAGGTGGTTGTGGATAACGGCCTCGTCTCGACGACCTTGCCTTCACGTCCCCATCCCTCGGCCGAGTAGAAGGTAAAACTCAGGGTTCTCGGCCATCGTGTCGTTTTGGATGTGGATGGACTTCGTGCCCCCATTGTTGATGTGTTGGCCTTCGTGCCGTAAATGTGGGTGTCGTCCATGGAGCCGATTGTTTTTTGTAGGTTTTGGGAACCTCCTCGTACATGGGAGGTTCTGCCAAAATTTAAAACTTATATCGTTGCTTTATGGTTTTGCAGAGGAGAGGACGTCAGAGGAGCTACGAAGTACTCGATCCACTTCGTCGGCGTTGCGGGTCTGCCTGCACCGCCCCGACTCGCCACTACCTCGACTCGCCACTGCCCCGCTATCCTAACTCCACCGCCACCTTAGGTATAAACAACATCTTATCTTGTATCTTTGTCGTAGGCCGCGTAAACTAGTTAGGCGTCTCCCGTCCAAAAGAGATACAGTTGGAGGCACACAAATCACTGTGTGTATCCGACCGTATCTCTTTCGGATTGTCCACATTATTTGGACAGCCCGCAGATGCGTAGATGAGGTTAGTTTCCATGCTCTGCTCTTGTCCTAGTCGGAGTTTCGACACCACCTCCCCGTTGTTCTCCGGATACACACTCTCCCTAGCGGGATGTGTATCGGGAGAACAACGGGGAGGTGCTGTCGAAATTTCATCTGGGATAGGAGTAGAGCATGGAAACTGACCCCATCTACGTATCTTCGGGTGGGATTAGGACCTATCCTTCACCTACTAGATGATAGAAACACAGTGTAGATGCATGGGCTGGCTGTATTTGTCGCTTACGTATGTATATGCCAGAGGATGGAAAATCGTGAGTGGATGTACATGGGCTACACGAGTAATAGCACAAAATGGGTTAACAAGACCAATGCTTTCTTGGAGCATGCATTTGGCGCTGCTGCTAAAGGGTCGAGTCGGATGTCGTGTCCCTGTAGCAGGTGTGAGAACAAGAAAATAAAATATAAGAATGACGTGGGCCAACATCTTTTCAAGTTCGGGTTCGTTAGAAACTATAACTGCTGGGTCTACCATGGTGAAGCCGATCGACTGAGAGATGAGGTGGTGAGATGACGTCTCCAGGAGTATGATGGAGATGCCAGGGTAGCAGACATGATGGATGATTTTCATGAGGCACAGTTCGGTGAATGAATGGAGGGGGAGCTAGAGGAAACCACAAAGGCGTTCTACGACATGATGTCTTCGGCACAGAAGCCCTTCACGATAAGACAATGGTTTCGCAACTAGATGCCATTGGACGGTTAATGGGGCTGAAGTCGCAGTATAGCATGAGTCGAGACATGTTCGATGGCATGTTGACAATTATCGGCATCCTGCTGCCGGAGGGTCATGTTCTGCCAAAGAATATGCACGAGTCACAGAAACTCCTCCATGCCCTTAAGATGCCATATGAGCAGATCCATGCTTGTCCAAAAGGGTGCGTCCTATTCAGGAAAGATTTAGAGAAAGCAACACATTGTCCCAAGTGTAAAGCCTCTAGGTATGTGGAGGTAGACCATGGTGATGGTAGCAAGGAACATCTTACGATCCCCAAGATGGTTCTACGGTACCTTCCATTCGTACTGAGGATCCAACGACTGTACATGACAGAGGAGTCCGCGAAACAGATGACATGGCACAAGAATGGCAAGAGATACAACCCTGACAAGATGGTACACCCATCGGATGGTGACGCATGGAAGTACTTCGATGACATGCATCATGACAAAACTATGGAGGCTCAGAATGTACGTGTGGCATTTGCAACAGATGGGTTCAACTCGTATGGAATGATGGCGGCCCCGTACACTTGTTGGCCTGTGTTCGTGATCCCCTCAATCTCCCCCTGGCGTCATGTTTGACCCGAAGAACGTATTCATGTCGCTTATAATTCCTGGACACCCGGAGAAGAATATGGGTGTGTTCAGCAGCCTTTGTGGGATGAGTTGAACGAAGTTTGGAAAAAGCCAATGCTGACATACGATCGAGCTACAAAGAGGAACTTCGAAATGAGTGTGTGGTACCAGTACTCCATGCATGACATCCTTGCGTATGGCATTTATTTCGTGAAGAATATGTAGGCTTCAATTGATCTTCTAACATATTAAATACTTGACTTGACTTGATCCATGCAGTTCTGTCCTGGTTGGTGCCAGGCCTACTCGGACTGTTGGGTGGCCATTGTGGATAGGTGGCTTTCGGAGGAGTGGGCCGAGAAGCACATTGCTTGCTGTGAGTGGCACCTGCAGATGCCTGGGATGCCACATCGACAAGGCAACCAAAGCCTTGACCGATATGCTGAGAGATGGGTATGTTCTATTGATTTATGTTTTTATTCTAAGACTCAATAGTCATTAGTTGCAATCATCTTTGATTTTTTATCGCAGTCCCAGTTGCATGGTGGCGCGCCGTGTATCCATTCATGGCGTACAACTTGGCGAACAAGGGCCCGGCGACCGACCCGACGAACGTGTACAACCCCGACGACTAAAGATGGCAACGGGGACCCGATCCCCGATTCCCGCGGGGAATCCTTCCATTAGGGGATGGGCATGGAGGAGAAATGATCCCCACGGGGATCGAATTGGTAGGAAACCTTCCCCCGTCGGGGATGGCAGGGACGGGGATGGTTCCCTTGTCCCCGATCCCCGCAGACCCGCCCCGTGTAGCCGACAGCAAGGCCAGGGTACGTCAGGCCCATGTAAAGGCCCAATATATCGCAGAGTATATAACGCTACATCTAAGTCTCCAACCCTAATTCTCCAATCCTTAGTCCTCACGCTCGCGTAGTCGTGCCGCTCGCAGTAGCTGTCGTAGCAAGCAGCTCGCCTAGTCCCCTCACGGCCTCACGTGTTCTCATCGGAGTCGGACCTCGGAAGCTCGGATCTGTGGCCAGCAGCTCGCCAGCTCGGAGCTCCCCATGATTGTTGACGGGGACGGAGACGGGGGAAAATCCCCCCCCCCCCCCGTGGCTTAAACTCCATCGGGGAATTCCCCGTTGCCATCTTTACCGACGACGGCCCCGACGCTTTCAGCAACCCCAACGCCTACACCAAGATCACCGAGTACAAGAAGGCGGCTCGTGCGCAACATGGGGAGGACTACGATCCAGCCACCCAGCTCCTGGACACGGATTTGCTGATGAGGTTGGGAGGAGGGAGGCCGCACGGTCGGTTGTATATGGCCGGCAACTCGGTCTCCTCGGCCTCCCTTCCCAACCTCGCCGAGGTTCGATCGAGGAGCACGAGCGGATCCATCCCCATTAGGCCAAGGTAGCCGACCATGGTGCAGCTTCAGGTAAGTACCGTTCAATATATCGATCATTTCTTACCTTTCATTTGCATTGTTTAAACCTTGTTGGATGAATATTGCAGACCCAGATGCAGGAGGAGATGCAGAGGCTCAACACCGAGATGGAAGCAAGGGATCGGTCCCGAAAGGAGGCCCATAGGCGCGAGTTGGCCCAGGTGGAGGCCCAACGCCTGGCGTTGGAGGCCCGGAACCGCGACTGGGACCAGAGGTCGGCGGATATGGCTACTTTCTTTGCGAGCCTGAACGTCCCTGGTATGGTCGTGCCTCCCTCGCCGCTCGCTCCGTTCACTGCTCCACTAGTGCCGCATGTTGGTCCTACATGGACTCTGGTGAGTTTATATATATGGTTGTTTATTGTTTTAGCTTCTTCGACCATCCTCGAGGTACTAACAAATTCGCCTCTCATTCGTGCAACCAAAGTCACAAGGTTTGGCGCCTTCGCCTCAGGGTCAGCCTTCGCCTCAAGGTCAGCCTTTGCCACCGTACGGGTGGCCCCCTCGTGCCCCTCCTCTGTACGGGTGGCAAGGTGCACCTCCTCCGCAGTCCGGGTGGTCCGAGTGGTCTCCTGGCCCTAATGCGCCACCCTAGTGGCAATGTGGTCCTCCACTGACCGACGGGTCGCAAGAGTGGCCGCAAGGTGTCCAAGGTGACCAAGGTGGGAGCTCTTCAGGCACTGCGGGCCAAGGTGAGCAGTGATGGATTTGTGATGAGTAGTGATGCATGTGATGTGGACTTTCGGTTAGAACTTGTGATGATTGGATGAATTATGAACACATGTTGTTGTGATGAATGGATTATGGATGAATTATGGATGGATTATGGACATATTTGTGTATTTTGTGATTGGATGTGAATATCCATGTGATATATACTGTGTTTGTGTGATGGATGAATATATATGTGATGTATATGGTGTTTATCGGGACGAAAAGGGAAAAATAAAAAAATAGAAATTTCCCAGCTTTGCCGAGTGCCACACTCTGCAAAGGGGTCATGACACTCTGCAAAGGGGTCATGACACTCGGCAAATCTGGGAAAAATTTCCTAGGCTCGACCAGTTTCCCAGATTTGCCGAGTGTCTGTCAGTTGACACTCGGCAAAGGTGGCTGCTTTGCCGAGTGCCGGCCAGGTGGCACTCGGCAACGAATTTTCAAAAAAAAATTTTGCTTTTCGAGTGGCTGCCACGTCAGCACTCGACAAAAAATCCGTCAACTTGACGGTTACCGTTCTCGTTGCCGAGTGCTGACTTGACACTCGGCAAAGGATTTGCTGAGTGCCCGATATCTGACACTCGGCAAAGCCGGCTTTGCCGACGAAATCGTTGCCGAGTGGCACACTCGACAAATCCTTTGCCGAGCGTCCACTCGGCAAAGCTGTTGTTTCCATTAGTGTAAATTCAGGGCTGCCACATCCATGAACCTTGATCAAAATAACCCCATATCTGGAGTGAGGAAATTTTCTAACATACACTATAAAGATGTGGTAATCATTATATCATATTTTTGTTCAAAAGAAGTATCTTATTATTGCATCCAGAGTTTCTCTGCGAAAAGAACAGGCTGCTTCAGTTTTCTTAGCCACCAAATTTAAAACAATAGAACACAGGGCTTAGACATCGATAGCACACAACATACCTATTGACAACACTATAGAAAAAGTACATATTACATTATGCAAAACCAATGTAGAACAGTAGGGCAAAAATTGGGCAGGCTAAAATGGCAGTAGAGACTGCACGGTTTTTCTTTTCCTGCCAAAAGTGAATTCTGAGGACTGATTTTTTACATGCCTCTAAAAGAGAACATCTGGAATGATAATATGAATTCTAAACTCATTATCAAAACGTCAGATTAAGATTTTAGTGATGTAATAAAAATATTTTTGCAGCAATTTGGTTACCAGCTAATATAATGTTCTATCACCTCATTATTCATTGATATTAGGCTTGGCAGTTACATGTAAATGATACAAGACCATGTAAGGAAAATGACAGACAGAAAAATATTGCTTAGGTTGTAGATAAAAACGTCATATACCATTAATTAGCTACTATACCATATATAGATCCATATATGGTGTGGTCTTCAGCCACTAGCCCGAACATAAGCCCAGTTTTGCAAATGTAGTGCCCTCAGCCCCTAATATATATCTCTTAAAAGATAGCTAACAATTCAGAAATCCGAAGGATGGTTATAAACCAAACTAACAATTCAAACGATGACCTGATTGGACAACCAAAGAAAACTAAATCTTGCGAGATTTGGCTGCTTCCTCCAAAATCTCTATAGTGAGAGCAGGGCATTCACTTTTGAGGTCCTTGTACCCTTGGCTTGCCACCACATCATCCATTCTGTTTGAAGAATTGATGAATCCAAAGCAAGCATCTTTGAGCTTGCTACAGTGATACTGATCAGCTAGAATTAAAGTGATTCCAACACTATCAATCGCAAGCTTCTTGCAAAGAGTATTCTCGAACATCAACATCATCCTTTCCAAGCCGTACCGATCAGCAGCGACAAGCAAATGCTTGGACATTTCTTGATGGTCATCTGCATCAAGATCGTCCATGATGGGCAAAGAATCAGTGTAGATGAAGTGAAGCAAGGCCTTGAAAGCAGGAGGCTCTATATCTTCAACTACTATGCTCCCCTTTTTGTTGTTCCTCATCGGTCCATAGAGCTCAGCCTTGAAAACGGGCGATCTCATCGCAAGCACAATTCTGTGGGCGTGGAACACCTCTTCTTTAACCCTGAATGTCACATCCACCCCTTCCTCCGACTCTAGAAGTTTTTCAAGATCACCCTGCAGATTCGGTGGCGGCACATCAATCTCGTCCACCTTGATTACAGTGAGGTCACACTCGATCTCGAGGCACTCTTCCTTTAGGACGCCTAATGCTTCCAGATCGCTCTTCTTGATGAACTTTTGGTCGCCCCAGTTTGAGGCTTCATCGTTGAATACCATCTCAGATGAGAAAAAGGAGGATGAAAGCCCACTGGCCTGGTCAACCAGCCTGAAGTCAAAGAGCATAGTCGCCTCAGTATTTTGGCTCATGAGTGAAAGGATCAAGATGCCCAAGAGGGGGTGAATTGAGCTCTTTTTAATTTCTAAACAAGAATTAAACCTATAAAGAGCCAATTAACCCCCCAAGTGCCTACCGCTTGTGTGTCCTAGCTAGAAAGCAGTAGCAAGTCAATAGAGAGCGAAAACTTCCTACACAATTCTAGTATGAATTGAAAGACAAGTGTGGAAAGTAATGCGGTAAGAGGAAGCTAGGGAAAGAGATGCTTGACACGGCGATGTTTTGCCGAGGTATCGAGGAGTCGACACTCCCCCTAGTCCTCGTTGGAGCACCTCGTAAGGTATAGCTCCCCCTCAATCCCGCGCAAGGGATGAGTGCTCTCTACGGGCTGATTCTTCGCCACTCCGGCTCGGTGAATCACCCACAACCGATCACAATCATCGATGGAGAAGGGCCACCGACAATCCTTTGGCGATCACCTTCCTCCAAGCACCACCGGACCGTCTAGGTGATGTCGATCACCAAGAGTAACAATCTTCGATCTTCGCTTGACTCACTCAAGCTTCACAACTAGAGGATGCACACTTGAACTCTTGAATGAACTAGAGGAGAGGATGGATGGATTCGCGAATCACTCTCACTCTAGGGCTCTTGCTCTCTTCCCAACCTTCTCAACAAACTCAGCAACTCAAATGAGCAAAGGCAAGATGGGAGAGAAGTGTGAGAAGCTATAAATAGCCCCTCAGAAAACTAGCTCGGGCTGGCAACTTAAGTTGGCGACGGACGCTCCGTCGACTAGGCGACGGACGCTCCGTCGACTAGGCGACGGACGCTCCATCGGATGCCCCAACGGCTAGTTCTGCACAAAGTTTGGGCGACGGACGCTCCGACGCCTAGGCGACGGACGCTCCTACGCCCTGCCCAACGGCTATCTCTGACACGATTTCCAAGCGACGGACGCTCCATCACAAGGGCAATGTACGCTCATACCAGCGTCCGACGCTACACTTTGGCTCGTGCTGAAAAACACCCTCACTGGAAGGTCGACGGACGCTCTCCAAGCATCCGACGCCTAACCGACGGACAGCGTCCGTCGGACCCTGAAAAACTTAGCTAGAAACACATGGCCACTGGAAGGCCGACGGACGCTGTGGACTTAACCACCCAGCGTCCGATGCCTTTGTCTGACGCGACGGACAGCGTCCGACGCCTCCGTCAGGAGCGTCCGTCGCCCAGAAAACAGGCCTCTCAACTTCGTTTTTCGTCGCGATGAATACGGAAGTTGTTCTAGGCTATCTTACGGTCAACATAGGCTTGCTTAGAGCTAAGGAAGACAAGCGTGCACCACACCTAGTTCATGAAGCTTTCCTAAGTCAAGCTACTAGTCTCAACCCCTCTTAATAGTACGGTCAAAGATCAAAAGAGAATCCCTATCTATTTCTAAGTGCCCTTTATCACCTTATGACACTTAGCCTATCATTCTAGGGTCTTCATCATGTCTCTTTGAAATCCGAAACGATATCCATCTTGGGGGCTAGGTGATGACCATTAATGCCCATTCGTGTTGATCACTATGGCTAAGCTACGCATAGTCTCTGCAAAACACACGTTAGCCATAATAATCGCTAATTGTCGTTAATCACCGAAACCAACTAGGGCCATGATTCTTCAATCTCCCCCTTTTTGGTGATTGACGACAATAATTCCTCGAGTATGGATAAGAGAGATAGTTTAGGATTTGGTGACTTGGAATAGTTGAGCAAGGGTTTGTGAATTTGTAATGAAACATACTTGCTCACCAAAAGCCAAATCACAAACCATGATACTCATAAATATGAATGTAGAAAGGAGTACCTCTTGATATTCTCAACACATGTAACAGAGTATAGCGCGAAAGCTCAATTATTATTTAAACATAGAGATATATCATGAAACATGAGACAACTCACAAGATATATTAGTGATAATCAAGAGTTTGTCACATCCAACCATATTTCACACAAGCATCAACCATAGTATTCATCACACATAGATACAAATGCATAAAAGTAGACATGATGAATGAGTACAGGGAATTTAAGCACACAAAGATTCAAATCCCTCCCCCTATCTCTATACTAGACCCTCTCTCCCCCTTTGGCGTCTATCACCAACAACTAAGCATCTGGGGATGGAGAAGAAGGTGAAGAAGCTGCAGCCGTGCGATCGAGCATGATGAAGTCCTGAAGATCTGACTCGTCTGACTCATCATCTACCTCGGCCTCTACAGGTGTAGGTGCAGCTGGGGTGACCTCTGGAGATGGCACTGGAAGCTCTGGAGCTGCTGTCTCAACTGACTCCCCCTGAGGCTCAGCTGGTGCCTCTGACGGTCCTGCCTCTGTAGTAGCGGGCCTGGGAACCCGATGAGTAAAGACTCGAGGCGTGGGGGAAGGTGTCACTGCCAGTGCAACTAGTGACACTGCTGCTACAAACTCTGCTAGGTGAGTCTGAGGTGGAGAGGATACTGCAACTGTAACATCCGTATCCTGAGCCTCTATGACAGCTATCTCAACTGCTAGTGAAATAGCGTCTGTCTGAACTGCAGCTGGAGGAGTTGTAACTGTCTGCGTAGACTGCTTAGGTGCGATCTCCGAGGAGGCAACTGAAGAGAGGTAAGTGCCCGTCGCCGGAGGATCCACCTCAACCTCTGGAGCTGGTGAGTCTAGCTGAGCTGCTTCTGGGGAATCATCTCCTGTGAGCTCCAAGTAGGAGGCTGAGAGGTCACGCGAGGCCTCTGCTATGGTAGTTCCCCGGATAGGAGTAAATCCTGTCTGAAGCTCACCGGGCGAAACTAACCAAGAGGACACCTGAGTCCTCGGAGACTGGCACTCTGGAGAGGCTGGTGCCTGGAAAGGAGGAGTAACTGGTGCCTGACTATGCTGCCCTGCGGGCTGTAACGCTGGAGTCGGAACCACAACCACTGGAGTCTGCTGTGCTGGCGAGGTGAACTGCTGCTGCTGCGAGGCTCCGGGCAACTGAATATGAGGAGTGAAGGTCTGCCCAGAGCTGGAGGCTAGAAGACGCTCAAGTAACAAAGTCTGAGTCTTCTGAATCTCTGCCTGCTGCAGCTGATAGGTCAAGAACTGGCGTTGAAACTCGTCCTGCCGGGCCTGAGTCTGGGCCTGAGCGGCCAACTGCTGCTCTGTAAGCCTCCGAACGTCGGCGGCCTGTCGCCTCTGCTCCTCTGCTTGGCGTTACTGCTCCTGCATCTTCGAAAGGATGGTAAGTAATGTAGCCTCTGAGGCGCTGGAACCTGGAGCTGGAGCTGCAGCTGTACCTGACCCTCCTGCCTCATGGTCATGGGACATTGGTGCGTACTCGCGCACTGGCTGGTAGTCCTCATCTGAACTGTCAGAATCTAGGTCCTCTTTATAGACAGTCTCTGCAGCGGTGTCAATCTCAGCATCAAGTTCTGCAAGCTCTGCCTGGGCGATCTGCTCAACTGTGGCATCTGTGTCCTCTGCCGACTGAGGTGGCACACCTGCCTGTCTGGTGCCTGATCGGTATGCTCTGCTGGGGCGAGGCAGGTTTCCATGCATGACTAGCTGACTCATTGAGTATACTGGAAACTCAGTCACCAACCTGGTAAGAGTGACTCGCATAGCTCCAGATCAGGTCTTGGCAACTATAAGATATGAAATCCAGTGAGCAAACTATAGCTGCCAGTGACCTCTGAATCCTGTAGCTATGATATCCTCAAGCTCGCTAACAATCAGATCCCAAAGGTCAAACTTCTCCTTCCGGATGATATGAGCAAGGAGCCATAGCTGTAGTCGTGTAATGGTGTCTCGAGCTCCAATCCGAGGAAGGATGGTACGCCTGAGTACCTCGTGAAGAATCCGAGCAAGTGGATTGAGGTCTCGCGGTGCACGGCCTCACGAAATCTGTAGATGGCACTATCCCATCGTGAGGTCGGCGCGGGGCCTCCTGATCCCCATAGCAGAAGCTGTGAATCCTCGTAGGGGAGGACTCTAAGTGGAATAGCTCTCTGAACCGAGCTGCTGAAATCCTGAAGTCACGGCCCTGAAATCCGAAGTGAAGGAACTCATGATCAGGGGAGATCCATAGTGAGGCATAGAACTGATAGACCCAGTCCTTCTGATAAGCTCCTGATCGTCCCATCAAATCTGATAACCCCTGAAGGTACTGCAGGTGCTGTAGGATCTCTGGACCACCGACCCCCTCTATGTGAGCAGATGGGCACACTCTGTGAGCCCTAAGAGGAGCGTCAGTGTCGACGTATGCTCTGTAAAAATCCTCGTGAATCGTGGTATAGAAATCACGTCCCGCACGGGGATCCCTCTGAGCTAGGAACCAGGACTGAAAGTCCACGAAGCAAAGTAACTGAACTTGCTTCGCTGTGAGAGCTCGGACCTGATGCCTCACTGGGTCTGGTAGCTAAGGTCCTGGAGGACTAGGTGGTGCACCAGAGCCTCTGGATCGTGTAACTCTGCGGCTCATCAGCTCACCAATCGAAGAGTGGCCCGCGGCCTCTGTCAGCTCAGTCTCTAGGACTGGCTCTGCCTCCTCTACCTCAGTAGCCTCGGCGGGCTCTATCTCTGGATGCGTAGGGGACTCACGACGCGCTCCACGGCGAGGTGAGAGCCTCAAACTGGCACGACGTCCACCTCGCTCCGCAATCTCTACGGCCTCTGCTACTGCAAGTGCTGCTGCTGAGTCTGGATCCATAAGTGGCCTCTTGCGCTTCTTTGACACAACCTTCTGCTTGCCCCTTCCCCGATCAGTGGGTGGACACGGTGGAGGTGGAGTGTCACCACCACTACCGGGAACGGGGCCAGCGTTCTTCGTTCTTGCCATGTATCAAACTTTGCTAACAAACTGCTGACAAAGGATCCTCAACAGTTAAACCACAAACTCACTGTCCACTGACAATCAATCACTGATAGTCCGCAGACCAACCAGCTGCAAGAGTGGCATGCCGGCCCTGGACTATCCTTGCGAGGCTTTGCCTCATTCCGTACTCGCAGGCTTTGCCCCGAGTTTACTGACACTGCCCAACTGACATGCTGACCCTGCTCGATTAGATAGAAAGGGTATATAACCATAAGCATATAACTAGAGAGAAGAAAGTCTAGCGAGAAGCATGAAATAGATAAGAAGAGATTGAATTGCCAACCGACAACTGCCATACCTCTGATACTGATCAAAGCGGGAGAAAAAGAAAGAGCCCTCGGTCTCTTATCCGCAATCCACAGCCTAACACCCCCAAAGGAAGACAATCAAGCAATCCTCAACAGAGGAGAGGACCCGCAGGCAGGTTCACCGGCAGCGGTGTTGGGCATGTGCTCTGGTGCGGCGGCCTCGGTGGCGGTGTTGCAGGGAGAGGCGGCGGCGCAGGGAGAGGCGGCGGCGCAGGGAGAGGGTGTATCACGCCGGCGAGGGGTGGCACGGGGGCTCAGTGGCGGCGGAGCGGCGTACGGATGACTGAAATCGATCGAGAGAGACAGAGGAAGAGACGGGGATTAAAAAAAATTTGCGCCTTAAGTTCGCGACGGATGCTCCGACGCGGAGCGACGGACGCTCCGTCGGACTGCGACGGACGCTCGAACAGCGTCCGACGGCATTGTCCGTCGGGCTTCCAGAATAGGTTTTGAAACGCCCGAACGCATTGACCGCGTCGGACGCTCCGTGACGGACGCTGGGGAGCGTCCGTCGTCCTGTAAGCGGGCAACATTCAGTCTCCAGACGATTGCGACGGACGCTGAGGCAAATGACACGGAGCGTCCGTCGGTAGTGTCCGACGCCTTTTAAATAGAATTTTTCAAATTTTATTTTTGCGTCTTTCTCCCAACCAAGTTCCAATCCCAATAAGATCCAAATAACACCTGATTGGACTTGATATGAGAACCATCTCTCAAACTCTCATTTTCAAATAGTTTGCTATAGGCTTAGATTTTAGTTTCAACTCAAAATATTCGAATGGAAGCAACAAGGAGTCATCATATGGCCACAAGAGGGGTATAGAAGTGTCTTGAGCTTGGAATGCTCCCCCTAAGTGGACGAACATAGAGGATGCTCAAACTAGATCGAAAAAGAACGGTAAACAACATACATGCATATGCTATGCATTACAGAAATTGAATCTAGGTTGCTTGCAAGTTTAAACCGCGGTTAAGCTTTGTCATACACTTTGATGGCGGTTATCTCAACCGCGTTAGCCAAGCCTATGTGCACTACTAAACTAACATGATTATATTACACATGATGCAAGATGGGTTCACACAAGATCATATTTTAGTGAAGTTAGAGTGATCAAGCACATTTAACTCGCTTCTCAACCTACAAAAGGTTGCTTCATCGAGTGGTTTAGTGAAGATATCCACCAATTGATCTTCGCTCTTAACTCCAACTAGTGTTATGTTTTTCCTAGCCACATGATCTCTAAGAAAGTGATGGCGAATATCTATGTGCTTGGTGCGAGAGTGTTGAACCGGGTTGTTTGCAAGCTTTACGGCGCTCTCATTATCACACAAAAGTGGAACATCTTTTAAAACCACGCCGTAATCAAGAAGTGTTTGGGTCATGTATAAGATTTGTGCACAACTTGCTCCCATGGCAATGTATTCCGCCTCGGCGGTTGACAATGCGACACTATTTTGCTTCTTTGAGGACCAAGAAACAAGTGATCTTCCTAGCATGTGACACCCACCGGAGGTACTCTTCCTATCAACCTTACACCCGACATAATCCGAATCGGAATAGCCAACTAGTTGGAAGGGAGCTCCTTTGGGATACCAAAGACCCATGCTAGGGGTGTGCCTTATGTATCTAAGGATTCTTTTAACCGCACAAAGATGCGACTCCTTAGGGCTTGCTTGAAACCTAGCACACATACACACACTAAACATGATATCCGGCCTAGATGCGGTGAGATAAAGTAAACTACCGATCATAGAACGATAGAGAGTTTGGTCAATCGGGTTACCTCCCTCATCGAGATCGAGATGCCCATTAGTAGGCATTGGGGTCTTGATTGGCTTGCAATCCTCCATCTTGAATTTCTTGAGCACATCATGAGTGTACTTCTCTTGAGATATGAAGGTGCCCTCCCTCAATTGCTTCACTTGGAAGCCAAGGAAGAAGGTTAGCTCGCCAATCATTGATATCTCGAACTCCTTGGACATCAATGCACCAAATTCCTTGCTATGATCTTGGTTTGTTGACCCAAATATAATGTCATCGACATACACTTGGCAAACAAAGATCTCTCCATCTAGCACCTTGGTGAAGAGTGTGGTATCCACTTTCCCGATCTTGAAGCCCTTCTTGAGTAACAAGTCCCTTAGCCTCTCATACCAAGCTCTTGGAGCTTGCTTCAATCCATAGAGTGCCTTGGACAACCTATACACATGATTAGGACAATTGGGGTCTTCAAACCCGGGAGGTTGTGAGACAAAAACAAGTTCATTGATGAAACCATTTAGAAAGGCACTCTTCACATCCATTTGAAAAAGTCTCATTTTATGATGTGAAGCATATGCCAAAAGGATACGAATGGCTTCTAGTCTTGAAACCAGTGCAAAGGTCTCCCCAAAATCCAATCCTTCAACTTGTGAGAACCCCTTTGCCACCAATCTTGCCTTGTTTCTCACAACCACGCCTTGATCATCTTGCTTGTTCCTAAACACCCACTTGGTGCCAATGATTCTTGCTCCTTTGGGCTTTTCTACTAGTGTCCACACTTCGTTCCGGGTGAAGTTGTTCAACTCTTCATGCATGGCATTCACCCAATTCGGATCCGCAAGTGCGTCCTCCACACTAGATGGTTCAACAAAGGAAACAAAGGAGTGATGTTCAACATAAGAAGCAAGTTTAGATCGAGTTGTACCCCCCTTGATGGACTCCCTATAATGAGGTCTTGTGGATGAGCTTGAAGCATAGGTGTAGATCTTCTATTAATCACTTGGGGAGGAGGTTGTGGTGCATCAACATCACTAGCTTGAGCCTCGGCTTGATCTTGAGGGATGAAGGTATCTTCTTGTGCTTCCCTCACTTGTTCTTTATCAACTTGAGGCGTGTGAGGTGGAGAGGGTACTTGATTTGCATCATCTTCAACTTCTTCCACCTCTTGTGGGTTGATTGCACCAACGGGCATATTCTTCATAGCCTCCCTCAAGGGTTCATCACCTACATCATCAAGATTTTCATGCTCTTCTTGAGATCCATTAGTTTCATCAAACTCCAAGTCATATGTTTCTTCAACTAGGCCAGAGGCTTTGTTAAATACTCGATATGCCTTGGATTTAAGAGAATAACCAAGTAAGAAACCAATGTCACATCTCCTTTGGAACTTTCCCAAGTGTTGGCGCTTCTTGTAGATATACACTTTGCATCCAAACACTCGGAAAAAGGATATATCCGGTTTCTTCCCATTCACAAGCTCATAGGGGGTCTTCTTGAGAAGCCTTTGGACAAATAGCCGGTTGGCCGCATAGCATGCGGTGTTGATTGCTTCGGCCCAAAACTTCTCGGGGGTGTTGTATTCATCAAGCATTGATCTTGCAAGTGTGATTAGTGTCCGGTTCTTTCTCTCTACTACACCATTTTGTTGAGGGGTATAGGTAGCAGACACCTCATGCTTTATCCCAACTTCATCACAATAGTCTTCAATCTTGGTGTTCACAAACTCGGTCCCATTGTCACTTCTTATCTTCTTGATCTTCACATCAAACTCATTTTGGGCTCTAGTTGCAAACTTCTTGAATATTGATTGCGTCTCTCCCTTGTCTTGAAGAAAGAACACCCAAGTGTACCTAGAGTAGTCATCAACTACCACCAAGCAAAAGAGATTGCCACCAAGGCTAGCATAGGTGGTAGGTCCAAATAGATCCATGTGAAGTAGCTCTAGGACTCTTGAGGTTGACATGAAAGCTTTGGTTGGATGAGTGTTTGTCACTTGCTTGCCGGCTTGACATGCACTACAAAGTTTGTCCTTCTCAAACACAACATCCTTCACACCTCTAACCAACTCCTTTTTGACAAGCTTCTTCAAAGTTGACATTCCCACATGTGCTAATATTCTATGCCATAGCCAACCCAAAGAACTCTTGGAGAATAGACATGTTTGCAAACTAGCTTCATTTGAGGTGAAGTCCACTAGATAAAGATTGTTGTGCCGAAACCCTTTGAATATCAATGATGAATCTTCAATCTTGGACACAACTACCTTAGTTGGAGTGAAAAGACATTGGAAACCAAGATCACATAGTTGTCCCACCGATAGCAAGTTGAAGCTCAAAGATTGTACTAGCAAGACATTTGATATTGATTGATCATTTGATATTGCCACTTTGCCTATGCCTTGCACTTTGCCTTTTGAATTATCCCCAAAGGTAATCTTGTCTTGCCCTTCACAATCTTCCTCAAGTGTGGTGAACATCTAGGAGTCACCGGTCATATGTTGAGTGCATCCACTATCAATCACCCAATGACTTCCACCGGTCTTGTAGTTCACCTACACACAAGCAACTTGAAGTTAAGCTTGTTGTTTGGGAACCCACACTTGGCGAGGTCCCATAGCCTTGTCCACCAACTCCTTAGCAACCCATAGCACTTTGGGCTTGTTCTTCATCTTAGGACCGAGAAACACAACTTGGGGTCTGCCCTTGGAATCCTTGTTGATGATGAAGTGTGCATCATGAGCGAAAGGACTTGTGTGCTTGGGCAAGGTCTTGGGAGGTGGAGTCTTGCATTGGAATTCAAAGTGGCCCTCTTGACCACATCCAAAGCACTTCTTGGGCTTGGGCTTTGGTGTGTCATAGTTGTTCCTCATGGCCTTGTTCTTGTAGTAGTTCTTAGCTTCTATCTTGACCTTGGCCTTCATGATTTGGTTCTCCTTGAACCCAATGTCGGACTTGTCGGTCTTCATGATAGTGTTCATCAAGAGCTCACTTTGGAGGTTGTGGTCCTTGGTGAACTTCTCCATTCCACTTGCAAGCTTGATCTTTTCAACCTTGAGCTTTGCATTTTCCTCTTTGAGAGAATTGATCAAGGTCATTGCATCATTGTCATCTTTCTTGGCCGACTTGATAGTGAATGGCTTGTTTGCCTTGAGGTTGATTAGCTCTTCCTTGAGCTTGGAATTCTCTTGCCTCATCTTCACATAGTCATCATACTTTTCGGCCTCAACTACCTTCTTGCCCTTGCACTTAGCATTTTGCTCACTAGCAACTTCATCAAGCAAGTCCTCACAAGAAGTAGCTATATGACACTTAACAACCGGGTTAATAGCAACATGTGTAGCAAGATCATTTGTAAGCAATTCGTTAGCTATCACAAGTGTACCATGTTCATTCCTAAATTGGTTGTAGTCATCTTTTAGCAAGTTGTATCTTGTATGGAGCTCTTGTGTTGACCTCTCAAGCTTATCATGTTTCTCATTAGCTTGCTTGAGTGAGGCTTTGAGCTCCCTAGTGCTAGATGAGAGAGATTTGTTCTCAAGCTTCAAATCATCATTAGCACTAGACAAGTCATCAAGTTTAGCATGCAAGTTATCGTTGGCTTTCTCTAGTGATTCACTTTTAGCTTTATACTTCCTAATGAGCTTAGTATATTTTTTGCAAATCACAATTAGCTCATCATAGGAAGGTGCCTCAAACTCATCATCACTATCATCACTAGAGTTAGCCTCATCATCACTATCCTCTTTTTGTACCTTTTTGTCACCTTTAGCCATGAGGCATAGGTGTGTAGAGGATGAGCCCGGAGATGATGGAGGAGGTGGCGGTGGAGTAGATGACCCAATCACCAAGGCGGCCACCTTATCATCTTCACTCTCATCTCTGGATGAGTCACTTGTGTCTTCAATGTCGGTGAGCCAATCACCAATAATGTAGGCTTTGCCATCCTTCTTCTTCTTGTGGAAGTTGAAGTTCTTCTTCTTCTTGAAGGGCTTGTCATCCTTCTTCTCCTCATCACTTGACTCATCTTTGTTGCCCTTGTTGTTAAAATTTTTGTTCTTGTATTTGTCTTTCTTCTCTTCGGGGCAAGCATGAGCCAAGTGTCCAAGTTTGCCACAATTGTAGCAATCCATCTTGGAGAGAGGATTTCTTGAAGAGCTTGTGAAGAATTTCTTCTTCTTTGAGTCAAACTTGACTCCATTCTTGTTTAGCCTCTTTAACATCTTTGTTGTCTTCTTTACCATGAGAGCTAAGTCATTATCATCCTCTCCATCACTTGCACTCTCATACACATATTGTATCTTGCACTTCTCCGAAGAGGATGCTTTGAGAGCCAAATCTTTCTTTTCCTCCTTCTCTTTTTCTTTCTTCTTGGAGGAGGAAGAAGAGTCACCATCACCAATCTTCATGTACATCTCATGGGCATTGATCTTGCCCAAGATTTGTGTTGGTGTAGCGGCGGAGAGGTCTCCTTGATGAAGAACCATGACGATGTGGCCATACTTCTCAATGGGCAAGACACAAAGAATCTTGCGCACCACATCGGCTGGTGCCATTTGGTTGAGACCGAGCCCATTCAATTCTTCTATAAGAATATTAAGACGTGAGTACATATCATTTGCATTTTCATTTCCATGCATGGAAAAAGAATTGAGCTTAGCCATGACCAAGTGATAGCGTTCCTCACGCTCATACTTTGTGCCTTCGTGAAGAGCACAAATAGTGGTCCACAACTCAAATGCGTCTTTGGCATTACGCACTCGGTTGAAGACATCCTTGCAAATGCCACGAAAAAGAATGTTCTTCGCCTTGGCATTGTGCTTATCAAAGTTTAGGTCCTCTGCGAAGAGAGTGCCTTCATTTGTGGCGGCTTGGAGCACGCCCACGTCAACGGCCTCTAGATATGCCTCCATACATACTTTCCAATAAGGGAAGTCGTCTCCATCGAACATGGGAGGTGGTTCATCCCCATGGGACATCTTGCTCTAGGCGGTGAAGCCTAATTTAGAGCAAACCTTGCTCTGATACCAATTGAAAGGATCAAGATGCCCAAGAGGGGGGGGGGTGAATTGGGCTCTTTTTAATTCCTAAACAAGAATTAAACCTATAAAGAGACAATTAACCCCCAAGTGCCTACCGCTTGTGTGTCCTAGCTAGAAAGCAGTAGTAAGTAAATAGAGAGCGAAAACTTTCTACACAATTCTAGTATGAATTGAAAGACAAGTGCGGAAAGTAATGCGGTAAGAGGAATCTAGGGAAAGAGATGCTTGACACGACGATGTTTTGCTGAGGTATCGAGGAGTCGACACTCCCCCCTAGTCCTCGTTGGAGCACCTCGCAAGGTACAACTCCCCCTCAATCCCGCGCAAGGGATGAGTGCTCTCTACGGGCTGATTCTTCGCCACTCCGACTCGGTGAATCGCCCACAACCAATCACAATCGTCGATGGAGAAGGGCCGCCGACAATCCTCCGGCGATCACCTTCCTCCAAGCACCACCGGACCGTCTAGGTGATGTCAATCACCAAGAGTAACAAGCTTCGATCTTCGCTTGACTCACTCAAGCTTCACAACTAGAGGATGTACACTTGAACTCTTGAATGAAATAGAGGAGAGGATGGATGGATTCGCGAATCACTCTCTCACTCTAGGGCTCTTGCTCTCTTCCCAACCTTCTCAACAAACTCAGCAACTCAAATGAGCAAAGGCAAGATGGGAGAGAAGTGTGAGAAGCTATAAATAGCCCCTCAGAAAACTAGCTCAGGCTGACAACTTAAGTTAGCGACGGACGCTCCGTTGGATGCCCCAACGGCTAGTTCTGCACAAAGTTTGGGCGACGGACGCTCCTACGTCCTGCCCAACGGCTATCTCTGACACGATTTCCCAGCGACGGACGCTCCGTCACAAGGGCGACGGACGCTCATACCAGCGTCCGACGCTACACTCTGGCTCGGGCTGAAAAACACCCTCACTGGAAGGTCGACGGACGCTCTCCAAGCGTCCGACGCCTAACCGACGGACAGTGTCCGTCGGACCCTGAAAAACTTAGCCAGAAACACATGGTCACTGGAAGGCCGACGGATGCTGTGGACTTAACCACCCAGGGTCCGATGCCTTCGTCTGACGCGACGGACAGCGTCCGACGCCTCCGTCAGCAGCGTCCGTCGCCCAGAAAACAGGCCTCTCAACTTCGTTTTTTGTCGCGATGAATACGGAAGTTGTTCTAGGCTATCTTACGGTCAACATAGCCTTGCTTAGAGCTAAGGAAGACAAGTGTGCACCACACCTAGTTCATGAAGCTTTCCTAAGTCAAGCTACTAGTCTCAACCCCTCTTAATAGTACGGTCAAAGATCAAAAGAGAAGGCCTATCTATTTCTAAGTGCCCTTTATCACCTTATGACACTTAGCCTATCATTCTAGGGTCTTCATCATGTATCTTTGAAATCCGAAACGATATCCATCTTGGGGGCTGGGTGATGACCATTAATGCTCATTCGTGTTGATCACTATGGCTAAGCTACGCATAGTCTCTGCAAAACACACGTTAGCCATAATAATCGCTAATTATCGTTAATCACCGAAACCAACTAGGGCCATGATTCTTCAATGAGCTCGAGGAAGACGGCAGCGTAGTCCTTGTACTTGTCGTTCTCTCCGTTGGGATAGTATCTGATGGACCAGTTGTGGCTGCCGGCGGGGAAGGTGGCAGAACGGACGAACTTCCCGACGCCGAAGCCCTTATGCACGCTACTGCCAACGACCTTAAACGAGTGCGTGACCCGCGCGGTCTCTATGACGGTACACATCGATGCTGTTCTCGTGCTTGTCCTCTCTGGTGCGACGGGCATTGGTGGCATTGTGCAGAGAAGTTGAGGAAGAAGGGGACGGCGGCGAGGGTTTTCAGCGAATGCTTCCGTCCCCCAACATGAGACAAAAAGGGAGATGCTATCCGTGCTTTTCTAGCAAAAATGGGCCGAATTCTGATATTGGAGCAAAGGTAAGTATATCGTTCCCATGTTGCTGACATCAGCGTTTATACTAAGCCTTTTTTTAAACTTAAAAGGCTATATAAATGCTAAACCGAGCATCTAAATTAATTTTTTTTCATTCCATTGAATTACAATAAATTCTTCAAAATAAGATCCTACATGGATATATTTAGATAAAATATATTAACAAACATTTATCTTACAAAGATAAAGATGTTCATTTATTGAGCAAGGACGATGTTTTAAATTCAAAGAACAATGTTCCATTTTTGTAAGAAAAATGTTCACTATTCAGAAGAACAATATCTAGTTATAGGTTCATGCAATTGTTATTATAATATACAAAAACAAAATATAATAACCAAAATGATGAAATATACAGGAGTAATAGATAAATAAATACATAACATAAAAAATATATTAAAAAAACTAGAGCAAAGAATAAGGAAAAAACATGTAATGGAGAAAAAAAATTAAAAGAACAATACTTTTCAAATATCCTAAAATATACTATAGAAGATCGTATGTATATAAGTGAACATCAATAAACATATTATAAACATCATATATATATATATATATAATGTAAACTTTATAAATATAATATAGAATATCACAAGTATACTAAGTGAACATAATAAAAAACATCATATGTATATTGCATGAACACCACATGTACATTACGTGAACAACACAAAGAACATCATATGTATATCACATTAACATGATTAAAAACAACATTGAACATTAAATGAATACTATGTGATTACATATATATGAAATAAAAAGTAGAAAAATAAAATTCCTAAAGAAATTAATTAGATAAAAAGCAAAGACGAAAAATAGACATAAAACATGATTAATAAATGATAAATATGTAGAACAAATAAAATAAATGAATAATTTAAATAATTCATGAAAAAGAGTAAAGAAAATCACATGTATTCATGAACATGATATATATCTCATGTAATATATGAAATCAAAAAAACATGAAAATAAAAAAAAACATAGAGTAAATTAAAAATAAATGAAAGTAATAAGACACAAAAATAAATAAAAATAAAAATAGAACAAAACAAAAAATATAATAATTAATTAGAGTAAAGTAAAAAGAAATAAATGAAAGATAAAAATATAAAGAAAATAAAAGGAAGAATAAAAGACCAAAAACAAAAAAGTAGTAGAGAAATAAGAAAAGAATACTAAAAAGAAGATACATTACACATTCATAATATATTTCTATAGTTAAGCAAAGCCCAATGCTTTGGTATGTGATGTAATCTACATAAATGCACACGACATATCACAAACACACAAAGTTATTTTTATAGCTAAGCAAACCTAAATGTTTTAATATACAATGGAACTCATACCAATTCAGAAGAAACATAACAAACGCACATACATGTAGTTATCTGGACTAGTAAAAAAGTAACGGACCAACGATGAGTAGATATACATGGGTGTACGAACGGTAAAGCTAAAAGCTAAAATAAAAGTATTTTATTTAGTTAACTAAAAAAGATAATAATAAAAATGGAAACAACAAAATCCACTTAAAACTTAAAAGATAAGAGAAACTAAAAATAAATAGGAAAACTAAAGGAAAAAAAGAATAAAACTTTTTAAAAATAAAGTAGATTAATAGTAAGAATACTTAAAAAGGAAGAAAAAAAATAAAATAATACGAATTAAAAACATAGAAAACTAGAGATAAAAGAAAAAGAATAAATATAAGCAAGGAAAAAATAAAAGAAAATAAAAGAAAAGGGTTGATTCCGAGTTCTTTTCGCTCTTAGTATGGTAGCTCTTCATCTCGGGTTTGTTGCTTCGGGAAGTAGTTCGGTCAATGCATAATGCATCCTTTTGGAGTTGTTGACATCATCATCCCTTCTTGAGCGCCTTTTAGGATTACACTCTTTGTCATTGCCTTTCGAAGAAATTGTTCGTGTGTAGACGCAGAATTGCGTAGTTCGTATGGACCCGAGTACTTGCTCGCTGCCGAGTTGTTTCCGTTTCCGATCATGGTTCGGTTGTGTACTTCGACTCAGTTTGTGTTTGGTCTTTCTGTGTTTAATTGTCTTGCAATTAACATGCGGTGGTGTCTCCTTCTCTGAGTCGGTCTCGTATCCGTCTTCCTTCCTTGTCTTGATCGGACTCGTGTGAGGCTGAATTGCGATCCCTTGGCTCAGCTCTTGAAGATCATGTTCGGTGTTTTTGTCGAGTATTTCTTCTTATCGGAGTCGGTTTCGAAATTTGTCGTCGTTGTCGATCTCGCAGATCCATGATCCAAAGAAGAACATTGATTTCGTCGATTTCTTCATCTTGAGGTCGTGGTCCACCAAGCTTTCGAGAAAAAATTCGTCGAAAACCCCTACCTAGCGCACTAGCTGTCGATGTTTTACCACCGATAGCCTGCCACAGGGTTACTCGAGATAGTTGTCCGTGCCTCGGCGAATAGTGAAACCTTGGTGGTTGGACACGTAGGGGAAAACAGTTTATACTAGTTCAGACCCTCGATATAGTCGAGTAATAGCCCTACGTCCAGTTGGGTCGCTTGTTATTGCTCTGATCTCATAATACAGGGTGTCGCATGTTGCTCTACGTATCAGGTGTTATGTAGTATGTCGAGATATTTTTGGGTGGTACCCTCATTAACCCTTTATAGTCCAGGGACTGCCTGATGGTTGCTTCTAATCCTACTTGGTTACAAACTTGGAGTCCTAAGATACGCTTCGGTCTTGCCGTTGTATCCGAGTAGAATCCGGGTTTGCGTATTTGCCTTCCTTCGTGGGCCGAGTGATTGAGACCTAAAGCTCCGGTAAACCGGTCAATGGGTACCCTATAAGATATCCCCTCGACAAGCCCCCGAGCATCTCATGATTTTTCTTCAAAACGTCGGGTTGTTTGAGAGTAAACCGAGTTCTTTTTGAAGCAAAATCATGGGTTTATCTTCTGTGTCTTCTCCTTGTGGTCTTCCTGCACTTTTTGTTTTTTGGACAAAAGGTGCACTCATTGAGTGTAGCCCCCGAGCCTCTAGTTAATTGGCACAAGTATCCGGAGGATCCAAAAAAGTTTTATAGGGTAGGTATTTCTAGCCCCCAAGCCTTCTCCGAGTTCTTTTGAGATCAAAAGATCTCGACAGAAGGGTCTGAAATACTTTCTCTTGTCAGCTTTTGTTCACAGGTGGGTACTGTGTTTTCACGGGTGTGCAAAATCTTGCTTTCACTGTTTGCTTTGGTCAACTTTTATATTTTTGTCGTTTCCTTACTTTTCTTTGTCGTGACCTTTGTCTTTTGGCTTCTGGTGCTCCTTTCTTGCTATAAATTCCGTGGTGCTCGATTTTGTATTGCACTGGTATTTGGACTTGAGTGTTCCATTTTTCCTCTTTGATGGATGTGCTGCTGAGTGAAACTGAGCAGCCCCGGGCTTATGTTTGGTTATTGGTAGTTGAGTGGGTAGAAGAATTCTTGTGAAAGGAGTTAGAGGTAGACTAACTCCTCGGTGAGATTTTCCTAGAAAGTTTGGTACAGTAGGTAGAAGAAGTCTTGTGACCTGGCTTCCATGCCTTCTCTGTCTGTTTACTGAACTCCGGACTGTCACCGTTGCCGCTCCTAAATTGGTTGATGTGGCGCGCTCCATCTGCCTGGCCGTGCATGCTTGCACTGAACTCCTGCTGGAAAGGCTAGAGTTGGAGCTGTCCAATCTCATTTGTTGGGAGTGGTTTTTTGCCTATAAACCAGAACTTTCCTCATGCTGTGTGAAGGTTCTGGATTGTTTTATCCAGTATGGCTTTGATCAGGTGATGGGTCTTTATATTTTGTCACTTGTGGTCTTTTGTTGTACTTGAGGCTACTCTGGGCCTTGTGCTCTTCATATATTGTAAATTTCGTAGCCGAGTTGTTTTCAGCATGTTTCTTTTGCTGTAGGGTTGTTTGACGAGTGTTGCCAGTTGTATGATTGTCCTTGGAATATTCCTTTGAATATCCTGCATGCTATACTGATGTGTTTCTTTGTTTGTATCTCATCAATGCCGTCCTTATAGAATCTTTTGCCTTTACTGCTTTATTTATGTATTATTACTGCTGTTCTCCCTTTGGTGTATGTGCATCCACTATTCTTCTATAAATAGCTGTAGTTTGGTTCTCTTGTCCCACATCTTATCTCTTCTTTTGTAAGTCCTTTGTTCTTGATCTGTTTTGTCATGGACATTGTAGTTGGCCAACTTGACGAGCCCCCGAACGTCTTATTTTTTGTTCTTTTGTAATCTGGTGAATGATGTAAGTCTTGTGATACAGACTAGTTGCAGGCTAATTTTGGGGTAGTAGAAAATTGGGGAGGAAACCGAAGCAAATGGTGTAGGCCTTGTGATGGTATTGGTGTGTGCTATCATGGGCCCTTCAGTCAATTGTTATTATTTCTCCCAGGGTGTTCTGGATTTGCTGTGATTGTTGCTGCTTGTCTTGGACGACTTCTTGGTTCTACTACTCATTGTCAACAAGGATGTACTTCCTCTCGTCTGAAATGAAGTGCTTCCGGGTTGCTTCCTCCTACATGACGATTACCGGTTCTAGTGCGTGATGTTTAACCTCAAATTCAAGGTACTTTCTGTATCTATCGAAGTTTTTGTATTCTGATGTAACTTAGCTGTGTACTGTCCTGGTATCCTTTAATAAAGACTTGTTTTACTTCTGAGTATCCCTTCTGGCTGACTTGTTGACTGTCTTTTTGTGCGTTGTATCTGTCGTGTTGTTTCTTGATCAACATCAGTTTTTTGTGGCATTTAGGTATTAATGAATCTACCTGACCGTTGCTTTTCCTTATTCTGATGCCCGCTTTTTGGGGCGGCGGTATTGGTAATCGTTCCATCACTTTCTCGTTGTGATTACTGTTTATTGGGGCAACAGTTATTTATGGGAACCCAACCTTTTACTTTTCCTTATAAATGCTTAGCCCTTTATTACCGTGTTTTTTCCCTTCGTCGGAGAAGATTTCTTCCCTTAGTTTCTGGTTAATCTTTATTTGCCACTCTTCCTGAGAAATCTTGAAAATTTGTGATGAAGAACAAAGGGTTCCCGAAGTCTTCTGTCCATCAGGTTGATCTTGATCTTTTGGTTTCGCAACGCCTTCTTCAAAATCAAGTTTCCTCTGGTTACGAGTTGCCTGGTGACCAGTTGCCTCCGAATCCTTCTCCTCATCAATCTGTTCTTTTTGTTTCTTTTGTCAGATCTGGTCTTTGTTTTCCTCCATCTAATTTTTAGTTCAGTTTCATGAATTCTATGGCGTTCAGCTTCATCACCTTGTTTCTAATGCCATACCCTTTCTTTCTTGCTTTGCCCATCTTTGTGAGGTTTTCGTAGGAATTCCTCCTTGTCTCTTGTTCTTCTGCTACTTTTTCAGGTTCGTCTGACTGATAAATCAAAGCCTCCTGTTATGGTTGCTGTATGATTCAGTTTAGGCAGGGTCACAAAAATGCTTTTCCTTCCTTGTCCCTTTCCCACTCTGTTCGTGATTGGGCTGAGAAATGGTTTTATGTTTCTCAGTCATCTTCCCCTATACCTTTTGATTTATCTTCTCTCCCGATTTCTCTTCCTTGTTGGTCAGAAAAAATCTCCTCTTCTGAAAGGCTGGTTCTTAGGCCTTTGATTGATCATGTTAGTTTTCTGAAGCAGTCTGGTTTGATTGGCAATGGAATTGTGGCTAGTTTTTTTTTGTCATTGAGTTCAGCCTTTGATGAAGAGAGAACATCTTGGTTTTGAATATACTGGTTCTTCTGATTCGTCTTGCCTTATTCCTGAGACTGAGCTTTCAGATGAGGTTGTTCTTGAGATGATGAACATGGTGCTAGGAAATGTTGTTGTCTTCCCTTTTGTGATTCAGGAGTATAGCGTTGTCCACTCTCCACCTGAGGTACTTTTATATTCCTATATTGCTTTTCTCTGTTCGGCTTGTTTTGATGCTATTGTTGGTAGGGTTATGGTCGCGCTTTCGCCCTTGTTATGCCTGTTGAAGGTGGGGGTGATTTTGGCAATGAAGATTATGGTGATGATGAAGATGCTGACGCTATCCCGAGATTTGGAGTTCTACCTCTTAAAAGCAAGCGTTCGAGTGCGGATGATAGGCCTCCGTGACCGAAGAGACAATGGTCTGCTCGCCAGGGATCTTTGTCGGGTTTGTAGTTTTGCTGAGCTCTTTTGTTGTGCCTGCTTCTTGTTTTTTATATCTTATGACTTGTTTTCTGGTTGTTGATGGCCACTCTGCTCTTTCAACGGAGGATGAGTCTTGCGGTCCTTTGAGCCCTTCTGCGTATGCCTTTCTTCCTTCTTTGTTGGTTCTCATATGAAATGCTCGTATTGTACTGATATTTTGCTTTTGTTTATGTAGTCGGGTTTCCCCTGATGTTCTCTTTGCTTCTAGTTCTGCTGCTCCTGCTTCCTTTGATATAGAATTTGATTTTGCTATCACCAAACTGTCCTTTTATGAGTCTGTAGCTCAGCTTAAGTATGCCTCTTGGTATGTTTTTATTTCTTCTTTTTCGTTTATTTTGAAAATTGTCATATGCTTGATTGATCTGAGTTCTTTTTTGTTGCAGTCTGCCTGTGAATACTGCCTCCTCTTCTTCAATTGCTGCTGAGTTTAAGGTATTTTTTGTCTCCTTTTTATTTCTTATTCCTGCTTCGTTGTTTCTTCTCTTGACTTGTTTTTTGACAGGCTTTTTACCAAGACAAGGATATTCTTTTTGGTCCTTAGGAGAAGTCTGCTAGTCTTATTCAAGCTAGTCTTGGGAAAACTGAGACTGAGTTGTCTCAGGTTAAAGCTGAACTAGTTCAGTTAAAAGAGCTTCAGAAGTCTGCTGCTGCTAGTGCCTCTTCTGAAATTGCTGATTTGAAGTCCAAGCTTGCCGGTATGATTTTATTTTCACATGCTCTTTGCCTTTGATTTTGTCGTATTCCTTTCTTTATATACTTGTTTTTAGATGCTGAACATCATTGTGAGGTTTGAAAAAAGGATAGAGAAGTGATGACCGAGACTCTTCGGTCTTCTGAAAATAAAGCTAAGCATGTAAGTTTGTCTACTGATGAAACTCTGAAAAAGGCTCAAGATTTGTTTGCTGAAGCTCAATTGATTCGATCTGATGCTGATTGTGACCTTGTCCAGGCTTTGCAATCAGTTCAAGATTTGCATGGAAAGTTGATTTCTGCCCAAGAGCAACTTAAGTCTTTGTTTGAGGTTGTGAAGCCTATTATTGCTGTTGTCTGCCACCTTGGGGATGATAGTGCTAGTTTGGATAGTATAGTTCCAATATTGCCTCTTCGGTTCTGGAAGTTTGTTAAGAATGGTTTTGAGCGGTGTATTAATAATGTTGTCTCCTTGTTCGTGCTCTTGCTCCTTCGATGCCTATGGACTAGATACTTGATGATCCTATGGAGGTCGAGCTTCTGGATAAGTGGAGCAATCTAAGCTTGAGGTTAAAGACCTTTGTAAAAAGATATACGATCAGATGGAGGTGTTGCCTCCTTCCCTTGAAAACATTTGTTTGCCTTTGAATGGTCTTGTAATATATACTTCATACGCTCGTTTGTTTAATATATCATCAGGCTTCGTCCTGATTTTCTATGTATGTTTCCATTTGATCTTGAGAATGTATGCTTGTCTTGTTTGTAGTAGTCGTGTAGTTTGTTTTCTGATTGGCTTGCTTGTCAATCTCGTGACGATTCTGATCTTTAGACTTGTATGCTGTGTGGAGTTCTTCCGATTTATATGATACTTGCCATCTTTGTGCCTCTAGATTAGGCTTTGTAGTTCTTGTTGTGTTGCTCTTCAAGCAGTCAACTATATGTGTCATGTCGTTTTATATAGCGGTTGACTTGTAGATGTCGTCTTGCCAGACTATGCCGCTCTTGGAGCAAAGCAGTCGACTGTTTGTTATGCCACTTCATGAAGTGGTTGACTTAAAGATTCAAACCGGACTGTGCCGCTCATGGTGCAAAGTAGTCGGCTGTTTGTCATGCCATCTCACAAAACGGTTGACTTGGAGATTCGAACTAGACTGTGCCGCTCATGGTGCAAAGCAGTCAGTTATTTTGTCATGCTGCTTCACAAAGCCGTTGACTTGGAGATCGTTCGTCATGCCAGACTATGCCACTCATGGTGCAAAGCAGTCGGCTATTTGTTATGTCGTCTCATGAAACAGTTGACTTAGAGATTCGGACCAGACTGTGCTGCTCATGGTGCAAAGCAATCGGTTATTTTGTCATGCTGCTTCACGAAGCAGTTGACTTGGAGATCATTCTTCGTGTCATATTGTGTCGCTCATGGTGCAAAGCAGTCGGCTGTTTGTCATGCCGTCTCACGAAACGGTTGACTTGGAGATTCGAACCAGACTATGCCACTCATGGTGTAAAGTAGTCGGTTATTTTGTCATGCTGCTTCCTAAAGAAGTTGACTTGGAGATCGTTCTTCATGCTAGACTGTGCTGCTTATGGTGCAAAGCAGTTGGCTATTTGTCATGCCGTCTCACAAAACGGTTGACTTGGAGATTCGAACCAGACTGTGCCGCTCATGGTGCAAAGTAGTTTGTGTCTTCCATCCTTCTTTTGAATTAGTTGTAATACCAAATCTCCTTATTTTAATGTTCTTGGGTGTGTATTCCTGTCATAATGTCTTCGTAGGCCTTGTAGGTATCTTGCATTTTGGATTTCTGAGTTGTTTCTTATTTCTTTGATTGTATCGATTTCTAGCTATCATGTTTCTTCGGCTTCTCCTTCATCATATTGTTCGATTCTTGGTGACTGCCATATTAAGTCGATTGGTAGTACAACCTCTGATCCATATACCAGAAAGAATGGTGAGTATCCTGTTGCTCTACTGATCTTGGTTCTTAAACCCCGTACCACTTTTGGTAATTCTTCTATCCATTTCCTCCATAATCTTTCAAGTCTTCATATAGTCTAGGTTTTAAGCCTTGTAGTAATAGTTTGTTGGCTCTTTCGACTTGTCCATTTGCTTGAGGATGGGCGTCTGATGCGTAATCTATTTCTATTCCACAATCTTTTGCCCAATACTGGAATTCCTTTGCCATGAACGGTGACCCTAGATCTGTAATTATTTTGTTGGAGATCCCAAACCTATGCATGATGTCTTGTATGAACTCTGTTGTTTTTTTGCGCTGTATTTAACTAGTGGTTTGTATTCGATCCAATTGGTGAATTTATCTATTGCCACAAATATATATTCAAATCCTCCTTTGCCTTTTTGAGAGGTCCGACTTGATCTAACCCCCAGCATGAGAAGGGTCAAGCTGGTGGTATGCAAATCAGATTATGTATTGGGACATGTGATTGTCTTCCGAACATTTGACAACTTTTGCAAGTTTTGACTAGTTGCTCTGCATCTCTGAGTGCTATTGGCCAATAAAATCGGCTTCTGAATGCTTTGCCGATTAGTGTTCTGGATGCTGCATGATTTCCACAACATCCCGAGTGGATTTCTTCCAGTATTTCCTTTCCTTCTTGTATGGAGACGCACTTGAGTAATACTCGAGAAGATGCTGCTCTCTTGTATAATTTGTCTTTTACGAGGACATAGGCTTTGCTTTTTCTTATAATTCTTGTTGCTTCCGCCTTATCTTCGAGTAGTTTATTTTCTCTTTTGTAATCAATGTAGTCTGTCTCCAGTCGCCTTGTATATTGAGGATTTGTCTTGATGTGTCGAGTTCTTCTGCTTTTTCTATGTCCATTGGGTCTTCGCTTGTTTTCTTGCTTGCTTCTTGAATAGATGGTTTTGTAAGTTTTTCTATTAATATTCCTGGTGGTACTTTTGCTCTATCTGATCCCAATTTTGACAGTAGATCTGCTGCTACATTTGAGTCTCTTAGCACGTGATGGATTTCTAATCCTTCAAACTTCTTCTCAAGCTTCCTTACTTCTGCCCAATATGCATCCATGTTGTTCTTCGTACAATCTCATTATTTTTTACTTGGTTGATTACTATTGCTGAATCTCCATAGGCGAGTACCCTTTTGATCCCCACTGTGGTTGCTACTTTTAGTCCATGTATGAGTGTTTCATATTATGCTTCATTGTTTGTTGCTTGCCATAATATTTTTAATACATACTTCAATTGTCTTCGTTCTGGAGAGATTAGCAGTACTCCTGCTCCTGCCCCTCCTAATTTTAAAGATCCATCAAAGGACATTTTCCAATGGTCTCGTATTGGCTTGGGTTCTTTCTGGCTGATTTCCGCCCATTCTGCAATGAAGTCGGGTAGTATTTGTGACTTGATCGCCATTCTTGGTTTGAAATCTAGGTTGAGAGCTCTGAGTTCTACTGCCCATTTTGATATTCGGCCTGTGGCATCCATGTTTTTGAGTATGTCTTGCAGTGGGAAATTTGTCACGACTGTTACTTTGTGCTCATGGAAGTAATGGCTTAACTTCCTTGATGATATAATACTGTGTAGAGTAGTTTTTGTACGTGTGGGTATCTGACTTTTGATTCCATGAGTACTTCGCTTATGTAATATACTGGTCTTTGTACTTTATAGGTATGTCCGAGTTCTTCTCTTTCTACTATGACTGCGGTGCTTACCACGTTCTTTGTTGCTGTGATATATAGCATCATATCTTCCTTGTTTCTTGGTGGAGTCATTATTGGAGATGATGATAGGTATTCTTTTAGCTTGATAAAGGCTTGATTGGCTTCGTGTGTCCATTCGAAATTTTCTTTCCTTTTCAAGAGTTTGAAGAAGGGTAGTCCTTTTTCTCCCAGCTTTGAGATGAATCTGTTTAGAGCTGCCATATATACTGTAAGTTTTTGTATGTCTTTGACCTTCTTGGGTGGTTTTGTTTCCATGATTGCTTTGACTTGTTTTGTGCTTGCTTCAATTCCTCTGTTGCTGACTAGGAAATCGAGCAGTTGTCTCGAAGGTACACCAAAAAACGCATTTTGTTGGATTTAGTTTCCACTTCCATGCCTTTAGATTCTGAATGTTTCTTTTAGATCTTCTAACAGTGATTCAGGCTCTTTTGTTTTGATTACCACATCATCAATGTAGGCCTTAGCGTTTCTTCCGATTTGATCTCCAAGGCAAGTTTGTATTGCTCTTTGGTATGTTTCCCCTGTGGTTTTTAATCCAAACGACATTGATTTGTAGCAATATGCTCCAAAAGGTGTTATAAAAGATATTTTTTCTCTAGTCTTCTTCTCTTATTGATATTTGATGATACCCCGAGTAGCAATCAAGGAAGGATAGTAGTGATGATCCTGTTGTGGAATCTATGACTTGGTCAATTCTTGGTGGTCTGTATGGGTCTTTTGAGCAATGTTTGTTTAGATCTGTATAGTCAACGCACATGCACCATTCTTTTGAGTTATTTTTCTCTACTAAGACTGGGTTGGCTAACCAGTCTGGGTTGATTATTTCTCTGATGAATCCTGCTGCCAATAGCTTTGTAATTTCCTTTTTTATTGCTGCTTTCCTATCTAGAGAAAATCTGCGTAGCTTCTGTTTCACTGGTCTTGACCATTTGTTTGTATCGATTTTGTGCTCAGCCAACTCCTTTGGGACCCCTGATATGTCTGCAAGTTTCTATGCAAATATGTCTTTGTTGTCTCTTAGAAAGTTGGTGAGCGTGAGTTCTATTTGTGGTCTAGATTTGCACTGATTATTGTTGTCTTCTCGTATCCCCAGTTAGTAAGTCGATTGTCTTTGTGGTGGCTTCTTTTGGTGATGTGAAGTTGTTTGGCTTCTTTGCTGGTATTTGGATTTCTTACGAGTTCATTTTCTTGACCTTCTTCGCGATGTCTTCTTTCTCTTTGTAGTCCTGTAGCTTCTCTGATATTTATATAACTTGTACATCACAGACATAGGCTTTCTTTAAGTCTCTTTTCAGTGATAAAACTCCTTTTGTTGTCGGCATTTTGAGCAATAGGTATGGGTAGTGGGGTACTGCCATATATCTCGTGAGTGTTGGTCTTCCAAGGATTGCATGATAGCATGATTCAAAGTCAGCTACTTCAAACTTAATGAATTATGTTCAGTACTTGTCTGGCGTTCCAAAGGTGTCTGGTAAGGTTATCTACCCCAATGGTATAGAAGCTCTTCCGGGTACTATCCATAGAAAGGAATACTTGTGGGTGTGATCATGCCTTCATAGTCTAAGTTCATTTTCCTCAAGGTGTTTGCAAAGATATATTTAGTCCTGTGTCTCCATCGATGAGTACTTTGGATACGGCTACTCTTGCTATTGTTGGTCCCATCACTAAAGGATAATAGCCAGCGTTTATTGCGCTTGTCCATTGATCTTCTCTTGAGAATTGTATTGGATATTATAACCAATCTAAGTATCTTGGGGTAGTTGGCTCGGCTGCCATGATGGTTCTGTGTGCTAACTTCTCCTATCTTTTGCTCCTTGCATATGGTGCTCCTGAAAAACTTATGGCTAGCTTTCACTGGGGTTCCTGGTAGTTTCATTTTGCCTTCTTTTCTTCTTTCTCAGGTTCTTCTGTCCTTTGTTACGAGTTGTTGCTATGTGTGTCTTCTTTTTTCATGAATCTCCGTTGAAAAACGTCACATTCAACTAGCTTATGCCTTGCGTAAGGATGCATATGGCATGGTAGGTTTTCTATTCTTTCTGCTGGCTTTCTTGCATAGTTTTTCCTTGATAATTGTTGCTTGAGTATCCATTGTTTTGATTTGTGTCTTGGTGTTATTATTGTTGTGGTAGTTGTTGTACCCTCCTTTCTCGTTTCCATTGTCGCCGTATCTTCTTTTGTTATCCGCTACTGCTACCATGTTGTCTTGTCTTGGCCTTTTGTCTTGAGGTATGAAATCTGGTCTTCTATTTTCATGATAATCTCGATTGAACTTATGCCGAGTTCTTTCTTCTGATGATATCATTTTCTCAACAGCTTTTTTGAAATCTTCGTTATATCTTGGATTTTCATTGAAGTAGTCTTTGAATTGCCAATTTGCTAGGATTCCATCAGTGAATGTTTCTATGACTTCCCTATCGGTGATGTCATGTATTTGGCCTCTAAGCTCTCCAAATCTTCGGTAGTATTCTCTTAAGGTTTCTCCCCTTTTTTGCTTCACGTTCTTCAACTCTGCTGCTGTCATGGGTGTGTTATTATTCCTACAAAGTTGTTGCAGAAAACTTCTTGTAGGTCTTCCCAGTATTTGATTGATCGAGGTTTTAATTTGTCAAACCATTGCAAAGGCATAGCTTTGAGTGCCATTAGAAAGTATAGGGCCTTGGTGTCGTTGTCTCCTCCCGCGAGTTCAATGGATTGGGAATAACTCTTATCCACTGCCTGGGTTCTACCTTGCCATTGTATTTGGAGTGGTTTGCCGGTTTGAACTTATGTGGTAATTTCAATGTTTGCAGCCTTCATGCAAAACATGGAAACCTGTCGTATTGTTCTGTCCGGTTGAAGTCGGGTGACCAGTCTCTCCTATAGTAGTCCCTGTCTCCTCTGTACTCAGATTCTCCGTAATCCTCCGGATAACGTTGGCTCCAGTCTGGACCGTTTTGCTCCATCGGTCTGAAGTGTCATTCATGTTTCTCAGAGTGTTGGGCGACTTTTGTCCTCCCCAATCTATGGAATATTTATTTTTAGGGGGTTGTTCTCCTTGTTGCTCATGAGGTATATCACTGTCGGGTTGTTTATTGGGATCCCCGTCTTCTTTGTTTTGTTCGTCTATTATTCTTTCTTCCTTGGTGAGAACGTTTAGTTCTTTTGTTAGCTCTTGAATTCTTTCTCTTTGAGTTCTTCGAGGATTCTCTTTCCGCCTTCTTTCTGTTATATTCTGTTAATTCCGCCTTTTATTTATTCCAAACCTGCTTCCTTTGAAAAACCCGGTTTCTTCTTCTTGCTCTGGCTTTGTTCTTTTTCAATCTTGCGGGTTTGTGCTCGTGGCATTGTCATCGCCTTCTTCATCATCTGAGATGTCGCCTTCCGACTCGTCTGATGACTTTAGATCAGGTATTTACGGTGGTTCCAAAATGGGTTCTAGCTCTGCCATGTATACAACGCGTCCTCTCCGAGTTCTTTTTTCTTTCTGGCTTCTTTTTCTTGGGTGACCTGCTAGTTTCTGGTTGATTCGAGTTATTTTCCCTCTTCGTATGGTAGCTCTTCATCTCGGGTTTGTTGTTTCGGGAAGTAGTTTCGGCCAATGCACAATGCATCCTTCTGGAGTTGTTGACATCATCATCCCTTCTTGAGCGCCTTTTAGGATTACGCTCTTTGTCATTGCCTTTCAAAGAAATTGTTCGTGTGTATACGCGGAATTGCGTAGTCCGTATGGACCCGAGTCCTTACTCGCTGCCGAGTTGTTTTCGTTTCCGATCGTGGTTCGGTTGTGTACTTCGACTCGGTTTGTTTTTGGTATTTCTGTGTTTGTCTTGGAATTGACATGCGGTGGTATCTCCTTGTCTGACCCGGTCTCGTATCCGTCTTCCTTCCTTGTCTTGATGGGACTCGACAATGTGAGGCTTGCGATCCCTTGGCTCAAATCTTGAAGATCCGGTTCAGTGTTTTTGTCAAGTCTTTCTTCTTCTCAGAGTCGGTTTTGAAATTTGTCGTCATCGTTGTTCTCGCAGATCCATGATCCAAAGAAGAACGTTGATTTCGTCGGTTTCGTCATCTTGAGGTCGTGGCCCACCAAGCTTTCGAGAAAAATTTCGCCGAAAGCCCCTACCTGTCGATGTTTTACACTGATAGCCTACCATAGGGTTACCCGAGATAGTTGTTCGTGCCTCGAAGAATAGTGAAACCTTGGTGGTTGGACACGTAGGGACACACAGTTTATACTGGTTTAGACCCTCGATACAGTCGAGTAATAGCCCTACGTCCAGTTGGGTCGCTTGTTATTGCTCTGATCTCGTAATACAGGGTTGTCGCATGTCGCTCTACGTATCGGGTGTTACATAGTATGTCGAGATATTTTTGGGTGGTACCCTCATCAGCCCTTTATAGTCCAGGGACGACCTGAGGGTTGCTTCTAATCCTACTCAGTTACAAACTTGGAGTCCTAAGCTACGCTTCGGTCTTGCCGTTGTATCCGAGTAGAATCCGGGTTTGCGTGTTTGCCTTCCTTCATGGGCCAATTGATTGAGGCCTAAAGCTCCGACAAACCGGTAAATGGTTACCCTATAGGATTCCCCTCGACAGGAGGTAACGTAACAAGCTGGGACTCAAACTCTGTAGGGGTAGGCCGACCGACCTAGGGGTGGGCTGGTCGGCTCCACTTGGCAGCCCCTCGGCTCCTGCCGCCTTGTGGTGTCTTCCTGATCCTTCTAGAGCCTTCCCATGTAGGTTTCCTTGTTGAATATGTTTTATCCCGATCGGAGAGAGTTGTATCTTAATTCCAACTACTGTTTTTCGTATTTAATCCCTAGGAAACATAATTCACCATAGCTGTGGAATTCTGTCAGTTTAGCCCTCCAACATATGTTGGATGATGGTTCCGGTATGTTCTAGAGTCTTCCTAAGTTGAATTCTATAGTGGTGTCGATATCTTTCTTATCGGGACTCCAAATATGGCAAGTGATAGTTCTGTTTCGATAGGCTCGATGAGCTCTTCACAATGGTGTACTCCAATTCCTTATTTCAGGTACTTTTATATAGTGAAGCTTGAATATCCTACAAAACAAGTGAGAACACCAAAACTCGTGGAACTCGTTCGAATCAAACCCTAGAACTATACTTTATAATTTATATCTTATCATTTCATGCAATAGTTGATGGTTATATTTGGAGTTTAGTAGCCACCAACAAGTTCCCCCAAGCTTAACCTTTGCTACACTACTACACAAATCTTAACCGCAGCGGCCAAAACCGCTTTACCGCAGCGGGCAGCAGCGTCCGCTTGCGCTGCCACGCTGCGGTAAAGAAACGGTTTGCCACAGCGGGCGAAAGGGCCCGCTGCGGTTAACAACCATTAACCGCAGCGGGTGCCTTGTGTTGCCCGCTGCGGTAAATGGATATACCGCAGCAGCAACCTTCCAGCGTCCGCTGTGGTTATGTTTGGTTAATCGCAGCGGGCGCTTAAGTTGCCCGCTTCGGTAAATAGTTTTCAAATTAAAAAAATAAAAAACAGAATTCAAATAATTCCCAGAATTTGAATTCAAAATATTTCCAGATTCCAGATTTCATACATATGCAGCAAACATTTATATATACACCATCCAAGCATTGCACATGGCATAATACACAGTTTTCAACATCCATATACACATCACATCAAACCAACAATTTCATTTGAGTTACTTTTAAAAAACCCTCTAAAAAAAGTCCACGGGCCATTTGAATAATTGGGGTGGCAGAGTCGTCCTTTCCTAACCCTCTCGTACCTGGGTTGTAGCTAAGGGGGATTCTTCGTCAAAGAATTGTTTCCTTCGAGAAGCTTTTCCCCATGATGAACTTACAGTTTTCCCCCTTAACTTTTTTGAAGGATGGTTGTAGTTTTCACCCAATATTTGACCCCTTCCTTGAGCTTCTTCCATTTGAGTGTACTCCCGCACTCCCTCAGGTCTCGTGGGTGAAAAGCCACATGCTTTGGATCCAACCCGGTTTTTTGGCGCACTGCACATAATTATAGAACTTTGAACAACACATATGGAAAGAAAGCACAAAGAACTTTCAATTATTTACATACCGGAATTGCGTCGGATTTTGATAGGGTTTGGGTTTGTTCTCCTTGCAACTATCGGCCCCTGCGATCCCAGCACTCGGGATTTTTCAATATGACTTAAAGCCCTGCACAAAATGAATTAGGTTAGACATTTTTGATTAAAAACGATAACCGTAAAAGTAAAAAAGTTATTGACTTACCTTTCAAGCAATCTTCAAATGATTGTCCCCTTTTTTGTTTATGTCCTCAACGAGTCAAAACGAGCTCTCCCATCTTGAGGATAGATGAGATATGCAACCCAAGGGCCCCTGGGGGCCCGTTGCTGCACATTAAATAGACATTGGTTAGGATGATTACAAAGTTTGATCCTACCCACTTGGGAAAACCTTTTAGACATTTTTTCATACTTACCCAAAGTGTAGGGACCCTGATACACCAGGGCCCCTCCTCCTTGACCTTCAAATTAAAGATATGAGTCCCACTTTCTTCTTAGATTCCCTATTGTTTTTTATATTCCTTTTCGGTTTTTTAATTCCCTCTCACCAGTTGTTTTGACCCCTCAGTTGTGTACGCCTCGATCATAGAACCTTCAGGGTAAGCATGGTTATGGACGTACCTGTTAAAGGTGGACATGAAGCGCTCGTACATCCACATTGGTGTAGGTACACTGGGCCCAATTGCTCGATCTGGTAAACCCATGTGCATCATCAGGTGTGGCATAATGTCAAAGAAAGCTGTTTGGAAAGCAATCTCGAGCTGACAGAGGGTCTCCACGATGAACTCCTTTAAGGAGGCAACTCTGCCTTATCGATGCCCTTCGGTGATGTAGTTAAAGAAGTATGACATACGTGTTATCACCACTTCACATATTCTGGACTGAAAAGCTTTTTATCAATATTGGAAGGAACACTGTGAGCATGACATGATAGTCATGTGATTTTGTACCCAGTCATTGTGAGGTCTTTCATGGAGACCAGGCTCTTGATTTGGAGGAGAAACCGGTCGGACCTTGATACCCTCATCAATTTGCAAAAATTCACCTTCTCGGCATGCGTGAGGTTGTATGCAGCCCAATGGGATATCAACTCTGCCGTTATGAGATTTTCCCAGGGTGGAGTTCCGTTCTAATGCCCTGGTTGAAAAGATCGGTCCGTGACTTGAATCCCATCCTTCGTCTTGCCGGGATGTCTAAGCAGAACACCGATAGTGCCCCAAACATACTTCTCTAGGTGCATACAGTCGATTGCATGGGGTGTATGAATGTTTTCCAGTAGACGGGTACTTGAAGAAGATCAATTCTTTGAAGGGATGACTGGGACATCTCATGGGGAGATGCTTCTGCTTCTTGTCGCCTTTCGCTTCTAGTCGGTTTTGTCCATCCTCGGGTTCCTTTCTTTTCTTACCGAACTCGATGTCATCCATATCCTTCACCATCTCATACACCTTTGCCCCCCACTTTGTCTCCGGCATTGGGAAATCGTTTGGCTCATCCTTATTGTCAAAGTATTTATTCATATCACTTCTTCTATACTGTGTTTGGCCTTAAGGAACCTTCTATACCGAGTGTACACCAGCTTGGTGGAACTCGAAAGGTAAGTGTAGCAAGTCCCCTCGATGCAAACTAACATCCAGTCTTCCCTTTTATCTACCCGATAGTGAGAAGAGCCGGGGGAATCAGTGAGGTGACAAAGATGATGGCTTTAAGTGTGAAGCTCTGCTTTTTGTACGCATCCATTATCTTGACCCCAACATCGAATAGCATTGCATTTCCTCCATGAGTGGCTCTAGGAGGACTCTATTCAATTTTCGGGCTGCCTCGGTCCAGAGATAAGCATCGTCAAAATAAGGTACTCGCTTCAGACACACCCCTGGGGGGTAGGTTGTAGATGCTGAGGACGACTAGCTAAGTACTGTGCGAGCTGTTAGCTCATCGAACGGGTTCATCCATTGGTACTGAGCGCGAACCGGACTGTCTGGGCTCATCACGAAACTCGGGGCACTCCTTATCAAAATCCTTACTGTTGTGCATAGGAGGGGTGTCGTAGCTTGCCATCGTTCTGACCCGATAGGAGTGCATGCCATGACATCAGCTTCGCATCCCCTGGATTCCGAACAGTGCACGTAGACAAACAACCACAGGTAGGTACCAACAGGATAGCGCAGGGTTTCCTTAGCGTGTAACCTTCTTCTTCTTCGTTTTGCGGAGCGAGATCTGCTTGGCTGCAGCACTAGGATTCTTCTTGTTGTTGTTCAGAAGAATGTCGGCAGCATCATGTGCAACCGTCATTCCTCTTGTACCGATGAATCCACAGTGTGGACATTTGTCATGTTTCATACTTCTCGCCCGGTACATGATGCAGTGGTTTGGGAAGCATAAACTTTCTAACTTTCATCGCCAGGACGGATGAGCTTCTTCGCTCGATATGTATTAGCTTGCACCTTGTTACTTCCGTAGGGTACGTCGTAGAAAGGTAGCTTAAAAAGCTGTTGAAGCCAATGTTGACCAACCATGTCGAGCCTTCATCATCAGCATATGGAGGTTGAAACGGAAACGCCGTGCACCCCTCCCGACATTTTTCCCCCTCTTGGAAAAGAGGATCAATATGCCGCCTGCTTCATCTCCCTAAAATTCCCAAACTTTGGGTTGCCATACATAACATCATCCTCGTCGATGTGGTTGACTAGATCCTCAAAGAGCTAGAATTACGGGTTCCCTCAGAGTAGCATTTCAGTAGTGTCACCGTCATCGGCCTATCATCATCTGGAATGTTCTCGACCAAATTTTCAACTGTGATGTAGTCACGAGAATTGTTGCCATCGTCGGTGGGGGGCTGGCACTGGAAGGAAGGTGGTGGTGGTCGAAAATGATCTTGGTTGGTCGCCGTCGACGAGTCACTCCAGATACACCGCAACTCGCATCGAGACTTTGTTCACCATGAGAAGTCCAAACGTGTAACCCTCCCTAAATCCGTTGACAATCAGATGTGATTGCCCCATACCATCTGGGTAGCCTTTGAGGTTCCGGCATTTAGAACATGGCCCTACGGTTTTTTCCGACGCTTCAAACTAGCACATGAGCTTTCGCAGCTGCCATAAACTTCCTAAAATTCGCTAAGGAACCGAAGATCAAGCACTCTATCAGTGTGGTACACCCATTCGGACCTGTCCACCCGTAGCTTAACACACGACAAAACATCAAAGTGCATAAAAAACAACATCTATTTTCATGAATCTAGAGTACACACATGAGGGACATATCGAAATAGCCCAACGTGAGAAAAAAATGAAAAAATAAAAAGGGGTGGTGGAGCAATTATGTACCTCTTTTTTTGTCCTCTCCTCCCCAAATCAAAGCTCTAAAACTAAATTTTGATTTTTTAAAGTGAAAAAATCGGCAAGGTTATCCGCCCCCAAACAAGATGAGAGATCAAAATCAAACAAAACTTTAGAAAAAAACCCGGGTTTGAATCTAGAGTAAAAAACCCACATGTTTTAAAATGATTTTAGACATGGATCATAAAGAAACTAGACTAAAAAAAACAAACAAAGACTAGATCCATGCATGGGGAAACCCCATGGATCTAGATCTAGATTCCCCCATGAGGAAAATTGCACTAAAAAGAGAGAAAACAAAGGAGAAAGAGGGGTGGGAGAGAAATCATGTACCTCATTTGTGTCCTATTTCCCCCCAAATAAAAACCTCTAAAACTGAATTTGAAAATTTGGTAAAAAATTCGGGAAAAAACCTCCCCCCCCACTTTTTTGCAAAGAGGAGAAGTTGTGGGGAAGAAGGGGGGGGGGTTGCTGCTATATATAGGGAGGGGAAAAACCGAAAGCGGGCCACAAAATCCGCCCCCTGCGGAAAAATGAGCATTTCCCCGAAAGCGGGCAGCATAATCCGCCCTCTGCGGTACGGCGGTTTAAGCTCCCCGCTGGGGTAAAGGTTCATTTACCGCAGCGGGCGGTTTTATGTGGCCCGCTGGGAAAAATGGAATAACCGAAACGGGCAACACAGTGGCCACCCCCGGGGCCCCCAAGCTGGCCACCGGTTTACCGCAGCGGACACTTAAGATGTTGGGTTCCCGGGCGCCAAAGGGCCCAAACGCTGCGGTAAATCATTCCTGTAGTAGTGCTATCCCTAAGCAAAGCAAAACTAAAATGGTACTTATGAAATATTATATTTTTTGTGTGACTAGGTAGAAATAAATAATGATGGATATGAAATTATAAAGAACAAATGATTCTCAAGCGGGCAGATTAATACACCATTGTACAAATTTTTTCTAAAGTATTACTAGGTTGTCGTTTTTTATTTTACCACTGGGGAAAGGGCTAGTTTTAAAATGATAATCTATATATTGATAAAACATGCATTAAATGAATGAAGGGATTTAACCAACCAAAACTCTACTCTTAACAGGGTAAGTCCACATGATAAAATATATAAAGATTAGGGTTTAAAAGATCAGTCATCATAATAATAAAAAATAAAGTTCTTAGACACTCTAGTCACTAAAAAAAACTCGTCCAATAAAGTAATAAAGAAATAAACCCCCCCCCCCCAAGTTTCTTAAACTCCGTCAAAGCTATGCTAAATTTGTGCAAGTACAAACTAGCAATCGTCGTTAAGTAATACTAAACCAAAGTTCCCAACCACAATGGGGCCAGAACATGAGGGTTTGAGTTTAGAAACCTCAGGGTATAACAAGATATCCTATACCTGACAATCCCTCCCTAAACCCAAAACCCCTACACGGGGGAGGGCCCAAAAAGGACTCAATTGGGCCTATCACTCCACGATCTAGCCCCTGACCCCCGGGATAGATGGGGGGGACCACAAATAAGCAATGTATCCCAAGCAAACCCCGCCTACATATTTTCCTACCACCTTTGCCACACGATTTTAGTAAAAACGAGCGCTATATGAACATCTGCATGAACTCAATAGCAAACTAACTATAAATAGACATACTAACATAAGCAATGAACAAAGTAAACAAGAACCCTAATAATAAAGAATAAGTTTCCCCTAAATATCATACAAATGCAGATAAACACAATAAGAGGAAAAAGAATAAGAAATAAACAGACTCCAATCTCTTGACAATGTCGGGAGTCCAAGATCGATTGACGTATCTTGACTTCCTCACTCTTTATCTAACTAAGCTATACTATGAACTAGAGAGGATCTAGAGGGAAATAAAGGGGTTTTTGGGTTTGGATGACTAGATCTCAAATGACTTAGACGGGAAAGGAACTCTTTGTTTAAAACCCAGTTTCCCCGAGGGGGGGGGGTCTAGCCCGTATTTATAGCCTGGTGGGGTGCCGACTCCGTTGGATCAAACCCACTTAATGTAGAGCTGAGATGACTTCCCCCAAAGGGCGGTGGAGGAACCTTTCCCGAAGAGCATAGAAGGTGGGCCCCGGGGGGGGTCCCGGGCCCACCCCACATGTCAGGGGGGGCTTTCCCCTTTTTCTCCCCGGGTCTTCTTGATCCTTCTTGAGTTAAATGGTAAATAATCTCCACATTTATTTCCATATTTATTTTGATTTGATTCCCCTTTTTTACCATTTTCTGGAAAAAAGTTTTCCCAGAAAATAATAGATTAAACCAAAAAATCAAGGGAAAATTTTTTAGATAAAGCCCTCTACTTCTTTTATTTTTCCCTATGGGTTTAAACCATTTATCATGTTTATAATTATATTAAATGTTGACGTTAACGACCGTCAACAGTAGTCCACTTTCCCCGAATTTAAGATTATGCAAAGAAATGTTAAGTCTCGGGTCAAGGGGTTTTGCTCTGTTCTTAGCTAGGCTTAGGGATGGTCGCCTTGATTTTTACACAATTTAAAAACTTTTAAATTTTCTATAAAATTTTAATTATTTCACTAATTAGTGTGGTTACTTTTAAATTGAATGACATAGGAGTACTCTTTAATATTCTATTCTTCCAATTTCTAGTGCTATATGAGGAAAGGCTCTTTAGATAATCCCGGATACATCTTTTTCTTTTTTTATCATTTTCCTACATTTATCATATATGTATTATCAGATTGATTCCCTGTTTGAGTAATAATTTTAGTGGGGAAAAAATATCATTGTGTGCATATTTTACTTCCATT